>CM033473.1:13056803-13778124 GCA_019447015.1 Hymenochirus boettgeri | reverse complement strand
CTGGTTTTTTAGGATTGATTTTATTTTGTCTGTTTATTAGGGTTTGTTGTCTGTTGGGGTGGTTTGGGTGGTGGCTTCTATTTATTTTTCTTTTCTCCTTTTCTTCTTTTTTTCTGTTGGTGTTTGCCTTAGGGTCTTTCTTTCGTAGTTTTTCTCCCCCAGAACACACCTAATACAGACCTACCTAAATCCAACCCCCCCATCCCTACCCACAACACACCTATACAGATACCTATCCTAAATCCAACCACCTCCATTGACCGACCTAAATCCAACCCCCCACCTAATACAGACCTACCTAAATCCAACCCCCCCAGAACACACCTAATACAGACCTACCTAAATCCAAACCCCCCTAGAACACACCTAATACAGACCTACCTAAATCCAACCCCCCAGAACACACCTATTACAGACCTACCTAAATTCAACCCCCCAGAACACACCTAACGCAGGCCTACTTAAATTCAACCCCCCCAGAACACCACCTAATACAGACCTACCTAAATCCAACCCCCCAGAACACACCTAATACAGGCCTACCTAAATCCAACCCCCAGAACACACCTAATACAGAGATACCTAAATCCAACCCCACCGACACACCTAATACAGACCTACCTAAATCCAACCCCCAGAACACACCTAATACAGACCTACCTAAATCCAACCCCCAGAACACACTAATACAGAAGACCTAAATCCAACCCCCCAGAACACACCTAATACAGACCTACCTAAATCCAACACCCCCAGAACACACCGATACAGACCTACCTTAACCCATCCTCCACAGGACACCCCTGATACAGACCTACCTTAATCCCAACCCCCCAGGATACCCCTAATACAGACCTACCATAAACCCATCCCCCAGAACACCCCTGATATAGACCTACCTTAATCCCATCCCCAGCAGGACACCCCTGACACAGACCTACCTTAATTACACCCCCCAGGGCACCCCTGATACAGACCTACCTTAATTCCAACCCTCCAGGACACCCGATACAGACCTACCTTAAACTCTACACCCCTAGGACATCCCTGATATAGACCTACCTTAATCCTATCCCCAGCAGGACACCCTTGACACAGAACTACCTTAATCCCATCCTACGAGGACACCCCTGATACAGACCTACCTTAATCCCAACCCTCCAGGACACCCGATACAGACCTACCTTAAACCCTACCCCCCCAGGACACCCATTATACAGACCTACCTTAATCCCTTCTCCTTAGGACACCCCTGATACAGACCAACCTTAATCCAATCCCCCAGGACACCCCTGATACAGACCTACCTTAAACCCATCCCCCAGGATGCCCGATATAGACCTACCTTAATCCCATCCCTAGCAGGACACCCCTGACACAGACCTACCTTAATCCCTCCCCCCAGGACACCCCTGACACAGAACCTACCTTAATCCCATCCCCCAGGACACCCCTGATACAGACCTACCTTAAAAACCCATCCCCCCAGGACACCCTGATACAGGACCTACCTTAACCCCATCCCCCCCAGGACACCCCTGATACAGACCTACCTTAACCCATCCTCCACAGGACACCCCTGCTACAGACCTACCTTAATGCCATCCCTCCAGGACACCCTGATCCTGACCTACCTTAATCCCATCCCCCCGGACACCCCTGATACACACCTACCTTAATCACCAACCCCCCAGGACCCGATACAGACCTACTAAACCCATCCCCTAGTACACCCCTGATACAAAACCTCCTTAACACAACCCCCAGGACACCCCTGATACAGACCTACCTTAAACCCATCCCCCTAACACCCATGATACAGACCCCTACCATAATCCCTTCCCTTTAGGACACCCTGATAAGACCTACCTTAATCCCAAACCCCCAGGACACCCCTGATAAAGACCTACCTAAAACCATCCCCGGACACCCCTGATACAGACCTACCTTAACCCATCCACAGGACACCCCTGATACAGACCTACCTTAAACCCATCCCCCCAGGACATCCCTGATACAGACCTACCTTTAAACCCCCCCCCCAGGACATCAGTATACAGACCTACTTAACCCATCCCCCCAGGACACCCCTGATACAGACCTACCTTAACCCATCCTCCACAGGACACCCCTGCTACAGACCTATCTTAATCCCATCCCCCAGGACACCCCTGATACAGACCTACCTTAATCCAACAACCCCCCAGGACATCACTGATACAGACCTACCTTAAACCATCCTCCTAGTACACCCTGATACAGACCTAACTTAATCCCAACCCCCCAGGACACCCCTGATACAGACCTACCTTAACCCATCCTCCACAGGACACCCCTGCTACAGACCTACCTTAATCACTCCCCCAGGACCACCCTGATCCGGACTACCTTAATCCCATCCCCCTGGACACCCTGATACACACCTACCTTAATCACAACCCCCCAGGACACCCCTGATACAGACCTACCTTAAACCCATCCACCTAGACACCCCTGATACAAACCATCCTTAAGCACAACCCCCCAGGACACCCCTGTTACAGACCTACCTTAAACCCATCCACCTATTACACCCATGATACAGACCTACCATAATCCCTTCCTTTAGGACACCCCTGATACAGACCTACCTTAATTCAAACCCCCCAGGACACCCCTGATACAGACCTACCTTAAACCCATCCCCCAGGAGACCCCTGATACAGACCTACCTTAATCCCAACCCCCCAGGACACCCCTGCTACAGACCTACCTTAATCCCATCCCTCCAGGACACCCCTGATCCTGACCTACCTTAATCCCATCCCCCCCGGACACCCCTGATACAGACCTACCTTAATCACAACCCCCCAGGACACTCCTGATACAGACCTACCTTAACCCATCCTCCACAGGACACCCCTGCTACAGACCTACCTTAAACCCATCCCCCAGGACACCCCTGATATAGACCTACCTTACTCCCAGCCAGCACATACACTTTCATCTGTCAGGTTAGTGTCCTGGACTTCCAGGACTAGTATTCCTGTACCAACCAGAACTACAGTATGTGTATTAATATCAGTAATTCTCAATATAATATAGTATCCCTGTACCAACCAGAACTACAGTATATATATTAATACCAGTAGTTCTTAATATTATATAGTATCCCCGTACCAACCAGAACTACAGTATGTGAATTAATATCAGTAATTCTCAAATAAATATAGTATCCCTGTACCAAACCAGAATACAGTATTTATTATTAATACCAGTAGTTCTAATATTAATAGTATCCCCGTACCAACCAGAACTACAGTTATGTATTAATACCAGTAATTCTAATATTATATAGTATCCCCGTAGCGACCAGAGCTACAGTAAATGTATTAATACCAGCAATTCACAATATTAATAGTATCCCTGTACCGACCAGAACTACAGTATATGTATTAATACCAGTTAATTCTCAGTATTAAATAGTATCCCTGTACCAACCAGAACTACAGTATAGATTAATACCAGTAATTCTCATGTTTATATAGTATCCTGACTAGACAGAACTACAGTATATGTATTAATACCAGTAATTTTCAATATTATAAAGTATCCCTGTACCAACCAGAACAGATTATAGTATTAATGCCGTAATTTTAATATTATATTAGTATCCCTGTTCCAACTGAACTGCAGTTAGGATCAATACAGTAATTCTCAATATATATAGTACCCTGTACCAACCAGAACTACAGTATCTGTATTAATACCAGTAATTCACCATTATTATATAGTATCCCTGTACCAACCAGAAACTCAGTATAGTATTAATACCAGTAATTCAAAATATTATATAGTATCCCTTACCAACCAGAATACAGTATATATATTAATACCAGTATTCCAATATTATATAGTATGCCCGTACCACAGAACTACAGTATATGTATTAATACCGGTAATTCTCAATATTATATGTATCCCTGTACCAAACCAGACGACGACAGTATAGTATTAATACCCCATTATTCTAATATATATATAGTACCCAATACCAACCAGAACTACAGTATATGTATTAATACCAGTAATCTCAATAGTTTTTAGTTTTAGAAACTTATCCAGTCCACTTTAAAGCTATACAATGAACTTGCCATTACCACATCTGTGGCAAGACAGTTCCACATTTCACCGTTCTCACTGTAAAGGAAACCTTTTCTAACCTGAACATGAAACTTCTTTTTCTTCCAACATAAAGGATGTCCATGTGTCCTCTGATATGAACCTTAGTGAACAATACACCAGAGAGTTTATTGTATTCCCATTATATATTTATCATATCCCCGCCAAATGTTGACTCTCCAATATAAACAGCCCTAACTTGTCTAATCTGCCTGCATAGTCAAGCCCCTCCTTTCCCTTTATTATTTTAGTTAACCCTTCTGAACTACTTAGAGAGCCAAATCCAAGTACTGTAATGGATGAACTTACTGAAGTTCAGTGTGTTCCGAATGTTGGAAACTAACCCATTAAAGTTAATGCTGAGATAACAGTCAAAAAGTTTGGATAAATTACAAGATAAATAAAAAAAATGGTAATGGTAACTTGTAAATGGCTGTGGCACCTAGGAAATGGTTTGGGGAATATGCAACCTATTACCAAAACGTGTTCAAACACTTCTTTCCCCCACAATCGGGCAATCGGTCTCATTGACTGCCGCTACATCGTAGGGCGGCAGAACAAACATTTTGAAGGGTACAGAAACAATACATTTGAGGGTTACCAAAATAACCGCTACATTGCAATGGTTAGCGGAAATGTGATACGAAACATTCAGGGGTTACCAAATCAAAGGCTACTTCGAGGGCTACTAAACGTACATTCGAGGGGTTACCAAAATCAAAGGCTACATTCGAGGATTAGTAAAATCGAACAATATATTCGAGGGTTACTGAAATCGAACAATACATTTGAGGATTACCGAAATCAATACTTTCTAGTTTCAATCGTATTTCGAGGGTTATCAGACATTCAAGGTTATTTTCTAGGGTTACCAAAAATAACCTTAAAGTTTGATAACCATTGAAATATGATATGACCTACTTCGGGTTTTGGTTCATATTTTGAGGGTTATTGAACGTTTAATGTTATTTCAAGACCTGGATATCATCTCTACAAAGATCAGTTCTGGAAACAAATTCAATGATAAGATCCTGTAACAAAGTTCCAGCACAAGTTAACTTGACTTTTATCTACTGTGTACACTACTCTAAGATATTTTAAGTTGCCATCCAATAAAAAAATGAAAGGATACCTGTAACTGCATCTTGTTACAGACACAAAATGGTAGAAATACCTTTATTCTATTAAAAAAAAACTTATTGATAAGCTTTATTTGGACAAAAAAGGAGGCCTGAGGGCGTTGTAATTCCTTTATTTAATTTATAAGTGGTTTCCACTTAAAATTTGAACAGTGTAAAGCCTGGAAAATATTTTATGAGATGGCAGCTTTACTTCATTGCTATAGATAAGCTTAATTTATAGTGCGAAACCAACCATAATTCCCTGACAATGACAAGTACGGAACCAATCACAGCTTACTATAAAAGAGACACTGTTCACTCAGCCATTAGTCAGTGGCAAGACTGTATATTGCTAATGTGGTGAATTCCAGTAGCCAGCCAGTGGTGTTTTCTTGATCTGTATAAACAATTCAATTGGTGGATTTAGTATGTTATGTCTGTATTAGGTGTGTTCTGGGGGGGTTGGATTTAGGTAGGTTGTATTAGGTGTGTTCTGGGGGGGTTGGATTTAGGTTAGGGGGTTTTTTTATGGTATGTGTTTGGGGGTTGGATTTAGGTAGGTCTGGATTAGGTGTGTTCTGGGAGGGTTGGATTTGAGTAGGTCTGTATTAGGTGTGTTCTGGGGGTTGGATTAGGTAGTCTGTATTAGGGTTGTTTGGGGGTGATTAGGTAGGTCTGTATAGGGTGTTCTGTGGGGTTGGATTTAGGTAGGTCTGTATTAGGGTGTTCGGGGGTTGGATTTAGGTAGGTGTATTAGGGGGTGCGGGGGTGGATTTAGGTAGGTCTGTATAGGTGTGGTTCTGGGGGGTTGATTTAAGTAGGCCTGCGTTAGGTGTGTCTGGGGGGTTGATTTAGGTAGGTCTGTATAGGGGTGTCTGGGGGTGGATTAGGTAGGTCTGTATTAGGTGTGTTCTAGGGGGGTGGATTTAGGTAGGTCTGTATTAGGTGTGTTCGGGGGGGTTTGGATTTAGGTAGGTCTGTATAGGGTGTTCTGGGGGGGTTGGAGTTAGGTAGTCTGTATTAGGGTGTTCTGGGGGGTTGGAGTTAGGTAGGTCTGATTAGGTGTGTTCTGGGGGGGTTGGATTTAGTAGGTCTGTATTAGGTGTTTCGGGGGTGGGTTAGTAGGTCTGTATTAGGTGGGGTTCTGGGGGGTTGGATTTAGGTAGGTCTGTATTAGGTGTTTTCTGGGGGGGTTGGATTTAGGTAGGTCTGTATGTAGGCTGTTCTGGGGGGTTGGATTTAGGTAGGTCTGTATTCAGGTGCGATTCTGGGGGGGTTGGATTAGGTAGGTCTGTATTAGGTGTGTTCTGGGGGGTTGGCTTTAGGTGTCTGTATTAGGTGTGTTCTGGGGCGGTTGGATTTAGGTAGGTCTGTTATTAGGTGTGTTCTGGGGATGTGATTTAGGTAGGTCTGTATTGAGGTGTGTTCTGGGGGTTGGATTAGGTAGGTACTGTATAGGTGTGTCTGGGGGGTGGGATTGGTAGGTCTGGATTAGGTGTGTCTGTGGGGTTGGATTTAGGTAGCTTGTATAGGGGTGTTCTTGGGGTTGGATTAGGTAGGCCTGTATAGGTGTGTTCTGGGGGGATGGATTTAGGTAGGTCTGTATTAGGTGTTTCTGGGGGGGTTGGATTTAGGTAGGTCTGTATTAGGTGTGTTCTGGGGGTGGTGGATTTAGGTAGGTCTGTATTGGGTGTGTTCTGGGGGGGTTGAATTTAGGTAGGTCTGTATTAGGTGTGTTCTGGGGGGGTGGATTTAGGTAGGTCTGTATTAGGTGTGTTCTGGGGTTGGATTTAGGAAGGCGTATTAGGTGTGTTCTGGGGGGGGTTGGATGTTGAGTAGGTCAGTATTAGGATGTGTTCGGGTGTGTGGATTAGGTAGGTATGTATTAGTGGTTCTGGGGTTAGATTTGGTTAGGTCTGTATAAGTGTGTTCTGGGGGGGTTGGATTAGGTAGGTCTGTATTAGGTGTGTTCTGGGGGCAGTTGGATTTAGGTAGGTCTGTATTAGGGGTTTCTGGGGGGGTTGGATTTAGGTAGGTCTGTATTAGGTGTGTTCTGGGGGGGGTGTTGATTTAGGTAGGTCTGTATTAGTGGTTCTGGGGGGTTTGGATTTAGGTAGGTCTGTATTAGGTGTGTTCTGGGGGGGTTACCTTAAACCCATCCCCCCAGTACACCCCTGATTACAGACCTACCTTATTTCCCAACCCCCCAGGACACCCCTGATACAGACCTACCTTAAACCCATCCCCCCAGGACACCCCTGATACAGACCTACCTTAATCCCACCCCCCCAGGGCACCCGATACAGACCTACCTTAAACCCACCCCCCCAGTACACCCCTGATACAGACCTACCTTAAACCCATCCAGGCACCCTTATAAGACCTACTTATCCCCCCAGCGGACACCCTGACCGAACCAGACCACCCTAATCATCACCCAGGGACACACCGACCTCAGACATACCTTAATCCCAACCCTCAGGATACACGGATACGACCTACCTTAAACCCTACCCCCCTAGGACACCATGATACAGACCTACCTTTATCCCTTCTCCTTAGAACACCCCTGATACAGACCTACCTAATCCAAAACCCCCAGGCACACCCTGATACAGACCACTTTAAACCCATCCCCCTGGACACCCTGATACAGACCTACCTTAATCCCATCCCCACAGGACACCCCTGATACAGACCTACCTTAATCCCAACCCCCCAGGATACCCCTAATACAGACACTACCATAAACCCATCCCCCAGACACCCCTGATATAGACCACCTTAATCCATCCCCAGCAGGGACAACCCTGACACAGAACGTACCTTAATTACACCCCCCAGGGCACCCCTGATACAGACCTCCTAATTCCAACCCTCCAGGACACCCGATACAGACCTACCTTAAACTCTCACCCCTAGGACCTCCTGAAAGACCTACCTTAATCCTATTCCCAAGCAGGACACCCTTGACCACGAACTACATTAATCCCATCCTACGAGGACACCCTGATACAGACCTACCTTAATCCCAACCCTCCAGGACACCCGATACAGACCTACCTTAATCCCAACCCCCCAGGACACCCCTGATACAGACCTACCTTAATCCCTTCTCCTTAGGAAACCCCTGATACAGACCCAACCTTTAATCCAATCCCCCAGGACACCCCTGATACAGACCTACCTTAAACCCATCCCCAGGATGCCCGATATAGACCTACCTTAATCCCATCCTAGCAGGACACCACTGACACAGACCTACCTTAATCCCCACCCCCAGGACACCCTGACACAGAACTACCTTAATCCATCCCCCGGACACCCTGATACAGACCTACCTTAAACCCATCCCCCCAGGACACCCTGATACAGACCTACCTTAAACCCCATCCCCCCCAGGACACCCCTGATACAGACCTACCTTAACCCATCCTCCACAGGACACCCCTGCTACAGACCTACCTTAATGCCATCCCTCCAGGACACCCCTGATCCTGACCTACCTTAATCCCATCCCCCGGACAACCACTGATACACACCTACCTAATCAAAACCCCAGGACACCTGAACAGACCTACCTTAAACCCATCCACCTAGTACACCCCTGATACAAACCTTCCTTAAGCACAACACCCCCAGGACACCCTGATACAGACCTACCTTAAACCCATCCACTATTACACCCATGATACAGACCTACCATAATCCCTTCCCTTTAGGACACCCCTGATACAGACCTACCTTAATCCCAACCGCCCAGGACACCCTGATACGGAACACTAAAACCATCCCACCTCCCCGGACACCCCTGACACAGACCTACCTTAACCCATCCTCCACAGGACACCCCTGATACAGACCTCCCTTAAACCCACCCCCCAGGACATCACTGATACAGACCTACCTTAAACCAATCCCCCCAGGACATCAGTGATACAGACCTACCTTAACCCCATCCCCCCAGGACACCCCTGATACAGACCTACCTTAACCATCCTCCCACAGGACACCCCTGCTACAGACCTACCTTAATCCCATCCCTCCAGGACACCCCTGATACAGACCTACCTTAATCACCAACCCCCCAGGACACCACTGATACAGACCTACCTTAAACCCATCCTCCTAGTACACCCCTGATACAGACCTAACTTAATCCCAACCCCCCAGGACACCCCTGATACAGACCTACCTTAACCCATCCTCCACAGGACACCCCTGCTACAGACCTACCTTAATTGCATCCTCCAGGACACCCTGATCCGGACCTACCTTAATCCCAATCCCCCGGACACCCCGTAACACACTACCTTAATCACAACCCCCCAGGACACCCCTGATACAGACCTACCTTAAACCCATCCACCTAGTACACCCTGCATACAAACCTCCATTAAGCACAACCCCCCAGGACACCCATGATACAGACCTACCTTAAACCCATCCACCTATACACCCATGATACAGACCTACCATAATCCCTTCCCTTTAGGACACCCCTGATACAGACCTACCTTAATCCCAACCCCAGGACACCTCTGATACAGACCTACCTAAAACCCATCTCCCAGGACACCCCTGATACAGACCTACCTTAACCCATCCTCCACAGGACACCCCTGATACAGACCTACCTTAAACCCATCCCCCAGGACACATCACTGATACAGACCTACCTTAAACCAATCCCCCCAGGACATCAGTGATACAGACCTACCTTAACCCCACCCCCCCAGGACACCCCTGATACAGACCTACCTTAACCCAATCCTCCAGGACACCCCTGTACAGACCTACCTTAATCCATCCCCCAGGAACCCCTGATACAGACCTACCTTATTCAAACCCCCCAGGACACCCCTGATACAGACCTACCTTAAACCCATCCCCCTGGACACCCCTGATACAGACCTACCTTAATCCCAACCCCCCAGGACACCCCTGCTACAGACCTACCTTAATCCCATCCCTCCAGGACACCCCTGATCCTGACCTACCTTAATCCCATCCCCCCCGGACACCCCTGATACAGACCTACCTTAATCACAACCCCCCAGGACACTCCTGATACAGACCTACCTTAACCCATCCTCCACAGGACACCCCTGCTACAGACCTACCTTAAACCCATCCCCCAGGACACCCCTGATATAGACCTACCTTACTCCCATCCCCCCAGGACACCCCTGATACAGACCTACCTTAAACCCTACCCCCCCTAGGACACCCATGATACAGGCCTACCTTAATCCCATCCCTCTAGGACACCCCTGATACAGACCTACCTTAATCCCAACCCCCCAGGACACTGCTGATACAGACCTACTTTAATCCCATCCCGCAGGACACTCCTGATATAGACCTACCTTAATCCCATCCCCAGCAGGACACCCCTGATACAGATCTACCTTAAACCCTACCCCCCTAGGACACCCATGATACAGACCTACCTTTATCCCTTCTCTTTAGGACACCCCTGATACAGACCTACCTTAATTCAAACCCCCCAGGACACCCCTGATACAGACCTACCTTAAAACCATCCCCCACAGGAAACCCCTGATACAGACCTACCTTAATCCCATCCCCCCAGGACAGCCCTGCCAGCACATACACTTTATCTGTCAGGTTAGTGTCCGGACTTCCAGGACTAGTATTCCTGTACCAAACCAGAACTACAGTATGTGTATTAATATCAGTAATTCTCAATATAATATAGTATCCCTGTACCAACCAGAACTACAGTATATAATTAATACCAGTAGTTCTTAATATTATATAGTATCCCGTACCAACCAGAACTACAGGTATGTGAATTAATATCAGTAATTCTCAAATAATATAGTATCCCTGTACAACCAGAACTACAGTATTATTATTAATACCAGTAGTTCTAATATTATATAGTATCTCCCGTACCAAACCAGAACTACAGTATATGTATTAATACCAGTAATTCTCAATATTATATAGTATCCCCGTAGCGACCAGAGCTGACAGTAAATGTATTAATACCAGCAATTCACAATATTAATAGTATCCCGTGTACCGACCAGAACTACAGTATATGTATTAATACCAGTTAATTTCAGTATTAAATAGTATCCCTGTACCAACCAGAACTACAGTAAGATTAATACCAGTAATTCTCATGTTTATATAGTATCCTGTACTAGAAGAACTACAGTATATGTATTAATACCATAATTTTCAATATTATAAAGTATCCCTGTACCAACCAGAACTAGATTATAGTATTAATGCCAGTAATCTTTAATATTATATTAGTATCCCTGTTCCAACTAGAACTGCAGTTAGGGATCAATACAGTAATTTCAATATATATAGTACCCTGTACCAACCAGAACTACAGGATCTGTATAATACCAGTAATTCACCATTATTATATAGTATCCCTGTACCAACCAGAAACTACAGTATAGTATTAATACCAGTAATTCAAAATATTATATAGTATCCCTTACCAACCAGAATACAGTATATATATTAATACCAGTATTCCAATATTATATAGTATGCCCGTACCAACAGAACTACAGTATATGTATTAATACCGGTAATTCTCAATATTATATGTATCCCTGTACCAAACCAGACGACGACAGTATAGTATTAATACCATTATTCTAATATATATATAGTACCCAATACCAACCAGAACTACAGTATATGTATTAATACCAGTAATTCAATAGTTTTTAGTTTTAGAAACTTATCCAGTCCACTTTAAAGCTATACAATGAACTTGCCATTACCACACTGTGGAAGACAGTTCCACATTTCACCGTTCTCACTGTAAAGGAAACTTTTCTAACTGAACTGAAAACTTCTTTTCTTCCAACTAAAGGATGTCCATGTGTCCTCTGATATGAACCTATAGTGAACAATACACCAGAGAGTTTATTGATTTCCCATTATATATTTATCATATCCCCGCACAAATGTTGACTTCCAATATAAACAGCCCTAACTTGTCTAATCTGCCTGCATAGTCAAGCCCCTCCTTTCCCTTTATTATTTTAGTTAACCCTTCTGAACTACTTAGAGAGCACAAATCCAAGTACTGTATATGGATGAACTTACTGAAGTTCAGTGTGTTCCGAATGTTGGAAACTAACCCATTAAAGTTAATGCTGAGATAACAGTCAAAAAGTTTGGATAAATTAAAGATAAAATAAAAAAAATGGTAATGGTAACTTGTAAATGGCTGTGGCACCTAGGAAATGGTTTGGGGAATATGCAACCTATTACCAAAACGTGTTCAAACACTTCTTTCCCCCACAATCGGGCAATGTGTCTCATTGACTGCACGCTACATCGTAGGCGGCAGAACAACATTTTGAAAGGGTTAAGAACAATACATTTGAGGGTTACCAAAATGTAACCGCTACATTCAAGTGGTTAGCGGAAATTGAACGAAACATTCAAGGGGTTACCAAAATCAAAGGCTACATTCGAGGGCTACTAACGTACATTCGAGGGTTACCAAAATCAAAGGCTACATTCGAGGATTAGTAAAATCGAACAATATATTCGAGGTGTTACTGAAATCGACACAATACATTTGAGGATTACCGAAATCAATACTTTCTAGTTTCAATCGTATTTCGAGGGTTGATCAGACATTCAAGGTTATTTTCTAGGGTTACCAAAAATAACCTTAAAGTTTGATAACCTTGAAATATGATATGACCTACTTCGGGTTTTGGTTCATATTTTGAGGGGTTATTGAACGTTTAATGTTATTTCAAGACCTGGATATCATCTCTACTAAAGATCAGTTCTGGAAACAAATTCAATGATAAGATCCTGTAACAAAGTTCCAGCACAAGTAACTTGACTTTTATCTACTTGTACACTACTCTAAGATATTTTAAGTTGCATCCAATAAAAAAATGAAAGGATACCTGTAACTGCATCTTGTTACAGACACAAAATGGTAGAAATACCTTGTATTCTATTAAAAAAAAACTTATTGATAAGCTTTATTTGGACAAAAAAGGAGGCCTGAGGCTTGTAATTCCTTATTTAATTTATAAGTGGTTTCCACTTAAATTTGAACAGTGTAAAGCCTGGAAAATATTTTATGAGATGGCAGCTTTACTTCATTGCTATAGATAAGCTTAATTTATAGTGCGAAACCAACCATAATTCCCTGCACATGACAAGTACGGAACCAATCACAGCTTACTATAAAAAGACACTGTTCACTCAGCCATTAGTCAGTGGCAAGACTGTATATTGCTAATGTGGTGAATTCCAGTAGCCAGCCAGTGTGTTTTCTTGATTGGTATAATACAATTTCAATTGGTGGATTTAGGTATGTGATATGTCTGTATTAGGTGTGTTCTGGGGGGTTGGATTTAGGTAGGTTGTATTAGGTGTGTTCGGGGGGTTGGATTTAGGTTAGGGGTTTTTTATGAGTATTAGTGTTTGGGGGTTGGATTAGGTAGGTCTGGATTATGGTGTGTTCTGGGGGGGTTGGATTTGAGTAGGTCTGTATTAGGTGTGTTCTGGGGGTTGGATTTAGGTAAGTCTGATTAGGGGTTGTTTGGGGGGTGTTTAGGTAGGTCTGTATTAGGTGTGTTCTGTGGGGTTGGATTTAGGTAGCTCTGTATTAGGTGTGTTCTGGGGGTTGGATTGGAGGTGTATTAGGGGGTGCGGGGGTTGGATTTAGGTAGGTCTGTATTAGGTGTGTTCTGGGGGGGTTGAATTTAAGTAGGCCTGCATTAGGTGTGTTCTGGGGGGTTGAATTTAGGTAGGTCTGTAATAGGTGTGTCTAGGGGGTTGGATTTAGGTAGGTCTGTATTAGGTGTGTTCTAGGGGGGTTGGATTTAGGTAGGTCTGTATTAGGTGTGTTCGGGGGGGTTGGATTTAGGTAGGTCTGTATTAGGTGTGTTCTGGGGGGGTGATTAGGTAGGTCTGTATTAGGGGGTTCTGGGGGGGTTGGATTAGGTAGGTCCTGTATTAGGTGTGTTCTGGGGGGGTTGGATTTAGTAGGTCTGTATTAGGTGTTTCTGGGGTGTGGGTTTAGTAGGTCTGTATTAGGTGGTTCTGGGGGGTTGGATTTAGGTAGGTCTGTATTAGGTGTTTTCGGGGGGGTTGGATTTTGGTAGGTCTGTATGTAGGTGTGTTCTGGGGGGTTGGGATTTAGGTAGGTCTGTATTAGGTGCGTTCTGGGGGGGTTGGATTTAGGTAGGTCTGTATTAGGTGTGTTCTGGGGGGTTGGATTTAGTGGTCTGTATTAGGTGTGTTCTGGGGCGGTTGGATTTAGGTAGGTCTGTAGTTAGGTGTGTTCTGGGGATTGATTTAGGTAGGTCTGTATTAGGGTGTTCGGGGGGTTGGATTAGGTAGGGTCGTATAGGTGTGTCTGGGGGTGGGATTTGGTAGGTCTGGATTAGGTGTTCTGTGGGGTTGGATTTAGGTAGCTCTGTATAGGTGGTGTTCTTGGGGTTGGATTAGGTAGGCCTGTATTAGGTGTGTTCTGGGGGGATGGATTTAGGTAGGTCTGTATTAGGTGTGTTCTGGGGGGGTGGATTTAGGTAGGTCTGTATTAGGTGTGTTCTGGGGTGGTTGGATTTAGGTAGGTCTGTATTAGGTGTGTTCTGGGGGGGTTGGATTAGGTAGGTCTGTATTAGGTGTGTTCGGGGGGGTTGGATTTAGGTAGGTCTGTATTAGGTGTGTTCTGGGGTTTGGATTTAGAAGCGTATTAGGTGTGTTCTGGGGGGGGTTGGATTTAGTAGGTCAGTATTAGGATGTGTTCGGGTGTGTGGATTAGGTAGGTATGTATTAGTGGTGTCTGGGGTTAGATTTTGGTTAGGTCTGTATAAGGTGTGTTCTGGGGGGGTTGGATTTAGGTAGGTCTGTATTAGGTGTGTTCTGGGGCAGTTGGATTTAGGTAGGTCTGTATTAGGTGTGTTTCTGGGGGGGTTGGATTTAGGTAGGTCTGTATTAGGTGTGTTCTGGGGGGGGTGTTGATTTAGGTAGGTCTGTATTAGGTGTGTTCTGGGGGGTTTGGATTTAGGTAGGTCTGTATTAGGTGTGTTCTGGGGGGGTTACCTTAAACTCATCCCCCCAGTACACCCCTGATACAGACCTACCTTATTCCCAACCCAGGAAACCCATGATACAGACCTACCTTAACACCATCCCCCCAGGACACCCCTGATACAGACCTACCTTAATCCCAACCCCCCGGGACCCGATACAGACCACCTTAAACCCACCCCCCCAGTACACCCCTGATAAGACACCTTAAAACCCCATCCAGGACACCCTTATAAGACCTACTTAATCCCCCCAGCGGACACCCATGACCGAACCTAGACCCACCCTAACATCCACCCAGGGACACACGACTCAGACATACCTCTAATCCCAACCCTCAGGATACACGGATACGACCTACCTTAAAACCCTACCCCCCTAGGACACCTGATGACAGACCTACCTTTATCCCTTCTCCTTAGAACACCCCTGATACAGACCTACCAATCCAAACCCCCAGGCACACCACTGATACAGACCACTTAAAACCATCCCCCTGGACACCCCTGATACAGACCTACCTTAATCCCATCCCCACAGGACACCCCTGATACAGACCTACCTAATCCCAAACCCCCCAGGATACCCCTAATACAGACCTACCATAAACCCATCCCCCAGAACACCCCTGATATAGACCTACCTAAATCCATCCCCAGCAGGGACAACCCCTGACACAGACACGTACCTAATTACACCCCCCAGGGCACCCCTGATACAGACCTCCTAATTCCAACCCTCCAGGACACCGATACAGACCTACCTTAAACTCTCACCCCTAGGACCTCCTGAAAGACCTACCTTAATCCTATCTCCCAGCAGGACACCCTTGACACGAACTACATTAATCCCATCCTACGAGGACACCCCTGATACAGACCTACCTTAATCCCAACCCTCCAGGACACCCGATACAGACCTACCTTAAACCCCAACCCCCCAGGACACCCATTATACAGACCTACCTTAATCCCTTCTCCTTAGGACACCCCTGATACAGACCTACCTTAATCCAATCCCCCAGGACACCCCTGATGACAGACCTACCTTAAACCCATCCCCAGGATGGCCCGATATAGACCTACCTTAATCCCACCTAGCAGGACCACTGACACAGACCTACCTAATCCCACCCCCAGGACACCCTGACACAGACACCTTAATCCATCCCCCGCGACACCCTGATACAGACCTACCTTAAAACCCATCCCCCAGGACATCCCTGATACAGACCTACCTTAACCCCATCCCCCCCAGGACACCCCTGATACAGACCTACCTTAACCATCCTCCACAGGACACCCTGCTACAGACCTACCTTAATCCATCCCTCCAGGACACCCTGATCCTGACCTACCTTAATCCCATCCCCCGGACAACCCTGATACACACCTACCTTAATCAAAACCCCAGGACACCTGATACAGACCTACCTTAAAACCCATCCACCCTAGTACACCCCTGATACAAACCTTCCTTAAGCACAACACCCCCAGGACACCCCTGATACAGACCTACCTTAAACCACATCCCTATTACACCCATGATACAGACCTACCATAATCACCTTCCTTTAGGACACCCCTGATACCGCTACCTTAATCCCAACCGCCCAGGACACCCTGATACGAACGCTAAAACCATCCCACTCCCCGGACACCCCTGACACAGACCTACCTTAACCCATCCTCCACAGGACACCCCTGATACAGACCTCCCTTAAACCCACCCCCCCAGGACATCACTGATACAGACCTACCTTAAACACCCCCCAGGACATCAGTGATACAGACCACCTTAACCCCATCCCCAGGACACCCCTGATACAGACCTACCTTTAACCCATCCTCCACAGGACACGCACCTGCTACAGACCTATCTTAATCCCATCCCTCCAGGACACCCCTGATACAGACCTACCTTAATCACCAACCCCCCAGGACATCACTGATACAGACCTACCTTAAACCCATCCTCCTAGTACACCCCTGATACAGACCTAACTTAATCCCAACCCCCCAGGACACCCCTGATACAGACCTACCTTAACCCATCCTCACAGGACACCCCTGCTACAGACTACCTTAATTGCATCCTCCAGGACACCCTGATCCTGACCTACCTTAATCCCATCCCCCTGGACACCCCTGTAACACACCTACCTTAATCACAACCCCCCAGGACACCCCTGATACAGACCTACCTTAAACCCATCCACCTAGTACACCCCTGATACAAACCTTCCTTAAGCACAACCCCCCAGGACACCCCTGATACAGACCTACCTTAAACCCATCCACCTATACACCCATGATACAGACCTACCATAATCCCTTCCCTTTAGGACACCCCTGATACAGACCTACCTTAATCCCAACCCCAGGACACCCTGATACAGACCTACCTAAAACCCATCCCCCAGGACACCCCTGATACAAGACCTACCTTAACCCATCCTCCACAGGACACCCCTGATACAGACCTACCTTAAACCCATCCCCCCAGGACATCACTGATACAGACCTACCTTAAACCATCCCCCCGGACCTCAGTGATACAGACCTACCTTAACCCCACCCCCCAGGACACCCCTGATACAGACCTACCTTAACCCATCCTCCAAGGACACCCCTGCTACAGACCTACCTTAATCCCATCCCTCCAGGACACCCCTGATACAGACCTACCTTAATTCAAACCCCCCAGGACACCCCTGATACAGACCTACCTTAAACCATCCCCAGGAGACCCCTGATACAGACTACCTTAATCCCAACCCCCCAGGACACCCCTGCTACAGACCTACCTTAATCCCATCCCTCCAGGACACCCTGATCCGACCTACCTTAATCCCATCCCCCCAGGACACCCTGATACAGACCTACCTTAATCACAACCCCCCAGGACACCCCTGATACAGACCTACCTTAACCCATCCTCCACAGGACACCCCTGCTACAGACCCTACCTTAACCCATCCCCAGGACACCCCTGATATAGACCTAACCTTACTCCCATCCCCCCAGGACACCCCGATACAGACCTACCTTAAACCCATACCCCCCTAGGACACCCATGATACAGGCCTACCTAATCCCATCCTCAGGACACCCCTGATACGACCTACCTTAATCCCAACCCCCCAGGACACTGCTGATACAGACCTACTTTAATCCCATCCCGCAGGACACTCCTGATATAGACCTACCTTAATCCCATCCCCAGCGGACACCCCTGATACAGATCTACCTTAAACCCTACCCCCTAGGACACCCATGATACAGACCCTACCTTTATTCCCTTCTCTTTAGGACACCCCTGATACAGACCTACCTTAATTCAAAACCCCCCAGGACACCCTGATACAGAACCTACTTAAACCAACCCCCCACAGGAAACCCCTGATACAGACCTACCTTAATCCCATCCCCCCAGGACAGCCCTGATACAGACCTACCTTAATCCCAAACCCCCAGGACAGCCCTGATACAGACCTACCTTAAACCTACCCCCTAGGACACCCCTGATACAGACCTACCTTAAACCCATCCCCCAGGACACCGCTGATACAGACCTACCTTAATCCCATCCCCCCAGGACACCCCTGATCCCTCCCCTGGTGTGTGTTTTTGGTTTATATAGTATTACTTGGTTAGTGTAAATAATAATGATTATAATGAAACATTAACCCCACACGCCCTGTGCTGATTCCAGGTTCCCCAGTCCATGTGTCGCGGTGGATCTACCCGGGAGCTGTCCGAGGTGCTGCAGAATCTCCAACCCCGCCCTCCCCGCTCTGCAGACGGACAGTGTAGAAGGCGTCACTCCCTCCCTCCCCGTCCTCCTCCTTCTCCTCCACCGCCGCCGCCGCCCCTCCTTAGCTCTGGGAGGCAGAAGGAGAAGCAGCAGCTCAGCTCTCCCGTCCCTTCACCGATGCAATTGGAGGGCAACATTGCACAGACCGTTGGAAGGAAAAGCAGCAGGTAAGTAGCCCAAGGTGACCATGGATGGTGATGGGGATGGAGGGGACTGGGGGGGGGGGGAGCAGGTAGAGAGGGACAGTGATGATGGAGGCAGCAAACGGATAAATAGTATTGGGATCTGGGGAGCTTATTGGACCTGCTACTGACCATGTTCAGGGACCTTGTATGTTGACCATGTTGGTGGTCCTGCTATTGACCATGTTAGAGGACCTGGTATTGACCATGTTCAGGGACCTTGTATGTTGACCATGTTGGTGGACCTGATATTGACCATGTTAGAGGACCTGGTATTGACCATGTTAGAGGACCTGGTATTGACCATGTTCAGGGACCTTGTATGTTGACCATGTTGGTGGACCTGGTATTGACCATGTTCAGGGACCTTGTATGTTGACCATGTTGGTGGACCTGGTATTGACCATGTTTAGGGACCTTGTATGTTGACCATGTTGGTGTACCTGGTATTGACCATGTTTATGGACCTGGTATTGACCATGTTGGTGGACCCAGTGTTGACCATGTTAGAGGACCTGGTATTTACCATGTTGGTTGATCTGGTATTGACCATGTTGGTGGACCTGGTATTGACCATTTTCTGCTGTCTGAGTTCTCCTGGAGAATGTGTATCTGATGGAGTAACAGGGAGAGAAAATAATGGGAGGGGGGTGGATTAGGCGAATGTTGGGATATGTTGCATCCCCAGTGGTTTTAAAGAGCTGCATTATATATAAATATCCCCTGGTTGTGACACGGGGCACATCACTACATAAGAGGGAATAAGAAACCAGTCCTGGTGGGTCTACGCTAGGACAGATACCCACAACATCCAGCATTTCAGGGATGATGGTTTTGTTTTGGTTGTTCTCTTTTTTTGATCCTAGAGATATGATGAAACGAGATGAAAGATTGATATAGCCCATCCCCAGTCTCTTAGATGGAAGTGCAGATCCCTTTGGTTGCCTTTTTGTCTTATTTTCTGTGCTGTCCTTTATGGGTTTTAATGAGTCTTTCCCCTTAACACACACACAGAGAGAGAGAGAGAGAGAAAGAGAAAGAGAGAGGGAGGGAAAAAGTCTATACAATAAGGATTCCCCAGAAGGATTGTAAATGCCTATTGACGTGTCGTTTATATCAATGTACTGTATTGTTGTTACCAGATATTGTGTGACTCCTGATTGCAGCGTATTGGGGGGTGGAGGGCTGTTGTAGATATGGCATGTCAACTAAATTATAGCCTCCTCGCTGTCTTAAATACCTATTTGCAGTCTGTAACCACATTCTGCTCCAAACGACAAGATTGATTTTTTTTTTCTTTTAGTGATAATACGATTGAAACAGGGTTACTGCTACATGGAGGTAATGAGAGAGGGAAGACAGCTGTGTAGAAATCTACTGGGAATATTTTTACATATGTATGTGTTCATGTGTGTGTGTGTGTGTGTCCCTATGAACCGACAGATCTAGCTGGATATGGTTTAGTTATATTTACGTGCTTGAGCCACCCATAGAGAAACCTTGCTACGAGTTACCCAACTTCCTGGCAAAAACAGACACAATGCACTGTTTCTGGTTTATTAATAAATACCTTGATATCATCGCCCTACAGGAACAGCATTGTGGGGGATTATATGGAAAAAGGGGGTTCTGCAAATGCAGTAAGATAGAGGAACCTTGATTAGGGTGCAAGATTAGTTATTGATGCAGGAACTTTGTTTTTTTACTATTCTCTGAATATGGTGGTCGAGGCATGACTTTAGCCTGGTTAATGTGACTACGAACACGGAAAAATCAGTCCAGTGCGATAAATTACGGTTAGTTTCTGCTTGTAAAAAGGGGTGTTAATTAGACATTGAATTGACATGTCTAGGCTGTAAATTAAGATGGGAAAATGCATGTAGGAACTTGCAGTGGCAGCTTAATGTGTTCTTTAGCCTTTTGCAGTATATTGGTTAACCCTGCCTCTGGGATTTAGGTGGACAACCTTTTTTAATCTAGCAGAAAATACTTCATTTAGAATTTTGTGCCTTGAAACGTTAGTAGTAGTTACTATGGCTCCAGCATTTAGGTCCTGTCGGGTTCGGTCTCATAATCCTTGAATTTGATTATTATAAGTAGAAATGTGATAGTTCACCGTATATATTATACATCTGTTTCTAACCAGTCATAAAGGTTCTATGAATTACCTTATTACAGAGGTGTTTTTGCAATGGTTAACCTGCCATTTGGGGTAGGTACTGCACTGTTCTGCAATAAATTTCATGTCTCAATAAGCCAGAAGGCAACCTGGTTAAATAGAAGCGTTTTGTTGGTGTGTCCGTGGGGCTATAAAAACAGATGGGCTAAAGCCATCCTCATTTTCGATATTGAAGCAATCATTGTGTTGCTGATGTAAGGAAAGCCAATGAAATTGTAGCATGTGTATCAATTACATCTTTCCAGAATTCATTAAGATGTTTACCTCGCCTTGTGAAAACTAAATATGGAGACACAGTATCATCTCAGCTTGAAGGCACCTGCTGAGACCAAGCTCCCCCTTATCATGTAGCCAAACACACTGGAAGTGACTGATAGCTTTGTATGGATTTCTTCATAGTGAGTGAGATTTAGATAAAATGGATAAAGTCCTGAAGGAAAAGCTGTGGTAGCCATAATGGATTTTGTGTTACAGGATGATATTAAAACATGTTTTAACTAAATTACATTGTACAGCACCAGATATAGATTGGGATGGATAAAAAACCCATTTGTACAGAGAAATTAGTTCTTTTTTATGTTCAAATTATTTGCAGGTTGATGGGTCATTTGAAAAAGAATCTGAATGGGATCTTATTATCATTGTGGAAAGGAAAGAAGAGGAGTTGTTAAGATTTTCATGTCAAATAGCTGCCTCTTTTTGACAGCGCATCATCTTCTGTCTGACGTGGGGGAAAGAATCTTAGAATACCAGGAGCGATGATTCATGTCACCTTCTGTAGAGCAATGGTATCTTCTTCATGATCTATCTTCAATGGACTTGTGAAAAGAAGAGAAGGGGGAAATATTTAATGACTTTGTCCCAATCTGGATGGTTAATTAGTTTTGAATGTATATTTTGTTGGAGATACATAGGAAAAGCCACCATGTGTGCTACCTTGGAACATTAGGGTGCCAACCCTATATTTTACACTAGCGGCTCTCAAAACAAAATAAAGTGGCCCTTCGACATTGAAAATAATATACGCGCACATAATACATTTCACATCTTGGAAAGATATACATTAAAGAGGCAATCTGGAAGATCAGCGCAGTTTAAAGGACCCTCAAGACATTAAGTCATCAACCATGGCTAGTGTTCTTAAACATGGGGGCCTCGTAATTTGGATGGTCTTAATAATTGGATGCATGGTGGACATTGGCTCTGGCCTAGAGTTCCCTGGAACAGAAAGCCAGTGGACTCGATTTCCAAAATGGAATGCTTGCTGTGAAAGTGAAATGAGTTTTAACATGAAGACGAAAAGGTCTAGTGGACTTGTTATTTACTTTGATGATGAGGGCTTCTGTGATTTCTTGCAATTGATACTCTATGAAGGCCGATTAAAATTAAGTTTTTCCATCTTCTGTGCTGAACCAGCATCTCTCCTTACAGACCTGTCTGTAAATGACAACAAATGGCATTCTGTTATAATTAAAAGAAATTTCAAGAACACCACTTTAATTTTGGACAAGGAAAGTAAGTGGGTGGAGGTAAAATCGAAACGGAGAGACATGACCGTTTTTAGTAACCTTTTTATAGGTGGGATCCCGCCAGAACTACACGCTTCTACATTAAAATTAACCTTTCCAGCTGTTAAAGACCATAGTCCTTTCCAAGGCTGGATAAGAGACGTCCGGGTGAACTTCTCTGATTCATCTCCTGTTGCTAGTAATGATATCAAGATGGAGGAGGACCCAAACCCATGTGACAATGATAGAGTATGTCTTAATGGTGGGATATGCTCAGTAGTCAATGAAGAACCTACATGTGACTGTTCCCAGACTGGTTTTCAAGGAAAAGACTGCAGTGAAGGTAAGACCATTGTCTCTCCCGTCCTCCTTAATGTAAATAATATAGGTCTATTTGGTTGATGACTATAGAAATTAATGACACCTGCATGTTTGTAGTTATTTTCATTTAGTCACTCCCCATATTTTCCATATCCAGGCTGTCATAAGTGTTGCCTGTCCCTTTAACCAAATCTTCAGAACAGGAGTGTCTTATAGTTCTGTATTAATGTTGCATGAGGATAAATCTAAGACTTGCTTAAAATTTAAAGTATTGCAAAATACAAATCCTTTTACGCCACCCAAAGAGGTTGAGACCACATGAATCCATCCAACATGGTAGAAAGGTACTCAAGATTTTTTTTTTTTGACATGAAAAAGAGATTTGGGTTTAAACTATAATAACACCAAGCACTATGTTCAGGCATTAGAGCAACCAAAATGATGTTAGCACATCAGAAGTTATTGGAACCTATTTCAAGAGGTGAAAATAAAGGAATATCCTGGTATGGAGATACCACCTTCTGTCATTCAGTACGGTGGTAGGCTGTAGTATGCAATGTTGACTGGCATTTAGGAAGAATCAAAACCCTCCAATAGGAGCCAATAACCATTGGTGTAACATGAAAGTATTGCACACAAACATGTTTTTAAAACCTTTGAAATAAAGGTAAAAGCAACTTTGGTTCCATTCTGTAAAGATGAATAATGGGGAGACAATAACGCTAATGCTATAAAAATAGCTCTTTTTTATGGATGTAAACAACTGAGCCATTTACTAAGTCTGGTAACTTAATTAATTCATTAAAAGCTAGAAATGGAAGATTCTGCTGGGAAAAAAAACATTGATCACACCATGTAAAATTTTCTTGTTGTTTCTGATTAAAGATTAAAATTTTCTTGTTTGCACTTTTATACAGTTATTCTCTGTAAGGAGATTTTAAAGTACATTGTTGTTAGAAATTCCAGTTTTTTTTCTATAAACATTTTCTTTAATGCAGAGACCTGTGTATGTTAAACTGTGTATAGAAACGCGTGTGTGCAAATGGAATAGTTTTATTATCTACTCTCCAGATCAGAATAAATCCCAGGCAGCAAATGTAGCATCTTGCAAATGAGAATATTTTTCATGTGGCTGATGTGGATATTGCAAATGGTGTC
Source organism: Hymenochirus boettgeri (assembly GCA_019447015.1). NCBI lineage: Eukaryota > Metazoa > Chordata > Amphibia > Anura > Pipidae > Hymenochirus > Hymenochirus boettgeri. Next base: position 13,753,607 of record CM033473.1, on the reverse strand, counting down.
GATTGTGGAGGGTGCAGCAGTTGCTAGACCCTCGGATTATTCATATGAATAGTGGTTAGTGTTAGGTATTTATGTGGAACCATTATACCATTATACTGTTATGACTGTGGCTATATTGTGCACAGTTTGCACAAATTCACTTTATGTTCATATTAATGTTAATACCTCCAACATAAATTCTAACATTCTTTGGGTAAAAGGTATATGATATGGAATGATTAAGATCTGGGCCTCCATTAAGCAGTAGATCTCAGTACCGGCTCTAAACACTAGGATGCCTAATCTTATCAGTGAACCCAATATACCATGAATAATAAATATCTCTGCTTCTAGTTCTTTGCAATGGAAAGGTTAAAGAGTCTTTCTATGATAATAATTATTTTATTTCCTATAGAACAAATGCTATGCAGCTTTCTTCTCTGTTCTCTGTCTCATTATTTAATAATTCACCCAAAATAATTTGATTTATGATCAATATTGAACTGCAGCATAGGTGCTATCTGTCTTGAATATTAACCATTTTAGTTTTAAGAAAATCAATCAAGGAATGTCACGTGGCAGAACCTCTAATAATACGAATTTCATTATTATAGTCTAAGCAGCTCCTGAATTTTTTTTTAAACTTACATTTGTAAAATATAATAGATGTTAACTTGGAATTATATATATCTATATCTATTAATATATATTATATATAACATAAGGATTGTGGAAGCATATACCGTATATACTCGAGTATAAACCGTCCGAGTATAAACCGAGGTACCTGTTTTAGGGAAAAAAGTAGGAAAACCACACTGACCCGAGTATAAACCGGGGGGTATTATTTGCCACTAAAGATGTTTGGAAACTACAACTCCCAGCATGCTTTATTGCTGGGAGTTGTAGTTTTCAAACATCTTAAGTTGCAAATACTTACAAATAAAGCATGCTGGGAGTTGTAGTATTCAAACATCTTAAGTGGCAAATACTTGCAAATAGGGGTAAATCCTCCTATATTTGTGCATATAGTATGCACAAATAAAGAAGGTTTTACTCCTATTTGTATGTATTTTCTACTTAAGTGTTCCCTGTGTAAATAAAGTAAATGTTTCCCTTACCTTGTCCGGCGGCCGCGCGATCCGCATCCTTCTCCACAGCCTCTGCGCATCCGGATGATGTCATACCCGCGCCTCTCACTTTGCGGCCCCGGTAGTGACATCACCGGATGCGCAGAGGCTGTGGAGCGAGGATGTGGATCGCGCGGCCGCGGACAAGGTAAGGGAAACATTGACTCGAGTATAACCCGAGGTACTTTCAGGCCTTTTTTTAAAGCCTGAAAACCTCGGTTTATACTCGAGTATATACGGTACATTTTGCGGAAGTGTTACTGATCTGGTCTAACATTAATACAAACATAGAAAAATTAATTAATGCACATTCCTGGGCCCCATACCATATCATATTATCTGTACACTGGCATACATTATAACCAAAGGGGTTTTAGTATACATTACTGTGATCACATGAATGAAAAGCCTTCCAACCACGTCAAGGTAACCCCAGTCTGGAATATACATATACAGTGTACACACACACACACACACACACACACACACAAACATAAATAAATCGGATGTATGTGTTTTTTTTAAAAAATGGTTTTATTCCTGTCTGTCTTTGTGCTGTATGGTAATTTGTTTGTTTTTGGAACTATAACTGGTTATCGCCTTTAGCTCGCACAGCTGTTCACAGTACAATTTAATAAAGATCTTGATATAGCATAATAAAAGCACATTCTAGTTTAGTATCTGAGAAGAAGCCATTTCATCTTTACAACATCACAACATCTTTAACACATGATTTTGCATTTTGTTGTATATCTCTTTTGATCAGACTATATTGTCTTCTCTAAAGCTGCAATTTGGGCTTTAACTGTAGTTTACAAAGGAGCTAATAACCCACCTGGATACCTGATTGAATATAGATGGGGCAGCTATAAGGGCGAATCCTTTGATTTACTTTGAATGAAATCCCTTTTCTTGTGGATGGATTATCCCCCCCAAAACAATTGACATTTTATTAGGAGAGAACATTTAATGAATCATTTGGAAACTACACTTCAAACTTTCAAAAAGGGCTAATGCCAGTCGCATGACAAATGAAAGTAAATAGCATCAAATCACTTTCGATTGGAGGGCCTGGTCATAAACTCCATTTATTTAAAGATACAGAGCTCAAAAACTGAGTTATGCAGTGTGTTCTCTTTCCCCATCTCAGGTGCTATATTTATGCCCTAGTTAAATACTGGAATTGCTGATATTTCGCTTACATTCTCCCCGTTTTTTCTGGAATTAGTTGACTTGAAAGCATAAATATACTGGGATTTTTGTCCCCAAACAAAACAAGTCTATGGAAGGTTCAGCCACCTTTTATTTAACTTTCTATCCAGTGATCTTGCCAGTCAAACTTATCAGCACATGTATAATAATCAAAGCAGGATATGGCATCAAGGTTTCATTTGCGTGCAGTACGCATGTGCAAAAATGAAAGCTGCGCCATAAACAAAAGAAAATTTGACAATTAAGATCTTTTGATAGAAATCAAAATGGAAGGTAAGAATTGCAGCTTTTACTTCATATAGAACACAGTTTGATTCTACTTTATATTAATTTACAGTATAATTAATTGATATGGAGAATTATAATTTGTTTTGGTTCCCAATGTGAATGGAGGGGGATGGGTCCTTTCCCTCTGCTTGTACTGAATTCGTTATACTGGACAGCAATGCCAGTAAAATTTATCATATTTTGTTTCCAATCTGTCTGGAAAATTATACAATAAAATATACATGCGATCATCTTATAGGAAATTTATATTGATTCCAGCTTGCAATTGATTGGCTGTTCCATATTCTAGGGGCACAATATATTGCTTTGTGATTGACTTAAAAACCACACGGTACAAGTTGTTATTCAATTTTTTTAAAAATATTTAATACTTATATTGATATTTTTTATGTAATCTTCCACAATTGTTTTTTTACAGGGACATAGATTTATGTATTTTTTAAGTTTTTGTTATGTATATATGGAATGGCTTCTGTAGGTGTTTTAAGAGTAAAGTTGCCCTCTTTGCCTTTAAGATCTGACACATATGAAATCTATATGACATGGCTGGTTAAAATTTTCATTAGAAGTGTGATGCAGGCTACATTGATTTCAGCACGTATTTAATACAGTAGCACTTAGCTCAGTATTATGTAGATTTCATACATATTCAGGTCTTAAAGGCAAAGTTAGCAACCCTATTTAAGAGTAAAAGTAGCTTTCATATCATCTTAAAGTGACAGTAAGTATGAGGGTGTAGATTACCACACATACAGAATTTTAATTTATTTACTCACTTTATGTAGAAAGTTTTAGGCTCGGCTCACAACACCTTTCGTTCCTAGCATTTTCTTAGCTGCTGACAACTGAAAGTGGAAAACAGAAAAACATCAGGAACCACCGGGGAATTAAAGTCGTTCATGTAAACCTAGTCTAACTAATAAAATATGCTGGCTAAGGCATTCTCTATAATCCACCAATGGAGCTGCAACCCTGAATTTCCCCATTTAATGTCACGCTAGTTCATTTACAAAGGGTCAGCGCAAATTTAACCATATGGAGTTGCGCCATATTCGCTTTAATAATGTATTGGTGTCTTTCGTGTGACAATTTTGACACCATCTTATAGCTGACATTAAGATTGCACAAGGGAGTAAAGGCTGTAAGAAAGCATTAGTAATTAAACATTCTTACTGCAAGCTGTGCATTAGGGATCTCAGCTGAATTTGAATTCCTAATGACTCTTAACTCAATGGAAGATTGTTTGCAACCCGCATATCAGTGTACCGTGCCCTCTTTGTGGATTTTGTGTTTTATTATTTGCATGCAATTTTTTCATGTTTTGTTCTGTTTTAAGGGGGTCACATTTATAAAGGTAATGCACCATTAGTCTAGGCTCACAATTCTGCAGTGGCAGTGCCAATTAAACACAGGTAAAATGGTGGTAAAATAAATTAAACAATAGTATTATTTTATTTCCAAATACCAAAGTAAAATAGCGTTACCACGCGTTATTTTGCTGCCACGTGTTATGGGCTATTGGAAACATATTGCGGTATTTTACGATTATTATTAGTATGCAGTATTTAATGATTGATGCATTAATGATGCATCATTATATTCCAGTCGCTTTATAAATTACATACACAATTATATTATTATATTCTGCAATATCGCTAATTACTAATACCAACGATTTTCAAAGCATCAATTTAATTGTATATAATGGTTTATAATGCTCAGTATATAGCATAGATCTTTTTAAGAAAAATCTTTTGAGATTATTATTGTGGTCTAGCCATGTTATACATTTAGCCTTGAAGTAATATTCTGGACATGTCTGCTCCTCGTATGAGATCCAATTTTTCTTAACTGACAGCCTAGTGGCTTATCTTGTCTCAAAAAATGGATTGTCTCTTCTTTTTCAAGATCGGATGCTATACTTGTTCATAAATCAGTCATCAGGGATTTTAGCTGAAATGGTGTTCTGAATCCCACACCCCCACTGGAGACTGGAGTGCATCACCTCCACTGAGATAAGGAGTAAGAGCCAAGCAATTAATCTGGATTTGTTTTCCAGCTCAAGAAAAAAAGCACTATGCTTATGATCTAATGGATGCGATTTGAAAAGGGAATGAGAGCAAATCACAGCATTATATTGTCTTCCAGGCTAAATGATACCCTCAGCAATGTCTATTGTCATGGTTTAAAGACTCTTATATTACAATTTAGTTCATGTGTGATGGAATAAAATATTGGCCCTAGGTGATATGTAGCATTAAACTTACACGGGGAGGGGTTTGAATGGGATGTAAAGAAAAAGCCATTTGGTTAAAGGCTTCCTGAAAATCTGCATTAAGTGAAGAATGTCTGGGATCGCAAACCGAAAAACTTGCGAATCACGGAATTCTATTCCTGACACCTTCTGGATATGTAGTAAAATCACTTAACACGTATGTGTACAACACCGATGCCGTAAACACATACAAAGCAACACTAGCTGAATTTAAAAAAAAAAATCCTTTAAATATCATAAGTTTAAATGAAGGACAACTCAACCCTAAATCACATTTCTCTTGCCTTATAGGCCAGAAAGTGCTAATTAAAACCACGTACTGCTTGTATTGTTACGGCTTTGCACACAGATGCCTAAACTACCAGTTTTCATTATCTGTATAGGGAGCCCATAAATATTGCAAAATGTGCAGTCACAATGATAGATCTATGTTCAGAATATTGGTAGATAAATAGGGTATTTTGATTATCATCACTAATAACCGACCGATGCTAATGGAATCTTCCATGTCATTTATAAATCTTTAATTACAGGGACCCCCATTCCAGTTATCTTAGGCATGCACGGTGTGATTCTTCCAGCGAGAAAGAGAGGAATTCTCCAATAAGATACTTTGGGCCTCATTTATCCAGAGTTGCTGGCTACAATCTGATGTTAAAGTCATGTTAACCAATTTAATAATTAGCATTATTTTAATGGAATAGTTTACTGGTAAATAAACCTTAATGAATTGATTGAAGACCAGGAGGTTAATGAGCTATGACATACCTCCCGTTCTTCAATCAATTTCTCAGGAGCCAGGAAAGAAAGGAGAAAGGTATTTACCTGACACGTGATCCACCACGGCCACACTGACAATTGCCAAACACTTTCTGGTTCTGGTGCATGCACGACAGCACAAAACCAGGAATTGTCAGTGTGCGGCCACGGTGGATCATGCAAAAGGTAAATATCTTTCTGCTTCGTTCTTGGCCCCTGAGAAATTGATTGAAGAACGGGAGGTAAGGCATAGCTCCTTAACCCCCCAGTCTTCAATCAATGCATTAAAGGAAAAGTTCATTTTTCCAGCAAACTATTTCTTTAACAACGATTTTGCTGTGTCAGTTTCCAGAAGCGAACTGCTCAGCTGCCGCAACTCTATTCAATGTCCCATTAGGGAGGGTTTTTGGCAAGCCTGTCCCTGGTCTCAGATTTTCACTAAACTAACTTGATTCACAGAGCGAGAGCCGCTATTGCAATAATGAATAAGGTCTGTCCACAACGATAGAGACCCGTTGTATGTTTCTGTGCTAAACGGAGGCAAACGAAAAATTAAAGTCACTGGTGGGCTTTGTGGTACATTGTTTAATTATCCATTTCTAGAGATGGGATCTGGGTCCAATCCGACAAGAAACCCCTCGGTTCCGAAATCCGAATGTTCCGTCCAAAACCGGACAGGTGGTTTGGACTTTCACGCTATTTTCCGAAATAGCCTCGCATTTTTGTTAATCCTCGAAAATACCATAGGAAACTCGAAAATTGTTCCCGATTGTATTTTCGTGGATTATCGTACGTTAAAGGCTATTTTCGAAAATGCGCTCCGAAGTCCCGAATTTAAATTCCGTTTTCAGATTTTCTGCGGTTTCCCGAGATCCGAAAACGGAACGAAACCCGGCAGTTTTGTCCATCTCTATCCATTTCTGTCCTTTAAGCCTGGGATAATTGGTTGAATTCTCAATTAAAATTTGAGGCTGGGTACACACCATACAATGCTAGTGAAGTTTGCTGCAGCTAATAGAAAAATAAACATAAAGTTATTATTATACTAATAATACTATTACATTCCTATTGACTGTCGGATCACACAAGCAGCAGTCGTGACGGATCCTCAGACTTGCGCATGCACGAAAGGAACACACGCGTCGGATGTTTCGCAGGCAGTCACTGAAAGTGGACGGACCTGCAGCATCCACAGCGATCAGGGAGAAAGTAATTGCATTTCTTCTAAACTATTGCATAAAGATACGAGATACTGCAGGTACATTTCCACCTTCCACATATCTATATATACAACCCAGGTGACTTATCAGTGGAGATACCCTTTAAATGAAAGTGAAAACAAGTGAAGATAGAATACCACACGATCGGCTGTGATTTACCGGCATGTCCGATCATCATCAGTCACGGCTGGCCCCCTGACGGACCGATACATGGAATACTGCTCTTATGTACCCAGTCTACTACACTACTGGCACACAAAATTATCCACACAACACGGCAATAACATAACTACAAAAACAGTATTTTCTACAGATTTAACTACAAAAAACACTCACGGACCATAACAAAAAATAGAAAGCTATCTAGCAACCTTCGTACTGGAGACCGGTTAAAAACAACAGAAATTGAAATGCATTAGAAGATATGTGACTATAAGGGAAAGAGGGGGAGAGACTAAAAATAATGTCTCATTGGATAATTTCCCAGCAGTTAATCAACATATGAAGTGTGCCAAATTGCAGATAATTGTGCCCATTGAAGAAACACATGACCTAAATACAGCTGTAATGGTCTTGTGGAAACACTGCTAGTTGGATCATCTCCAATATGTTTAGGGAAAATAAGGAAGGTCTTTCCAGATCACAAGGCTATTCAGGGCATCAATGTTGTTGATTAACATAAGGCAACTTGGTAGGTTGACCAGGAAGTATTGTCGGCCTTTCTCTGTAATTTCCTTAGATCCACCGGTGTGGAGTTAACCTCTAGTCACCCGTCTCCACCTCAGGCTACTTACCCAACAATGCACATACCTATGTCACAATAAAGTGAATGTGGCCCTCGCCTTATATCATTTATGATCCTACTTACCCAACTTATCAAGTTTCACTCAGCAATAGAGAGTAATGGCTTAATCAGCCTCTACTTGTGCTAAGGGTGGTGGGGGTGGAGGTAGTGATTTGTGGATAATGGAAAACTTGTTTCACACACGTATCTCTTTAATTAGGAATTATTTCCAATTTTAAAATAATATATATGTAAATTTGTACTTGGACTATATTGACAATACTTGTAAAAATGGAATTGCCCATCATCAGGTTGTACCTGTCCTGGGCATTTCCACTATTGAATTATTAAAGTACTCAAATTTAACTATTGCAGATATGATGTAAACCAAATTGCCTTTTATAGCATGATGCATCCATCTAAAATCCTACTGTTAAAAGTTTCTGCCCGTGCCCTAGCTCAGCAAGCTCATGGGCTTGCATATATCCAGTGATCCTTGCCTAAACAATCCACTTCGTAGGGCTGGTGCAGATTACAGGAGATGATTTGGTTTATAACAGTGGAGAAGATCTGGTCTTAAGAAGGGGAAGGCAAAAATGGGTATTTTATTGTTTCCAACATGCATTTTGAATATGACAATTCTACAAGTACTTATTTCATCTTATTTGTGCATCTAAAACACACGTGCCATGTACAGTATACCATTAATCATAGATTTGGTTCTTTGAACCAACATGTCTTTGTGGATCAATGAAGATGTGTTTAGGAATAGGTGGTGTCTATATAAGAAAGAACAATGTGGTTTTATGTCACTTTCCTTCTATTGTTACATGTTTACTTTCATGTGAGGTAGATATACTAGTAGAAAATATATAATATTTCCATTCACCTTGCAAATTGAGTTTGAGAGAGTTTTTTTAGTTCAACAGGATGAATTAAATATTTCAGTTGCAAAATGTTGGAATACTAACTATGGTTTGTAAAGGGTTCCAAAAAAGCAACACACTGTAACCCTAAACACTATCAGGGTTATTCAATAAACGTTCTTATCGTTAAAAATGGTGCTAATTTCACCCCAACCAATCAGATGTTATTTAACATTTGAAAGCTAACATCTGATTGGTTGGGGCAAAATGAGCACCATTTTTAATGATAAGAACTTTTATTGAATCTCCCTATATATTGTTATCTTTAAAATTAGGCCAAAAATTTACTTACTGTATCAAGCTTCCTTCCCTCTGCCTCTTCTCTTTCTTCCAGAAAGGGATGAGCAGAGGAGGGGAGACTGGCAGCCACATCTGTGATTGGTTGAAAGATAGCCAATCACAGATGTGACTGCTGGTCTTTACAGGAAACCGAGGGAATAAAGGTGTGTAAATACATTTCTAGCCCGATTTTAAGGATGTCAATAAAGAGTTTAGGATTGGGGGGGCCTTACAATTTGTGCCTTTTTTTTTTAAATTTAAAACCATGATGGCAGCGCCGAAGGATCCAGAGGGAGGACGCAGAGGAGAAAAGGTAAGGATTTTTTGACACTACTCAGTGGGGCAAATTTTAGTTTGGTGGGTGGACATGCCCTTAAAGGAGAAACAAAACATTTGGTGATTTGTCTAGTCTTAATGGGCAACAAAATAAAAAATAACCAGACTGTAAAATCTGTATTTAACAGGGAGGTAGAAGACAATACTCCTATGGGTGATAGGAAAAGACGTGTTGGTTCTCCTCTCAGCGTCCACGGCTATCCTCTCAGCGTCCATGGCTATCCTCCATTTTCTAATATAGTGTAGTCACATATAAGATGGGGGTGGGACTAGCAGGGGAGTATGCGGTGACAGCTTATCACTTGGGTTAAACCACATGTCAGGATGTACTAGTGCTGTCTCCCAACTCCCCATTAAGGGATTGATTTTACATTTAGAATGTTTTTTTTATATAGTTGCCCTTTAAGATAAGACAGATCACCGAAAGTCTTACCATAATATTATATTTCTTCTTTAAAGCTATGTTTTGTATTCAGTGTTTTTAGAATGTTATCCTTTAGAAGGTTATTTGTATAATAGTCTTTCTTCGCTTATATAAAAAGCTACACAACTGCTTGTGGCACTTTATAAGACTCAGAAAGCTATAGGCATGTCCATTTTTCAGTGTTGAGGTTGCATTCTATCCATGATGCTGGCAAAGAAATATCCAAGCAAGATCACCTCTTCAATGGAACATTACCATAAGAATTGATAATTGGTACCCGAGGAGCAAAAAATATCAAGATGGTACAAGAACAGAACTCTAGGCAGGTACTTTCACAGATCGTTTACATTAGCAGACATAAATTTTGCTATAAAGTTTTTGAGCTATTTTTCTCTCTCCCATATGTTTACGCCCTAAATAGATTTTTACACATCTAATGATAAAAACGTAGAATTAGATTTCGTGTAACTGAAGCTGTCATACAAAAGATCATCTTCAGGGAATTAAATATAGATGTGATACTAGTTTTATGATCAAAATCATTCAGTAGAATCATATTTCTAATTTAGAATATGTAACCCCTAGACTAGATTAGATGGATAGATAGCAAGAGATACTTTTAAAGAGAAAGTACAAACAAGTTTGGAAAAAAGCCCAAGGACCAGCTTCATTTTATCACCACTAATTTCCATGTAAATACTTCCTTCTTCCCAGAACAAGCCAATTAAACTATTCAGTAGAAGGTCATCAAGAAAGCAGAGCACCTTAGTAAGGCAAATCAGGTCTCACCTTCAAAGGTGTCAATAGTTCCAGCTTTTTTTAATGACAACCATATGATTGCCTATCTCAACTTCACTAGCTGGTATATGGTGTCCATTCTGGTAGTCACGAGTACAGCTATACAGTGCAGGGGCCTTAAATCAAGGTTAATATGTCTAACGGTGAAGATGAGTCCCCCCTGTTCCAGTTTTTTACCTGATTTACATGTGTTGTGCATCACAAGCTCACATATTTAAGCCCCTGTAAGACCCCTGGATTGCTTAATGTGATGGTTAGTTAACTTTCTTTGCGTACATATAGGTTTGGAGCCTCCAGGATCATAAAGTCAGCTTAGATGTAGATTGAAGCTTGGTTTAGTGGGATGGATCTTATCTTGGATTTTAAATGAACTAGGGCTTAAAACAGCCAGTGGTTTAATAGACATTAGAGACAACTGTTTGTATTAGAAATGTGAACAGGTTTCAGCATGAACTATACATATTCACTACGATCCGTAGGTGCATTTATGAACTAATCTGCTCTGTGAGTTCGGTATATAGTGGATGTTTTTATATACACATAACAAGTGTGCACTTTATATTTAATACATTCATATAGAATAGATGCAGCAGAGAATTTTGTCTTTAAATGAGTGAGTGCTAAATGTTTTTGCTAACTATGACAAACATGCCTTAAAGGACAATTAAACTCAACCAGGTCCTACTTCCTCCAAAAAGTAAAGGATTCATTTAAAGATTAAATTATAACGAGCTATATCTTTACTCAGGATTTCTAAGCAAAAAGACAATAGAATGTTGAACCTCACACACTCCAACCTACTCTGAAAATATAGATTTGCAAACTAAAACTTATTAAATGAATATAGTTTCCCTTTAAAAAGTACTTATACCGATGTGTATCTTGCCTGTTGCAATGTGTTTACTGTCCTTACATTAAATCCACACACTCACCTTTTTTGCATTTGTTGCAAATAAAACCAAAAGCTGGGTAAACTATAGCCCATAAGCAAGGGGATGTAATGTATTGAAACAGTAATACAAATACAAATTATTTTCAAAAGGTTTCTCTTTAGAAAGCCATGGACGAAAATACACCATGCGAGTTGCCATTGTGTAAGTCTTAATTTCCATGAGAAGAATGACATCTTGCATGAAAAAATATTAAATAGGCTGGTGTTGACTGGTTTATTAAAGCTGTTCAAATTCACTTGTTTACACTCCGTGTAGGAAACAAATTGACAGCTGGTTAGTTGTAGGTCCAGCCAGGAAAAGAGGCTTAGATGGGGGGGGAAAACAACATAACGGTTGTTATACAAACATCTAGTTGGTTAAATAGCTGTAACTGATGTCATTTCCAAAATTGATTCTTTGTGGTAAGAATTATTATTAAAAATAAAGTGCATCTGGTGTGTGAGTGCGAGGGAGTGTGTGTGTGTGTGTTGTACGGTTCAAACAACAAATGGATTCACAATTAAAGTTGCATGTGAAATATTTGAAATTTTCATTTTTTAAGCTTCACAGGCTTAAAATGTGACATCAGAATGAGCCTATATAATATGAGCTTTGTGATAATACACAGGGATTACATCTTTTTTATTATAGGAGGTTACACATTTATAACAAAACCTCTGTACTCCTGCATAGGATTGGTTGTTTGGCACCCGTAAAAGCAGTGAGCATAATGGGGGTCATTAAATAAGAATCCTTGCTGGTAAATTCATCCCCTAAAGTCTATTATCCAAAGGCTTTGTGGCAGATATTGAGTAGGGCCCCTGGTCAACAAAAATGCAGAATCTCACAACCTCGTGTCACATTAAAAGAAATTGAGAGGGAAGTAAATGCAGATGCTACTTAAATACAGAGGAACTCCACCTTGAAACACGTTTTCCCAACTTATAGATCATAAACTTCAAAATTTAAAACTGATTAACTTACTTTTTTAGTGATCCTTAACCAAAGATAATGCAGTAAAACCTTACAGTACACAGAAGCTTGAAGTTACTGCCCCCTTCCCCAGGTCAGTGATCTCAGACATGCTCAGTTTAATTCACCCAGGGAGATAGACAGGGAATTCCATCAGCCTATGGTAAAGGAAGGAAGAGCAGTTCTATCATTGTAATCTGTAGTTTGTGGATTATAAATTATCGAAAATGTATTGTGTTCTGTGATGTTAGCATTGATTACAAAGAAAAACAGAGGAAAATAGATAGAGAATGTGAATAATTTATGTTTTTCCTTCCACTAGATATTTTTTTTCTGTTTTTCTCAGTCAGTATAATAAATATCAGCATTCTTTGGGTAATATCTGTAAAATTAAACTTTCTGTCCTTGGAAAAGATGTGCTTTAAAGGGCATGTCCACCCCCAAAACTTAAATTTAACCCACTACTGGCCCCACAGTACAGTTTAAAAAATTCCTTACCTTATATTCCTACTCCTTATGGTTCCCCTGTAGTCCATGTCCAAAGTCCAGAAAACTGAGGTGTAGTGGCTGTCTTCCTGTCCAAACGTCTCTGCCTCCTGTGTTGCCTCCGGGAGGGATGGTGATATACGCAGAGGTGCCCTTGCCCCCCCCCCCCCCTTCAAATTCATTCCCTTGCCAAAAAACCTTAATTAATTTTATAGGGCATACCCCCCAACCCTCAACCGCTATGTTAGAACTTTAAAAATAGATTCCTAACTGTACTTACAGCTCCTCGTTCCAGCATCCTCTCTTGCTAGTAAACGCGGCTGTGATTGGCTGCCTCTCAGCTATTCACAGCCACGGCTGCCGGTCTGGTCCCCTGCTTGTATTTCCGACAGGCAGGGGAGCCAGACCAGAATGACTCTGAAATGAGGAGCTGTAAGTTGAGTTTGGAATCTATTTTTAAAGTTCTAACGGTGGGAGGGTATGCCCTGCAATATGGATTAAGGTTTAAACGGAGGGTGGCGATGCCCTTTAAAGCAAGAGCATTTGTAGATTGTGTACAGCTGGTGTGAGTATCAGCAGTGGTTTCAGGAGATTTCTTATAATCACTGAGGATCAGGACTAAAAATTGTTTAATATTAGTTGAAATAGAGACCTATCCCTATTGCTACTGTCAGGGCTAAACACCACATACTTTCCCTTTATTATGAATCGATAAAATGCTTGCTAACGTGTTTATTACTAGAGATGGACAAACCTTGTATTAGCCATTCAGACATTAAAGTCAATGGGGGGCAAAAAATCAGAAAAGTTTGAAAGTAAAGATAAAATATCAATGGTACTATATCTTAATGTACATGGCTCTGGGACCTGGAAAATATTCTAGGGAGCACGTATAACCATAATCTCCTTTCATTGTGCTACTTTCTAGCTTCTGCATTCCACGTTCGATCATTATCCCATATTCGGACTTGAGGGTTCACAAACTTGGAATCACACGGAATAAAGGATTATACGAATTCTGTATTTCTCCCATATATACAGAATTGAGGGTTTAGCGAATTATGTAAACCTCCCATATACGGAATCGAGGGTTCATGATCATTTCCACAAATTCAATTAATTCCAAAAATCAAATCCTGAATTTGAAAACCTTTGACTGTTTGATAATTATTGGGAAAGGTTTCTTGAGTCCGAAAGAATCCGAAATCCGAGAAATCCGTAAAATCCAGTTTGTGTCCATCTCTATTATTTCATGTCAGAGATAGGATTCTGTCTTAGGGCCCTATTTGTAAAGGCATGGTATCGCTTTTTAATGTTACCGAGCCTTTAACGATCGGTTTGGCAAATCGTTAACAATTACCATAGAATCCTATTGTGGTAGTTTACTACTGCATGGTATTCTACAATCAAACATTAGTTAATTAAAGAACGTTAACATAAATATACAACTGTGGCTGAACATTTATGGCCACGGTCGTACATTAACGATAAAAAGCGGTATCGCTAAATTACAATATCGTGCGTTTTTATACAGGGCACATAGACTAGTAAAACACTTAAGACTGTGATTTATTGTACAATTGTCTAATGGTAGCCAAGCAAATGAGTTTTTAATGGTTGTTTTTTAAGTGTTGACTTCAAAGCCTGGTGCCATGGCTGGATTCACATCACTTGCATGCTCTTAACCTCATTAGACTTGGATCAAGCAATTCAATTCAACCAATTTCATTCTCTGAATTCTGTATAAAACCTGTAAACCAGAATTAAAGATGAATATCCCCAAAGGTTGCATCAAGAAAGGGAAAAAAACCTTCATCAGGACACAGGGAGGTTGTGGAAATACGAAAGCAGGAAACAATATGATGCGAGATGAAAGAACAAGCAGATTCATTATGTGTTAATATTAATGTGGTTCCTTTTTCAAACCATAGTTAATGGAAAAACAATTAGTGTGTGATGGTGCAATTATTTCTAAAGCATTGAATCTGATTAATCATGATCTCAGAAAGAAAAGACTTTCAGTTTTCCCAAAAGGAACAAGTCTGCAGGAAATTAAATACAGGCAATGATCCTGATTTCTGCTTCTTGGGACTTAACATTGTTACATTTTTACAGCATTTTTGGTTTATACTTGTTAAGCAACTTCTAACTACCAATGGTTTTCTGGCATTGGTAGTTAGAAGATGGGACACAATAAGCAGTCAATGCTACAACATGAATTGAAATTAAAGCTGGGGACCAAAAGGTAATTTTTCGCTAATGTGCGTAAGTGGCATGCGGTTGTTTCGGACCTAAAAATTTCCTTTGTTTGTGGTCAACTCCCTGTACTGTAGTATAGGTCGCCTGTGATTGTTGGAGTGTGGCAGTTTCCAACTACACTTAAACAGTAACTCCAGTCTTTTTCGAAATAATACCCATAAAAGCCAACTTTAATTATAGTCTTACCTTTATCAGACATTCACACATAGAGAAAAAGCTACTTACACACAACTGATCCAGATGCCGATGCCAGAAGTCACTCCTCCTCTGCTCCTGTTATAAGCATGTTCAGGAGCAGAGCGCACTTGTAACCGCCCAATGGTAATGTCTGTCAGCCATTGGCCTTGACGTCACCCTCAAGGTCATGACTGTCATACATTTTGTTGTTACATCAGATATCAGCATCATCTAAAATGGAGCTTTAAAACTGGTGAGGCAAGAAGTACTTTTGCATGATAATACTTTGTATTAATATGGCAGCTTATCTGGTAGGTAGGGAAATACATATGGCATGAATTTCAAGGGGTAGAGTGTGTGTTCTGTATGTTTGGGGTCAAGCTAATGACATGGAAGATGACCTGCTTATACTTCGCATTCTCTGGTTTACCTACAACTAGGGGATGGCAACACTTCTGATCGGGCAGGGTAAATAATCTCCCTATCATTACAAAAGAGTAGTGCAATGGCAACTTATGAATAATACAAGTAATGCAACTAACTGGGGTTATGGATCTCGCTTTTATTTTCAATTATTCCGATCATTCTCCTTTAAGCTTTAGTGTGATAATCCTGGTTTGCAATATGAAGTGGTTTGTATAGGGGCTACAAAAATGAGGTATTTAAGGTCTTATAGATTTAGAGGATCAAAGGGACTCCGTGAGAAGTAACTCTCAAATGCATACAAGGCCCCTCACTTTTCAACAGTTATCAGCAGTTGAGCTGGTTATACACAAGAGGTACAATAGATATTTCTTCCTAAGCTTTGAGCGTTAGCAGTGGCAATTACGGTACCTTTCCTGCTCCTAGAAATACCATGAGTGAATATTGATTAGGCTGATTTGTTCAATATCTACTGTATCTTGGGAACTTTGTAGAACTTGACTTGATGTAAATCACAAATATTTTAAATAAAACTTATAGGTGAAAGAACTTAATTAGGCAAATACAGTACACAGTAGGCCACCAAGATGTTAGCTATGACATCATTTAATTTAATTTGTGACATAATATCATCGGTGTTAGTTCATGTTTTAACATATTTTACACTATTTTGTAGCTGGTAACATTTTATTGATTAGGGACATTATAGCTGCCTTATTACTAGACATTTAATCAAAGTAGTATAGCCTAGTAAATATTAATCCACCCCAAAAACTATACACAACTTTTCAAGTGTAATTGAAATAGAACTCTTTGATAGACCTGATACACATAGCCAGTTGCAGCCCAATCGTGGCTCATGATCAGGTGTAAAACTGCAGGGTCATTGGCCCTCCACAGCTTCTGACACACACCCTTCCTCTCCCTGATTTCCTGACTGGCACCTCGATCCCCTGCTTTTAAACACCTGATTGCGTGTACGTAAGTAAAGTTGCACGCAATTAGCTGTTTAGAACACCATTACTGGACTGGCAGTAGTTAAAAACAGCTGATTATGCACACCCACAAACAATTGTACGCATGATCAGCTGTTTAAAAGCAGTGTATTGAGGTACCAGTCATGAGAAAAAAATTACCAGCATGGCCAGTAGTTATGAATATTTTTTTCCCTTTGAAAATCACTAATGATTGATCAGTTGCCAACTAGAGATAACATAAACCAGTTTTGTTCTGTTTTCGGATTCCCGGATATCAGGAAAATCGTGAAGATCCAAAAATCTAAAAACGGACCAAATTTTCGACTATTATCGAGGATTATCGAAAATAGCTTCGAACGTTCAATAATCATCGAAAATACGATTTTCGCGTTTCAATTGTATTTTTGGGGATTATTAAATGTTCAGGGCTATTTTTGATAATACTTGAATGTTTGATAATTATAGAAAATAGGTTCAGAAGTCCCGAAATCCGGGCAGTCCATCCGGATTTGGACAGATCATTCGGATTTCGGAACCGAGGGGTTCCGTGTCAGATCCGGGTCCGAGTCAGACCCGGATCCCATCTCTACTGCCAACACTCCAAACTGAACTCTTGTTCAAAAAAGCACCATGACCTGGATGAATGAATATTACAGATATACCATGACCTGGATGAATGAATATTACAGATATACCATGACCTGGATGAATGAATATTACAGATATACCATGACCTGGATGGATGAATATTACAGATATACCATGACCTGGATGAATGAATATTACAGATATACCATGACCTGGATGAATGAGAACCTTCACAAGCATGTTTTGTTTGTACAAAAAAGTTGGTTTCTATCTGATTTACTGAAGAACAGGAGGTAAATGTACTATCTCTTACCTCCTGTTCTTCAGTAAATCTTACAGGAGAGGAGGAGACACTTACCCATGGACCCGCTCCAGCCCCGACTTCACTGACAGTCTCCAATGTGTCACTCCTTCGCACTGTGTGCATATGCACGCACAGTGCAAAGGACTGGAGATGCTTCAGAGACGTCGGGGAATTCGGCACTGGAGCGGGTCCGTGGGTAAGCATCTCCTCCTCTCCTGTAAGATTTACTGATTTTCCTTCTGTTCTTCAGTAAATCAGATAGAAACCAACTTACTTTTTGATCGACATACCCTTTAAAGGAGTGATCCCATATATTTAATTGCAGAACACAACAGAGAACAATATTTTGATATAAAATGTTGAACCACAATGTGTGATCTCCACAGATCTCTACAGGAATATATATGAGATCACCAAACTAAACTTATTGTCTGTCCTTCATTTTTAGGGTATTAGCTCAATATCTATATAAGCCTTTATATTCCTCTTTTTATTTGATTTTCTTATTTTTTGGTTTATTTACCATTCAGTAACAGAAAATATTGGGTCAACATTGTCCCTGAAAGCATTTTATATATCTGCTTATGCTTTAAACTAAAGGCAGGCATTCACAGGCAATTGTTTTTTTTGAATCGGCTGAAAAAAATCTCTTCCATTCAACAGCCTACCCACTGATATTAGCCAGTCTATCAAACAAAAATTAATCAGAAATCGGAAAATGTTCTGCATAAATCTGCTCAAGATAGATGACGCAAGGTGGGGTGTAACAGAGACACAAGTACTGCCAAGTAGTACTGCCTATATTGTAAATTAATACCACTTCCACAAATTTAGATAGTATAGTATAGTATTTGAGGTTGAATAAAGACATACGTCCATCCAGTCCAACCCATCTAGCAATATCCTCATTTCCTGCCTAACTGTTGATCCAGAGCAAGGCAAAAAAAACACCAAATTTATAAAGGGCAATCGGAAATTTCCCTGGATCAACTCTACTATATGTATCAATACCAGTAACTTGCAGCATTCCTTGTTTGCAGAAACTCATCCAGTTTCTTTTTGAAACTGACCAATGAACCTGCCATAACGTCCACTGGAAGACAGTTCCATGCTTTACCGTTCTCACAGTGAAAAACCCTTTCCCAACTCTACTTTATGTATCAATACCAGTAACTTGTAACATTCCTTGTTTGCAGAAACTCATCCAGCTTTTTATTAAACTGACCAATGAACCTGTCATAACAACGTCCACTGGAAGACAGTTCCATAGCTTTACCGTTCTCACAGTGAAAAACCCTTTCCCAACTTGAAGCCTAAACCTTTTTTCTTCAAGACTTAAGGGATGTCCGCGTGTCCTCTGACATGTTCTATTGGTGAACAATGCCCTAGATAGTTCATTGTATGGCCCGTTAATGTATTTATACACAGTAATCATATACGCACACAAGCGCCTTTTCTCCAGCATACATAATTGTAACTTATCCAGTCTCTCTTCGTATTCAAGCTCCCCCAATCCCCTTATTAATTTAGTTGCCCTTTTCTGAACCCATTCCATTTCAAAGATGTCCTTTTTGTACACAGGATTCCAAATTGTACACAGGATTCCATCTACTAATGCCTTTGTAGATGGTCATAGACTTATAGCATTTCACTGCTTTTAATGTAGTGGTACCTGCAAACTCGCAACTTTCTGTCTAAAAAAAATATGTTTAAAATATTTTATTGGATTTCTTTCATTAAAAATTGTGTGCTCTGTGCTAGCAATAACATCTTTTTTGGTGATGTAACCAGTAGTGAAGGATCCTGGTGTCAAAATCAGCTTGGTTTCGATTTGGAACTGCTGGTTTGGAAAGTCTGTGGGTTTTCCTTCTTAACATAAAGAACTTTATCTGCAGGTTGCGAAGATTTTTTTTTTCATGGAAAAGCATTTGAGACCATGCTTATTAACACATTTCTAAAAAGGGACATTTAGGTTTTTCTTCTGTTAAAGAAATAGTTTGTTAGCCTATTGGTGGGGCATCCTTCCCCCTTATTTACTCTATTTGAAAACCCATCCTTTCACCCCTTTACCTTAAGGTTTAAAGAAAAAATAACCAATGCACTTTCCTGGGTGCCATATAATATAATACAAGTACAAGTAACTGCAGAAAAACAAAGGGGTTTTAGTTACACCAAAAAGCCTTGAAGGACAAGTGTGTTGTCTAAGCTCCGTCCCATCTCAGTCTACTCAATACTACATGTTATTTTCAGCTTTTTCTTGGAATGAGCATAATATACTTTTACATCATCTGCTACTAATAAATTATATACAAGAAAATATTGTAAAATGTTGCTGATATGCCAAAACAATAAAAGCAATTCATTAAACCAGGCTCATGTAAATATTATCTTGACAGTACCCCTACTTTCTCCTCATAGAATGCAACATTTCTTCCTATATCCTGACAATTTATTTTCCTATATGAGCAGCACAAGAGTGTATCGTTTCCCATTATCCAAATCTGCCACCTCTATTTCAAGCTCTTTTAATTAGAGGACACTTGTATGAAACCCAAAGTTACTCTTTAATATGAGATGTATGAAACTGGAATTTAGGAAATGGCCATAAACAATAGAGATGTCCGATCTTTGCAAAATCCGGTCCGCTCGAGGATCCGCGAATTTTAGAAAAAAAGTACGAGGATTTTTCGAAAATACGGACCTGAAAATCCTCAAAATTTTGAATTTATGAGGATTTCTCATATTTTCCCGTATTTTCGAAAATGCGAGAAATCCTCGTAATTTCAAAAATTTCGAAAAAACGAGGTAAATCCGCCGCTGATCCGGGTTCGGATCCGCGGACTGGGCCATCACTAAAAAACAATTTATAAATTGCTGAATACTGCAGGAGCTTTAATGCATTAACATATAATTAAAATAAAAAAGTGTGGGTTTGCCAGGATTCCATTGGTAAGGTAAGGTGGCACTTCCCATGTATCAAATCCATGTTACCCACTGGGCCATAAACAAAAAATATCAGCATTCCGTTGCTTTTTTCTAATTAATAAGTTGGAGGGCTGAAAATTAAATTCTGTTGTCAGTCTCCATTGAAAATGTTCTCTACTAAAGTAAAAGGCGCAAATATAATTGCCCTGTGTTATAAGCACATGGCCAGTCAATCCCCATGCTACCAATGGTTTCGACGGAACGCTATGATTTATTTATTTTCCAGAATCTGGCTTCCCCCCCCCCCATAGATTTTTGATAATTATTGAATTCTAGAAATGGAATATTCCAGAATTATCTAAATCAAATATTCGGAACTGAGAAATATCAGATACGTGAACCCTCAATTCTGAATGGGTGAACCTCAACTCTGAATATGGAAGAAATAGCGAATATGCGAGCCTTTGATATTGAATATCTGAAAAGTAGCATATATGTGATGGGAAACTCAAAAATAGTTTATGTGGGGGAAAAGGTTTTTTTTATGTTTTGGTAATGTGTACATGTTCCCCAGACCATTTCCTAGGTTCCTGAGCCATTTAGACTAACTTACCATTGCTATTCATACTGTACCTTAAATTTAATCACATTTTTGGATTTTTATCTTGCATTAACTTCTGTAGGCCCATTTTCCGATTCCTTCGAAAAGCCAATCTCGGGAATGGAACTCAGCAGTTCTGTTCATCTCTAGTGGTTACCACCTCATGGTACATACATGCAGTGGGCAGCACGGTGGCTCAGTGGTTGGCACTGATGACTTGCAGCTCTGAAGTCCTGAGTTTGAATCCACCCTTGGACACCTCTGCAAGGAGTTTGTATGTTCTCCCCGTGCTTGCGTGGGTTTCCTCCAGGCCCTCCGGTTTCCCCCACAATCATAAAGACATACTGATAGGTTGTATGTGTCAAATAAATGTGCTTAGATTGTAAGCTCTTCGGGGCAGGGCCTGATGTGATTGTTTACATGTAATTGTAAAGCGCTACGGAAGATGTTAGTGCTATATAAATCCACAATAATAATAATAATGTGTATGGACGTCTTTAAAAATCTGTTTTTTTTATGTTCAATACACAGTGTAGGCCAGCAAGGAAAACCAAGATATTATTCTCTTTATCTAATCATTTCCATGCACTGTACTTACTAATCAATTTATTTTTCGGTTATAATGTTACGTTGCCGCAGACTTTTTATTGTGCTGAGAGATAACTCTTAATGTCAATGAGGAAAAAAAACGACATTCCCTAATAACACCCAATTATGCAATTACACCCTTACAGTGACATTAGAACACAACACGACACAAACACGCAGAAGAATAAAAACTTAAATTAAGAAGTAAATTAAGCACAGAAAGCCAATTCCATGATAAAAGAAAGAAATGCCATAAAAAACCCTTAAAATAAAACCTGCTCCTTGTGATGAACACTCCTTTACATTGCATGCGAGCGTGCAGCGAGTCTTTGAAAGCTCATGAAAAACTAATAAAGGAGCATAGATTTCCTGCTAGCATCCGTGGATTCCAAGTTACATATGAATGATGTGAGTAGCTTATTTTACGCTTTTTTGTTATTCCCCAACATAACGTTGATGTACCTGATGAAAAGCTGAGAAGACACATAAGAAAGGTGACCCACTGAAACAACCAAATGCTCATACATTCTCTCTCCAAAAAAGTCTCCACTGTGTGAGATGTCACTTGTTAAATTTGGTAAATGTGGTCATACATTTCTCTTATATAATAATATTTTTAAAAAGTCTAGACATTAAAGGACAACTAAAGACTCAGAACAACATTAAATCAAAAGGTAGATCTCTTTACTTTTAAAGCAGTAATCTATGTTCCAACTCTTTTTGATATGGTTGTTTGGAAATTTATATTTCTAGTATAAGGTTTGTGTTTCATTTCCCAACATTCCAGTATCACACACTATGGTTACTGGTCACTGACATTATGTTCTTTGCACATGCCCAGTTCTAAGCTACTGCAGGAACTTGTTACGGTTGGTCACACCCACTAGTAGCCTCTACCCAATCCTGTTACAGGATAGATTAGGCAAGGAAGCATGTGACTGAGTCCAGGGGTGTGGCCAGCCACTGTACATTCACATAGTTATTTCATCCAATTCTTCAGGCGGTTACATTTAATTTAATGGTATTTACTGTAGTGGGATTTAACCGTTTATTGGTGTTTTAGAGGGGATATTTTCAGATTCTGTAATGTAAAATTTGGGTTTTGTTGTCCTTTAATCATTCTTGAGGAGCCATGACCGTCCTATATACCATATTATATACTATGTTTACTTTAAAAACTTCAGATGGAAATATTGTCACTATAAAACTACTAATGAATCTATAGACCAGTAAATACAATATAATTGGTTAAGCGCAGCAGTTCTATCCGTCTAGCCTAAAAGTGATTCATCCACTGAATTTCCCCTTTAATTCTTTTTTATGGAAAACATTTTGAACAATTTAAAAAAAATGAACAATACAACTTTTTTTTATATATATATGTTCTGAAGAATGGGCTTAGAGCACTAAAACATTGACCATAATAAAGAATCTAATACTTACCTCTGCGCTCCTCTTACCCTCCGGGTTCCCGCGAAACAGTCACTTAGCGAGATTTACTGCTCTGTGGGTGCCCGAAAGGTAAGGAGCAGTGGTCTAAGGCTTCTGCATTGGTTGCCTGCCGCCATTAATAGAAATGACTCAGCCCCTGCAAAGTACCAGTTAAACCCACACAAACCCAAGTAATATATGCAAGACACCATTAATAATTCTAAATAATTAGTACAGTATGTATCTAAAACCTTAAATACATTATAGGTTAAACGCTTTTAGCATAAAATCACTAGACAGCGATTATCTTCACTTCACCATTTATTGATTCTGATCAGCAGTAAGTAGCTAATGAGTTTTTAAGTAACAATGCGATGTAGAAGGTTGTAGTCTAATATTCCGTTGTAGAACTTTTACAATTTTAAAAACTCTATTGAGATTTTGCTATGAAGGCAGAATTTACAAGCTAAGGACACTCCTGTGTAGGTATTTGCTGACAATTGTAGTTGTGAAGACCACAGTTGTATTCCATTTATTTCAAGTTCAGTTGAATATTTTATTTTGTTTTATACCCTTGTTGGGTCTAGAAAATTTAATTTTAATTTAAAAGAGTTTCCTCTAGGTTCTCCGGTTTACTCAATCATAAAAACATACTTATTGGGTGCTTGGAATGTAAGCACTTTGGGTAGAGCCTGTATGAATGGATAACATGCTGCATAATATGTTTATAGAAAATAAATAGAATACAAAGACTCTTGCATTATCAGTTCATGATGGGGTTAGTATGGGCTTACAACTGCCTGGGTACACAAGGGGTCCCTGATGTAAAGTATAAGGTCTTATTTTGAAAGTGAAAGGGATTCTGTTATCTAGCATAGCCGTGATAATTTGATAATTTCCATATTTTTGAATCCTGGGCTCAACAAAGAGGCATAACTGATAATGAATGTTTTCTAAGAGGTATATATATATATATATATATATAAAACCATTCCAAAAAACGTCCGCACTCCTTCGCTGAACAGACACTTGGATAATTTATAGAGGATAATCTAATTTATCTGATTGGCAGTTTGATAAAAACATTCCTTGTTGATTATTGACAGCATGAAGAAATGTAAAAGAGGGTGGGATGTTGGTCATCTGATTAATGATTACTATCTAGGCAATAATATCACATAATCTGCTTCTAATCAAGATGGACGAACTTACTGTTCCGGTAAAAGTTCAGAAGTTCGGAAAACGAAACCATTAAAGTCCATAGAGAAAAGTTCAAAAGTTCAAATAAAGTGCAGTAAAAAACACAATGGTAACTTACTGTAAATGTCTGTGGCACCTGGGAATGGTCTGGGGAAACATGTCACTGTCACTAAATCATCTGGTTTAAACACTTCTTTCCCCCACGATTCAGGGTTATGTGCAACTAATAGAAGTTGCTCATTGTGGCCATACAGTCAGGTGTGTCAGTCCCTGCAGCGCGTCCTCATCCTACAACAAAAGCAAATGCAGGGAGACACAAGCAAAACACAGTTTGCAATCTTAAGTGTTTTATTGCTGCTTCCAAGGTCACAACATGTTTCGAATGTGCATGCTTTCTTGAACGCTGTTCCCATACCCTTCAAGGGTTTTGGCCAATTTGAGGGTTACCAATACCAAATGAAATATTGGTGGGTTACCGAAAATCAAACATACATTTGAGGGTTATGAAGTTCAATGCTACATTGAGATTACGCGATTTGAACGTTTCATTCGAGGGTTCAAAAACGTACATTATTTTCAAGGGTTTTTGAAAATAATCAGTACATTCCAGGTTTTCGAATGCTAAATTGGAGGGTTACCGAAAACAACGTTACATTCGAGGCTGCCAAAATGAACATTACACTTGAGGGTTACCGAATGATACATTCGGCTACAGAGAATCAAACATTACATTCGAGGGTTTACCGAAATGAACATTACATTCAGGGTTACCGAAACAAATGCTAATTTGTGGGTTTATCGAATTCGAATGATACATTTGAGGGTTATCGCAGAAATGACGTATTCAAGTGTTTGGCCAAAATCAACGATTAGGGAACGTCTGTTAAATATATCCGAAGGTTTGAAAACCAAACTAGTTCGGAGTTTGGGTTCGGTTCTTAGTCCATCTCTACTTCTTAATTAAAATTTAAGGCTTCACTGGTAGTATTGCTAAAATGGCCACCCATATTAGTGATATTGGGTAACCCATCGTGGACCGATGGATTTACCAAATATCGTCAGTGTGTAGGGGCTGAAAACCGACCAACCGTAATGCGACAAGCACCATAGTCAATGTTAAGCTCGTTGGGAAAGACGGAACATTTCTGTTTCTTGGTATTGGCTCACTTTACTTTGTAAAGAGAGCTGATACTATTGGCCGTGTATGGCCGCATGGTCCTGTGTGCAGTTCCCATCGTGTTGTGCCAACGATACCAACGTGATCGGTCAGCACAACGATGAAAATCTTGTGTATGGACATCTTTAGGCAATAGATTCCACAATTCCACGATATAGTTTTTTTTTTTTTTTTTTTTTTTACTTGATCTAATAAACTACAGAACAGAAATTACTGATATAGAGGTCCTTGTGCTTTTCAACCTTGTCCTTTGGTTGATAGGTATTTAACCCATTCCACATTACTATAATTTAGATAAATAACCTCTGTAGAAGTTTTAAATCAAAATATTAATAGGCTGGTGCAATAAGGGGTGCAATGTTAACCTGTGATATAATTTGAAGCAACCAATCAGACATAAGATTTTTATTGAGTTACTTTAGTTAGAACTTTTCATTGGTTACCGCAGATTAATAACCAGGACAAACTTTTTATTGCATCAGACCCATACTTGTTAAAAGTTTCCACGGTGAAAACATTCAGCTGTGAGCTGGATCATTATTACATCCGCTTAGTAGTCTAATTACTGAGGTTTCTGTGATTCTGCAGGTGTATTTTTTATTGATTTGTAACAGTTGTTTTTGCTTCCTCTACTATATTAGATGCAGTATATTAATAATTAATTAGACATCTCCACAGCTCAAGCAGTCAATAGTCCGGTATAATAATAAATTTTTTTTTTAATATAATACTAGATCAGTTGTGAACATTATTTAACAATTCAATACTCATTGTACACTGTCTAAAAAATATCTAGCTAAGTTTTCAACATAAATGCATCTTTGATTAGTAGGGAGATAACTGATAGCATTATCCTTAGTTTTATGTTTCCTGTGGTAGATCAGTTTCTATTACAGCAAAAGGTTTAATGCCTGAACCAAATATATAATGAAGTCTCTTTGCGGTTCTGTCTTAGCTGTGATAATTCTGCCATTTATTCTTTCTGCGCAATTGAATGTTGATTGCTCAGGGACTTTAATCAATACTGTGCATATGGTGTGGATGTCAAGCATGTCCACATAATTAATAGGGTTATTCTGAAAACATCCCCAAATTTTAGGGAAATAAAATGTTTGTGTTACGTTGAATGCTATAATAAGACTAATTGTAAGCAAAATCACCTCTATATCTGGACTGTTATAATTTAGACTGCGTCTTCCTTTTGATCAGATTCAATGACAGTTTGTAAAACGGTATAATACAAAAACCTTTTACATTTGTGAAGGTTCTCATTCCTCTAGGTCATGGTATAGCTCAAGTAATTCAATTAAATCAACTTGACTTGAGGTTTAGTTTCTTGAAGTCACTTCACTAGTGGCTCGGTTTAGATTGAAATGTACAAGAACCTTTTGGCAATCAATACCCTGAATTGGCTCAAAATCCAGAATCCATGGGATATTATTTCTCTTAATTTTCAATTGTTTCCACAAGCTCATCCTATACTTTTCAAAAGGTCATAGTATGCTTTGCAGTTCTTAGGACAAATACACTATAATTTTTTTTTTTTAAAATGAAGTTCCTTTTAGTGGGAGATGCAGTTAGGGTAGTATCACCCACATAAGTGTAAAACCCATGCTACCCACTACCCAATGTAATTAGGGAATAGCGTTGGGTTAAAGTTACTAGTGAGGCCTGTGGCTTTTCTAGAAGGCACCAGGCATTATTTTGCCTGTTTTTGGCAACTCTATGGATGCTTTCTGAAGGGAGATGTTTAGCTAGGGCACCGTACCTCCTGGCTCCTGTGATGCAGCAATTGTTGCGAAATGGTTACTGCACTGCAAGAACCTAAAATGTAAAAGCGTGCACAACCTTATGCATGTCCCCCTAAAATTGTTTCAGCTGAATGCTTCAAGTTGCCTGCTGTCAGATGCGCCCCCTGTGTTATTACACCTTTTAAATTCTCATCTTTATGTAAATTACAGTTTATATGATTGACTTGCAAGGATTACTTACTTCTTTGATCCCCATATGTACTTAGTAGACAGGCCTCCTTATAAAGTGTCTTCATATATTAATATACATTGTGTATGATTGCACATTAAATCATATTTAAAAGGGAGTCTTTTAGGCTATTATAAATATAATCCTATAGGCTAGCTGAAATATCCCTTCAGATCTCTGATAAACAGCTAATTGCTAGTTGTGCCCAATATCTAGTGCTATATAAAATTATTTTTAAATCAGGGAACAGGCTGGTGCAATGCATTTGAGGCAAATAACTAGTGGTCTGTTCTGCCTCTTTATTAGAAAATATGTTTAAAAAAACATACAATGCTACTAAGCCTATATACCTTATGTGTGTTGGCATATGCCTACAGACCTATTATTAGGGAGCATGTCCAACCCAGTAGGTTTGGCTTTATGTTTGAGGCATGGAGTCCTAGTCATAAGACTTAGGCTTGGTTGTGTTTTTACCCTTGTTAATGTAGCTTTTTGGGTTTTGAAATTAAGAAACACTCAGGGAGATTCAATAAAAGGTCTTTCGTTTAAAATGGTGCTAATTTTGCCCCAACCAATCAGAACTTATGTAACATTTGTAAGCTCACAATAAGAACTTTTATTGAATAACCCCCATTGTGTACAGTGTCTGTCTGTGTATATATCAGGTGAAATGGGTTCTTGTAACATAATAATGGACATCTTGCAACATGCAAAGATTTTGTGGGATGTATGACTAGATGCCAGTAGCAGCGCAAAGAGCAGCTTTTAATCTTTGTATTCAGTGCAAAACTGTATGGTCCTGCTTACTTCGCAACATTGTACCAACAGAAAAACAGCAGTGGGTAAAAATGGGCAACACAGCAGGTATGTGAAAGAAACAATCCAATTCTTTATTTCAAATATGCATCGATATAGCAATCTTCCCAAAAGTGCATAGTACAAAAATGGTTAAAGCCAAAAAGATCCTGCATAGAGTTATATATACCGGTATATTATATATATAGTTGAAGGTACAGGTGAGGACTTAGTGAAAAAGCCCTTCAGCTAGATAAAACCATAATACACATAATCATAACCGTAAATCACATACTATATATATATATATTAAATGTAGGAAACTATACCCTCAAGAACAGGTCAGAAAGTTACCAGGTAAGGCAGGAGAGCACATTAAAACAAGTAGGGTAAATGCCAGATGCGTTTCATCCTCGACAGACTTCCTCAATAGCAAGAACTATGCAGACACATGGCAACTTAATATTGGCCCGAGGTCGCTTCATTATGACGACATCACCGGTTGCCGCCACACATATTTTTGTCGTCTTTCAGAAAACTCTTACACGGTACCTTGTACTGCAAATGTGTTTCTGTTCCTCAATGATGACAATATTCGCACATCCTAAATGCGCGTCTCACCACGCTTCAAATATCAATCCCTGTGGAACGCAAATATTTGTGTCACAGCATGAAGTACAGAGGCAGGCCCGAAAAAACAAACAGAACTGGGAAAGTAATAGTGGAGCAACAGATTGGTTTCTGTGGGGCACATTGTTTCTACTTTGGCTCCAGTGATGTCGTCATAATGACTTGACCTTGGGGCCTATATTAAGCATGTGTCATAGTTCTCACCATTGAGGAAGTCCACCCAGGACGGAAAATTTGCTGGCATTCCCCCTACTTGTTTTAATGCGCTCCTCCGGCCTTACTTTGGTACCTTTCTAACTGATTAAGGGTGGTGTGCCAGACTGATTACCTTTTTCTGAAGGTATAGTTTACTACAGTGTTGCCCATTTTTACCAGCTGCAGTTTTTTCGGTTGGTTCTATGTATATTTGTGAGTAGGGTGCACCACAGGCTTGTGGATTATTGTCTGCTACTGTTATAAGTACAATCTAGCTCCTAGTGCCCAACACACCTCTCTTTATATGTACGTCAACAACAGTGTCTCAGACTACCTGTTATTCCTCAAGGATTACATTTAATGTATTTATAGAAAAACCCTTACCACTCAGCGAATTAAAAGGGAATAGTGAAAAAGTACTATAGTGCCGGTGCTATATGGGCGAGGGCCTAAACACTATAGCAAAAAACAAATAGGGAGCTAGAGAAACCCCCTATACAAACAGACGTTCCACTCAAACCGTAAACTCAAAAAAGTAGGGCACTCTTAATACCTGTATTTCTTGAGTTAAGGTTTAGAGGGAGGTCTTGTTTGTATAGGGGTTTCTCTAGCCCCTATATTTTTATTCTTGGTTTAGGATAGGTTTTTCTGGATTACAACCACTACTACTTACCTATGAATGAAGTACCTATTTTTGAGAGTAAAAGAACCTCTCCCACCACGATTTTGATAATTTTACCCAATATGTAGATTTGTCAAGATCATAGAATTCATACTGATGTATTAAAAAATGATATCAGAGCGCAGTGCTATGTATCACAATGGTTACCACATTGGAAGAGGAACAAAAAAATATCTACATTAATATTCAGGTCATTTTGTCCCTACATGAATAGAGGTTCCATGACCATGAATGCATTTGCTTTTACACTGTCCTTGCTTATGAACACAATTATTTTCTATTACACTGGCCTTCTAGAATAGACAGTTTCTTCATTAGATGTACACCAATACCAGCAGAACTTCAAGGCTTGTTTCATGTGTCATCAATAAAAATATGGTATGTTATATAGTTTGACTTTAAAGGTTTTGCTGAGTATGAAAGCACACACTAAAATGTATAATGCTTTATTTTAATGGACATAAACTATAGGCATCTCATAGCCTTCTGTCATTGAATTTAGCTTTCAACTTAGATAGATGGAGTGTTTATAGTTTTGCAAATAAAGGTGTTGCTGGGGCACCTTTTATTACTAACGTTGTTGCAGCCTGGTAGTGCCGGTAATATTTATCTTACAGCTCCCATTTATCTTGTCAAAGTGAGTCTACATCGTACACTGTACATCAGAGCATTATCAGTAAAAGTTATTTCGCAAAACCCATTCTCCTGCTCTCTACTTTTGTGTTTGTCCATACACTAGGATGAAAAATATTTCTTTAAGATAGAGTGTGTTTTTAGCACAGTAAGTATACCACTTAATTTAGATTTAAAATCTATTGAATTGAATTAAAAGAGTATTGTTTTGTTTGTATATCTTTTGTATTCAATTAGATCAACTGGACTTGAAGTTTAGTTCTTGAAGATGTTTTGCTAGTCATCCGACTGGCTTTCTCAATTTAGAATGACTTGTACAAAGAATCTGTGGCAATTATGTACCCTGGAAAATCCCAATTAGCATATCACAGCCAGGTGTTAAGGACGTGATTGCATAGTGGCTAGAGGTGTTATAGGAACACCCAGGGTAAGGTGTCAAACAGCATTGTACAAGCAGACAGTTGTTGTCGAAACCCCCCCCCCCCACCTCTATTTAGGCTTGGTTTCTTTATTTTCACATAAATTCCACCAGAAGGAAGTACAGCTTTCACGGAACACATTAATGCGTAGACCAGAACATCAAATTTACAAGGGAAGAGGTACAAACAACAAACTAGGTTTCTTGGACGCTTGGTTGAATCAGGGAGAATGTGAAACTGGAAGTAGAGGTTTACAGAAAACCAACACACCACAGATCAGTATTTGATGTTTGACTCCCACCACCCTTTAGATCACAAGCTGGGTGTTATCAAAACCCTGCAACACGGAGCAGAGAACCTCCCCACTAGCACAGAGGTGAAGGCTAAGAAATGAAACATCTCAGAGGAGATTTGATAGTGGCTAAGAGGGTTTACACTAACTGCCCGCCATGTACAATGCTGTTTTGACACCTACCCTGGGCGTGCCTATACACCTCTTAGCCACTATCCAATCACGCCCTTACACTTGGCTGTGATATGCTAATTGGATTTTCCAGGGTACATAATTGCCACATATCTTGTACAAGTCATTCTGAATTGAGAAAGCCAGTCAGACTAGCGAAACGTCTTCAGGAACTAAACTTCAAGTCCAGTTGATCTAAATGAATACAACAGATATCCATGACCTGAAGGAATGATATTACAGATATACCATACCTGGATGGATGAATATTACAGATATACCGTGACCTGCATGAATGAATATTACAGATATACCATGACCTGGATGAATGAATATTACAGATAACCATGACCTGGATGAATGATATACAGATATACCGGACCTGGATGAATGAATATTACCGATATACCATGACCTGGATGAATGAATATTACAGATATACCATGACTGGATGGATGAATATTACAATATACCATGACCTGGATGATGAATATTACAGATATACCATGACCTGGATGAATGAATATTACAGATATACCATGACCTGGATGAATGAATATACAGATATACCATGACCTGGATGATGAATATTACAGATATACCAGACCTGGATGAATAAATATTACAGATACCATGACCTGGATGAATGAATATTACAGATATACCATGACCTGGATGAATAATATTACAGATATACCATGACCTGGTGGATGAATATTACAGATTACCATGACCTGGATGAATGAATATTACAGATATCCATGACCTGAGATATTACGATAGACCATGTCCTGGATGGGTGAATATTACAGATATTCCATGACTGGGATAATGAATATTACAGATTACCATGACCTGGATGAATGAGAACCTTCCACGCATGTTTTGTTTGTACAAAAAAGTTGGTTTCTATCTGATTTACTGAAGAACAGGAGGTAAATGTACTATCTCTTACCTCCTGTTCTTCAGTAATCTTACAGGAGAGGAGGAGACACTTACCCATGGACCCGCTCCAGCCCCGACTTCACTGACAGTCTCCATGTTTCACTCCTTCGCACTGTGTGCATATGCACGCACAGTGCAAAGGACTGGAGATGCTTCAGAGACGTCGGGGAATTCGGCACGGGCGGGTCCGTGGGTAAGCATCTCCTCCTCTCCTGTAAGATTTACTGATTTTCCTTCTGTTCTTCAGTAAATCAGATGAGAAACCAACTTACTTTTTGAATCGACATACCCTTTAAAGGAGTGATCCCATATATTTAATTGCAGAACACAACAGAGAACAATATTTTGATATAAAATGTTGAACCACAATGTGTGATCTCCACAGATCCTACAGGAATATATATGAGATCACCAAACTAAACTTATTGTCTGTCCTTCATTTTTGGGTATTAGCTCAATATCTATATAAGCCTTTATATTCCTCTTTTATTTGATTTTCTTATTTTTTGGTTTATTTACATTCATAACAGAAATATTTGGGTCAACATTGTCCCTGAAAGCATTTTATATATCTGCTTATGCTTTAAAACTAAAGGCAGGCATTCACAGGCAATTGTTTTTTTTGAATCGGCTGAAAAAAATCTCTTCATTCAACAGCCTACCCACTGATATTAGCCAGTCTATCAAACAAAAATTATCAGAAATCGGAAAATGTTCTGCATAAACTGCTCAAGATAGATGACGCAAGGTGGGGTGTAACAGAGACACAAGTACTGCCAAGTAGTACTGCCTATATTGTAAATTAATACCACTTCCACAAATTAGATAGTATAGTATAGTATTTGAGGTTGAATAAAGACATACGTCCATCCAGTCCAACCCCATCTAGCAATATCCTCATTTCCTGCCTAACTGTTGATCCAGAGCAAGGCAAAAAAAACAACAACCAACACAATTTATAAAGGGCATCGGAAATTTCCCTGGATCAACTCTACTATATGTATCAATACCAGTAACTTGCAGCATTCCTTGTTGGCAAGAACTCATCCATTTTTTTTGAAACTGACCATGAACTGCCATAACTCCACTGGAAGACAGTTCCAGCTTTACCGTTCTCACAGTGAAAAACCCTTCCCCTCTACTTTATGTATCAATACCAGTACTTGTAACATTCCTTGTTTGCAGAAACTCATCCAGCTTTTTATAAACTGACCAATGAACCTGTCATAACAACGTCCACTGGAAGACAGTTCCATAGCTTTACCGTTCTCACAGTGAAAAACCCTTTCCCAACTTGAAGCCTAAACCTTTTTTCTTCAAGACTTAAGGGATGTCCGCGTTGTCCTCTGACATGTTCTATTGGTGAACAATGCCTAGATAGTTCATTGTATGGCCCGTTAATGTATTTATACCAGTAATCATATACGCACACAAGCGCCTTTTCTCCAGCATACATAATTGTAACTTATCCAGTCTCTCTTCTTTCAAGCTCCCCCAATCCCCTTATTAATTTAGTTGCCCTTTTCTGAACCCTTCCATTTCAAAGATGTCCTTTTTTGTACACAGGATTCCAAATTGTACACAGGATTCCATCTACTAATGCCTTTGTAGATGGTCATAGACTTATAGCATTTCACTGCTTTAATGTAGTGGTACCTGCAAACTCGCAACTTTCTGTCTAAAAAAAATATGTTTAAAATATTTTATTGGATTTTTTCATTAAAAATTGTGTGTCTCTGTGCTAGCAATAACATCTTTTTTGGTGATGTAACCAGTAGTGAAGGATCCTGGTTTCAAAATCAGCTTGGTTTCGATTTGGAACTGCTGGTTTGGAAAGTCTGTGGGTTTTCCTTCTTAACATAAAGAACTTTATCTCAGGTTGCGAAGATTTTTTTTTTCATGGAAAAGCATTTGAGACCATGCTAATTAACACATTTCTAAAAAGGGACATTTAGGTTTTTCTTCTGTTAAAGAAATAGTTTGTTAGCCTATTGGTGGGGCATCCTTCCCCCTTATTTACTCTATTTGAAAACCCATCCTTTCACCCCTTTACCTTAAGGTTTAAAGAAAAAATAACCATGCACTTTCCTGGTTGCCATATAATATAATACAAGTACAAGTAACTGCAGAAAAACAAAGGGGTTTTAGTTACACCAAAAAGCCTTGAAGGACAAGTGTGTTGTCTAAGCTCCGTCCCATCTCAGTCTCTCAATACTACTGTTATTTTCACTTTTTCTTGGAATGACAATAATATACTTTTACATCATCTGCTACTAATAAATTATTACAAGAAAATTTGTAAAATGTTGCTGATATGCCAAAACAATAAAAGCAATCATTAACCAGCGCATGTAAATATTACTTGACGTACCCCTACTTTCTCCTCATAGAATGCAACATTTCTTCCTATATCCGACATTATTTTTCCTATATAGCAGCACAAGAGTGTATCGTTTCCCTATCCAATCTGCCACCTCTATTTCAAGCTCTTTTAATTAGAGGACACTTGTATGAAACCCAAGTTACTCTTTAATATGAGATGTATGAAACTGGATTTAGGAATGGCCATAAACAATAGAGATGTCCGATCTTTGCAAAATCCGGTCCGCTCGAGGATCCGCGAATTTTAGAAAAAAAGTACGAGGATTTTTCGAAAATACGGACCTGAAAATCCTCAAAATTTTGAATTTATGAGGATTTCTCATATTTTCCCGTATTTTCGAAAATGCGAGAAATCCTCGTAATTTCAAAATTTCGAAAAAACGAGGTAAATCCGCCGCTGATCCGGGTTCGGATCCGCGGACTGGGCCATCACTAAAAAACAATTTATAAATTGCTGAATACTGCAGAGCTTTAATGCATTAACATATAATAAAAATAAAAAGTGTGGGTTTGCCAGGATTCCATTGGTAAGGTAAGGTGGCACTTCCCAGTATCAAATCCATGTTACCCACTGGGCCATAACAAAAAAATACGCATTCCGTTGCTTTTTTCTAATTATAATTGGAGGGCTGAAAATTAATTCTGTTGTCAGTCTCCATGAAAATGTTCTCTACTAAAGTAAAAGGCGCAAATATAATTGCCCTGTGTTATAAGCACATGGCCAGCAATCCCCATGCTACCCAATGGTTTCGACGGAACGCTATGATTTATTTATTTTCCAGAATCTGGCTTCCCCCCCCCCATAGATTTTTGATAATTATGAATTCTAGAAATGGAATATTCCAGAATTATCAAATCAAATATTCGGAACTGAGAAATATCAGATACGTGAACCCCAATTCTGAATG
Organism: Hymenochirus boettgeri; assembly: GCA_019447015.1. Taxonomy (NCBI): domain Eukaryota; kingdom Metazoa; phylum Chordata; class Amphibia; order Anura; family Pipidae; genus Hymenochirus; species Hymenochirus boettgeri. The sequence continues at coordinate 13,718,125 of CM033473.1, read as the reverse complement.
GGTGAACCTCAACTCTGAATATGGAAGAAATAGCGAATATGCAGCCTTTGATATTGAATACTGAAAAGTAGCATATTGTGATGGAAACTCAAAAATAGTTTATGTGGGGGAAAAGGTTTTTTTTATGTTTTGGTAATGTTACATGTTCCCCAGACCATTTCCTAGGTTCCTGACCATTTAGACTAACTTACCATTGCTATTCATACGTACCTTAAATTTAATCACATTTTTGGATTTTTATCTTGCATTAACTTCTGTAGGCCCATTTTCCGATTCCTTCGAAAAGCCAACTCGGGAATGGAACTCACAGTTCTGTTCATCTCTAGTGGTTACCACCTCATGGTACATACATGCAGTGGGCAGCACGGTGGCTCAGTGGTTGGCACTGATGACTTGCAGCTCTGAAGTCCTGAGTTTGAATCCACCCTTGGACACCTCTGCAAGGAGTTTGTATGTTCTCCCCGTGCTTGCGTGGGTTTCCTCAGGCCCTCCGGTTTCCCCCACAATCATAAAGACATACTGATGTTGTATGTGTCAAATAAATGTGCTTAGATTGTAAGCTCTTCGGGCAGGGCCTGATGTGATTGTTTACATGTATTTTGTAAGCGCTCGGAAGATGTTAGTGCTAATAAATCCACATAATAATAATATTGTATGGACGCTTTTAAAAATCTGTTTTTTTATGTTCAATACACAGTGTAGGCCAGCAAGGAAAACCAAGATATTATTCTCTTTCTAATCATTTCCAGCCTGTACTTACTAATCAATTATTTTTCGTTATAATGTTACGTTGCCGCAGACTTTTTATTGTGCTGAGAGATAACTCTTATGTCAATGAGGAAAAAAACGACATTCCCTAATAACACCCAATTATGCAATTACAACCCTTACAGTGACATTAGAACACAACACGACACAAACACGCAGAAGAATAAAAACTTAAATTAAGAAGTAAATTAAGCACAGAAAGCCAATTCCAATGATAAAAGAAAGAAATGCCATAAAAAACCCTTAAAATAAAACCTGCTCTTGTGATGAACACTCCTTTACATTGCAGGCGAGCGTGCAGCGAGTCTTTGAAAGCTCATGAAAAACTAATAAGGAGCATAGATTTCCTGCTAGCATCCGTGGATTCCAAGTTACATATGAATGATGTGAGTAGCTTTATTTTACGCTTTTTTGTTATTCCCCAACATAACGTTGATGTACTGATGAAAAGCGGAGAAACACATAAGAAAGGACCCACTGAAACAACCAAATGCTCATACATTCTCTCTCCAAAAAGTCTCCACTGTGTGAGATGTCACTTGTTTAAATTTGGTAATGTGGTCATACATTTCTCTTATATAATAATATTTTTTAAAAAGTCTAGACATTAAAGGACAACTAAAGACTCAGAACAACATTAAATCAAAAGGTAGATCTCTTACTTTTAAAGCAGTAATCTATGTTCCAACTCTTTTTGATATGGTTGTTTGGAAATTTATATTCTAGTATAAGGTTTGTGTTCATTTCCCAACATTCCAGTATCACACACTATGGTTACTGGTCCGACATTATGTTCTTTGCACAGGCCCAGTTCTAAGCTACTGCAGGAACTTGTTACGGTTGGTCACACCCACTAGTAGCCTCTACCCAATCCTGTTACAGGATAGATTAGGCAAGGAAGCATGTGACTGAGTCCAGGTGTGGGCCAGCCCAGTACTTCACATAGTTTATTTCATCCAATCTTTCAGGCGGTTACATTTAATTTAATGGTATTTACTGTAGTGGGATAAACCGTTTATTGGTGTTTTAGAGGGATATTTTCAGATTCTGTAATGTAAATTTGGGTTTTGTGTTGTCCTTTAATCATTCTTGAGGAGCCATGACCGTCCTATATACCATATTATATACTATGTTACTTTAAAAACTTCAGATGGAAATATTGTCACTATAAAACTACTAATGAATCATAGACCATAAATACACTATAATGGTTAAGCGCAGCAGTTCTATCCGTCTAGCCTAAAGTGATTCATCCACTGAATTTCCCCTTATTCTTTTTTATGGAAACATTTTGAACAATTTAAAAAAAATGAACAATACAACTTTTTTTTATATATATATGTTCTGAAGAATGGGCTTGAGCACTAAAACATTGACCATAATAAAGAATCTAATACTTACCTCTGCGCTCCTCTTACCCTCCGGTTCCCGCGAAACAGTCACTTAGCGAGATTTACTGCTCTGTGGGTGCCCGAAAGTAAGGAGCAGTGGTCTAAGGCTTCTGCATGGGGTGCCTGCCGCCATTAATAGAAATGACTCAGCCCCTGCAAGTACCAGTTAAACCCACACAAACCCAAGTAATATTGCAAGACACCATTATAATTCTAAATAATTAGTACAGTATGTATCTAAAACCTTAAATACATTATAGGTTAAACGCTTTTAGCATAAAATCACTAGACAGCGATTATCTTCACTTCACCATTTATTGATTCTGATCGCAGTAAGTAGCTAATGAGTTTTTTAAGTAACAATGCGTGATGTAGAAGGTTTGTAGTCTAATATTCCGTTGTAGAACTTTTACAATTTTAAAAACTCTATTGAGATTTTGCTATGAAGGCGAAATTTACAGCTAAGGACACTCTGTGTAGGTATTTGCTGACAATTGTAGTTGTGAAGACCACAGTTGTATCCATTTATTTCAAGTTCAGTTGAATATTTATTTTGTTTATACCCTTGTTGGGTCTAGAAAATTTAATTTTATTAAAAGGTTTCCTCTAGGTTCTCCGGTTTACTCAATCATAAACATACTATTAGGTGCTTGGAATGTAAGCACTTTGGGTAGAGCCTGTATGAATGGAAACATGCTGCATAATATGTTTATAGAAAATAAATAGAATACAAGACTCTGCATTATCAGTTGATGGGGTTAGTATGGGCTTACAACTGCCTGGGTACACAAGGGGTCCCTGATGTAAAGTATAGGTCTTATTTTGAAAGTGAAAGGGATTCTGTTATCTACATAGCCTTGATAATTTGATAATTTCCATATTTTTGAATCCTGGGCTCAACAAAGAGGCATAACTGATAATGAATGTTTTCTAAGAGGTATATATATATTATATATATAAAACCATTCCAAAAAACGTCCGCACTCCTTCGCTGAACAGACACTGCCTGGTGCGAAACCTCAACTCAATAATACAAACCAAACCGTATAAGAGGGCACTCTCGGGACTTATACACTCGATCAATACACGTGTCGGATAGGATCAATGCATTTCGCCATGATACAGGCCGCGTCCTCAATACATATACTGTAGTTCTGGTTGGTACGGGGATACTATATAATATTGAGAATTACTGGTATTAATACATATAGATCTGGTTGATCCAGGGATACTTTCCGATTGCCGTTTGGAGTCAGTAAAGGAATCCCCCCCCCCCTATTTTTGCTGGTTCTTTTGCCTTCCTCTGGATCAACTGTTAGGTAGGGTTAAAAAAAATAGATAGGTTGGACTTGATGGACTTGATATCTTTATTCAACCTCAATTACATTAACTCAATGTTACTATGTTATTTTCGGGAAATTTGGTCATTAAAACCAGTAGTTTTATGTATTAAACTATCAACTATAACACTATCAAGATGCATTTTTAGTCCTAATAAAAAGAATACGTTTACGGTTTCATGTAAACAGAGTAAATTTTTTTTGTTTTTTTTTATTAAATATATGCAGTCTGTTTAACAAAAACAGGGACACTGTTACATAAAAAAAACTATAATTCCCCTTTGAATCTTTTTAGTATTTAGAATGGACTGTAGTCACAAAATAATTTTGCAGAGTGACTGAAGTGAAGCTTCTCTGTAATTTAGTTATAATGCCAGCCCAAAAAAATAAGCGGCTATTACACCATTTATAACAAAATCACAGCCAAGTTTTTTTCTTTTCTGTAATAACAGTAATTACACTGGTCAGGGGCATTCCGTGTCATTTAACAACCCATTTTGGTTAAAAGACCTTGGCTTTCCTGGTAGCTCATTTAGTTTTGCTCGCGTATTTTGATATTTACTGCTGACTGATCCTTACGCTTTCATAGAGAAACATAGCAGACAGTCATGTTTGACAATAAACCGCAAACTATAGAAAGTCCGTACAAATTAGAAATTCCTAGAATGATATGCGCGATATGGCAATTAAAAAGGGAGCTGGAGGTTGGACAGTACAATAAATTATGAAATTTTAAATGCCAGTGTTTTTAGCAAAATCCTACCTGAGTGAGTACATTAATGTATCTACAGTAGCTGTTTATTCCCAGAATACTTGAACGACCAAAGAGTATTTACAGTAGAGTGAATTAACCATGGGGATTCATTTTGAAATTTAAAACAAAACAGTGTGGACAATGTCCAAAAATATTCTAGTGGGGCAGATGGAACACTGATGGCTTAATGCAACAAAAGATACATAACTTTGTGTTGCTATTAGTCTGCAGCAACTAGAGATGAACAAATGTTTTGTTCCCATAGCGGTTCCGCATAACCGATGAAAGTTCCGAAAATCCGATTCAATTCTAATTTTTTGGATTTTCAAGAGCATTTGCGATTTTTTTGATAGGAATATTTGATTTTTCATTTGACATTTTCAAATGGAATTTTTAAAGTTTTGAATGGTATTTTCGATTTCTCGATAAAAATTTCCAAATTTCGAAAAGTTTAAAAAATGCGTTGGATCCAAGGATTTTAGAAACCTGGCAATTTCCAAATCACTGTCAAAAACTGACATCACCAGTCCCCTCAAAAGTCCAGCTCCCTCCCAGTCTTGGGATATACACAGGGCAGCTATCCATTCTGCAGGCCTAATGGTAGTGGAGGCAAGGCCTTTCCCAGCATCCATGGATGATGTCACTTCTCCAGCTCGATTGTTAACTTTGGAGCCATGTAGTAAATAGTTCCAACCAGCTTTTTTAATAGAGTACTACAGGTCCTGGAAAAGGTCCATGTCTTGGAAAACCCAATTGTAGGTGGCCATACATTTGACAGCTGTTGCAGTTCCAGGAAGGAACATCTATACTATACTTACCCCATTCCCCAAATCCCGAGATTGTTATAGTAACTTTCCTTATCTTAGCCCCCAAAGCCCATAATCCTTAAATTTCTCTGCTGTGCTTCTTATCCTAGTCCTTGCCTTCTCTGTAAGTTCAGAAAGGTTCTTTACAAAGGAGGTTCGCGAACAGAGGAGGCGCACCTGAATGCAGAGTAAGTTATTGCACGTTGTCACCATTGGCAATGACCGACTGCTGCAATGAGGAAGAAAGCTGATATCTGTATGATTCCGGCTTTCTTGCACCAGAGAAAGGTAAGGATTAAGGGCTTCAGAGACCATGGGGAGGTTGATAAAGCAATCTCTGCATGGGGGGGTTGGAAGGTTAGTATAGATTGTTTTTTTTTCTGGGTTATGCCCCTTAAATAGTTTTATTTTTGTTGTTGTTTTTTGTGGTTGGGGGATCACATTTGGTTTGCTGAACAAACACTGAAAAAGAGAATTTTATTAAAGAGAAAACACTATTTTATAAATAATTCAAACCAAGAGTAAATAAAATAGTAACAATAATTGCATTTTTCTTTTTTGTGGTTCTTTAATAATATGACCCATCATGTCAGTCTTTTAAATAAATATATACTGTATAAGAAAAGCGCTTGATATGAAATATTTATTGTGTAAATACTGAAACATCAAAGAATTTTCATCTCAACTCTATGACTTTTGGTGTAGGCTTCCTTCCTGAAACTACTGAGAAAATTGCATGTGGTCCTTTAGCTGATACAGCAGTATAGAAACCTGCAAACAAAATGCTAGCTTATTCTGGGTGACCTTGTCTAACATTATCAAAAAACTCTGACTGCTTCGGAAGATGGAAAATGTTTTCAGCACTGCTTTGCCACTAAATATATAACAGAATTAAAAGAAAATTCTCACATGATAGTTCTATATATTCCATGACAAATAGCATTCGAATTGCATTTGAAAAGGATACACTTTTAAGTTACATTATTGGGCCCGCCTCAAGGTTTAGGTGATTAATGACCTAAAAGTTTGTTAATAAATGTATTTAAAAAAAGAATCAGAGCATATTGAAAATCCTGTAGAGAATTCCTGAAAATGAATTAATTGTCAGGAAACACAGTATAAGTGTGGCCTCATTTTCTAAACCCGAGGGAACCAAAAGTAAGCAACACTGTCAAGATGGGGAACTTTGCAAAGGCAATCTCATTTTTTGTTAAAGAGAAATGTTTTTGAAGGGTTATGATAAATGTGCTCTGATTCGTTGGTTAAATCGCATCTTGCTGTCCCTTGGAATTGATGAATTGAAATTGCATTTGCACTGTTTCTAGTTGGTCATGATGACAATGTCTAATTATTATGGCTTTATTTGCAACTTTAAATGAATAAAGGGTTATTTTATTAAAAAAAATGATTGCCCATAAGTAATTACAAGCAGGGTAATTAAATATTTCCAAGCTGTGGCTCTAATGGTTCCGCAATGCAATACTGGAGGTAAATGCGATTACATCTTGTATTGCATCGCAGAATCATGAAAATGTAAGAGGCACCAGTTAGCACTATGTTAAAGTCTCCCATACAATCCCATGTTAAGATTTTGAGTACAGTGTCCTAAAATAAGTGTAAAACCCATGTTAAAGGGCATATCAAGCCATAAAATGAAGTTTTACATATAGTTGCAGCTCCCCCCAAACCCCATTTTACTTACTTTCCCCAAATATGTCCTTTAAGACCCGGTCCTTTGCCGACTGGGTGCCAAGCTGGTTTCGATCACACACAGCAGCAGTTAAGTGTGTCCTGGTCAGGGTGCAGCACCTACAGGTAAAATTATATTGCTTGACATGCCCATTAGCTGGATATTAAATTGGGTTGAGGTTGGTTTTAGGGATACTCAAGGTTTTTTCTTTACCATGTACAGTAGATGATATGGAGTGAATCCAGTGTTCAGATGGGTTTGGTTTCAGGCCAACCATGACATCTAAATATTTGGGGTTTATTTCCATGGTTAATCCAAAGATTAAGGTCACATGTTATCCATTGTCACAGGCCAATAGTCATGAATCTCAGTTTCAAAATAAACCTGGTTTCAGTTTGGAACCAACAGTTTAAAAAATGCATAGATCCAAAGTAGGGATGGCCGGTTCGCGGATCCGAACCAGGATCTGCCGCGGATTTATCCAGTTCGCGAACGGCGGATTTTTCCGGATTTTCTGGATTTTCCGCCTTACGAACTTCCGATTCGCGGATTTTTCATATTTTCGAAAATTTTCGAAATTACGGGTTTTCGCGTATTTTCGAAAATTTTCAAAAATACGAGAAAAACACGTAATTTCGAAAATTTTCGAAAATGCAAGGATTTCTCTTATTTTCATAAATACGTATTTTCGAAAAAATTTCGAAATTACGAGGATTACTCGTATTTTCGAAAATACATATTTTCAAAAATACTAGTTTTCCCGTAATTTCGAAAATTTTCGAAAATACGCGAAAATCCGTAATTTCGAATATTTTCGAAAATAGGAAAAATCTAGTAATTTTAAGGGAATTTTTCATTTTAATGGGTCCGCATGCAGATTTTCGAATTTTCAAATTTTTTCGAAAATTTGCAGATCCTCGAGCGGACCGGATTTTACGAAGTTCGGACATCTCTAATCCAAAGGATTTTTATATCTTTTTGATACTAGAGATAGGATCCGAGTCTTAATACCAGGGTCTGACACGGAACCCCTCAGTTCTGAAATCCGAATGATACGGAAGGATTTTGGGACTTTCGGAGCACATTTTCGATTATTCAATGTTCTAGGCTATTTTTGATAATTTTTGAAAATAGCCTCGAATGTTCAATACTCCTCAAAAATATGATTGGAAACTCAAAAGTAGTCTCGGATCATATTTTTGGGGGTTATCAAACGTTTAAGGCTATTTTAGAAAATTATCGAAAATAGCCTCGAACATTTGATAATAATCGAAAATTTATTCCATTTTCGGATCTTCAGGATTTTTCCGGGAATCCGAAAACGGAACGAAACTGGTGAGTTTCAGCCATCTTTGTTCGAAACTTTTCATCAAAAGATCGAAAATCAAAACTTCGGAAATTCCATTTGAAAATTTGTTCATGTCTACAGAGAAAATACATGAAAATCTATTAATATAATTTTTTGGACCTACAATTTGAGGTATAGGTAATAATTTTATAGTTTTAATGTATTGTAAAGTATTCTAAAACATATCATTTTATATTTAGAGATATTTGAGATACATTACCCCCTTAATACTATAGGAAGGGTAGTGAGACTTGTTAAAGTAGTTTTCTTCCGATTGTTTTTATTGCAGTGTTATTTTACCTTTCTTTAACTCTCTCTGCTCCAAAGATACTGAGACAAAAAAGTATGTAAAAATCAGCATTGGTCAAAATAAGTAAGAAGCCTTGAGAATTCTAAAAAGCTTTTATCCTTTTCTCTCCTTCCTTTACATGCTTATATTAATTGTTATCCTTGAAATGCAGTTATGCTCTGATTAAGTTGAATAAGGCTAGCAGTTATGCAGCTAAACATATTTCTATATATAATTATGAAACTGATAAACCGCATACACACTCAGTGGGTGCATTTTAAATAGGGAGATTAATTCATCAAGCACAATGGCATCTTTCACTTTGCAAGCACACAGTTCTAGGACATACACAATGTATTATTCATCATGACAAAGATGATAGGTTTCCAGCTTTCTGTATATAGAACTAAAAAATTGTCACATGTCATTAAATAAGTCATCGTACATAAACTATAACTAATATTCTTTTCTTTTTGTCAACGTCAAGGAGTATGGGGGTAGTTAATGACTGGTTGTACACGCAGAAAAATTTCAGACATTACTGGATATTACATAAACTGAACATTGGACCATATATATCACATATATATGTATGCAGTGATGGTTCTTTGCTGATGTATACATTTCATTTCTAGAAATCTGGAAAATACATAATGCCAAAACACGAAGACCACAAAATTTCCAGTCTTTTATTTTATTTTTTAAAGATTTTGGGCATTGATACGTGTTCCCCAGACCATTCCTATTTCCCTGAACAATTTACAGTCGGTTACCATTAATATTTATATCTTCATTTTAGGCAGAACCTTCTGATTTTCTAACTCCCATTGACTTCAGTAGCTCTGCTTGGTCTGATTTTCCAAATTTTTGGATGTTTCCTGAAAATTTGTGAATCTGCAAGCAGAACTGATTTCAGTGAGTTCAGCCTTCTCTGTTTGTGACATGCCTTTTAATGCTGAGGGCAGATAGGCTTTAAATCTCAGAATCAGACAAGTTTCTAGAACCGGTACAGTATGTCAATATGTAACCTTCTAGCTGTTTCAAATTCCCCTACTGGTGTGTATTAAATGTTAACAAGGTTCATTCAATAAACATCAATAAGGCAATGGCTCAAAATGAATGTTTATATAAGGTTATACACTATTGTATGTGTGAAAAGCTAGCCTTGATGAAGAAGTTTCAAACAAATGGATTTTTCATGCAGATTTAAGATATTGAAATCACACTTAACACTTGACCACATGAAGTAAAAATATTCTCCCGGCGCTGTGGAAATTTACATTTAAAAAAATGTTGGAATTGTACAATTATTGTGGTTAATGTTTCAACTTTAAATGATTAAACATCAGTTATTTCATATCAAAGAAGGATTTTATTTTTTACTGTAACTCTTAAGAAAACATAAGGCTTAGCGTTCACCATTAGGGATGGCCGGTTTGCGGATCCAAACCCGGATCCGTCGCGGATATATCCCGTTCGCGAACGGTGGATTTTTCTGGATTTTCCGCCTTCCGAACTTCCGAACCGCGGATTTCTCGCATTTTCGAAAATTTCAGAAATTACGAGGTTTCTCGTATTTTCAAAAATTTTCGAAAATTACGAGGATTACTCGTATTTTTGAAATACGTATTTTTGAAAATTTTCTAAATTACAAGGATTTCTCGTATTTATTGAGGATATTTTTCATTTTAATGGGTCTGCTTTAAAATTTTCCGAAAATTTGCGGATCCTCGAGCGGACAGGATTTTGCGAAGTTCAGACATCTCTATTCACCATCAAGTAGATCAGATGCAAGGAAGGTAAGGAGTCTAATGCAGCTTAGTATCAACATGGTTGGTTTTAGATTGATCTGTAAAATAAAAATATTTGTTTTTTGTTTTAGTAAACTCCTCTAGGGCATTCATTAGCAATATCTATATTACTAGTATTAATAAGGCCATGCAGGGTGAATTTATAAAGAAAGGGTTAAAATGAATGCATAAAAAACAGAATTTTTTTTTTCTTAAAGGGCATCTATAGTGAAAAAAACACATTGCCCCTTTGCAAAGTTAAATTCATGTACTCTGTGCTGCCTTAATCCTATATCTGTCACTGACTCTGTTTAACCACGGTGTCAGATCTATGTGCAGCATTCCCCCCTTCTCCCTCCCCTCTGTTACCTCCTCCATGTCTCAGCTCCGGCTAACCGACAAGCTTTTTATGTGCAGTAGGAGTTAAAAGTTCAACATCCTGAAAAACACACCCACGCACAGTGGCCAATAGAAAGTAAGCTGTCCTGGAGACTCGGAAGAAGGAGATCAGTACAGTTTACGATCTCTCACTTTGTGACCCATCATCAATCAGTGAAAGCTATTAAGAAGGGGGGTCAAGTGCAGCCTTATATCTAACATCAAAGCTACCTTTCTCCCCCTGCTAATGCTGTTATCTCTATGTTTATTACAGAGCAGGGAGGGGGGATCAAGTCACAGGGATTTGATTGACAGTCCAAGTAGGAGTAGAGGAATGCAATCACGTATTCTTCTAACTGGTGTATCTCAGGACAGAGAGGGAATCTGAAAAAAGTGAAGACACTCTGGGGGTTGTAGGGAATTATAGAACACATGGAAAGAAAGAAAAAAAAGTTCATTTTCCCACTATAGATGCCCTTTAAATTGGTAGAAAAACAAGGTTGCCACAAAACATTTATTTATATTTTCACTCAATTGTTTTCTTGGAGTAGATGCATTTACCATGGTAACAAGACGAAGTGAAGGCAATGGTACTCTTTATATAACATGAACCATCATTAGATGTATCTCACACTAGACTGCTAAATACAAGCAAAAGGAAACATTGTTTAGAAATATATTGCATCTCTTCTATTGTGGGAGAATCTAATGGAAGTCTTAAGACCTTATACTGTAAGTAAATCATACTGGTTATTTCATGAAGAAAAATGGAGCAACTTTATTGTATTTTAAATTCACACATAGCCATAAGCATTTGTGCCTAAACTCCCAAAGGAGTTGAAATTCATCTAGAAAAAAAAAAACTTTCTAAACACTACCGGGCATTTTTAATAACTTTTTTTTATATGATGCTACTCATTTCTTTTTTTTTATTTATATCAAAGTATGTATTTAAGAATTAAAGTGCTATGTGAGCCTCAAAATGAACAAGAGCTAAAGATAAAGATGTAGCAATATGTTTCCAAAATGTAATAAGCAAGCATTAAATATACAATATTTGGGGGGGGGGGAGGTATAAGCCTCAAAATTATCAAGTTAAAAAGATATAGCGTTTTCCCCTAAATATAGTCATTTTATTTCTAAGCAAGCATTAAATATATTTGAAAAAAAATATTTTAAAAGAGGTACCAAGTTATAAAGATTAAAAGATTATAAAGATATAGCGTTTTCCCCCTAAATATAATAATTTTATTTCTAAGCAAGCATTAAATATATTTCCCTATATATTATATTGCCTGCCTAATACATAAAAAAAAAAAAGTTAAAAATTTTTAAAAATGTACAAATAATTGTAGGTTAAACAATGAAATTGTATTAAATCCTTTAAGTAAAAAAGTTTTGGATTCATTTTCAAATATGTTTTAACAATATCAATTTCTTAATAAACGAAATAAATCATTATTAGGCCCCCTTTTTTTCATATTAAAATCATATTCAATAAAACATAATTTTATGGGAAAATTATTCATTGAAAAGGGTTCCTAATAACTAAAAAAACTATCAGGGTAATTCAATAAAAGTTCTTATCCTTAAAGTGGTGCTAATTTTGCCCCAACCAATCAGATGGATTATTTATAGAAGGATAAATCTAATTTATCTGATTGGCAGTTTGATAAAAACATTCCTTTGTTGATTATTGACAGCATGTAAATGTAAAAAGAGGGTGGGATGTTGGTCATCTGATTAATGGACTTACTATCTAGGCAATAATATCACATAATCTGCTTCTTAATCAAGATGGACGAACTTACTGTTCCGTAAAAGTTCAGAAGTTCGGAAACGAAACCATTAAAGTCCATGAGAGAAGAAAGTTCAAAAGTTCAAATAAAGTGCAGTAAAAAACAACAATGGTAACTTACTGTAAATGGCTGTGGCACCTGGGAAATGGTCTGGGGAACATGTCACTGTCACTAAAATCATCTGGTTTAAACACTTCTTTCCCCCACGATTCAAGGGTTATGTGCAACTAATAGAAGTTGCTCAGTGTGGCCATACAGTTCAGGTGTGTCAGTCCCTGCAGCGCGTCCTCATCCTACAACAAAAGCAAATGCAGGGAGACACAAGCAAAACACAGTTTGCAATCTTAAGTGTTTTATTGCTGCTTACAAGGTCACAACATGTTTCGAATGTGCATGCGTTCTTGAACGCTGTTCCCATACCCATTCAAGGGTTATGGCCAATTTGAGGGTTACCAATACCAAATGAAATATTGGTGGGTTACCGAAAATCAAACAATACATTTGAGGGTTACTGAAGTTCAATGCTACATTGAGGATTACCGAATTTGAACGTTTCATTCGAGGGTTACCAAAAACGTACATTATTTTCAAGGGTTTTTGAAAATAATCAGTACATTCCAGGGTTTTCGAATGCTAAATTGGAGGGTTACCGAAAACGAACGTTACATTCGAGGGCTGCCAAAAATGAACATTACACTTGAGGGTTACCGAATGATACATTCATGGGCTACAGAGAATCAAACATTACATTCGAGGGTTACCGAAATGAACATTACATTCAAGGGTTACCGAAAACAAATGCTAAATTTGTGGGTTATCGAATTCGAATGATACATTTGAGGGTTATCGCAGAAATGACGTATTCAAGTGTTATGGCCAAAATCAACGATTAGGGAACGGTCTGTAAATATATCCGCAAGGTTTGAAAACCAAACTAGTTCGGAGTTTGGGTTCGGTTCTTAGTCCATCTCTACTTCTTAATTAAAATTTTAAGGCTTCACTGGTAGTATTGCTAAAAATGGCCACCCATATTAGTGATATTGGGTAACTCCCATCGTGGACCGATGGGATTTACCAAATATCGTCAGTGTGTAGGGGCTGAAAACCGACCAACCGTAATGCAGACAAGCAGCCATAGTCAATGTTAAGCTCGGTTGGGAAAGACGGAACATTTCTGTTGCTTGGTATTGGCTCACTTTACTTTAAGTAAAGAGAGCTGATACTATTGGCCGTGTATGGCCGCATGGTCCATGTGTGCAGTTCCCATCGTGTTGTGCCAACAGATACCAACGTGATCGGTCAGCACAAAGCGATGAAAATCTTGTGTATGGACATCTTTAGGCAATAGATTCCACAATTCCACAGATATAGTTTTTTTTTTTTTTTTTTTTTTTACTTGATAGCTAAAAACTACAGAACAGAAATTACTGATATAGAGGTCCTTGGCTTTTCAACCTTGTCCTTTGGTTTGATAAGGTATTTAACCCATTCCAAATTACTATAATTTAGATAAAATAACCCTCTGTAGAAGTTTTAAATCAAAATATTAATAGGCTGGTGCAATAAGGGGTGCAAATGTTAACCTGTGATAATAATTTGAAGCAACCAATCAGACATAAGATTTTTATTGAGTTACTTTAGTTAGAAAACTTTTCATTGGTTACCGCAGATTAATAACAGGAGCAAACTTTTTATTGCATCAGACCCATATACTTGTTAAAAGTTTCCACGGTGAAAACATTCAGCTGTGAGCTGGATCATTAATTACATCCGCTTAAGTAGTCTAATTACTGAGGTTTCTGTGATTCTGCAGGTGTATTTTTTATTGATTTAGTAACAGTTGTTTTTGCTTCCTCTACTATATTTAGATGCAGTATATTAATAATTAATTAGACATCTCCACAGCTCAAGCAGTCAATAGTCCATGTATAATATAGAAATTTTTTTTTTATAATAATACTAGATCTAGTTGATGAACATTATTTAACAATTCAATACTCATTGTACACTGTCTAAAAAATATCTAGCTAAGTTTTCAACATAAAATGCATCATTTGATTAGTAGGGACTGATAACTTGATAGCATTATCCTTAGTTTCTATGTTTCCTGTGGTAGATCAGTTTCTATTACAGCAAAAGGTTTAATGCCTGAACCAAATATTATAATGAAGTCTCTTTTGCGGTTCTGTCTTAGCTGTGATAATTCTGCCAATTATTCTTTCTGCGCAATTGAATGGTGATTGCTCACGGGACTTTAATCAATACTGTGCATATGGTGTGGATGTCAAGCATGTCCACATAATTAATAGGGGTAATATTCTGAAAACATCCCCAAAATTTTAGGGAAATAAAATGTTTGTGTTTACGTTGAATGCTGAATAATAAGACTAATTGTAAGCAAAAATCACCTCTATATCTGGACTGTTATAATTTAGACTGCGTCTTCCTTTTGATCAGATTCAATGACAGTTTGTAAAACGGTATAATACAAAAACCTTTTACATTTGTGAAGGTTCTCATTCCTCTAGGTCATGGTATAGCTCAAGTATTCAATTAAATCAACTTGACTTGAGGTTTAGTTTCTTGAAGTCACTTCACTAGTGGCTCGGTTTAGATTGAAATGTACAAGAACCTTTTGGCAATCAATACCCTGAATGTGGCTCAAAATCCAGAATCCATGGGATATTATTTCTCTTAATTTTCAATTGTTTCCACAAGCTCATCCTATACTTTTCAAAAGGTCAATAGTATGCTTTGCAGTTTCTTAAAGGACAAATACACTATAATTTTTTTTTTTAAAATGAAAAGTTCCTTTTAGTGGGAGATGCAGTTAAGGGTAGTATCACCCACATAAGTGTAAAACCCATGCTACCCACTACCCAATGTAATATATGGAATAGCGTTGGGTTAAATGTTACTAGTGAGGCCTGTGGCTTTTCTAGAAAAGGCACCAGGCATTATTTCTGCCTGTTTTTGCAACTCTATGGATGCTTTCTGAAGGGAGATGTTTAGCTAGGGCACCGTACCTTCCTGGCTCCTGTGATGCAGCAATTGTTGCGAAATGGTTACTGCACTGCAAGAACCTAAAAGGTAAAAAGCGTGCACAATCCTTACTGCATGTCCCCCTAAAAATTGTTTCAGCTGAATGCTTCAAGTTGCCTGCTGTCAGATGCGCCCCCTGTGTATTTTACACCTTTTAAATTCTCATCTTTATGTAAATTACAGTTTATATGATTGACTTGCAAGGATTACTTACTTCTTTATGATCCCCATATGTACTTAGTAGACAGGCCTCCTTATAAAGTGTCTTCATATATTAATATACATTGTGTATGATTGCACATTTAAAATCATATTTAAAAGGGAGTCTTTTAGGCTATTATAAATAATAATCCTATAGGCTTAGCTGAAATATCCCTTCAGATTCTCTGATAAAACAGCATAATTGCTAGTTGTGCCCAATATCTAGTTGCTATATAAAATTATTTTTAAAATCAAGGGAACAGGCTGGTGCAATGCATTTGAGGCAAATAAACTAAGTGGTCTGTTCTGCCTCTTTATTAGAAAATATGGTTAAAAAAACATAGCAAATGCTACTAAGCCTATATACCTTATGTGTGTTGGGCATATGCCTACAGACCTATTATTAAGGGAGCATGTCCAAAACCAGTAGGTTTGGCTTTATGTTTGAGGCATGGAGTCCTAGTCATAAGACTTAAGGCTTGGTTGTGTTTTTATCCCTATGTTAATGTAGCTTTTTGGGTTTTGAAATTAAGAAACACTCAGGGAGATTCAATAAAAGGTCTTATCGTTTAAAATGGTGCTAATTTTGCCCCAACCAATCAGAACTTATGTAACATTTGTAAGCTAACAATAAGAACTTTTATTGAATAACCCCCATTGTGTACAGTGTCTGTCTGTGTATATATCAGGTGAAATGGGTTCTTGTAACATAATAATGGACATCTTGCAACATGCAAGATTTTGTGGGGATGTATGACTAGATGCCAGTAGCAGCTGCAAAGAGCAGCTTTTAATCTTTGTATTCAGTGCAAAACTTGTATGGTCCTGCTTACTTCGCAACAGTGTACCAACAGAAAAACAGCAGTGGGTAAAAATGGGCAACACAGCAGGTATGTGAAAGAAACAATCCAATTCTTTATTTCAATAATGCATCGATATAGCAATCTTCCCAATAAAGTGCATAGTACAAAAATGGTTAAAGCCAAAAAGATCCTGCATAGAGTATATATACCGGTATATATATATATATAGTGAAGGTACAGGTAGAGGACTTAGTGAAAAAAGCCCTTCAGCTAGATAAAACCATAATACACATGATCATATACCGTAAATCACATACATATATATATATATATATAATAAATGTAGGAAACTATACCCTCAAGAACAAGGTCAGAAAGTTACCAGGGTAAGGCAGGAGGAGCACATTAAAACAAGTAGGGTAAATGCCAGATGCGTTTCATCCTCGACAGACTTCCTCAATAGCAAGAACTATGCAGACACATGGCAACTTAATATTGGCCCAGAGGTCGCTTCATTATGACGACATCACCGGTTGCCGCCACACATATTTTTGTCGTCTTTCAGAAAACTCTTAACAACGGTACCTTGTACTGCAAATGTGTTTCTGTTCCTCAATGATGACATATTCGCACATCCTAAATGCGCGTCTCACACGCTTCAAATATCAATCCCTGTGGAACGCAAATATTTGTGTCACAGCATGAAGTACAGAGGCACGGCCCGGAAACAAACAAACAGAACTGGGAAGTAATAGTGGAGCAACAGATTGGTTTCTGTGGGGCACATTGTTTCTACTTTGGCTCCAGTGATGTCGTCATAATGACGTGACCTTGGGGCCTATATTAAGCATGTGTCATAGTTCTCACCATTGAGGAAGTCCACCCAGGACGAAAAGTGTCTGGCATTCCCCCTACTTGTTTTAATGCGCTCCTCCTGCCTTACTTTGGTACCTTTCTAACTTGATTAAGGGTGGTGTGCCAGACTGATTACCTTTTTCTTGAAGGTATAGTTTACTACAGTGTTGCCCATTTTTACCAGCTGCAGTTTTTCTGTTGGTTCTATGTATATTTGTGAGTAGGGGTGCACCACAGGCTTGTGATTATTGTCTGCTACTGTATATACAGTACAATCTAGCTCCTAGTGCCCAACACAACTCTCTTTATATGTACGTCACAACAGTGTCTCAGACTACCTGGTTATTCCTCAAGGATTACATTTAATGTATTTATAGAAAAACCCTTACCACTCAGCGAAATTAAAAGGGAGATAGTGAAAAAGTACTATAGTGCCGGTGCTATATGGGCGAGGGCCTAAACACTATAGCAAAAAAACAAATAGGGAGCTAGAGAAACCCCCTATACAAACAAGACGTTCCACCTCAACCGTAAACTCAAAAAAGTATGGGCACTCTTAATACCTGTATTTCTTGAGTTTACGGTTTAGGAGGGAGGTCTTGTTTGTATAGGGGGTTTCTCTAGCCCCCTATATTTTTATTCTTTGGTTTAGGATAGGTTTAATTTCTGGATTACAACCACTACTAACTTACCTATGAATGAAGCTACCTATTTTTGAGAGTAAAAGAGACCCTCTCCCACCACGATTTTGATAATATTTACCCAATATGTAGGATTTGTCAAGATCATAGAATTCATACTGATGTATTAAAAAATGATATCAGAGAGCAGTGCTATGTATCACAAATGGTTACCACATTGGAAGAGGGAACAAAAAAATATCTACATTAATATTCAGGTCATTTTGTCCCTATCATAGAATAGAGGTTCCATGACCATGAAATGCATTTGCTTTTACACTGTCCTTGCATTTATGAAACAATTATTTTCTATTACACTGGCCTTCTAGAATAGACAGTTTCTTCATTAGATGTACACCAATACCAGCAGAACTTCAAGGCTTGTTTCATGTGTCATCAATAAAAATATGGTATGTTATGAGAGTTTTGACTTTAAAGGTTTTGCTGAGTATGAAAGCACACACTAAAATGTATAATGCTTTATTTTAATGGACATAAAACTATAAGGCAATCTCATAGCCTTCTGTCATTGAATTTAGCTTTCAACTTAGATAGATGGAGTGTTTATAGTTTTGCAAATAAAGGTGTTGCTGGGGCACCTTTTATTACATAACGTTGTTGCAGCCTGGTAGTGCCAGGTAATATTTATCTTACAGCTCCCATTTATCTTGTCAAAGTGAGTCTACATCGTACACTGTACATCAGAGCATTTATCAGTAAAAGTTATTTCGCAATAACCCATTCTCCTGCTCTCTACTTTTGTGTTGTCCATACACTAGGATGAAAAATATTTCTTTAAGAATAGAGTGTGTTTTTAGCACAGTAAGTATACACTTAATTTAGATTTTAAAAATCTATTTGAATTGAATTAAAAGAGTAATTGTTTTGTTTGTATATCTTTTGTATTCAATTAGATCAACTGGACTTGAAGTTTAGTTCTTGAAGATGTTTTGCTAGTCATCCGACTGGCTTTCTCAATTTAGAATGACTTGTACAAGAATCTGTGGCAATTATGTACCCTGGAAAATCCCAATTAGCATATCACAGCCAGGTGTTAAGGACGTGATTGCATAGTGGCTAAGAGGTGTTATAGGAACACCCAGGGTAAGGTGTCAAAACAGCATTGTACAAGGCAGACAGTTGGTGTCGACCCCCCCCCCACCTCTATTTAGGCTTGGTTTCTTTATTTTCACATAAATTCCACCAGAAGGAAGTACAAGCTTTCACGGAACACATTAATGCCGTAGACCAGAACATCAAATTTACAAGGGAAGAGGTACAAAACAACAAACTAGGTTTCTTGGACTGCTTGGTTGAAGTCAGGGAGAATGGTAAACTGGAAGTAGAGGTTTACAGAAAACCAACACACACAGATCAGTATTTGATGTTTGACTCCCACCACCCTTTAGATCACAAGCTGGGTGTTATCAAAACCCTGCAACACGGAGCAGAGAACATCCCCACTAGCACAGAGGTGAAGGCTAAAGAAATGAAACATCTCAGAGGAGATTTGATAGTGGCTAAGAGGGTTTACACTAACTGCCCGCCATGTACAATGCTGTTTTGACACCTTACCCTGGGCGTTCCTATAACACCTCTTAGCCACTATCCAATCACGCCCTTAACACTTGGCTGTGATATGCTAATTGGGATTTTCCAGGGTACATAATTGCCACAGATTCTTGTACAAGTCATTCTGAATTGAGAAAGCCAGTCAGACTAGCGAAACGTCTTCAGGAACTAAACTTCAAGTCCAGTTGATCTAAATGAATACAACAGATATACCATGACCTGAAGGAATGAATATTACAGATATACCATGACCTGGATGGATGAATATTACAGATATACCGTGACCTGCATGAATGAATATTACAGATATACCATGACCTGGATGAATGAATATTACAGATATACCATGACCTGGATGAATGAATATTACAGATATACCGTGACCTGGATGAATGAATATTACCGATATACCATGACCTGGATGAATGAATATTACAGATATACCATGACCGGATCACCATATCCGGTTTCTCTCACCATCTTAAAGGGCCGGGGGGGACACACCCCCTCGTACCCTTAACCCTATGTGCATAAAAATGTATCAGTGATAAGAATGAAACACCCAATTGACCAAATGAACCAAAATGACCAAAACAAAATATGACAGTTAAAAAACCCCACACCCCTACTAGATAAAACCATCTCACACCGGACTGTACGCGAATCAGCTAAAGATTTAGATTGTGACTGGAGAACGGATCAGTCACAAAACATATGTATCATCTTTCCCTATAATATCTCCTACATGTGACATTTCAGATTACCTAATGTTTAAATGGGACCGATAGGGAGGCTCGGGCACAATGTCGATCAATATTAGACCACAAGACTTTAAATGACATTATGTAACAATTGTGTCTATTATGTAACCAGGGGACCCCCCTCACACTAACATTTCTACAACATGACCAAAAAATATATACAATTCATACGAGACCTATGTCGAAAGACTAACCCTCACAAGAAGCAGGATAGAGACACCATTTCATTAAGACCCCTCGGGGCCACTGTATCAAGTCTCTTGATCCATTGCACTTCTAATTGGAGTAGCCTTTTGTCTCTCGGGAGGCCCCGGCAAGAGTCCGGAACATGGTCTATGGCCATCCATCTAAACATGGACAGGTTATGTCCCACCTTTTTGTCCCCAAGTTGCATCAACAATTCTTTACGATAATAATCTGGGTCCATACACCAGCTAGCCATGCCCTCAAAAAGAGTGTCAATAAACATTGTGCCCTGGTGGGCAGGGATTTCCCTCATCCCCATAGTGGGAAACGCTATGACATTCGTTTCAGACTCACATGTACATCCACACATGTGATTTATGTGATCACTTGCCCCCCCGGCCCTTTAAGATGGTGAGAGAAACCGGATATGGTGATCCTGAGGACGGCCTGTATCATGGCCGAAATGCATTGATCCTATCCGTACACGTGTAATTGATCGAGTGTAAAGTCCCGAGAGTGCCCTCTTATACGGTTTGGTTTATATATATATATATATATATATATATATATTAGCTTTAAGGCTATTTTCTAAAATTATCGAAAATAGCCTTGAACGTTCAAAATCTTCATAAGTATGAACGTAAACTCGAAAGTGGTCTCCGATCGTATTATTGAACCTTCAAGCTATTATAGAAAATAGCTTCGTACATTCGAAAATCTTCGAAAATTCATTCCGTTTTTGGATCTTCGGGATTTCTTCGAGATCCAGGAATCTGAAAACGGAACAAAACTATGTAGTATTTTTAGCCATCTCTAATGCTAACCTGTATCATTCTAACATCATGTCAGGACCCTAAAGGGTCATTGTTTCTATTTAGCCCCTGTATGTAATTAAGAGAGAGAGAGAGAGAGAGATAGATAGATAGATAGATAGATAGATAGATAGATAGATAGATAGATAGATAGATAGATAGATATAGATGTATATTGTTCAGTATGTTATATATGAAAGAATTACTGTTTAGGGCCTTCTCAAGAATTTATAATAACATCTCCGTATAAGAATAAGAATCCCAATGTTCAGAGTAAATGGACAGCTCAAGGCAATCTATGTAATTTTCATGATGCATTGAGCAGTAACAGCTCTGTTTTACTTTAGTCTATAGATGATATTTCATTTATTTTACTTTGGCATGTCAAAATGTGTGAAAAATTCTTTGTATTTTATTAAATACAAAATGCTCACAAATGATTACCAGTGTTGTAATATATTTAACATTAACATAAAGGAAACCAAGTTCATAAATACACGCTTAAACTTTTTCTTTTAAAGGGACATAGAAAACAGAAACAAACATAAAATAGTCAGGATTGTGTACTGAGTCTTGGTTCAATTTAGCCATTTGTGTAGTGAATCTGTCAGGCCATGGTGCAGATTAGTGATCAGTCACAGTTTTTAAATGTTTTTTGACGATCTGACAGAACTTTGGAACTTATCATAGAAAATATTATGGAAAACTTAATAGAAAAATTGTGTTTGAAAATCAAAAATTCTAAAAGCAAATGGGGGGTTGAATCAGATTTTTTGAACTTCAGCAAGTTTCACAGAACCTTTGTCGGGACAAAACTCAGCAATTTTATTCATCTCTAATGCAGATAATCTACTCTGTGCAAAAGAGACCTCTCTGCAAATTTTAAGTGGAAAGGCTCAAGATGGGAGGCTTTGAGCGGTCCTTCCAATCGGATTTCAGATGGTTTCTCTCAATTGGAAGAACACCTGCCGGTGTATGACCAGCTTAAGTGTATTAACTATAATTAAAGATCTATATCATACAAATCCTAACATTTTTGTTCATATAGATTTGTTGTTTTTTTTTGATAAAGATTATAAGATTAAAAGCCTATTGTTTTGGTTAGATATACAATTAAATCAAACAGTTAAGAGCATTAAATATGACAAAAAAGAGATACTAAATTAGACTATACACTATAGTGGTGGTTGAGTAAGATTAACATCCATTCAGTTCAAACTTTTCACCCTATCAATGATGCCTACCTAATAGTTTATCCAGAGAAAGAAAAATAACAATAGATTCTGTGCTATACTCTCTGTCAAACAAAGTACATTTGTTCTATAATGCCAATCTTGTTACTTCTTTAAGTTCTAGCAGGGAAACATCTCAAAACAAAAAGACCATCCCTTCAACCCAAACTGACATATTCAGCACGTTATTAGATGTATTACTAGCCAGATATTTTAGTGTAATTATTTCCTCCATTCTGGCAGAGTAAGCTGGTTTCTCCCTATATGAAGGCTGTAAATGCAGACATCACAACCAATGATTGACTACTGTTTCCCCTACTGCCTCCATTGCACATGCTCAAGCTAATAAAAAGCTCATTGAGCAGAGGGAGGAGGCAGATATTTTTGCCAGAACGGAAGAAAACTTATCATTAAATATCTGGGTACAGATACATGAAATAAACTGGTAAAGATAGCAGTTGGGATTGCTGGAAGATAACTGACAAGTCAACAGTTTTTTTTTATTTAAGTGTCGACATGCCTTTTAACTTAACCCTTAATGCATTGGGTATTTGCAAAAAATATTACTCTTTTTGCAAATAAAAGAATAAAATATACATTCCCTTCTCAATCCAGTTCGCCCTTACACAGTTCTACAATTCAAAATTTTGAAACATCAGGATGATGTGGCCACCAGGTTCATGAACTAATTACAGGTATGGATGTGCTTGAAAACAATACAAAGGCTGTTAGACACTGGGTAATTTGCAAAACATTAGAAGTGGATGGCTTTGAATTGTCCTCAAATATAAGTGGCTCTTTTAGAAGGTTTCTAGTGATGAGGAACATCAAAGAAAATTGTAATTTGCTTCCAATTTCGAAGATACATTAATACGTGACACGCTTTTTTTATTTGTGAATGTACTAAGCTGACATAAAGGGAAAAACATTACATTATCGAAGAACACCAAGCAAGTAAGGTTTTTTACACACAAGAGATGCAGTCTCATGTACTAATCCATATTCCTGAATTTTATAGAATATCCAATAAGGTTCACGGATGTACACTAAAGTGAATATTTTAATGGGAAAATGCTGCACATAACTTTTCATGACTCAGCTTTCACCTAAAAAAGGCTGAGTCACGAAATATTGTGTGCAGCATTTTCACATTAAAATATTTTAATATTAACTAACATTTGCATGATCCTTATTGGATATTTAATACAATATCTTATATAATCTTATTATTATCACCAGTTAAACTCTTTACAATCACTTAACAATTTCAATCATACTTGGATATTAAAAAATATGTACAAAATGTCCAAAGACATGGGGGCTAATTTATGGAGAGATTCTGCAGTAGAATTTGGAGTTAAAGTTATCTGGCTAAATACCAAAAGGTTTATTAAGATCACATAACCTCAAGGTGATATTACACAAGGGTTTATTTGTTTATTTATTTTTAAAAATAACATTACAATTCTCATTTAGTACAACCTGCCTACTGTATGTCTACTGTAAGTAGACTGATTATTAAAGGACCACTAAACTCTCTTTGTAGTTTTTTTTTTTTTACTTTCCCTCATAGGATAATAATAGAGGATAAAGGATCTCCTACTTCTACCAATCATTAATGATGTAGAAATCGACTATCAAACAGGTTACTTATAGGTTTCCCTCTGATTGTGTATGTGGTTCAGGAACCCTACATGGTATACCTATATATATCTATATCTCCCCCCCTCTCTCTCTCTAGATAGATAGATAGATAGATAGATAGATAGATAGATAGATAGATATATCGCTTCTCACCTTGACCAGATTAAGTAGATAGGTAGTTATTTAAAATATAAAAATAATGGAATGATTGATTTGAAATTTAAATAATAAAAAAAACTTAAGGACTTAAGATTAGATCAATTGTTATTTTTATATGAGATTAAAGTTGCCCATACACATTTGTCAATATTGCTAAATCGCAAATACAATGAAAAAATTGTTCTGTAAATACTTTTTACAGAATGATGGTTCCTTCGCCCCAAAACAGAGAAGATCAGATCAAATCCCTCTACTGAAGTAAAGCGAGCCAAAGCGGACTGATGGAAATTTTTCATCTGGAACGAGCAACCACATTGCCAAAGTTGGTAGTTCAATTGTGGTCACCACACAAAAATACGGCAAATCCAAGAAAACCCAAAGGGTTTGGTTTGGGCTTAGGCACTCCTGTGGGAGTTGCCAGTGTAGATGTGGGTGCAACCTAATATATACTTCTACCTCAGGATTTGAAGCTATAGCGCAAGTAGAAATAGATGGAAATTCTGGATAAGTAGTGTGCACTAGGGATGGCCGGTTCGCGAACTGGGGATTTTTCGCCTTCCGAACTTCCAAACCGCGGATTTCTCGTATTTTCGAGAATTTTCGAAATTACGAGATTTCTCGTATTTTCGAAAATTTTCGAAAATCCTTATTTTCTAAAATTATCGAAAATACAAGGATTTCTCTTATTCTCGTAAATACGTATTTTCTAAAATTTTCGAAATTACGAGGATTACTCGTATTTTTGAAAAATATGTATTTTCAAAAAAAAAAATAATATATATATATATATATATATATATATATATATATATAAATGATATTCAACAAGAATCAGCGCTACTCAGGTTCTTCAATAAGTGCTTTATTTAAAGTGCTTTTGTAGCAAACATTGTGCTCAGTGCAAAAATAAGCGACGTTTCAGCCGTTATCTATTGGCCTTTATCAAGCTTGATAATTATATATATAAAATATTTTTCATTTTAATGGGTCTGCTCGCGGATTTTCGAATTTCGAATCCGCGGATCCTCGAGCGGACCGGATTTTGCGAAGTTCGGACATCTCTAGTGTGCACCTCTGATCATTTCCAGTTATACTTATTTAAGAGCTTTTAAAGAAATTTAGTAGAAATGTAAAGAAAAGAGATTAATTGGAGCAGAACAAACATTCACAGGGAAAAGAACATTCCAATATATATATATATATATTATCATATTATGTCTCTCTGTGTGTCTATGTAATTATATATCTCTACCTACTTATCTATTTATTTAGCCATTTGTTTATCTGTCATTCTAGATTTCCAATGTAACAAGCAAGATTTTATTATTTAAAAAATTTAAAATAATAACAGTATCCCTTTAAATAATTCCTTTAAAATCTGAGCTTTAAGTGTTCAGTAACTTTGTACCATATTGGATAAATGCAGAAATGAATTATGAACAATTCAGGAAATGATATTGCAGAAAATGGCAAACTGTCCTGTCACCTAAACTGCAACAAGGAACCTTCCTTTTGTTTTGCTTTTATTTTCCCCTCCGAATGGTAGCAAATGAGCATTTGCATGTTGTGTTTGATGCCTTGCATGAACACATGCAATGGCAAGTACTGGTCTGCATGCCGCTTACTGAATGTCTCTCCTTTTTCTCTCCTTCCCTGTCACGTGCTTTCAGAAGACAACCACGTAGAAGGTGGGTGCTTTTGATATTCTTCTTTTCTTTGGCTTCCCTTTATACATTTATTTTTGTAGCTTATCATTTTAGTCATGGAGGTAAGTATTTCTGTTAAATAACAAACTTTCTGGACAGGAGAAGAGGCTACCAGTAGATTTAATGCTTCTAAAATGATAACTTTGAACATTTTTAATGTTGTAAGAACAAACTCAGGTTATTGTGGCAATACTGTAGGCAATAACCATGGCAATTGTAAACACAGATAAATATTTAACATTTTAACACAGTATTTACTTGTTCTGGTATTTCTAGGTAGATTCTTATTTTCAAAATGGCCGTCATTTACTAATATGTTAACTCTTCTCTGTTTTAATAGCCTAGTAGAAGATATTTTTATCAAATGTTTAATTTTCTTTTGCAGAGTAATATATTAGAATGTGATATTTTACTAACAAAAGATCTCACTTGGATGAGCAATTATAAGAAGCAAACAAATGTTTGTTTAAACCATTAATCTATATGTAGAAACACATCCATACAGTTGGTTTAAAAGATATATTATCTGTAGGCACACTATAAATTAAATGAGATAAACCATTAGGAGACTGAAAAATACATGCATTTTAAATTGTCTGCTTTACAGGGGGGGGGGGGGAGTTGTGTGGCCATAAAATATGAGGCTTTATCAAGGATGCATCACAAGGAATTACATGGGAGACAAGATCATTTAATATTACTGCCCATTTTGTTTAAAACTACCTCTGAAAACACAGATGAGTAATTCATATGATCAATTAATATTTGTTATCTTTTCATATTTGTTACATGTGCAACTAAAAATGTTAGACTAAAGCTGAGACACAGAAACACTGGAAGTTCAATGTAAATGTTTAAATATTTAATATATATTTAAATATTAAAGTCGCTACTTTAATTTAAGCTTTTCTCAAAATAATACCCTTTGTAGATCTGATAGCCACTTCTAGGGCCTTAGGGCACACTTTGTATAGCTATGAACAGGTGTACCCGAAAATATAAGTGAGGTTGAGTTTTCACAGAGGGATCCCTTCTTTGCATACGTGCTACAACAGGTGTACGGCTGAGTACACCCAAGAACATTTTCTGGGCTGACCAACTGATATTTCCATATATCGGTTGGAGATGTTTTAGTTCCAGCTAAATACTTGCTAGTTGCAAATGGTTGAGACAAACAGTTTCTTTGTGTGAACCAGCCTTTAATGTTTGAAAAGACTGTAAGACAAATGGCCTTTCCCTGAGAGTATCAGTCAGTCTATGGACGTTTGGTGGGGAGTCTTTAATGATCTACCGGTTAAGATCATCAACGATGCTTGATTGAAACCCAAAGCACCACAGCCAACGGTCCATAGATTTCCTGATACTAAAAAACTTTTGTCTTACTGTTGTTGTCTTTATAATTAAACACAATCTTTAGTAGCCCAGGAGCTGGTTGATTGATAGTTATTGGAAAACAGACTGCCCAGTTGTGAATAATTCACTTCTCATCAAAAAAGTAAACAAATAAGATTCTGTGTCAATCAACCATCTAGGGTAAGTAGAAAAAATGTGTAATACAGTAATCTTCCCTGTAGCCTGGTTATTGTTAGGAAATAAAAATAAATAAAAGTGATGAAAATAAAGTTAGTTTGATGAACAATCCAGAAAATCCTGAAAAAAATATTTTAGTTGCAAGTGTCATGGAGCTAGTGTTTAACAGAAAAATGTATTTATATATGATGAGGTTCTGTTGTCTATATGACGAACCACTAGTCTATATGACTAGCCACTAGTCTATATGACTAACTACTAGTCTATATGACTACCACTAGTCTATATGACTAACCACTTTAGCACACTAGGTACAGTATATCAACTACATATAGTATATAGTATAACAAGAGGAAAGACATTTAGTAAACAAAGTTGATTATATTTAACCTAAACACAATAAGATTGCTTATAAAATATACCTCTCTCTTTTAATCTATCTAGCTATCTGTGCTGGGGAATGTCCCTCCTACACTTTGATGAGTGTTATAATATCTTCACTTTTTAATAAAAAATCAAATTTTTAATGTTATTTGATGCGTGGATGGCATCAGAGAGCGCTGCGGGTAAGAGGTCTGTGAGGAAGAGGTGGGTGGGAGGGGCAATTCTAATTGCATATTGGCTACCTGTTTGTGCACTGGAATTCTATTCTTTGTATGTATTATATTTTTGGTCTCTTGTTGCATTTTAATATGGATGTACAACAGCCCAATTTTCTATATATTGCGTGTTATATTGAAGGTTTGACCAAGGCCTTCTGGGAAATTGTACTCCACCCAGAGTTAGGTCATGTGCTTGTTTGAGCAAAGTACTTAAAACTAGTGAGTCAGCTTCAAGCATCCAGGCCACACAGGAAAAGCTGTCAGCTCATGTAGCCAAAAAGGCAAGTACCAGTAGGCTAGGACCCAGTTAAAGAAAGAAACCTTGTTATGGTGACTGGGCTTAAAATAATTTGGCCAACTTATTGAACTAGTTGCTTTTATTTAACCAGGGTTGTTTGTAGTAGCAACCTTATGGAGGTAGCCAATATGCAATTAGAATTGTTTGTGCACTAGAATTCTATTTTTTGTATGTACTAATCATTAGAGATGATTATCTTTAATTTTAAAATACACAGTAGTACACATTCTAAATAGCTCTGTCAGCAGTCGTTGCCAGTGTGAAATTTTATTGTGATTTCTAGTGCCAGAGGCATACAATGATTAAGCGACATTTCCCAAGGTTGCAAGAATTTAAAACAAAAAGAAAACCAAACCCAGGATCTATGCAAAGCTTGACGTTTTCACTAATGTATTAATCAGGGACAAGAAAATACTGACCATACATTACTAATGTAGTTATGTGCATAACATTAGATAAACTTTAAAGTGTTCTTTATATTTAGATTATCATCCACATTAGAAATTCTAGTAGCCAAAATACACTCTATTGCTAAGAACCCCCAAAACCCCCAAGACTGCAATACCTACCTGTGTCCCAGTGGTCCATGGATGAAGATCTTTTGTTGCTTGTCTTCTCCTCTGTTCTTCCTCGCAGTCCTTCCAGGTAGCAGTCTTGGTCATGACAGCAATATCACGGCCAATAAATGCTTGGCGACCCATCTCCTCTGTGGCTGTGCCAGCTTTACAGAGGAGGTGGCAACATTTAGGAATTCAGGAAATTCAGTGACATCACTGCCTGTAACTCAAAAAAACCCCCAAAAAACATAATGAAAGTGGTCAATTTTGTGTATGTGTGTGTTTTGTGTTTACATATTTGAGAATCTAAAATTAAAGTTACAGTTTAAGGTTAACAGGAGGATATGGTAAATACTGTAACATGATATGTTATGATGGAAAGTATAACTTGTTTTTAGTTAACATGATCATAACTAGATATATTTCAAGAACTCCTTAGAAAATTGTCCTATACAAATATTTTTTTGACAATAATCATTTATATTCTAAATGGACTAGAAGGTAAAATGTATCTTGCAGGTGTTTTATATTACAAATGTTAGATATATCAATAGGGGAAAATAATAAAGTAAAATATACCCGATTATTATGTATTTACAGAAAGAACAGTTATTTCTGAAGCTAAATTCTGTTTCACGTGTTAAAATGCATAAATTGATGTTGGTGTCAGGTCATGATAACTCTTGATGTATGTGATACCTTGCAAACATGGATATACGTGTAAATATGATGAAATGATTTAATCCTGTAAAGAACAATTGTAAATCTGAGAAATACTTCTAAAGAAAATTGCATATCTAATCCATTTTATTTTATACTTTTTTAATATAATTTTTTGAGCATATCATTGGGAACAATGTGTAAAATGTCCTTTGCTAAACATTCCCCAGTTTTGCACTCTGATACTCCAGACTATTTACCGCAAATAACTAGGGTATTTTTCTCTTTAAAATATTTTTATGTTTTCTTTTAAGTTTTCCTATTTTTCCTGAATTGTCTCGGTTTCTCTCTGATGCAAACTTGCAGTTGAAATGAGGCAACAATCCTTAAATTCTGGAATATTGGATTTAAATCTCACCTGAACTACTGTTTCTAGCACTGAAATCACAGCTGATCTGTTTTATTCCCTCTTTTTACTTGTTTCAACTTTCAACTCTTTCTCCCAAGACAAACTTACTCTCAGTCTATTACAGACTATCCCTTTAAGGAATTCCGCACTCATCTGCAAAAAGTTGAAAATTGACCCTTACATTATTCTTCTTATCATTGGGTTCACACATATTACTGACAACCCCTTTTGAGGAATTCAAAATTTATCTATAAAAAGTTGAAAACTGGACCTTTAAATTATTCTTCTAATCATTGGGTTCACACATATTACAGAATACACCTTTAAAGAATTCCAAACTCATCTGCAAAAGTTGAAAATTGAGCCTGACATTATTCTTCTAATCATTGGGTTCACACATATTATTATTCTTCATTAATACAGACTCTCCTCTCTTCACAAAGGGACCCCCAACATTGCATTTCAGTGTTTAAGGATTTTTTTAATAATCTGAAACACTCATTCCTAATGAGGGGAAAAAGACCAGACTAAGCCCATGTGAATGATTGATTTTCCAGAATGCCTTTTATTTTGCTTAAATGCATTTGATGGGAAAAAAATAAAAAAAAGCACTGAAAATAAAATTTAAGTGCACAGAAAACAGATGGTATATTTTTTATTTAGACTATAAATACCTTTGTTCTGATTTCCATTTTGAATATTACATTGATATGAAAAATATGCAATGCGGGATCAGCCAATGTATGAATTGCAATTTAATTACTCTTTGTCCCTGAGTGTGTCTGCCAGGGATGGAATTAAGAGGTTTTTCCCTTGAAGAGACACATACCATACAGGAAGAACTGTTGTTTGTCACAAGCCATTTTTTTGTTATTGTGGCAACATCTTCCCATGCTCCCTTGCATCTTGCTGACTATGCTCTTGTTTCCCTTTAAGGTCTGGCGCACCTGATGATGGGCGACCAAGGTATGGGCTCTGTTCCTTTTCCACTCTGCTTTCATTGTCTCCTATTGTTTCTGTAGCTGCTATAGTTCTTCACTGCAAAGATGGGCAATTGCTTGAAAGCTATGCACATTATTTTAGCCCCATCCTTGTGTTCTTTTCCCACTCTTTATCCTTTTCTGCAATACAGTATCTGAACCAAATTGTCACCAAACAGTTTTATATTGTTCAGATATTGGATATTTGTTGAAGGTAGATGTTGAAAATCGTAAAGTGGATTAAAGTTGCCTTTATTAAGTTGACTGAGTAGACACTCAGTCTATCAGTTGACATCCACCAAAAACTCTGTTATTTGTTTTATTTTTGTAATGCATGTCTTAATTTCATTGTAAAAAAAAACTGGTATGTTTAGCAACAAAGGTCTTGCAGTTTATTCATTAGATGTTTTAGCCTTGCTTGCACTAATCAAGAGTTCACGTCTTTTTATTTTAAGTTCCGGCATGAGATACAGCAGTGTTGATAATGCATGTCAGTCTTCGCTCAAACGTGCTATTTTCAAGATTGCACTAAACATGTTCCCAGTCGTCCATTGTCAACGTTATTTTAACAGCCTGTTGCATTTTCATGTTATTCATATCTGTTTTATTTTTTTCTTTTCTCTCTCCTCTTCTTTGTTCTCTTTGTCTGGAAATGCTTTCTCTTCATGGAATCATTCCATCAATTTTATAGGTAAAACGAAAGGTACCACTTTTACATTTCTTCTTGTAAAGTCTACTAAATATATATGAATGTTATATATTAATACATCTGTAAAAGCTTATTGAGGTGGTGCCTTATGTCCAAAGAGTAGAAAATATACAGACTATACAATGAAAGGCCTTTATTCAAGCCTGTTTTCTCAAGTGGTGAACCTCCATTGAGCTATAAAGCTGAACAAGTGCTTATGAGACTAATTCAATTTATTCAATAAATGAAAACACACAAGTTATTGGTGCACAGTTGGTAAGTAAAGAAAGTGCAATCTGGACCAGTCGTTAACACAACAGGATAAATCACTACAAAGTACTAAAGTAAAGCGGCTTCAGACATAACCCTAAAGGTGTAAATGCAATTTTTTTCCTGTAATAGTGCTGACAGATACCTGTGCCATTACATCCTAAATACCAGGATGCTTCCTGTAATGATCCTTCTAATATTTACTAATCAAATTCAGATTATTTAAAACAAGATTATTTATTTAATATGTATCTGTTATGTTTTTCATCTTCCTCTTAACAAAATGCACAGAAACATCTATTGCATTTACCAACAGGCTTTAGAAGATTCATTCTAGTTGTATGTCAGCAGGTTAATAATAATAATAATATGCTTGTGAAGGTTCTCATTCATCCAGGTCATGGTATATCTGTTGTATTCAATTAGATCAACTGGACTTGAAATGTAGTTCTTGAAGTCAATTTCAAGTCCAGTTGATCTAATTGAATACAACAGATATAAATAATAATAATAATAATAATAATAATAATATAATAATCATTATTATATTATTATTATTTTATAATATTATTATTTTATATCCTTCTTCTTCTTTCTTCTTCTTCTTCTTCTTATTATTATTATTATTATTATTATTACCATTTTGGAAGAGAAAGATGAGATTATACAGTCCTCTTTCAACATAGCCCCTAAAATAAATACTTGCCAGCACGAAGGAAAGATGCAAATAGTAGGATCCGATAATGTCTGAAATGAACAGCCTTAAAGGAGAATCAAATTAGTTCTTCAGGAATACTAACTTCTGCTTTTTGGATAGTACAGCTTTTTTCGTACCCTCTAATCTGGCACAGAGCATCTGTACTCGCTGGGGTTACCCCTATCATTGGTAAGTTCTGCGCATGTTCAAAAATGTACAGAGCTGGTAAAAGCGCCAATTTGGAGATGGCCGAAACTGGTAGGTTTCTTTCCATTTTTGGGATTTCGGATCTCGGAAAATCCCAAAGATCCGAAAATCCCAAAGATCCGAAAATCCGAAAACGGAACTTACAATTGGGACTTCGGAGCACATTTTTGATTTTTATCGAACAGTCTAAGCTATTTTCAAAAATAGCCTCCAGCGTTGGATAATCCCCGAATCTGCGATTGGAAACTATTTTTGAGTTTCCGATTGTATTTTTGAGGATTATCGAAAGTTCGAGGATTTTCGTAAATAACATCGAATGTTCGATAAAATGTGCTCCGAAGTCCCGAAATCCAAACAATCCATCCAGTTTTGGACAGAACATTTGGATTTCGGAACTGAGTGGTTCCATGTCAGATGTGTGTTACAGTATATGTGACTGGGATAATCTTAAAACTTCTTAGTTGCCCAAAGCTTCTCAGAATAGTTAGTAAAATTAGAGTAAATGCAAAAGCCATTAATATATTTAGGATTATCATTGTACATGAAAATGCTGCCTACTCCTGTTTGTGTTAGGTTGCATTAAACTGCAAGAAGTCAGTTAGAAAAGGCTAAAATGAATTTCATGGTGTATTGCTCATGTTGAATAAAATAGTGTAAGCACTGTCTTTCTTTTCCATCTGGTTACTGAAATACAGAAAATAAAATCTAGTAAAACAGTTCACAAATTTTCAGGCACTCTTGGGAACACCGATTTCTGTCATGGCACACATGTGTTCTCAATGCTGAACTCTCGAGAAATTCCCAATGAATTAAGAGCATTTTATAAACTTTACACACATTATTTCTATATTTCCATTGATTATATTCAAATTCTATTACAATATCTTTTTGTAGAGGAAAATCTTACAAAACGCTGGCAAAACAATATTCTGTATCAGAATTTAGTGTCATAGTTTGAGGAACTGCTGACATTACTCCAGTTAATTTATGTAGTCTGTCTCAATCCTACTCTAGATGCTTTCCCCCCCAAAGTTTGCTGTCAAAAAAAGTTGCAATAAAAGTGTGGGTGAATGCAAACATGAACCCACTGTGTAAGGGTCGAATAAAAACATCAACTGATAATAAATGGGGGTAATCCACACATGAAAGTTTATTTTAGTCTTTACTTTCCTTTAAAAGAAGGCAGTCTTACTTTCACCATTGCGGCTCCAGCTTACTCTGCTCTCCTGTGTTTCTTATCTATTAGATGGCCGCATATTTTTTTGTGCATGCAAAGGACTCAGGTGCTCAGCCTCATTAAAGAGATATCTCAAACTGGCCATTTGTCCTTGCACTAATCGGCTTCTCTTCTTTAATTAAAGTCAATAGCAGTATTAAATCAAAATATAACATTCGTTCCACCATTTTAAAACTTCTTATGACATACACAGTATGAGGGTGGAAGGTGCATTAGGAAGGTAAGTCTGACATGTTTCACGTGTCATAGCCAATAGTCATAGACTCATAGAATATTCCTTCCATTTCCTGTATTTTAAAGGAAACCCCTGCCACCAAACCCCTGCCACCAAAGCATCTGTACGGTAATGTTCCCATTAACCCATTCTCATCTAAAAAGTTACATTCTAAGAAAAAATCTAATCTGGTCAAAAATGTAGATACAGTATCAAAATTGTATTGGCAAATTGGCAAAGGTAAATGACTTTAAATGGGAGAGGGATTTCCAATGGCTAACACTGGGTGTATAGTTTGTTTATAGTATAATTGACAACACAAGTTTGTGGACTTCTCCAACTATTCATCGGTTCTGGCAAACTTTATTCTCAGATCTATTGAATATCTCTTGAATTTATATATCTTGAATTTTTTTTCCTTGGGGGGGTGTCTATCTCCAAAAATGCGGGACCGTGATTGGGCAAGTCCTTTGCCCCTGCCTTTGCCAACCAATAACAAAAAACTTAATTTGATATTTCTATGGCATCACACAGAGACATGGTATAGTTTTTTTTAGATTTAACTCCTATTATTACAAAAATAGAGAGATCTGTTGCCAGAAATATACTCTTACACCTCTAGCTGCCATACCTCACATACGATTAAAACCATACTGTATGGACAATTTATAAGACTAAATTGCTCTCTCAGACTATCTGTTTGAAGAAGCAGTTGAGGAATTAAAATAGAAACTCTACAAAAGGGGCTACAGTAGAGGGATGGTAGACAGCTACACCAAAGAATAGAAAGAAGTTGTTATTACAGACAAGAGAAAAAAGGGAAAAGAGGGGAAATAAATAGATTTATTTTACAATGGAAGATACCCTGTAATTTGACAAGATTAAGAAAATAATTTATAAATGTTTGTCGATCTTGAAATGTGACTATCGACTAGCGAGATACTGAAGGAGGGGGTAAGAATGATTGCAAGTAAATCTGTTGTATTCAGTTCAACTGGACTTAAAGTTTAGTTCTTGAAGACAGTTAGCTAGTCATCCAACTGGCTTTCTCAATTCAGAATGACTTGTACAAGAATCTGTTGGCAATTAAGTACCCTGGAAAGTCCCAAGAAATCCAGTCGGATGACTAGCAAAACATCTTTAAGAACTAAACTTTAAGACCAGTTGATTTATATGAATACAACAGATATACCATGACCTGGATGAATGAGAACCTTCACAAGCATGTTGCAAGAAAAGGGAGAACAATGGGGGATATGGTGTCACTTTGCAAAAGCGACACCAGGTTAAAGACCAAAGGGACCACAAGGTATCAAACAGGGAAAAGGTTAAAAATATCAGATTTTATATATTGCAATACAAAGGCAGTAGCATATTTGCTATCTTGCAGAAGATGTGAGAAACAGTATGTAAGCTGCACTATGCAGACTTTAAAGAACGAGCTTCGGAACATCTTGGAAGCATAAAAAATGCAGATACCCAGTAGGGGAAAATGGCCTTGAGTGTAATAGGGGGATAACATCTTCTGCAGAATACAGGGCATAAAGAATATCAAAAGAAGACTAACGGGAACAGGGAGAATATGATCCAATTTTCTAAATTAAAGGGAGGCTTTTTGGATTCTAACACTAGGGAATAGGATTTCCCTTGGGTTCTAACTATCGATGGAACATATCTTGCATTTGTTAAATCAAGATTGATCTATAGTTACCATATTAGAGTATGTAAATAGACTTTAAATCGACAATGGTATTTCCCCAATATGAATTTTTTGTTTCTTTATGCAGGAAAAGATGGTGTACCCTGTTAGCCAGTCAAAATGTTTAGAGGGTAACGCTTTTGAAATAAAATAATAGCAAAAGTGATATAAAGGTGATACCTTTATTGGCTAACTAAGATAATCATAGCAAGCTTTCTGAACATTGTAGTTCCTTTTTCAAGCTGGTTCAAGTAATTAGCTTAAAAAAGGAACTAGAATGTTCTGAAAGCTTGCTATGATTATCTTAGTTAGCAAATAAAGGTTTTGTTTCTTTACAATTCAATTGATGTGTCTTCTTACAAACAGTGTGCACAGCACTATATAAAATTATATTATTTGTTTATTCTCTGTGATTCAAGTTTCTAAAGAATCAAAGAAAAAGTTAAGTGCAACACACTAGGGATTGCAATAAGTATATAGAGTGTTGCTGTATAATCTCAGCATTAGAATGTTGTTTTTTTGATCAGAAGGGGTTAATAGGAATGCTTTTAAAGGGACACTATACTCACCTGTGGAACTTTACATTATCTGAATCTACAATTTGAAGTAAAACGGTGGTACTCACATATTTATATGTGCTTGCTTTGTCATTTAATTATTAATATTTAGTGAGTGCTCCTAAATCACCCCACCTTCCTTTACTCACTGCCTTCTTGTAATGTCTGCAACACTTAAGTGGACACTGCTCTGCTTACACATCTCCCCTTCCTTCTCCCTTCTTGTAGTTCTTTACTGATTCTCTTTGTTGCAAAAAGTGTACTGGCAGGCAGACAAAGATCCTGGTAAGAGGTCAGAGATGGGGCACATATTATAATTTCTGCTTCTAGGACAGGTCTTTTCCTGTATATGCTGTAATTTCAAATGCTGATTTCTGATTATCTACAGTAGTGTAGAGTAGTGAGCTCTTGATGTATCTAAAGGTACAGTTTTTGAAACTTCCATTTTTTTGTTTTAAAGTAAAGATACCCTTAAATTGTGGTTTCCTTTTAAATACAGGAAATAAAGAATTCTAGGAGTTTATGACTAAGGTCTGGTATGCCCAAAGACTTTCTAATGCACCGTTTTTTCCCCTCCTACCATGTATGCCATAAGATTTTTTTTTTACTGGTGGAATTATTTGTATTTTAATAAAAGACCGTTATTGACTTTAAAGAAGTGGAGCAGGCTGGTAAAAAAAAGTAAAAGAAGGCAGTACCTTAAAAGCAAACTAAAATATATGTGTACATGTATTTTCAACTGTAGCCTACAGAAAGTAAATCTAAAATCAGTAACTAAATATACTGCAGTAGGGAAATTTGCTTCCTGCTTCCTTCCTGGGTTCTGCATGAATAAATTATTGATATAATGGTGGCTTGGCTTCCTTTCACTAAGTAGCTAAACTTATTAATCCTTTATGGGTTAATATTAATACCTAATAATAATTCTCTAAGCTCACTAATGGTCTTGAGCAAGTGTATAAAATTGATATATGGACACCTCCTAGCTCAGCAGGAATTTGAAAATCCCAGAGAACCTTAAAAGCAATATGGTCAAAACCAAAAATTTCCAGGATATAAAATGTTATTCCTGTGTAGAAAGGAACTTGACTTGTCGAATCAATCAAACAAAATGATCTGTGATTTCCGATTGTTCACTTTGTGTAAGAATGAACTGCATAGCACATGTTATTATTCAGCTCTACACAGCCTTCCTTATATCTAAACACTATTTACAACTTTTTTTGTACAAAAACATTTCATATACAAATGCTGTGTCCTATAAAAGTGATTTAGGGAATTTCCAGAAATCTATTAGGATATAATAGAAAATCACATGGACGCCTAGATTTCTGTTTACTATTTATTAGAAGATTCTAAAACTTGCTATGAATCATTTGTGTTTGGCTTCTTACTAGAACTGTTTTTAATCAACTGGAACTGGATCAAAAAATGTAGAAACTCTAATGCCCAATACAGCCAAACATGCAAAGTGTTTCCTAGTTATTGAAAATGACTTGTATTATACCTGGTTGTTTCATTGTAACTCCGTAGATACCTTCTAATACATTTCTATTGAAATCAATAATTCAAACCTTAAAGGATGTGTATGTGAGCCACTTATATCTAGACATAGCAGCACCCCAGCATTTTACTTTGAATTCTCTACAAATCCTTTCAATAATGAGAGCTTCTCAGTTTTAAAGGGGAACTTAGGTCTAAATACAGACTTTCTATAAGTGATTTTGTAATTCCTAACTAACCAACAGCTACATTATTGTGAGTGGGTCACAGAAAAGACACATCGGGAATATTTATAAAGCCGCCGTATAGTAAAATAACGAGGCCACACGTTTTTATGGCTATTAACATAATTTGGCCACTGTTATTGTAAAATAACACAGAAAGCATGCTATATCATTAGACAATCGCCCATTACATTAACAATGAATAAAAAAAATGTACAGCTCACTATTGTACAGGATGCATGAATGGATGGTTGATAAATGGCAATTTAAACTCCCTCCCGCCAAGACAAATTCATATAATGACGGACACCCCAAAACCCTAAGACCCTAATACTTTTCCCCCTAATTCCCTAAAACAAGATATTCATTTCGGTCCTTGTCAGCCCACTTCCAGAAGGATCATGCCTCCTCTACATACTTTACGAGCTCACACAGCCACAGAGGAGGCAGCTTGGTAAGCCATGGCTGATGACTGCTACCCAGAAAGACCAAAATAATTGGAACTGGCAAGGATCAGGAGGAATATCTCAGTTCCAAGATGGGGAAAGAGGTAAGTATTGTTGATTTAACCTGGAGGTGGAATTTCCCTTTCACAATTAATGTCAACATACGTTTCTTAATGTAAATTAATGATCGTCATGTGAATAACCACAGAGGTTGGAAAATAATAGCAAATTACTGTGCAGTATTGTTTTCACAGTGTTTTCTGTACCACAGCTTTACTCTAGCCCCCTTTGCTCTTGTCTGAACTTGACCTTCTTCTTAACATGGCTGAGCAGACAGCAAACTTATTATTCTTTACAGGGAGAAAGGGCTGCAAATTTTTAGAAGAGCTAGAAACCTGTAAAAATTCAGATAATTCCTCAGCAAGAATCCATTTGGGTTAATTTATATTTTCGCCTTAGTTTTCCTTTACATTTTTAAAATAATTGTATGAGTGACTCACAATGCTGTAAACTTGACAATGTAGCATTTTACACATCTTTTTAGTTTCAAATAACTAGTATAAAGTTCCCTTATGACCTGATTAATAGGACAGTTTTGTGCTTATGGTCCATATATAGGGATAATTAATTAAGAATAAGTTGTTTTTGCTTAATTTAATTAAGTAAAATTGAACACAACTCATTTTAGACTGCTTAAACGAACACTAAATCCCCCCAAAAAAGTATTTGCCATTCGTTTGTATTATTCACAGGGAGGTGAGAACGCTTATTCTCACCTCCCTGTGAATAATATTACGCTCGGGGGACCTGGAAATTACCTTACCGCGATCCACTTGCAGCCGCTTCTTCACTGACAGCCGCTCTGTCCCGACCTCGTGCCCTATCTTAGGCGCATGCGCGCCAATACAAAAGATAGAGCGTGCAATCTGGAGAGAACAGCTGTTCTGTGAAGAAGCAGCTACGAGTGGAGCGGCGGTAAGGTAAGTTCCAGGTCCCCCGAGCGTAATATTATTCACAGGGAGGTGAGAATAAGCATTCTCACCTCCCTGTGAATAATAGAAACAAATAGCAAATACTTATTTTTTTGGGTTTAGTGTTCCTTTAATGTCAATAATCCCATGGAGAACCTTTTTGTGGATGGTCTGATGAA
This sequence comes from Hymenochirus boettgeri, assembly GCA_019447015.1. Lineage (NCBI taxonomy): Eukaryota > Metazoa > Chordata > Amphibia > Anura > Pipidae > Hymenochirus > Hymenochirus boettgeri. The sequence goes on along the minus strand of CM033473.1, from coordinate 13,678,191 downwards.
CTTGAATGAAGAAATAAAAATGATGTGTAGAGTATGGATGTCGTTGGCCATATCTGGGTCAACTACTGACTTCAAATACAACAATCAAATAAAATGCTGACATCTTCTATGACCACATCTCTCCATGCAAGGCAGGCTTCATACTGTTTTCGTTTACATTAGCAGGTCAACCTTTGTGCCTTTTTCATGGCCTTGAATTAAAGTGAGAGGCATTGGAGCAGGTAGAAATCTGTCATTGCCTGTCTCAAGCTTGACTAACAATGTTACAGATGCAATGACAGATTTGGAGCCAGGAGCTTTTACTGTATATATGGAGGGGGGGGGGTGTCACCAATGCTTGAAAATCTTGCACATTCTATTTCTTTGGTCAAGTAAATTATTGGAGAGGAAAGTATGAAATGGGGATTATTGATCAGTAGGTTTCTATGCAAACACCAACATATGATGCTTTTTAAATGCAGAAAAATAGAAAACACATTTAACACTGTTACGTGGGGTATAGTAGAGTATGGGGTACAGTTTTAAAGAAATGTCCACCCTTAAAACAAAATGGGTCAAATGTCAGTTACCTGCCTCCTAACCCAACTAAAATATATATTGCACTTTATTACCTGCATGACTTACAGGATATTATGGGATAATAAGTGGCAGTCAATTAAGGCTAGGACTGCTGAAATCACAGCCAATGATTAACTGCTGTTTTACCTGCAAACCTTTCTGCACATGCTCAAGCTTATAAAAAGCTCATTGAGCAGAGGGAGTGGACATATACCTTTGCCAGAAAGGAATATAAAATATCTGGTTACAAATACATGTAATAACTTAAAAGTGGACATGCCCTTTAACAACCAAACATGGATATACACAACTAGAAGTGTCTTTTTGCATCAACTGTGTTCTTTATCAGACTGGCTTGTAATGTTTTTTTTCTGAAGTTTCTTTGAATGATTGAATCAATGAATAAAAAAAGGATGCTGACATTACCTCCCACATTACCTATGTCAAAAAGTCTAATCTGTGTCATGCATATAAATAAACTAAAAGTATAGAAAATCCTGCAGGTAGATGCTAATTTTGTTCTTAGTGTAAAAGTGTGAAACCCATGCTACCCGATATACTGTGTGAAGTCCATTCATTTTCACACTTTGTATTGCCCTGGGGTCTTGTTGCAGCACATACTGTGCTGTTTTCTTGACCGCGATCCTGCTATGTACTAAAACCTTACTGCATTCCCCATGATAGTGTTTGCGAACTTCATTCAAAAAACAGATTTTCAGTAAAAATTGCTTATAGATCGATAGGTCCCTCATTTCAATTTACAGTAAGGAGACTGGGTGCCATTGTCTTCTTAGCAAATTCAATTGTTTGCACGTAGGTGTGACAATGCACTGTACTTTACCTTCCGACATTCCCGCAACTTTCCCCTCAATGTTTGTGACACATCCAAGGAACTGCCTAGTCCGTACTTTTTTGCGATTAAATTACGGGAATGTCACAGAAAAGTTAGACGGTAAAAACCTCTGCTTGTATAATGCAGTCTTTAGACATCAGGTAGATGTTTGCCTAGTGTTTGGCCAGCATTACTTATGATACAATCATTTGCACTTTAATCACTTTGAGGAAACCAAAATGTAACCCTGCATTATAGTTTTTGTCAAGATATACCTAAGAAATTCACTTCGGAGGGTGTTTTGGGAAAAAACCCAACTGTCTAAGCTATTTTTATAAGGGCATGTCCACCCCTAAAACTATAATTCCCCCCCACTAATGGCTCCACTCTGTAGTGTATAAAAATCCTTACCTTACATCCCTGCTCCAAATAGTTGCCCTGCAACCCCCCCCCCCCAAAGTCCCAAAAACTGCCTACCAGGAGTACTGCAGAGTCCATATAGGACTCTGCCTCCTGTCTCCCCGATTTGGTCTCCCTCTGCCAAGCTCCAAACCCCTTTACCATATTATAGTTATTGGTCCCCCAGCCCCAACCGCATTACTATTATAGCAAGAAAGTCACCCAATCTTTACTTACCTTACCTCTCTCCTTCGCCGTTCTACACTACTGGCAGCCGCATCCGTGATTGGCTGCCTCTCAGCCAATCACGGACGCAGCTGTCGGTCCCGATTAAGCAGCGAAGGAGAGAAGTAAGGTAAGTAAAGATCGGGGGACTTTCTTGCTATAATAGTAATGCGGTTGGGGCTGGGGGACCAATAACTATCATATGCCACTAAGTTGTTTTTAAGGGTGGACATACCCTTTAAATTCCCATGAATATGATGTCTTATACGATTAAGACATGGCACACGTGGGCCGATCCTGGCTCATTCCTGGCTCTGCCCATTTTTTAAATTTAAAAAAATACAGGAGGTTTTAGGGGCAAGATCAAAATTTACCATCAAAACTTAGAAACAACTGATATTGTTGTTAATATCCAACCATTAGCTGGACACTTGGTCTGCAGCAGCCCAAGTGTCACAAACAGAAGGTTTTAATACTGACATCTAAACTATAAGAAGTAACTTAATGTAAACATAGATTTTCCTACACTGCTCTGTTTTCTCATACGCTCACGATCATGATCACGAGCCATTGGATGGCAACATTACATGTGCTGCGTTCCATTTTCCAATGGCATGCAATCACCATTTGTTTAAGGATCACGGAAGGTAACACGGGTGAAACCAGCACTGATGCGCGCATGCTTTCCAGCACAGAGTGGCCTTAGCCAGTGGGAGATAGATGGGAGTATTCCTTCCTTCCAGTCTTTTTCTGTATGGCAAGCAGTGGAAGATTGTGAAGAGGTCTCCAGGTTTCTTCTAATTCCTTTACATATCCACTGCATTAATGTAGAATAAGAAAATATTTTGGGGAACTGTTCAGCCAACTGTGACCAGAACGTGGTTGGAGCTATGTTCTACTGCTTGCAGCGCTGCCCAGAAAAAAAACTCCTACCTCCACTGGCGTAAATACATTTTATATAATCACTTTTTGCAATATAATTTATATAATTTTTAAAGTTTATTTCATTACATGTGCAATGAGACCTAAACCTCTATATATGACATTTTTAAATGTTCTGTAAATTGTGTAATTTACATATATATAGGAGTCCAGATCCCTTTGACACAGGAAATTACCTGAACTTATTCTTATCACTTACTTCTCCCTTAACTTCAATTATTCTTTGCTTTCAAAGGTGTAGCATTTCCCTGAGATGTCACCTATTTTGTTAACTGTGAGGATAACTGCATCACTGCCTTTAAATCCTCAAAGGTTTTGAAACACTGATAACCTTCAGTGACATTAATGTAGATTGTTATACGCGAAACGCGTCTCCACACTTTAGAGAATTGTGAATTGATTAAACTAATTATCATATTGATATTTTGGGTCTTTCTCTGTACATAAAAAGCTTAGCTTTTCAAAAGAGAAATCGCAGTGTATCTTTGAACCCTCTGGTAAAATTACAGGTTTTGAAATATAATAAATGCATAATTAGAAAATGATTTAAAAGCTAAAAAGTGATTATAGCCCAAGTGACACATCAATCTTGTAATTAACAGGTAGAGAATGACCACACTCTCTGCCTTGTGTGATCAGGCAAAACTAGCAATATTGCACATACATTATTCATAGTCAGTTCATGGTATTGGTGTGCATTATTTACATGCTCATTAAACAGGACAGTCGTATGCAATCTATGCATTTTTACATGTTAGATGCAAAAAAAAAACAAAACCCCATGCTTCAGAGTTACAATTGAAAGTTTCTAAACTTGTCCACTAGGGATGGCCGGTTCGCGGATCCGAACCCGGATCCGCTGCGGATTTATCCCGTTCGCGAACGACGGATTTTTCCGCCTTCCGAACATCCGATCCGCGGATTTCTCGTATTTTCGAAAATTACGAGATTTCTTGTATTTTCGGGGACACGTATTTTCGAAAATTTTCGAAATTACGAGGATTACTCGTATTTTCGGGAATACGTATTTTCAAAAATTTTCAAAAATACGCGATTTTCATGTATTCTCGAAAATTTTCGAAAATACGAGAAACGTGTATATTCGAAAATTTTCGAAAATACGAGAAAATCTCGTATTTTCGCGGAAATTTTCATTTTAATGGGTCCGCTCGCGGATTTTCGAATTTTTTCGAAAATTCGCGGATCCTCGAGCGGACCGGATTTTGCGAAGTTCGGACATCTCTATTGTCCACATGTAATTCCTTTTCATTAATATAATTTTTAGAGACATTTTTAACAAATACACACAGCAGGGTAAACTAAAACAGAAAATAAATATATAAAGAAGGGTGATCAAATAATATTAATTAAATGTATCCCTAATTAATAGGGGTTTTTTAGAAATAGGGGTTAAAAGAATGCTATAATTAAAAACAAATACCGGTAAGCTGTCCAACTTAAAATAAACAAAAACGATGTCACATATAAACACTTAACAGTATCTTAATACTATCTTTCATATCTCATATAATCAGACCAGTATATTATATACAATAAAGTAACCATTATTATATACAATACACACAAAGATATGTATTCATAGAGAATAGAATTTTTTGGACAATTGTACTGGCTCAATAAGATGTTACCCACTGATTACCAGTTCTGTGTATGATAACAACTCCGACTAGGAATTTTCAGGTTTTACCGTGTAAACAAAGTATGAATTTTGTGTACAACTATGTTTACATGTGGGTACACCCATGCCAGGAAGGACTGTCCCATAGAGGATTGCACGATCAGCCGTGGTTTTCCGACCAGTGCATTTATCCGATTCGGACAAACAAATGGTCAGTGTTCAGACGCAGCTGCCACAAGGAACCATACAATAATTCGTCCCAACTGAACAAAAAACTGAAATGCCGGTAGGCCAGGCCGAATTATTGTATGGTGTGTACCTAGCTTTAGACTCATCCAGGAGATGTTAATATTTCAATTTTCTTATTCTGTCTTAAATTTGGACAAAGCTTGAGATCACTAGCAAAAAAATATAAATATATTGTATGTAATTATGGTACATACTCTGGACGCACATGCCCCAAACATGTCACCCCACCATCTCAATTTTTTTTAGCGTGACAGACCTGGTTTGAGTCTGTCCAACCCTCCAGTCAGCTGAGCTGTGTCTGTCTGCAGTAGGCATGGCTTGAGCAGAACCAGGGCATGATATGGATTGTCTGGGGTATGTTATTTGTGGTTCTGGGCTGGGCTTAGGCCTCCCAACATATCCCTGTTTGGTAAGAAAGCCTTTTTTCAGTCAAAGCAAAAATACATTTAGACTTAATTAAAAACGTTTCAATGCCAACCATTATTACTTACACTATTTGGTTACCCTTCCAACATTGTTAATACTCCCACTCACCTACCACCATGATCAGGGTGATCCAGTTGCATTACATTAGATTCCCCATACAACACAGCAAAGTAGCTGATATTCCAATAAACTTTGTAGTTTAGGATGATGTTATTGAATAAAGCCTTGCACTTAACTTCCCATTTGTGTGTATTTGCAGTGTGTTCAGTGTGGATCCCAGCTCCATTGGGAAACCTTCCTGAGCAGTAAACTGCAATTTTAAAAAGTTAATTAAAAAGTGCTAAGAAGAGAATTTTAAACACATTTTCTTTAATAATTAAAAACATAATTTGCAATACTGCAGAGAATAAGAAAGTAGAGGTGGGCACAATGGTTCTTTATGTACTCAAGTAAAATGTCATGAACTTGAAGAACCCTAATAAAAAAAGCCCTAATAAAGGATATTAGGAAATTTCACAGGGACTTTCATGTTTTATAGGCACTGCTGAGTGAGTTCAATGCAAATAATAAAGTTGCACTAATGTTTTCGCCAAAAAGACTTTGCAGTGTTGGCCATAATAAAGTTCTGTTTCCTATTTGCAATATGCATGTATTTATTGTATAGTTTGCTGGCAGCAATAACCCTAAAAATTTGAAAGATTATATTGCAGAATAACTGTAGCCAAAATACATCAATCCATTGTCAACCAGTCTCCCTGCTGAAATATGGAAGATCCAAAGGTCAAAAGTTGACCAATAACATCAGGGCACGCGCCTTTGCCTTTTTATTTCATCAAGAAGTTGCAAAGGCTTATGCCTTGACTGTTTCCACCTTCGCATCTTCCTTCTTGCAATAGAGAGGCTGGTTGCTGATGGATCAAAGTAATGGTAAGGCAAGGGACTTTTAAAATGTAGACCATTATATTTTAGCTACCAAGATCCCAGGTAAAGGGTAACTGTGGTTTCCATACAAGTGCCCTTTATTTCAAAGAGCATATTCCTACCTTTAAAATGTCTACAGGAACATGCTTCTTGCTACAGTCTATCTAAAATTACAGCAGTATTGAGGGTGGTGTTTGCAGATAGCACATCCACAGCACCATTGCTCTGCCCATAATTCCAGAGGCACTGAGCATGCCCAGTTGTATCCTACTTCTGCAACAGAGCATCATCTGCTGCATTAAAAGAACCGCCCCAAAACTTCTTAATCATTTTTAAAGCAGTACACAAGCCCCGAAGATCTAGATAGAAGAAATGACAGATAATGGTTGCAGGTCGTAAAATAGCTTCAGACAATATCATTTTTGGGGGGGTTGGGCAGTACATCATGTGACTGTCACATACTTCCTGGTTTACCCTGACTGTCTAAGTCTAACTTTAAAAGCCTATAACTTAAATGACATGTCCACCCTAAAAACTAAAATTTACCCCACAGTTGGTCCCAATGTGTAGTGTTAAAAGCCCATTACTTTTCTTCTCAGCTCCTTATGGTTATACCGCAGGGCCTAATCAAAGTCCAAAAAAGTCGCAGCTGTCTGTTTGTAATTCGGTACCTGCTATTTCATTTTCCTTGTTGAGCACTTTCTTCGGCTCTCTCAATAGACGGCAGCTATTGACTCTCAGTCAATCAAAGACACAGCTGCCAGCCTGGCCCCTATTGCTACTCCATTCCTGGAAGTAGCAGTGGAGACAGAGGGAATGAAGATAGTCTATTTCAGGCACGATTTTAAAGTTACAAACCTGGCGTTTAGGATTGGGTGCAAATTAAAGATTTAGGGTTGGAGATACCCTTTAAGATGCAGAGAAGAACTAGTGATGGACCCAAACCCGAACTCACCTTATGAGTTTGGATGAACTCAAACTAGTTCGGGTTTTCCAATGTTGCGGATCGATTTTCGATAATTACCGAATTCTCAAAATCGTTAACCCTCAAATGTAACGCTCAAATTTGGTAACCCTTGAATGTCGCCTTCGATTTTGAAAAACACTAATGTATCGTTCAGTAACCCTCAAATTTAGCAGTCAATTTCAGTAACCCTCTGTGACTATATTAGAAGCCTTTGCAAAATTCAGGTATACTGCTATGCCAGAGTCTAAATTCCTACCCACTTCCTCAAATAAGACAAGCAAAGTATTCCTCCTAGATCCATGTGTATTATTTCTTATAAAGTCAGTCCTTGATACATACTCTAGAATATGTTCCTGCATCAATCTTTCCAGTATCTTCCCCACCCCTGAAGTTATTTTACCCTTTTTAAATATTGGAATTACATCAGCTTTTTTCAATCCAGAGGCACACTTCCAGACCTGAGGGAATCTGCAAAAAATAAGAAACAATGGCCTAGAAAAAACGAATTAGTTATACTACATAGACCCAAGAACATATCCATTTTTTGAAGTTGAAGAGACGTGAATCTAGGCACAGATGAATACACAAAGCTTTAAAAATCATAATACTTATCAAACTTTTCGAAATGTTTTTGAAAAGGAAAAGTGAGTTCAGGTATCCAACTCTTGTTAATGTAACTTGCCTAAAACCTACATTTGTCAATGTACCTTGAAGTAGACACAGACTGTAAATGTACAAGATAGAAGTCACCAGCTAAGGGAATTCCTCGTAGCTGTGAAGTTTTGATCTTTAACAGAAGGTGAATAAAACATAAAGCACTGTAGATGAATTGCCAGGTCATCAGTTGAGTTCAGTGACAATAAACCATCTTAGTATAGTGTTCAAGGACACTTTGGCTAAAAATACAGATTGTAGATTACCTGTTTTCTTTCTAATAATTGGATATTTTGCTTTTTTTATTTTTTTAGGAATACCTTTTCTGATGAAAGCACGATAAAATAACAGTATTATACAATTTTTTTGTTAAAAAAAATAACAAATATGTCACAAAAGTAATCATTTTACCAACATTTTCTCTTCATGATTTTTTTTTTTACCCTGATTTTTTTTTTTTTAAAGTTAGCCAAGGAAAACCAGATACTTTCCTCAGAATAATTGTATTGCCAATCCCTTTCACCAAACTACAGTATTTGTTTTTGTTTTGGTGAGAATCAATGGCAGTCACTGTTCTTATGGACATTTTTATGGCATTTTCTCTTAGATATGGGTAAATCAATGAGTAATACAGATGGTTCTGTATTGGTGACTAATCTGGTTATTGATTACCCTGCACTACTGTAAGGTGAGGATACAATAAGGAAACAACATTTTATTGGGAAAATGAATCCACTTGGTCCATGCATTCAAGTTTTCAAAATACGAAATTTTAAACAATAATAGTTTTGTACTGGACTTTTTATTATCTGAGGTCTAATTGAATAGAAAGATAGATACATACATCGCCAAAAGCACTGCCTTTGTGTTATTAACTTTAAGTAATTCTTGCACTTCTAAGCCCTATAAGCTAATTTGCCCAGTGTAAATACATAAAGTGTTCTGTAGATTAGTGTCATGGTTTGCAAAAAGGAACAATGCAAGTCTTCACTTCATCTAGTGGGTGCTTTATGTGATAGCAGACTTTATCAATATTTGCCCTTAATGCTTGTGCTTCAGTATAATCCTTACTTAGTTTGAACACTCCATATTAGCAGGGAGATTCAATAAAAGTTCTTATCATTTAAAACAGTGCTAATTTTGCCCCAACCAATCAGATGTTAGCTTTCAAATGTTAAATAAGATCTGATTGGTTGGGGCAAAATTAGCACCATTTTAAACGATAGGACATTTTATTGAATAACCCTGCAGGTTTCTTAGTTCACAAAACATTAATTTTTTCCCCTATTGTTTAGTAGTAATCAATGTGTTCAGCAAAGTAATCAATAATGAGACTTATAGAACTTATGTATATTTAAGTATGTAGATATTTTTATACATCATGGCAAAAAAAATGCAGTAGATAATGCAGAAGAGAAAGCCTTTAAAGAAAAGTATGCATGATTATCTGCATTTCTTTTAAACCCTGAAGATGTAGCATGCAGGAAATAAAATGCATTATCTGAAGAGAGCTATAGCTTGTTGGTTGTCAACATGGTAGATTTTAAGATCCTAACATTTGACCCTAAATACATAACAAGAACCACACATTAAATATTCAGGAGAATGCCCCACCCCCCAAATTAAAGTTGTTTATATTATTTAAGATCATCCTCACAAACCCCTCAAACCACAATGAATCTCTTACCATAACCACTTACCTCACATACCAAGTATGTTAACCTGCGCACTTCTGTGATTCCACTCAAACCCTTCCTGTCTCTGCCCATGTCCACCCATAAGCGCTGCCTACTTGGACAGTCCTGCGGGCCACATTTTTTCTTAATCAGCCTGAGGGTTAGTCACTTATGACTTACCTTGTATTCAGCCCAATGTTTCTGCTCACAGCTCTGCTACATTCAGTAAGGTTGCTGCTATATAAGCTATTTATGAGCTCATACATGCTCAGAGGAGGCAGCTCAGGTTACAGCAGTCACTCATTGGCGGTGACATGATCTGTTGACTGTTGCAACCTGGAAGAACCAGGAGGCAGCAGACCATGAGCAGGAACAGCAGACTAAATGCAAGTAAGTGCTTAAGGTAAGTGATTTTTAATTGCAGTTTGGGGGGGATCTGCTAACGCATGCATTTTAGTTTCCCGACTGACCATAATGCCTGCTACAGTTGTTCCTCTGCACTGCGGTCAGTAGGTTTCAGCCCCTACACTGACGATAATGGGTACATTTACCTATTATCGTTAGTGTGTATGGCCAACTATTGACCTGTGTATAACCCTAAGCTACAGCATATTAGCAAATGCATTTTTATCATGAATAAACAAATAACCCCTAATACCCCATCCCAACATTATTACAGGTTTTGTTTATATGAATGTCTAGCAGATTCAATTCTGCAGATGTAAATGCATTCTGCCTAATAACTTTGTGGCGTTAAGTCCGTATTAACAGAGAGAGAGGAAATAATGCATTATCTATGGGCTTTTAAGCTTGTCAGGACTCCTACCCCTTTCGGCGACATGCATTGCACTCTAGCAATTAGGAATTCAATGATTAAAATAATGTGACCAGATTGACCTTTCATTCATTGATTTATCACATGTTGTTGCTTCACTATGCATTTTTCATAGACCATCCAATACTAATGTGGTGATCTGGACACAGAATTCCAACTGAATGCAGAAAGTAGAATTAGGTGTTTAGCACTAATTTCACTAGCTTATTTATAACCATGCACTGCCGGCATAAGGCTGAAAAATACACAGTTCTCAACCTTTTAAATGAAGGTATTTACATGTATCGGTAGCCAAAGGTTTTCTTTTTTTTTTTTTTGATTTACAAAATTATTTTAATTTTTCATTCAATTTTAAAAAGACAGAAGGATAAAAACACGGTATTTCCTCTTGGATACTTAAGACAAAAAATAGTTAAAAGATTTTTTTTTAAAGGTAAAATTACTACTAAGACTTACCTCTTCCAATGGGCAAAATATTTTAAATGAATCAGGACCATACATGAAGAAAGTATATTAGTTTAAATACATTCTTTAAGCAGAAAAGGCTAAGGTACCTGTAACATTGAAATAGTGAAATAGACCAATACTGTGCAGTATATATCTGCCACAGGGTATTTGTATAATGCAATTTGGTTGTTAATTTGGATGTGCATTGTCCATACAATACCACAGTATTGTAGAGCTGTGGTTGTCCATCCCTAGTTGCCACTTTTAAAGGGCATCATCACCCCCAAAATGAACTTTAGGTTCACTTTAGGTAGGTTGTTACCTACCATCCTAACTTAAGGTAGGTAACACCTACCCACCCCCAACCGCCACAATATTTCTTTAAAAAAATGCCCAGCTTTCTACTTACACAGCCATCTCTCCTCTGGTGATCTGTTGTGGTGGTCAGGGGCAGATAGGGATTACTTACCTTCAAAGGATTTCAAACAAGGTGCAACTGTGGCTGAAGATGGATCCGGATGGTGGGAGGGGTGTGGGGTGGGTGTGGGGGTACTGCTCATGCCTCAGACCTTGATGGGGATGAGGAATAAGCATGGAACAGATGGCTCACAGACAGATTGAAATCTTCAGTTTCCTGGGCTTTAAAAAGGCATAACGGGAGAACAGTAAGGTTTATTTTAAACTACAGATTGGGGCCAGTATGGGGTTAAATTATAGTTTTGGGGGTAGACATGCCCTTTAACAATAAAACACTTATGGACTAATTCATAAAGCTGCCATATTCACCATCTTTGGTAAAACACCATTGGTAAATACATCACATATACCAAGTAAAGGAAAGGGAATCCATACAGATTCTCAGACGGCAAACAATACTTTTATGGAGTCCCATTCCTTTACTTGGTATATGTTGGAAGTGTGGTCCCGTTTGATATACATGGACACATTCCATTTTGTTTTTAGCCATTGGTGAATACCATGGCCTGTATTTATCAGCTAGTACTTTTTAATTCATCCCTTTCTGTCTTTGAAATATTGTTTGGGCCAATGTATCTATTGTTTCTATCAAGGATAAATATTTACTCTTGTTCTCATTCAGTGATACCCATGAGGGTTAAACCTGCATCACAAGTACTGTATCAACTGTAGTTCCCTTTTTTACACTGTAAACCCAACTTACTATTACTAGATAGCTTAGGCTTTAAATGTAAAGTGTTTTTTTAAAGGTTCTGTCTTCCTCCTTCTTTCTTTCTCCTCCCATTTCCAGCTCCACCCCCACGAGATTGGCCAAATCCCTTTGCCAAGCAAATACTGATGTCAGGTGCGTGCTCTGTGAACAAGATCAGTATTTGCTTGGCAAAGAGATTTGGCCAATCTCGTGGGGGCGGAGCTGAAAAAAGTAGGAGGCAGAAGGAGGAAGACAGAGCCTTTCATTGCTTAAAGGTAAGGCGTAGGAGGGTTTTAGAAACAAGTAGAAATCGTCAGGGAAACAACCCCAAACAGGTGAAGAGAGGTAACAGGATAAAATGTACCCTTTATTTGCTTATATGAAACATGTAACTGCAACTGGATACAGACAGACTACAGGGGGGGGCGTAGCCTGATGCATTTTGTGGAACTTCTGCTTCCTCAGAGTCTCTGAGGAAGCGGAAGGAGGAGGCTACAAGTCAAGCAGTGAAGCTCCCTGCAGTGTGACTTTTCACAGGGAATGCCATAAAGGGTTCTATAAAAAATAAAAAAAAACTACATTTAAAGCTTAAGCTATCTTGTAATAGTAAGTTGGGTTTACAGTGTACTTACCCTTTAATTTGAGCTCAGTATAAATGCAGATAGTAATGATATCTTGATTATATCATCACTCCCCTTATTCTCATCCGGTTTCGTTTCTGAACTGTGCACTCATCAAAGCATAAACACTTCCAAGTTGCGTGTGTGTTTGCAGTTCTTAAAATGTGGATAATGTGGATTATTGAGAATAGTGACTGGCTGATGACAACTGTATTATTAAATTAGAGATGTGTGAAACTCACTAGTTTCGTTCCGTTTTCGGATTCCCGGATCTCGAGAAAATCCCAAAGATTTTGAAAATCCGAAACCGGAATGAATTTTCAATAATTTTCGAATGTACAAAGCTATTTTCGATCATTTTTAAAAATAGCCTTGAACGTTTGAAAATCTCGAAAATACGATCGGAGAACATTTTCAAGTTTCTGGCCATATTTTCGAGGATTTTCGAACGTTTGATGCGATTTTCAAAAATTATCGAAAATATCGAAAAATCGGATGCCGGACGGATCATTTGGATTTCAGAACCGAGGAGTTTTGTGTCGGACCCAGATCCTATCTCTGTATTAGATATCTTTTATCAATAAGGTTTTATTTTGTCTTATTAAACTTTGTGCTATAAAACAAAGATTTTAAAGAATGCAGGGCCAATGCTATAAAGGGCACTATCACCCAAGTGAAAAGATGTGGTGCAGGTTTTCCAAACTGTGCCGGCACCTGATGCAGTAAGGGATTAGTTAATGTTGCTCTAATAATAGTAAAGATTGGGTTGATGCACTAATTAAACTGTTGCAACTAGTGCACATCCTGTTACTATGCTCCCATGATGCAGTATGTGTGGCACATTGATTACTGCATCACAGGAAGGCAAAGAGCAAAGATACTACGTCGCCCACTCAATTTATCCAGAAAGGAAAGATATATACAGTAAAAATGACATTGTTTCATTTATAAAGACTCAGTGCATGAATGAGTAATTTGCTATTTATCAATATTGATTTTGCATGTGGAAAGAAAGATTAATTTCTTTTAAGCCTGTTTATATGGATTTATATCAATGATATGATATAATCTGAATTATTCAATTTAATACAAAACTGAATCGTGTTTATATTAATTGTGGTTTGCTGGGGAGAAAATTCTTAAAGGAGAACTAAACCCAAAATACAAAGGCAGCTCCTCAGACTCTATAACTGTTATTTATGATGTCACAACTGGCTTCTAGTGTTGCCTCTTCCTGGTGGTCCAGGTACCAAAACTCCTTCTGCACATGCTAACTAGCTACCTTGTGTTTGTTTCCCACTCCCCTTATGCTAAGCTGCATGTAAGAGTTGAACTCAGAGTCCCCACCTGCCAGTGTCTCCCAGCCAATCAGCAGACATAGCAGTGAATATTATTAGCAGATTTTCCTGCTCAAACAGAGTGGGGGAAGGTGTTAACTCTTTCATATGTATTTAGAAAGCAACTTGTTAACCCTTTATGTTTGGGAGCATTTCTGCAAGACTGTGTGTTTGTATGTGTTTATTTCTGCACTCTACCATTTATATTAGTGTGTGTATTGCTGCAATGTACATCTAGGGCACGGCCACACTGCAACGCACCTGAATCGCACACGTTTACTCTCGCAATTTGTCCATTGTCATTATGAAAACACATGTGATTGCACAAAAAACGCATGCATTACCAAATTGCTGACACATGCGTGAATCGCAACACACCTGAAATTGCAAGATTTTGGTGCATGGCTGCGTTTTCCCTACAATTGGAAAATTGCAATTGCCTGAAAATGCGCTTGTGTGGCCTAGCCCTTAGAAGTGTAAAGCAAGCTGCATTGATTTCTGTTTAGCCATACAGCATGTATTTAATGCAATGGAACTTAGCAATTTCCTGAGGCTGTGGCCCCGCTTAAGTGCAAGGGATGACGCACGGTCGCAATAATGCGCGATTGTGCTTGCTTCTGTGCATGGGCTTTGCGCTTCCACAATTAGACCCTAGCATAGAGCATGCAATACAGAAGGCAATCCAAAACGTGCTAGTGGAAGCTAGCCCTAAGTGTTTGAATCTTAAAGGGAAAGGTGGCAACCCCAGTAGAACTGAACTGACCACTTTACAAGGGGCACTTATAAAAACAAAACAGCTCAGAGCAGCAGGTGCAGCATATTGACGGGAACATGGTCTTAGTTTTGGAAGTAGTGTACTTTTGCCTTTAAGACCCAAACACGTATTAAATATACATGTTGCAGTGGTAAGTACCATTGCATTAAATACAAACTGTATCAGCCTGCATCATGCTTCTAAAGAAAATACTAACAGCCTTTTGTTGTGTAGATATTATCAGGCCTATGTCATAAAAGTTCTAATGCTAAAATCTGATTGGTTGTGGAAAAATTTGCACCATTTTTAACGATAAGAACTTTCAGTACATAGGCCTGTATATGTGCTCGGGTCTTAAAGGCAAAGGTGGGATCCCTAGTTGGAAGAGTGATTTTCTTTATGCTAAACTTCCCACAGGCAGCCTTTCTGCTGCATTAATTTTATAGAACATGTTTGCGTTCCCTCTAACAGTGCCACTTTAATTGGCATTCCCTCCAATAATTCCTATTAATATGTACATTATGTAATATGTACTTTAATACATACACTTACAGAACATGGTGCAGTGCTGCAGGTGGAGGATAATATAATGACCCTGATCTTAGCACAACTCTGTGCAATGCATTTCTCTGTGTAATACATTTCTTAGCTTGTTATTTTTATACAGACAGCTGAATCAAAAACACACTCTTCCTACCCTCCAACATTCCCTTTAATAATGTACACTGATGAGAAATGCATTGCACAGAGCAGGTGCACTTCTCTATCCTCCCCCTACAGTTCTGCACCATGTGGTTCCTAGAAATACACACTCTTCCTACCCTCCAACATTCCCCTTTAAGAAGCTACACTTTCCGCTAATATTGCTACAGCAGACAGGGAGAGCTAGAAACCTTCACACTACGGGCCATATTTATAAAGGTGTGGTATCGCCTTCTTTAGCGATCGTTATGGCGATCATCAATTTATGATCACTATCGTAAATCTTGTAAATGTACGATAGCCAATGTAAATCTACGACCACCCGTAGAATATCATTATGGTAGTTTATTACCCCATATTATGGTATACTACTGACACGGTCGTACAGTAACGAAAACCAGCGGTATCGCAAGTTTTTAAATATGGCCCTCCAACACTTAAACAATCCATTGCAGGTGAAACAGGCAAAGACACAGGTCTGGAATAGTGAATAGTGCAGGTCTATTGCAATACATGCATTCTGCAATTTATTGTTTATATATCGGATTTGGTGGAGTGAAAGCCGTAGGTGAGACAGACATTATTTCAGATCCAGACACGCTAGATACCCAGACCTATATACATCACACTACAACACTGCTACTAGGAAAGGGTTAATCAGCTGCACCACCAATTTGAATATTGATGATTTAATATATTTCTACATCATAGGGGTTAAGAGGTGGGAGTGGAATCACACAGGTGCTGAAAATGTAATCAAGGCAAAAGTACTGGCAGGCAAGGGAAAATGTCAGCTTCAGAAACAGAACCTAAAATGAGCTCATAGAGGTAAAGAAATGGCCCCTGACTGGAATCTTCTATGCTGAGAAGGATGTTGAGGCAAGTACTTTCTAACTTAAACTTTGATTTTTTGGGTTTAGTTCTCCTTTAAAGGAGAATTATACTCGTGCAGTAAGTGACTTCTTTCTGGCTCCTCCCATAGTTATTGTCACTGACAAATCTCCCATTTCTGACATTGGAGAGCATATATTAATGAAGGAGGGGAGGTGCTTAGTTACTGCATGTGTATAATTCTCCTTTACTGAACTCTATAACATGCTGTATAGAAATAGCCTTGAACATGCTATTTGCGGATGTTGTGTTAGGTCAAAGTTTATACTGGTCAAGAGCAATAGCATTATTGAAACAGTTGGCTTATATTTTGCCTCTATTTATATTATTTTTTTATTTTGAATCTGAAGGACAAGTGTAAAAATTAAAACAAAGAGCATGAAATTAACAGCGAAGGATATGTATTTAATGCAAAGATACTTAAAAATAGGGGCTTGAGGCAAATAATCTTTTAATGGAATGAATGGATCTGATATGGGCCTCAAGGTTAGCCAATGTTGCACTTAACGGGATTCCTGTGATTGGAGCATGGTTGTTTGCTCACTTAGATCGCTGTTAGATTCCCTTTCTAAATTGGAAGGTGCACACATGCAGGTAGTGGCTTATTTTTAAAAGGTGTTTACTTATTTTAGAGCCCTCTTATGCCTAGGCTGATAAGGTTGATGGACCAATGTTCCACGATGACACCTGCAAATTTTTACGGATTGGACAAACAACAAAAGTTCCATGTAGACACAACTAGTCAGTTAACCTTGATCGTTCAACAAAGAAATCACGGGTGCTGAAAGTTTTGCAGCAATATTGGTTTATAATCCACCCCCTTTGCAGAGTTTAATGGGGCCCTTTTGTAAATAATATCCTTATAACTGGCGCACTGATTATAAACTTCCGGTTCCGAACTCTGCTTTACTTATGAGCTGGCCTGGCGGGAGACTAAAGAGATGTACATTACTTGCACTCCCTGTCTGGCCAACAAAATTAATATTCTGGTCCGCAACTTTGAGCATCTTACTGTGACTCATGCAAGAAGGAGGAAGCTGAAATCGACGAGTTCTCTAGTGATCCATTGCAGGGGGAAGTATAGGGCTTGTCTCTGCCTAGCAAATGTATTGTTGTTTCTGGTCCAGAATACTGAGCCTCAGACATGTGCTCCATGTCAGCGTGAGAAAGCTGAAGAGGTAAGGAATCTAGTGTCTAATATCTATTAAACACGAGGGTGTGGGGAATATCTGTTAAAGGGGAGTTAATTTTAGGGAGGGAGGCTACCCTCTAATCTGCGAGACTCAGAGTGTGAAGGGGCATTCTTCGATGGAGCACCCCCTTGTACTACCTCTCTCGATAGAGCTAGTGCCCTTTTTGGATTGTGTATATATTTCCTGTGTAGCGATACAGTTTCTGTTACAATCAATTGTTTTTAGACTGCAGATACAGTACCTTATCAAATCTCGCAATACATTAACAAAGTAGATACACATTCTGTTGTGGCCTGCAGTCTTTAAGTCAATACGATCAATATATTACAGAATATTTATCAAAGTAATATCTTTGTAAAAAGTGGAATTAAATATTGATTTTTTTAATGACAACATAAATTTTCTTGTTACCCAACACTACTATAAATTATCCAGAGTATTCATTCATTTTTTTTGGGTGTTAGTCAATTTAATTCAATCATCATTTTTACATTTTGCTATGGATCTAATTTTAAAATCTAAATCCTCAGGTCTTTCCATATAAAACTGCTGATTAGTTTTGCACGCAGACATGAAGGGCAAGTCTACCCCACAAATAAATAATTGCGCTAAGCTCCAAAACCACAATAGTTACACATGACCATGTTGTTGTTTCCTGATTTGCATCCTCTGCACACATGCAAGCTAATGATGGCCCAGTTCGCAGATCCGAACCCGATTTACCTCGTTCGCGAATGGTGGACATCGCGGATTTTCCGCCCTCCGAACTTTTCCGAACCGCGTTTTTGAAAATTTTCTAAATTACGAGGATTTCTCATATTTTCGAAAATACAGGAAAAAACGTATTTTCGAAAATTTTGGAAATTACGAGGATTTCAAGTATTTTCGAAAATGCATGAAAATACGTATTTTCGAAAATTTTCAAAATTACGAGGATTTCTCGTATTTTCGAGGATTTTTTAATTTTAATGGGTCCGCTCGCGGATTTTCGAATTTTCAAATTTTTCCGAAAATCCTCGAGCGGACCGGATTTTGCGAGGTTCGGACATCTCTAATGCAAGCTTGTAAAGAGATTGTACAGCTTTAAGGGAAGGTGGCAACCTTGTTAGCAAGCAGTAAAAGGGCTGTGGAACATTGTAGTGAATAGCAGCGTACGCAATCTTCTTTCAGCAATGTTAAATATTGCATTTTGGTGGGGATTTTATTTTTAAAATATGTTAGCCCTTTAATTGCTATGGTGACATGTACAGTACAAAGTTAATTTGTCTATAATGTACCCTTGTTCCTATGAAAGTGCTATTATGGCTACAGGTGGTGAAAGATCTTGTGTCTCTGATACCAATAAATATTGTTCTGTATATACAAGGTAGCACAAAACTTAACACAATGGAATATATGTTTTTTAATAGAATATTGCAGTTATATTTTGGTTTGGTTCTAATTATCTGATAGTAAGAGCTTTAAAAATTGACTCTAGTGATGTCACTGAAATATACAACTGAATAGCTCATGCCACTTTGGTATGTTAAAGAAAAAAACACTAAGACGTGTAGAGGATATAAAGGGCTAAAAACATATATTTTTATTATCACAAATAGTAAAAAGATCAACAACTGATCATATGAAGTACCTAAATAGCATAATCAAGATAATCAAAGTGTATAACAGTAATCATCATTTATCTCCATAACACTAAAGTAAATATCTCTGGAGATCCCCCTATACTAAACCAACTCCCAAATCAATCAATAATGTCAAATCAGTGCAGTGAAAGGAGAACGATACTTATCAGTCAAAAGGTCTCAGTCCAATAGTCCGTGCACGGAACCAATCTTAGAAAAGGAAAGTATCCCCGAACTCCTAACACACAAGGTTGGGGTAGCTACAGGGGGTATCTAGCATCCAAACGCGTTTCGCTACATAGCTTTTTCAATGGCGCTAAGAGAAGTAATGTGAACCCAGCTATTTAAACGTAAGTCCACCAATCAGGACTCTCTATTCACAACACGTGTCAGTGACGTTATATCCCATGTCACATGACCTAGCTGTCGGTCTAATATTCTCCAATCACAAATGAGATACACAATTTGAATACACAGTAGCAAAAAAGTAGATAAGTATAAATATATAAAGACACACTACAGAACAAAGTCAGAAATGCAGCATATAGTGATACAAGTAATACGAATCCAATGTCCATCCCTACAGGTAGAACACACAGCATATGAATACTGGAAAAAGGTAAACAGATCTGCAGAAACTCTGGAGTAATCTTCCGATCGACCACACCAATGACTGAACGCTACCGCCTCAGTCATTGAAAGAATGCAGACAGTCAGGAAGATCAGTGGAGCTAATACAAGGAGAACTACGATGTATCTATATCCTTATACTTACCTGTTTTTTTATTTACCAATCTGGATATATCTTTTGATCTCGCTGGATGTTTCTTCAGTATCAATGGTGAAGCAGAAGGACATCTCATCACTTGACAGGAGAGTGGTGGCACTCGATATCCTGAAACAACCTCGAAGGGACTGATATATGGTGCATAGAACATTATCGGCATTATATATGCTTTGTATTGTATTGTATGCACTTTTAAAATTCATGCATGTATTTTTATCTTCCTGACTGTCTGCATTCTTTCAATGACTGAGGCGGTAAGCGTTCAGTCATTGGTGTGGTCGATCGGAAGATTACTCCAGAGTTTCTGCAGATCTGTTTACCTTTTTCCAGTATTCATGCTGTGTGTTCTACCTGTAGGGATGGGCATTGGATTCGTATTACTTGTATCACTTATGATGCTGCATTTTCTGACTTTGTTCTGTAGTGTGTCTTTTATATTTATACTTATCTACTTTTTTGCTACTGTGTATTCAAATTGTGTATCTCATTTGTGATTGGAGAATATTAGACCGACAGCTAGGTCATGTACTCAGGGATATAACGTTACTGACACGTGTTGTGATAGAGAGTCCGATTGGTGGACTTACGTTTAATAGCTGGGTCCACATTACTTCTCTTAGCGCCATTAAAAAAGCTATGTAGCGAAACGCGTTTGGGTGCTAGATACCCCCTGTAGCTACCCCAACCTTGTTACTGTGATACCTTGTGTTGAGTTGGGGATACTTTACTTTTCTAAGATTGGTTCGTGCACGGACTATTGGACTGAGACCTTTTGATGATAAGTATCGTTCTCCTTTCACTGACTGATTTGACATTATGATTGATTTGGGAGTTGGTTTAGTATAGGGGGATCTCCAGAGATATTTACTTTAGTGTTATGGAGATAAATGATGATTACTGTTATACACTTTGATTATCTTGATTATGCTATTTAGGTACTTCATATGATCAGTTGTTGATCTTTTTACTATTTGTGATAATAAAAATATATGTTTTTAGCCCTTTATATCCTCTACACGTCTTAGTGTTTTTTTCTTTGACATATTATCTGGATAGGCTTTCTTTCCTTATTAAATAGGGACACTTCTTTTGTCTTTAGACTTTGGTATGTTAGACCTCCACATGAGACTTGTTGATTGGATCATGCTAGCTGCTAACCCTATTACTAAATATTGATACATCACATCCTCTTTACCCATGATTCTATGCTTCCCTTTTCTTCCAACTGTAGAGGGCCCTATAATGCTATAGTCCCATGGTGACTTGGTTTGGAGGATTGTAGATTAAGCAATGACTTTCTTTTTAACATTTGAAACCATAAAGTATTTTATCACCTGCACTGATATTGTGGTTTCTCTAAACATGCATTAGCATTTTAGATCTGTTGATTCTCAATGCTTTTGGAGATGAATAGGTTAAAGCTACTTAACATTTATATTAAAGCTTGTTGCGTACATTAGGTAGCAGTGCAACTTTTATTTTTATAACAATTTCTTACAATGAATTATAATAATACTTTTTTTACACCTGCAGTTGATACTTCTTAATTGTTTAATTTAATGATAAGTATAATAGTGAATAGTATGCAAAACAAGTTTTGATATTTATCTGCTTCATATTATAATTTTCCCTTAAATTATAAATTACCATCCAAGTACAAAGAGTTTACAGATACTTCACAATTATCATTATCCAACATCTCCCTGCCCACCGCTACATTATTGAGATATCTACTGTCTAAAACATTCTAAAACCATGGTCTTTTTAACAACCATTTCCACCATTCCCCCCTCCCCCATGGCAGGTCTATGTCAGACGTTTCATTCCTTAAATCAAACTGCAGTTTATCACAGCCTTGAGTCTTTCCTTCACAATGGATCACATTGAATGCTAAATCCTAAGTGCGAAGTTTTTAGGAAACACCACCTCAAGCTTAGGGCATTAGTTTAGAAATCTTGCTATAATAATCTGATAGAGAAAATGGTATAGTAGAATCTTCTTGACATTCATGTGAAATATAGTGCATCAGATTCCATTTATCCTGGTTGACAGCAAATGGAACTCATTGCATTTTTTTCACAGTTATAGTTTTCTAACAATGAAAATAGAGATATTTCTGTGTTAGTATATTGATACTGTAATGCCACATGAGCACAGGCAATGAAATTTGGGAGCAGAACTGATTTTTTCTTACTGTTTTTTTTTACTGTTCAGGATTTGCAGAGCAGCTAAAAAAATGTTTTTGAGTCTGATAGAAGTACTGAAATAAATAATGTTAAAAACAATATCCAATCAATATCAACAGGAATACAATGTTGTATGTGTGTTTTTTTCACCCACCCAACATTTTGGGCAAAGCTTTGATATTGATTGGATATTGTGAAAAATGGGCCAATTCAGTGGCTGAAATGCATTGATCCCAGGTTCACACAAGGTGTTCAGTTGATCGATGATATCTAAATCTCTATGGGAGTCAGTTGGGCGTATCAGTGGAAAAACAAGTACGGTTCCTAAACTTCATGATTCAAAAACAGCTCGTGTAAAATAGTAATACTGTATATTAATTCCTGTAAAACTATAGGACCAGTGTAACACCTTCTATAGAAATATTTTCACATTAAAAAAACTGGGAAGAGTTTTAAAGAACAAACCCTATTAGTAAAATCAGTTTCCATTAATTTAGATTTCAGACCTATTAGTTCCATTTCAGATTTAACATTATTAATATCTTAGTAGTCAGATTCAACATACAAAAATATAGAGCAACTGCCTACTCTGCATGGCTAAATTTCATAGCTAACATATATAAAAAATGGAATTTGTTGGGAAGGTTAAACTAAGATGTGGTGTTTCTCCATTTTCCTAAAATATACCAAAACTTTTGACGCTGAATTGCAGTCATTTAAACTGTTAATTTAATTGTAAAACCAACTTTGTGACAAATTTATGCCCATCTCTAGTATAGATACTGTATGCTATTAATGGGATTTTGTACATCCCTTTCCCTTTATATAACAGCCATTAAAGATACTGCAAGAGAAAGGTTTGTTTCCATTAGCCCTAACTTGTTAACTTATAGCCAACTGGTTCATTCTAAAGTCTGCATATGCAATCAGAGGTCTGACATTCCTGGCATCAAGTTGCTATTCCACCTTTTATATTTAAACAAATTCATTTATTAAAGAAGCAGCAGGAGATCAGGTCTAATGATAGTTGTTGCTGTTAAGATCCTTTACTAATATGTTAATAATAGAAGAATCTTAATTACTATTTGCTCCATATATTTATGCATAACTAGTAGCTATAAACCTCTAAGTGTCTTGGTGTTAACATTTAATTAACCCACTTTCATGAAATTTGCACAACACAAATTTCTAAAAATATTTATCTCAGTCTCATGAAAAAACAAAAATAAAGGAACATTAAATTCAAGATTTATTTGTCTTATATAATTGTTATATAATTGTCTTTCAAGGTGGAACATTTATACAACCCTTACAGAGGATATTCTCCCATAAATCCAGGACTCCACTTATATACAAATATACAAATACATGGGTCCTCTGCGTTCTTGACCTCACCGCTAAGTTTGTCAGTACCTCTTCTGGTAATTTTTGCCTCCTCAAATAGATTTTATGTGCTTGACCAGTTGAAATGAAATTGGTTCATGTATCGACTATGACAGATGGGTATAACCCAGAACAAAGAGGTACTGGTGTTTTTTGGAAAAAAATTCTCTAGGGGTGAACCCTCCTTTTATTACATGCCCTTTAATTATAAAATAGGTTAATGAAAGCAAAGTAGGTCCACCAATTTACAGTACCAGATTTTTACCAGAATCATTTTTATTCTTTAAAATGAATGTCTAGTCAATTTTATGCTAACTAACAACCAAGGCATTAAAATAATTTTCACATTTCAGTCAAGCATAGTTATTTGAAATCTGAAAACAAAAATGATTGGCATGTATGTTATTTTCAGAATTAGGAACATATTATCTATCTTTACAGCTAAAAATTAAAGATTTCTAAAGTCAGTGACCCTTAAATAATTCCAGAGAGATTAGAAAATTCAATAAACTCTATTTGCGACAAACTGTCCTGCCAACGACATTATCTTCAGGGAGGTATATGATTAAGTAAATTAAATAATTGTCTCTACTGTACCCATAAAATACTGCTGATTTGCTATCTGTTAATGTGCATGTATTATTAAAAGATATGTTGAGTCTTTTCCTCAAGAAAAAAAAGGTCTAAAATGAAAGCACTGTGGGCCAAATGTACATCTGCATTCATACATTTATAAGTTCAATACCTAAGCAGTAGTAGACCACAATATCGTATTGTATAGGCAATCATACAATTACAATCTCAATTGTAATTGTACAATCTCTGTAGTAAACTTACAGATCTTTAAAGGCTATTTCACATCTTTAAAAAGATGACCCTATATTTACATATCCTATACCAAACAGTAGGACTCCCGGTTCCAATTATCAGCTATACGGAAAGTGGTTAAAAAGTCTTCATACACTTTATTTCAAAACATATTTTAAAAACAAAATGCCTGACGCATTTCGGGAGCACACTGCCCCCTTACACATAGGCACATGCAGCCCATGAGTAAGGGGGCAGTGTGCTCCCGAAACACGTCAGGCATTTTGTATTTAAAATGTTTTGAAATATTTTGCACCTACAGACTGCTTATTTCCTGTGTTTTTCTAATTTAAACCAACAATTCTGTCTCTATTTTGAGTTTTCTTGAGCTTTTTCTGATATTGTCTACTTTTTTATTTCCCTCTTTCATATTTCCATCCAATTTCTGTTGTCTGTTGCATTATCATCATTATCATCGTGTTAAGGTGATTTGTCAATCTTTTTGTCCCGTGATAACCACCTATTTAGTCTACCATTACATTCAGCTAAATATATTATTTGTTGTTTTACAAAAAAATTTTGGGCACCATCTTTTGTTTCATCGTGTTTGGTTCTGTTCTTTTGTCTTCAATTTTCTTTCTATACTTCCATTTACAAACATAAACATAAAACAGCACTGTGTGGTGGTAAAAATAATGATAAAACGAGAAACCAGAATATAAAATCTAAACAGCGTTTATTAAACATAAATATATAAAATAGCTGGCCGGCCAAGCCACACTGAACATGACACTATTGATATATAAATAAATAATCAATCTCTATAAGTATAAAAAGTAGAAGTGTCTACACAGAGACCCAAATCAGTAGAGCCGGTAAATAAGTGTCAAAGGTACTGTGAATCGCATCTCCTCCTCCAACAGTTATAAGAACATGGAAGTCTTTAGCAGTAAATATGTAATCTAAACAATGTGTAATTACAGTTCATGTGTGCACACACTGAAACACAGCCAAGTGTATACGTAACCGCTCCTCTCAATATTGCTCCGACACCTATCCACGCCGACACCTGGTCCCCCGTTCACTAGAATGTGTCCACGGTCATTAAGACTCCTGGGATCTGTCCTGCATGGATGCTTTTGTGGCCGCTTCTAGTCATGCGGCAGTAGTGGTTGGTTAGTTGTAAAAAAAATTTGGGGCACCATCTTTTGTTGTGTTTGGTTCTGTTCTTTTGTCTTCAATTTTCTTTCTATACTTCCATGTACAAACAACCTTGGTGTGACATTAAACACAGACAGAAGTGAAAGCTACCAAAGGCTTTTTGGCACATTCAGAGGTGTCCACTGTAGTTTGGAATATTTGTCTGTGTCACATGCACACATCTATTTGACTAACAGTCTTATTGTGGTAAGAAAAAAAACATTAAAACAGAAATAGGTTATGTTATTTAAAAAGTACATGCCATGCCATTGTCATGTGACAAAAATGTCTTAAACGTAGGCACTTTTATAGCTTTCACAAACAATTGTAAAGAAAGTTGAAATCATTCTAAAAATCAAACTGTCCTACGATTAACTGAGAAACATTTATATATTTGTATAAGAAAACTAAATTATTTTTATAAACTGATAATTTGCTAGAAAGATTAATAGCAACAGGATGCCATTTTGACAAAAATCATGTGGCGGCTACTCCCAATTGGCTTTAGGTATTCTATGGGAATCATCTAATTAGTACCTTTATTCCTCTTCCTCAAGAATTCTTCATTGCATGTATTTGTAATGGGTTTTAAACAGGAAGACCAGAAATACACACACCATAAAGGTTTGTTACAGGGTAACTGTGGCTTCCTATTATTAGTTATATAAAAAGCACATCTCTAGGTATAATCTGTAAAAAAATATTGCTAACAAGGTTCAGCAATATTACTTCCTGCTTTAACACATCAGCCATGTGACCAGCTTGTAGTCATGTGACCAGCATCTGCCTGCATTAATAGACTCCCCTTCTTTTTTTTTTGTATGTCTGTGTGGGTACTTCCTGTTTTCCCCAGTACTAAGATATCAGGGGATATCAATCAACCTACTGGAAGCAGGACATTTCAACATTTTCAACAATATAATTAAGATGTAATCTAGGGCAAATTTTAAGGAAACACTTCAGGCTTTTATTTAACCCTAACTTGTTCAGTGAAAACAGTTGCTCTTTAAATGCTATAGAACATTGTAGCCTTGTACATTTGTACAATTAACAAATTTTGTGGGAAAAATGATGACTGCAAAATCTGATGAGGTGTCGAGATTTTTAAATATGTGAATTTTAGTGGCTTTTACTGAATTTAATTGGGAAATGAGAGTCTAATTTTGCTGTTAACCAACTGTATTGGATTCAGTTAATGATAACCACAGCATGAATTTACACATCCAACGCAATTTATTTTTATCGTGTGCACATTTTCTTAAATAGAATCTTTATGATGCAATAGCTGATGCAAAAGGTTCCAAACATACAATTTTGAATATGTAAAGGCTTTAATTACATAAAAAATATTAAAATAATATTTTAAGGAAATTGATGCTATCACTAAAAAGATTAGGAGTAAAGCAATTTCTCTTTAGCATTGTCACCATCCAAAATACAGGATTTACATATAGCATAAAAATGCTTAGAATACATCACAATTGATAAATACAAGACAAGAATCACATTCACCTAATAGCAGTTCACACAGCTAAAGGAGAACTAAACCCAAAATTTTACACTCCAGAATCTGAAAATATTCTCTCTAAAAACACCAATAAACTATAAAACCCAACGACATTAAATGGCATTAAAGTAAATGTAACCCTTTGAAGAACTGGATGAAATAACTGTGTGTATGTACAGTGACTGGCCACTCCCCTGATCTCAGTCACATGCTCCTTTGCCTAATCTGTCCTGTAAAAGGATTGGCTAGAGGCTAAAATGTGAGAAGAGACACAGATTACTGCTTTTATATTAAGGTACTCTTCCTTCTGATTCAGTGTTGTTCTGAGGCTTTAGTTGCCCTTTTTCCTAACACAGAAAATAGAAGCCTGGTGCACATCTAATTCAAAGTGCTTATGACATTTGTTTCCATTGTAAATGCTGCTTTAAAGCCTACCCTTCTCTACATATAAATAAAAGCAGTTTGTTCAATAACATGGTCAAATTATTTTAATTAGTTTTAGTCCAGCTACCACATGGTTTGTGTTCATCAGCTGGGTCCTACTCTAGCAGTACTTCCTTTTATGAGCTGGACACCCCTGCTGCTTTGTGGCTAGTTTGTAAGACAAACACTCCATATAAACTCATGTATTTGAATTGGATGCACTAGGTTTCTGTTTGGTGTTTATATTATATTAAATTGGTCACTGGCAAATTTACAGGGATTTCATAATCCTGCCACTGGAAAAACCCAATGTTTGCCAATCTCTCTTGGGAAATTATTGAGACTAGAGAATTTAACTTCTATATTTGACACTAGCGCCTGCTTTGTAGTACTCTTGTGTAAAAGTACAATCAGTGCAGTGATATCAACAGCAGGTTGGAACATGGTTCAATGATGTAAAAGAACATGTTTCCACACAATTTTTGTGATAATAAAGTTTGATTTTGACTTTAGTTAACAAAATGATCAACATGAATGTGATGGACCTCTGGCAAGAAGCATTTTCGCACTGTTCGTAGGCAAGTTTATTTATTCTCCCAAGTTTTTTTTTTTTGAAGTTTTGGTTGCCTTTTTAGGACAAATTACTATATAAGCTAGTGGAACCAGATGTGCATCTTCAATAATTTTATTCATTGATCTTGGTCTCCAGGTGTCTATTGATCTTGGTTTCCAAGTGTCTTTATTAACTTCTATAACATAGTCAGGTCCTACTAATAGTTTGCAAAGCTTAAAAATAATATTTGGACACATGTGCACTATACTGTTAAGGCTCTTGAGTTTTGCACATGGCAACATTAGAAAATATTGTTTTATACTAATCGTGTTTCTCTTTTACAGCAAAATATTAGTGTTTGCCAGTTTATCATAAATAACAAAAATTAAAATAAATGTAGTAAAAAGTTAAAATATGTTGATGTTTGGCAAAAAAGAAAATTATACCCTTTTCAAAAAAAAGCTATTATTTTAAGTCATGCACAATACTGTGAAAAGCTGTTAAAAGCTGATGTGAAAATGATATATTTGAAACACAGCTTTAAAGATTATCAGTGCTGTGTAAGAAAACATGATAATGAAAACAAATTTTGTTTAATGTGTTAAAACAATACATCAAATAAAGAAATTACACTGCAGAACCATTCAGAAGAAAGTATTACAATGTATAATTCAACAGCTTCCTTTAAGGCTATGAATTAAAGGGATAGAATGGGCAAGTCTTACATAAGAAAAATCATCGATATACCTCCTTTATTTCCTATTATGGTTATATTTTTTTTTAAAAACAAATCAAGTTTAAGAAGTCTTTTAGTTAACTTGCATAAATATGCTTTTATTCAAGCACTAAGAGGCCAGTAACCAAAATTTGCATATTCAACAAAGGAAACTTTTAACAGGAATAAAAGTAATTTGGTCCTTGGGGAATGAAACAAATTTCATTTTATATGAACATAAACACGCACTGGGGTCCTTTTAGTAAATTGAAAGAGTGTTACACATATAAAAAGTGACTTCTTCATTAACAGCAGATGTGGTTACTTTTCTATCCATCCCATCCCTTTCCCACTTTCTCGTTTGGCATGCATGTAGGAATGTAAGAAGTTTATGTATATTTTAGGCTCCCTTAAACCCACTTTTAAATTATTCAGAATGAAAATTCAGTGCAAAGAAGCTTTTGCCGATTCAGTGATTTCTCTCTGCATAAATAAATGTTTGCAAAATACTGACTTTCTGTTTGCCGGACTACTATTATTGTCTGTTATAGTCATATCCTTTGACTCAACCCTGAGTCCATTCATTTGCTCAGTACACTGCAGTTTCATCCTAAACCAATATCAGTCTAGTTAAGGAAACAACAAGGCCACACTTCTGATACTAGGCAACTTAATTAACACATATTAAAATTGTACAGCTTCATCTGACTAAGCATACATCCAAGACTAAGGGGGCTGTCCCCGAAACCTGTCAGATGATGCCATATGGTTTTAGTATGTGTTAAGACCCCTCTTCTCTTTATTTCAATGCTTATCTTATTTCAAAGATGTTACCATACCCTAAGTAAATATACATGGAAAATTGTGTTCTACCTCACTATAAACAAAATAAAAGAAGAGTCTGCTGGCACTTATAGTTCTGCTAGGCAGGATGTGCAATCAAATCCTGGCGCCCTTAGCCATGTACGCATCATTGTGCCAGTACTTGCTTGCATGTCATTTATAGAAGTTAAATATGCCCAATACATTTGGCGCTATCACGGACAACGCCGTCCTCTTTAAAGCAGGAAATTGGCATGTATGGTTGCAACTCACACATTATAAATAACTACATCTGTGAAACCACACATAATACTGTTTCCTTTTTCCAACAAATGAATCACATGTTATATCTCTGCTAAATCTACAACTCCTAACAAAGCATGCCAAGAGATGCTGGTAATAGCTCTCCAGCTTCAAGGCTGCAAGCTGAACATCTCTGCCAAAATCATTAATATTCTATGCATTACTCCATTTCAGAGGGACTGATTACATTGGCAAGTCTACACACAAAGCTTTTAAAAGTTTGTTACAATGTTTTATATTTTTTTTTTAAATAATAATTATAAAACTATATATATATATATATATAGTTTTATAATTATTATTTAGTTATTTATTTAACACCAATGATAAATAATCTAAAATAACTTTAAATATTTTTGTTTTCCAAAGCATTCTCTTTCTCGCTCTTTGGTACATCATCCAAAACATATCCAATAATCACAAATAGGACTGAGAAAAAGAACATGTAGTTATTTTTTTTTCACCTTGGCTAATGGTAGATTTTAGTATGGGTGCAAATAAAAAATGTGGAATTTAGCAAAAAACAAATCTAGCTGCACAATTGATTTTTTTTTCTTGAATGCACAATTTATTTGCCTCTCATAGTTTACATTTATATAGAAATTTTATGAAAAAATATTATTATTATAAAAGAGCAATTTAAAGGTTGACAATTTTTTTAATATATTTTTAAAGGAATGGAAAATATTTAAGGTTGATAAGAATCTGTCATAAATCATATATTTGGCAGTTATCAAGTTCCTATATATATTAAACGAGAGGACAACAAGGTCTCGATAACTTCCTATCCCTTTATGCTTCCAGTTGTTATAGTTTTATTCATAAAAATTAACAAAATAAGCGTAGAGAAGATTACTCTTGTTGATTGTTATTATGTAACTAGGAATATCTCCATACAAACTAAAATTAAAAGAAAACCATGCTTCAGTATAATTATTTAACAGTAGTGGTATTTATAACATTTTAGTTTTAGCCGAAACTAATCTAGAAAATTTTGCCAAGTACGAGATGACATCCATGCAATTTTGGAGGCTTTTCTGGCTTGGTTCTTTTACTTACTGGAAAGTGTTATTTTATTACTATTGCTGAATTTTGCGAAAATTCGCCATTTTATTATTATGCTGAAAAAAAATCAGACATTTTTGTTGGGATGTCTGGCAAAAAAAAAGCTATCATATAAATGGACATTCAATAGGCTCGATAGATTCAGATTGTAGTGATTTTTGCTTAATTTACTTTTTTGATTTAATAAAACGATTTGCTTAATTGGTTTTCAAAATGAATGAAAGCACATATGGTTAGTAATGGAAGATCCGAGAGATGTGGTGTCAATGCATGTATAGGAAGGCAAAGATCCTGCTCATTATTGTAGCACTTATTACTCGTTTAATGCATTGTTCCACTTGATAAAAGTGAAAGCTACAACAAACGTTATTAGGACAGTGATCCAATCATCCAACCAATATAAAATGAGGTCTTTGACCATTAGGTAGGGATTAATGTAGATTTTATTTCTTACAGGCATTTCAGTATATGTATATACTTTATGTATATAATTGTGATAAGTTAACCATTGAAATATACTTACCAATGAAGGACTCTTTTTTTTTTTTAATGGACATGTCCAGTCATAAAACTAAATTTTACCTATAGGCTTAACACCCCCCAAACCCCACTTTTAATTTACTTATCTTCCCCAACGATGCCTCTGAAGATATTTACAAGACCCAATCCCTCAGCGCCAGGGTGCCAGCTACTGTCAGCCCTGTCAGCCCTGAACAGAAAGCAGAGCGGGGAAAAGCAGCAGAGCAGCGAGGGACCGGGTATCTGTAAGTATCTTCAGAGGCATCTTAAGGTAAGGTAAGAAAAACAAAATTATTATTATTTTTTTTTTTTTAAATAAAAACTTACTATTTTAAATCTATATACAAAATGATAGTATAATTGATCAATGACTCTCTGGCTGCCACCACATTAACCAAATGTTGTTGTTTTTTAATCAGGTTTCAGCATAAATCTAATCAAGGATCAATCGAGGCATACCTTTTAATGCTCAATGCAGTACAAAGTATGTGGCCATTGATCCCCCATCACTGGCCCTGCCCCATCAGAAAGACATTTTTCAAGTTGCCCAATTAGGCTCTCAATTAATAATCTCCTGAAATCGATTAAGAGTCTTAAGCAAAGAAAAAAACTACCAGATCTTGTAAAAAAAATCAATGTATTGATAAAGAAAATACATAGTGCAGGGCTGCATGAAATTGGAGAAATGATATACCTGGCTCAAAAATGTATGTTAATTTCCAGCATCTTTATCTACAGCATGTTTATTTCCAGCATCTTCAGTTAAAAAATAGCATGAGGTTTAGCAACCTCAAATTTAATAGAAATGTTTATACTGTGCATATAACTTTTTATAGTCGGCAATTTCAGTCATCTGATGGGAAAAAAATGAATTTTACCAAATAAATCTGTCTAAAGTTAATACAGGTTAAAAAAAAAATCAGATGCAGAGGCCACATATGAAATTGCATTTTTACTGGCTTACTTTAAAATCCTCAGATTGCGCTCCCAACACAATTTAGGCTTTTTAATCACTTCGGAGACTGCAATTAAATTTGTTTGAGCAAAGAAGCAAAATTCCACACACCGTCAACTGCTGCGGGGTGTTGGGTATTCGAGAGTGAGGAAGGAATTCTGGTAAACATTGTTTATCCTTGCATTTCCTATTAGAAGTATGTTTCTGTCATATTTAATGTCAAGCAGATGTCAGGGATGTGAACCAGAACTGTACATCCACATGCTTAGTTTCTCACGTGAGAAGAAAGGGCATAGATTGCATTATTTCTGTCATAAATTATCAAAGTGTTTGTAGATAGGCTTGTCAGTGTTTTCTGTAAACTGCATTTCTTTTCCAAAGAAGATATTTATTGGAAAATACAAGCTGCACTAACTTACAGCCACGGTTCCTTAAATAGTATATGATGGTAGCACCATAATGGATAATATGGCTGAACATTGACTACAAGGTTCTATAGGTATTATATACATGCCAGTCAATATCTGCAGGAATATGGAGACCAAACTGAAAGAAAATAGCAGGAAAAAGGAAATGTAAAAATTCATAGAATAAAATAAAAAGTATTGATATGTTGATGTCCGAGTACAACAAGACAAGATAATTTAAAGGGCATGTCCACCCCCAAAACTATAATCCCCCCCACTACTGGCCCCATTGTGTAGAGTAGTTTAATCCTTACCTCACATCCCAGCTCCATATGGTTATCCTGTAGTCCCCCCCTAAAGTCCCAAAAACTGCCCACCAGGAGGATAGCAGGGTCCATATAGGACTCTGCCTCCTACCTGGCCTCCAGGAGAGGTTTGGCATGCGTACTGCAGCCCTTCTCCCCCTCCCTCTCCCTCCCGATTTGGATTCCCTCCCCTAGTGTAAAACCCTTTTTAGCAAACATTGCCCCTGTCCCCCCAGCCCCAACCGCTATGTTTGTAATATCAGAAAATGCCCAGAACATTACTTACCTTCCCTCTTGCCTCTGCTGCACTGAACTCCCGGCAGCCGTGTCCGTGATTGGCTGCCGCTCAGCCAATCACAGATGTGACTGCCGGTCCCGCACCTCTGCTTGCAAGAGGGAAGGTAAGTAAAGTTCTGGGCATTTTCTGATATTACAAACATAGCGGTTGGGGCTAGGGGGACAGGGGCAATGTTTGCTAAAAAAAAATTCTGAAGGGTGGACATACCCTTTAATATCTGAGTGCATGAGCAATGGAACAAAGAAAAAATCTTTTTTAAAGACAGACTTTATGTGATTGTTGTGAAATGGAATGTTCTCGTGCATTCATAAAAGGGAAAACAGATTAATCTGTTAACACTTGGCCAAATACAGATGCTTTGTTGAATTAAGCATATCTGTGCTAGGCATGCATATGACGGTCCCAGAAGAGGAGGCATATGGGTTATCTATTATGCA
Source organism: Hymenochirus boettgeri (assembly GCA_019447015.1). Lineage (NCBI taxonomy): Eukaryota > Metazoa > Chordata > Amphibia > Anura > Pipidae > Hymenochirus > Hymenochirus boettgeri. The sequence goes on along the minus strand of CM033473.1, from coordinate 13,644,462 downwards.
AAATAAATTGAGCAATCCCATTGGAAGGACGTTTAAATTTCCTCCAAACTCTGACTCCCTACTAGATTTTTTAAGTTGGCTGATGAAATTAATGAAACAAAAGATTGACCATGCTAAGAACAGTAAGTTCCATTTTGTTTTTGAATTTTTGTGCTATCGAAAGTCAGGGGAACATGTACAAATCACCAAAATGTAAATAAAAATGAACTTCCTGTACACACAAGCTATTTTTGCATTTTCCCCTATAATCAAGGCTTCTTTTGTTAACCCTTGAATGTAGCCTTGTATATTCGGAAGTGCTCAAAAGTAGACACGGTTACCATCCAAAGCAGATAATCCTTGAAAGTAGATAACCCTCCAAAGTAGATCCGGTAACCTTAGAGAGTACATTCAGTAACATTCGAAACTAGTTCCGTATTTTCGAGAATTATAGAAAATCCAGAAGTTCCGTGATCAAAAGTTCCGATAGCCAGAACTTTGGACCCTTGAAACCAGGAGTTTGGAATGAATCATACCTGAATCCCATCCCTTTCGAGCTGAACTTATCGAGTTCGAACGGACTCGGACGTTTCGAACATTCCCGGATTTCTTGGACTTTGGAACTTTGGATAATTATCGAATTCAAAAATTGAACGATCTTCGAATCGTTCATAAGATAATTATCAAAATCGATTACGAGAGCTCGAAAGTAGCGCACGTGAGAGTAAAATCGAGTTTTCGAAGTCCTGGATATTTAAACAGGTTCCCCAGACCATTTCCCAGGTCCCACAGCCATTTACATTAAGTTACCATTGATATTTTAATTGTATTTCATTAGAACTTTTCGAACTATTTGACTCCCATTGACTTTAATGGGTCCGTTTTCAAACTTTCCATATAGCTTGAAAGTTTGAAAACCAACCAAACTTTCGGAAGTTCAGCCATCTCTAATCAGATGTTATCTAACTGTAGTAACCTAGTAAAAAGCTAACATCTGGTTGGTTGCAAATTAACAACACTGGCAATTTTTTGCACCTTTTAGTACCGTAATTAAAAATATGAATTACTTTTAGCTTTTTTTTTTTTTAATGCGCCTAACTATTAAATTTTGGATTTCTTGTGTTGTGAGGAAAAATAAGTCCATTCACTTTCAATAATATCATATTATTTCCCCTGTCTTAACAGCACTTTGAACATCTAGGCCAATAAATCTACACTGGTTTTGCTTGAGTTGTCCATTGATTCTTTACATGCAAACGCTTTTCTTTTTCTGCCTCTTGTTGTAGAATGTTCTGTAGACAGGATGTATATATGTCTTAACCAATTTAAAATGGTTCAACAAATGATTGTGGCTCTATCCTACTTAGATTTAATGACAAATACTGTTACCTACACTCTGCTAAATATTCCTATAACCATGTAGCTACATAGTTCTTTTCTGTGATATGCCTCTGAACATATTTCTGCTTGCGCAGTTAATTAAAGATAGCCGAAACTGCCGGGTTTTGTTCCGTTTTCGAATCGGGACTTCTGAGTGCGTTTTTGATTATTATCGAACATTTAAGCTATTGTCAAAGAATTTGCAAAAATAGCCTTGAACATTCGATAATACTTGAAAATCCGGTTTCGGATGGAACATTCAGATTTCGGAATTGAGGGGTTCAGATCGGATCCCATCTCTACTATTAATCTCCAGCCATCAATCAGGTGTAAAATTTTTACTGATCTACTGCATTTAGGAAACACCCAATTGGTGGAAGCGAATTAATAGCACAGGTACAAATCTGTGGCTCTTACTAAATAAGCCCCTTTGGCAATTTATTCAATCAAACATAATATTTGAAATATTATCTTAAAAACGTCACCTCTTGTGATAGATTCAAAATGCTTTGTTCTACTTATGGCTATTTATCATTAGCTGCGAAAGTTTGCTGATTTTACATTGATAGCGTTTAGATAAAAATACTTAATGATAATAAGTTTATACTCTAGTGGTGACCAAACAGAAATTATTTTAGATCCTGTAGGAAATAGTTAGCATGGTAAAAACATCTGCATTTTTACATGTCACAAAAAAGTTAAAGAGTATAAATGAATACATGTAAACAGCACTTACTCTAAAGTGTGTGTCGTATGTCTTCTATTGAGTATTTGTTTTTCTTATGCTCAGTAGAGATGTCCGAACTTCGCAAAATCCGGTCCGCTCGAGGATCCGCGAATTTTCGAAAAAATTAGAAAATTCTAAATTCCGCGAGCGGACCCATTAAAATGAAAAATACCCTTGAAATTAGGATATTTTCTGTATTTTCGAAAATTTTCGAAATTACGGATTTTTGCGTATTTTAGAAAATTTTCGAAAATACTAGTTTTCTCGTATTTTCGAAAATTTTCAAAAATATGTATTTTCGAAGATACGAGTAATCCGCGTAATTTCGAAAATTTTCGAAAATATGAAAAATCCGCGAATCGGAAGTTCGGAAGGCGGAAAATCCAGAAAAATCCGCCGTTCGCGAATGGGATAAATCCGCGGCGGATCCGGGTTCGGATCCGCGAACCGGCCATCCCTAATGCTCAGTATCTCTCCCCCCCCTGACTAATCTGACTCACTATAAGGTTGCACTGGGAGAGGGAATTTATGATTAGACACTTGATTAATAACTAAAATATATAATGCTTTATATTGCACACCAATATGGATAAAACTTTATTGCCAACCAAAGATCACCACAATGTTAGCCCTCTGCATTTCCAGATACAATGACATGTTGTGGCAGTGGTACTGATCTGGCAAACAATTAAATACAAATAAAAGATGAATAAGGCATATCCCATATATAAAGAAGTTATTTTTGCATGTGCATATAGTAACAATAAGACAATAAGGATTGTAGGGTAATAAGACAGCAATAAGCGTTGTAGTTACTTATTTGTGATCATACAAATATAAGATCTTCTAAACCACAACGCAATACTTCTAATATTGAGGGTCCTAACTAGAAAAAATTGGAGCGTTTCTCCAGGCTTTGCTGCCTATTCTTGGGCAATGTGTCTCCACTTCCTTTGTATTAGATTACATTATAAAAAAGATAATATTTTAAATTCAGAAATAAAAGTAGCCTATTTCTTTACGTTTACTACCAGCGATACATTAGTTCGAAATCAGAAAATCATTTTGGGATTCGGTTAAAGGATGAGATTCAGTTAAAATGAGGCTATGAATTTGGAATCTGCCTGAATAAATTTAACCTTCTGTAATCTCTGTGGACACATACAAACGCACTGTTATTTCTGTCTAATCAATAGTTGCACACGGTGAAAAATCGGTGAAATACAGGGATTGCTCAGACCCTATTCTGCTACACAATTAAATTTAAGAAAACTTGGTTTTATTCCTACCTGAAGACAAAATTTGCTTCATGCAGAATAATTTTATAAAAAGACTCTTGCTTAAAGACATTTTTATGTTTCAATCCTATGTCTTATGTCTCACCTAGACTGTAAGCTCTTTGGGCAAGGTCCTCTTTCCTATTTTATCATGGTATTGCTGTAAGTATTCCATCACTGCGTGCTTATATTATGTATTATCTAATATATAGCATGTATTATCCTGTATGTAATGTATGACATGTAATTGTAAAGCGCCACAGAAGATGTTGGCGCTATATAAATCCATAATAATAATAATATATAAACAATATATTTTAATTGTATTATTGCTTATATATGGAAATAGCACAATAGAAACTATGAGAAATATTTTGGTTTTGATATAAACTGTGTTTTTATAATATCCTTTTACTCCTTTCAGCCATATTGATGTGATATTTAGATGGGAATATATTGTCTACGTTGTATTTCATAAGAAATGTCACGGCAGAGTAGAAACGATAGCACACTGTCAGATTCCGAATGATAGATTCTAGAAAAAAAAAACGTGTTGCATAAAGATGAGGCCTTTTGTACTACCCGGGAATGTTGCTATAGCAACAGAGCATTGCTTCATGGGAATATCTTTTTTTTTCTTCCTCAGTGAAGTCATTACCTTTGTTTGTTGCAGTGTTTCATTTCTAACAAGGGATACAATATTTTTTTTCTTTGTGGTAGTTATTTTGGAAATGCGTTGCATTGATAATAAAGGTAGGTTATTTCTTGTAGCACTAAAACGACTTAGTGAGAGAAAAGCCAGGCCTAGTCTGCAGAAAAATGGGCTCTTGAAACATCAATATGTTGTAATAAAGAACATTATACTGCAGCCATTCTTTGCTTGAATCATATGCTGTACTACGGAATAACAATAGTATTTGTGCTCCAGTGGAACATAGTTTACTATACAAATGCCTATTTTGGTTCAATTGAAAAAGGTACATATATATATTCTACTGTGAATCGAGATTCTACATTGTATTGTTTATGTATTTACAAAAACAATAGAATATATATGTATATAAAAGTGAAAACCATTGAAAGTCATCACTACATGTTTAAGCCCCCGCTTCTCCCTTATACCAGTGGCCACATAATTATCCCATTATTGATTATTCATGTAGATCTCTCCACCTTTCAATATTGATATCAGTCAACACTGTGGGTTGGTGAGATATAAATTCAGTTCAGGAGCAGTTATTATATATGAAATTGACTGGAGATGTATATATATATATATAACGCAAATCCTCACGGATTTTGCGTCTTATATATCCTCACGAAACGCGTTGATACAATAAAGTAATCACTGGATTTGCAACAAGGCCCACGAGTGCTCCTTCTTTTGAAATATATATATATAAAAAAATGATATATAGATAGATAGATAGATACATAGAGATAGATAGATAGATAGATAGATAGATAATAGATAGATAGATAGATAGACGGATAGATAGATAGATAGTAGAGATTAGATAGATAGATGATAGATATAGATAGGATAGATAGATAGATAGATAGATAGATAGATAGATAGATAGATAGATAGATGAAGATAGATAGATAGATAGATAGATAGATAGATAGATAGAGTAGATTAGATAGATAATAGATAGTAAATGAAGATATGATAGATAATGATAGATAGATAGATAGATAGATAGATAGATAAATGGATAGATAGATAGATAATAGATAGATGATAGATAGATAGATAGATAGATAGATAGATAGATAGATAGATAGATAGATAGATAAATGGATAGATAGATAGATAATAGATAGATAGATAGATAGATAGATAGATAAATGGATAGATAGATAGATAATAGATAGATAGATAGATAGATAGATAGATAGATAGATAGATAGATAATTGTTTAAGTATTTGTGCACTCAGCCTTCCAACACATTTCAATTAAATTCCTGCTTGCCCAGGTGCTTATGCTAGACTCATAATATCTAACCATAGTATAATTGCAAAGCACTCTTGGGTCTTGTGCAACAAATGTTTTTCTTACAGTGTAACAGACAGCAACGTTTTGGTCTTCTATTAGGACCTTTATCAAGCCATGGCTAGCTAGCTAGATAGCTAGATAGATAGCTAGATAGCTAGATAGCTAGATAGATAACTAGATAGATAGATAGATAGATAGATAGATAGATAGATAACTAGATAGATAGATAGATAGATAGATAGATAGATAACTAGATAGATAGATAGATAGATAGATAGATAGATAGATAGATAGATAGATAGATAGATAGATAGAATGGAACAAAAAAGTTGTTCTGTTTAATAGCTGGGCCAATCTTAAGTGGGCGTAATTTTTCCATCCATTTATATGTATTGCACAGTGGCTGATCAAAATAAATGGTTGCTGTAGGTAGAGTAGTATAATTGTGCCTAGCTGATTCTTGGGTAGCTCCTCTCTATCCCATTCTGCCCTTAGGAAAGGTACCAGTCAGCTCTACAAATGATTACAGTTCTTGCGCATGAGTCATTTATAGTCAAACAAGATTACCAGATAAAGAGCCAAGTATTTAAGCATTACATTGACGACTGTTTTGATGCAGTTTGTGTTTTACTATGTGGCATGATCTTCTAGTTCCCTATGAAAGGGATAAGTTGACAATTATTGATGTAAATTATACCCACTACTGTGTATACTGAATTTTATAGGGTCAGTTGAAAATAAGAGACTTTTCCAGGAGCCATTTATAAAGAACAGATGCTCTGATTGCATTTAAAATTGTGCTTTTGATGCTGTATTTTTACTAGATATGTTTTAATATTGATTTTCACTCTGCTAAATGAATTTTCTGAAGAGCCAATCTACTGCTATTGATGTCAGCAAAAATATAATAAAAGAATGCTTGGGATTTCCAAAATAAAATGATTGTTTGACAATGATGGATAACAGGGTCTCTAAAACAGATGTGCTAATTCTCAAAAACAATGCAGATCAAGGTTTTGTAACGTACATAAGCTCAAGAGAACAAAACACAAATTTAAACAGGGCTAGAGGGTGCTATCTTATATACTTAAAGACAGTTGAAAACCAACGACACCGGACCCACTGCAGTACCCTGAATGGCCATTAGGCGGTACTGGAGAGAATGGAAAGGAATCATAATTCTAACAGAAGAATTACACCAGCGTGCAGGAGGAGGTAAAGATATGGTGGTGCCCTGCAAAGGGGGAGCGAGGGGTTGCACGGCAGTGGATTGGCAATTCTTTAAAGAATGTGGGTGTTTCTAGTATATTTACTAATACAAAAGCCAATCCAAGTGTGTGTAGAGATGTGCACCCTAACACGAAGTCCATCATTATTTACATGTGTTTTTTGCAACATCATTGCTAATTTGTTATTTCTAGACATTAAAATTCAGTATTAGGGACTGCATGTAAGATGCAACCAATAAAAATTTCCTGAGCACTGAGCAAATTAAGTTCCACTAGCAGGTTCAAGTTTCATTCAACAAATAAACACCCCTTATATTGGTATATGGCCCTTTCCCATAATATATGTATTAACAACAAAGAAATAAAAAAAGAACAATGGGCTCATCAATATCAAAATTGAAACTTTATTTAGAAAAAGGTGGATAAATCATATATCAAATATAACATGCAATGGTTATGACACCAATAACCATTAAAATCCCCCCCATCCCAAAACACTACACATTCATACAATACACTTCCAAGTTTCTAATGTCACATTATACTTATCAGTCCAGTCACAGTCAGTTTGTCCATGCACAGAACTGGTAGAACATCACAGGACCTAGCTGAGACACGGAAAGGGGTATTAAGGAGGGGGAGTAGTGCTGGTAGGGGGGTAATAGTTTCATAGCAGAATGGTCCAAACATGAAATAGGGGTCTTTTTGTTCCTTTAAAGGGCATGTCCACCCTCAATAAAAAATACTGGCGAATTGTCAGTTATCTACCTATAACCCCAACTGCTTTTTTTTGAATCAGTTAATTATATGCATTTGTAACCAGATATTTAATTATTAGTTATTTTCTGTTCTGAAAAAGGTATCTGCCTCCTCCCTCTGCTCAATGAGTTTTTTATAAGCTTGAGCATGTGAACAGGAGGCAGCAGGGTATTTATTCTGCAGTCAAAAAGGGCTGTGATGTCAGCAGTTACAACCTTGATTGACTTCATGGAACCGAAAGCCAGCTTATTCTGCCAGAATGAAGACAAACATTCAGGGTTATGCAATAAAAGTTCTTATCATTACAAATGGTGCTAATTTTGGCCCATCCTATCAGATGTTAGCTTTCAAATGTTAAATAAAATCTGATTGGTTGGGGAAAAATTAGCACCATTTTAAATGATAAGAACGTTTATTGAATCTCCCTGACTATACTTAAAATCTGCTTAATAATATATCTAATATTGTGCTGAATAGATCAGTTGGGGTTCAGGGCAGGTAATGGACATTTACCTATATATAAATTTTCACTTGGGTTGGAATTGCTGTTTCAGATAAAATGATAGATAGTGTCTGTGCTACCAATGCTGTGGTAGGCTTCCCCCTTCACTATCATCTCTTATAATGGGCAGAGTGTGCTAGGGCAGTTGAAGCTTACTTAGTTCCCCCCACCCCAGAAAGTAGACCTGTCTTTAGCATTGCATAAGGTTTTATAATGCCTTTGGTTAAGCCACTCATAAGGACTTATAAATCAACAATCGTTAAGCCACTCAACAAATCAACAATATGTAATATTTAGGTCTGTATTTATAATACAATACTGCACCTTTAAAACCATTGTAAACTACCAATACAGGTGAGTATTGGTGAGCGCAATGCAGACCACCAATATCATTCGGTGTATTGCTACTAAGCGGTATCACCCATAAAATACCACCATGGTGCCTAAGGATTACTACGATATTAAAACGTTAGCTCTGTGGACTGTGTGTTGCATCAAACACTGCATTTCATTCCTGATTAAACCCTTGATAGACAGTTGTAGGGCCATAGAATTTGACCTTGTTTACTAGGCTAAATTCTGACAAAATATTAAAGGATACCATAAGGTCCAAAGGAATTTTAAGAGCAGCACCTTAAAGGAACACTAAATCCAAAAAAACAACTATTTGCCGTTCATTTGTATTATTCACAGGGAGGTGAGAACGCTTATTCTCACCTCCCTGTGAATAATATTACGCTCGAGGGACCTGGAACTTACCTTACCCGCCGCTCCACTCGCAGCCGCTTCTTCACTAAACAGCTGTTCTCTCCCGATCACGCGCCCTATGTTTTGTATTGGCTCGCATGAGTCTAAGATAGGGCGTACGGTCGGGACAGAGCGGCTGTCAGTGAAGGAGCGGCTTGCAGTGGAGCGGTGGTAAGGTAAGTTCCAGGTCCCCCGAGCGTAATATTATTCACAGGGAGGTGAGAATAAGCGTTCTCACCTCCCTGTGAATAATACAAACAAATGGCAAAGAGTTGTTTTTTTGGAATATGGGAGTTTAGTGTCCCTTTAATAATTTAATAACATTTTATACTAATTAGTTAAAAGTTTCTATAAAAAAAAAAATTCTACAGATTTTTTTTTTCTATACTAAAATATGGGTGTGTATTTTGAAAACTAACCTGGTGATTGATGGAATAGGGGGGACTATTTACCCTCTAAAATGTTGTAATATTCCAAATCAGAATGTGAAATAGACTTTCCTTCCTAACTACATTTCTAGCATTTTTTATTTGCCAACTAAGCTGCAGTGGATACTAATAACAGCAACCCTAGGTGTCAGCAATATTCTCTATTCAGACATCTTTATAAACGTTCATGCTACTTGCTTAATTAGCAGTAACATATGAAGAGAAAGGGATGACATTTTTTCATCCTCATTGCCTACCAAATGGTCTGAAAAAAAAAGTCCTATTATCAGAATATTTGATGCATCTTGCAGAAACAGCCCTACACATCTAGATTCACTGTATATGCTTTATCTATATTTTTAAACTATGGCAATTGACATTTTAAAAAAATTACATTCTTATAAAATAGTTTTCAATTGTATCACTTTGAAATAAATAATTAATACACTTGTATTTTTCCAAAAAAACATCTTGTGCCCCAATTTCATACTCAATCCCTTGGCCATAAAACGCCCCTGTAAAATGACCAGCAGCACATATATTACATTATTTTTAGTCATCAGATCATCTTAGGTATAACCACGCCACAGAGCTAGCATAATTATTCTATTATTCTAATTTAAGAGGCTTACCCTATACTAAGCATTACATTCCAGATCTGTGCTACCATTAGAGATGTCCGAACTTCGCAAAATCCGGTCCGCTCGAGGATCCGCGCATTTTCGTAAAAATTCCAAAATCCGCGAGCGGACCCATTAAAACCCATTAAAATGAAAGTTCGGCAAAATCCGTTCTTCGAAAATACGAGGATTCTTCGAAAATACGAGGATTCCTCGAAAATACAGACCCGAAAATGTGGGTTGCTCCGTCCAAAAATGTGAAAAATCTGTGAAATTTCGAATTCTCGTAATTTCGAAAATTTTTGAAAACGCTGTTCAGAAAAGTTCGGAAGGAGGAAAACCGGAAAATCTGCAATATCCGCCGTTCGCGAACGAGGTAAATCCACCGCGGATCCGTTTTTCGGACTGGGCCATCACTAGCTACCATCTCTTTCTGCCAGCTTCTGTCAATGTGTCCTGATGGTTTATTTAGATTTTTTTTCAGTTGGAAAACCCACAGATAATGTTTCGATTAAATATACTTGTCTAGAATGATATATTGCTATATATACCTTGGATTTTAAAATCTTTCCACAACAATCTGCATAGTTGCACAAATAATGAAAAGCTGATTCTTTGGACTGTATCTAATCAGGGATGTACCATAGTTTTGTCCTGAGCCTGGTTTTGAGTCTAACCTAATTCAATTAGATGTTTCCTGTTAAGAATATTAACAAAATTGTCAACATGAAATTGTTGATGTTTAGATGGTCACATGTTTGTTACCTGCCCCCAACTGATATATTTAGCACATTATTAGAGATATTATTAACCAGATATTTTATTATAATTATTGGCTCAATTCTGTCAGAGTAAGCTGGCTCCTCCCTTAACCATGGCAGTGACTGCTAACATCACAACTAGTTACAACCTGCTCAAGTTCTAAAAAGCTCATTTACAGAATGGAAAGTAACTTGTCATTAAATATCTGGTTACAAATACATGGAAGAAACTGGTAAAAATAGCAGTTGGGGTAAAGGGCAGATAACTAAGTCACCAGTTTTTTTGCTTTAAGGGTTGACGTGACACATTGAGGTGTACATAGCCTTAACATTGCATTACATTTTGTTGGATTTTTAAAAACACTTAAACAGGAATATATCTTAGTCTAGGTACACACGGAAGAGAAAAGATTATATTATAATTTACTGCATCTGATAATTCCTATATAGACCGGTTGCTCAGTAGATCTGGAGGGGCATCTTAACCCACTACAGCATGGGAGATCAAAGGTTACCCATCCTCAACGTTATTTAGTGATCCAGGATGATGTTACAATAGACACTGTATAGATGTAAAGATGTAATTTATGCATATCAAGTAAAATAATTTACCTAACTTACTACTACTTAAAGGGTATGTCTACCCTTAAAACAAAATAATTGGTCAATTATCAGTTACCTGCCCCCAACCCCAACTGATATATTTAGCACTTTATTACATGCATTACTAACCAGATATTTAAGGATAATTACTGTCCCCATTCTGCCAGCATAAGCTGGCCCCTCCTTCTATGCAGTCAATCAAGGCTGTGACCGCTGACATCAAACTAATAATTGACTGCTGATTTCCCTGCTACCTCCTCTGAACATGCTCCAGCTTCAAAAAACCTCATTGTGCATAAGAGGGGGGTAGATATCTTTGCCAGAAAGGAACAGAACTTATCATTAAATATCTGGTTACAAATACATTTAATAAACTGGTAAAAATAGCAGTTAGGGTTGCGGACAACATTTTTTTGTTTTAATGGTGGATTTGCCCTTTAACATTCCCATTATCAGTACATAACAAGCTTATGTGCATAAAATACAACGATTGAGCTTACTCTTGGTATATGGTGCGTGCCATAGAATTGTACCATGTAAACACAATGCCCACATAGCTGAGTGAATGATATTTTGCACTCCTAATGCAACTTGCAATGAATTAAGAAGGTTATCTGCTCCAACGTTTCCTTGTAATGCTATAATTTGTACCATGTACATGCATAAAATACCCTGTGCTAAGGATAAAACATATTAATTGCTGGGACTGGTCAAAAGGTTAAAGCCATTAATTCCATTTATGGTTGAAAATCATAAGGGAAACCATTAGCTAAAAAATAAAATAAACGGGCTATAAGATATCTCATGATTTAGTCTAGTCAGGTAGAAGAAAAATATTCTTCTCCTATTATAAATCTACCTACTTGATAGGTCTGACCCTAAACAGAAATAGAAAAAAAGAACGTGAATAAAATGTATTTGATGATTTTCCTTTACAATCCTATTGAATATGTGTATCATTTTTAAAAAAGTGCCATACAGTATCATTTGCTAACTTCACACCATAAAATAGGTGTCGCTGACATGTAGCCTTCAACCTTGGGACTTTGTACCGTGAATAGATCCACAATGGAGCATTACCATTTTTATTGCTGTGAATATTATTGCTTTGACAGTTGCCTTGGAATTGAATATTTTATTCACATTGAAACGTTTAAAGTGATTTTTTCTGGTCATAAGTCAATTTAGAAAAGGCAAAGATAATTTACAATTTGATTTTTTTTTCAATTTGTGGCCATTGAAGAGCAGCCTTACCAGACTACTGGATAAAAAAAAAATGTGAAAAGTCTTTAAAAACTTTTAGGGAGTCAGTGTAAAACTCAAAAAATCTGATGTATTATTGGGTCAGTGTGGGTTTTTGCATTGATGCAAAAACTCCTAAGTTAAGTTTTGCGTTACTATGCAACCTTTGAGTAGGAGGCAGAAGCCGGCGCAATTAACTGTCTGCGATCCCGCGATGCACTAAATCTCACGGATTTATTAGCTAGAATAGCCACTTTTATAGTAATAATATTAATATAACCAACAGCGCAGGTCAGTCAGTCAGCAATAGAACTTGGCCACTGACCATTATGTTCTATGCTCATTCCTAAGATTCTGCAGGATTGAGGAGCACCAACATGAAGAAACTGCTTTCTGCATTTCTGGTTTTACATTTGCCTGGCTTCCTTCAGGCTTCAGCACTATCTTTTATAAAGGAAAGTCCAGAACACTAACCTGAAAAACTGAAAGAAAGAAAAATGTGGGGGAAAAAACTTGTTTTCTTCATGATGGCGCTCCTCAATTAAGTTGTATTGAGTTAGCAATCCTACCTCCCTGCCCCAGGTACTTTTTAATAAATAAAAATTACAGTATAGTTGCCCTTTAATTATTATCAAATATATTTCATTGCCTGTAGCTCTCAAGGACAAATATGAATTTTCCTAACAATGGTTTATTTGTAATCAGACAGATATAAAATAAAAATAAATTGCCAGTATTTTTAGAAAAGTTCAGACAAACTAATTTAATTTGTCGTCCTCGAATAACAATGAAAATTAATTTTTCCCAAGACGAGACAATCCACAAATTTATATATTCAATAAAATAAAAAACCATGAGTAACCAGAGCGATTAAGACAATTCAAATAACTTGGGAATATCTGTGAAGCAGCTGACTGATAGTTATTTAACATTATAGCTGTGCTTATACAAAGATGTATATCTAAATACATGCCTCCCAACTTTTCCAGGTGACAAAATGGGACAGGGGCAGAGCCTACCTATGATGCAAATAGCCCCACCTCTGAACAGCCACCCCAAATGTCATGTTCACACCCTCGGAATGCCAACAATCCTCACTTTGCAAGGATTACTTTGGGTTAGAGACTTTTAACTGTGTCTGTCCTCAAGAAACTGTGACGTTGGGGGGGAGTGGGGGGTATGTAAATAAGACTTTAGACACACGTGTCAATGCATTTCAGCCCTATACCGGGCCGTTCTCAAGAGAATGGACCGGTATAGGACTGAAAAGCATTGAGACGTGTGTCTAATGAAATGTATCATTTAGAAGAGTCCTAGGAGTGCTCCGGTTCCTGTTGAGTATATACACCGTATATACTCGAATATAAGTCGATGCGAGTATAAGTCGAGGTACCTATTTTTACCTAAAAAATTAGTAAAAGTAATTGATTCTGTGTTATTTTGAGGCTTTAGTTGTCCTTTAAATGGACAACAGAATTCCCATACAGTAATCCCATACAGTATTAGCCAAATCCAGTATGGCTATTACTGTATGGGACTACTGTATGGGAATTCTGCTGTCAATTTAAAGGACAACTAAAGCCTCAAAACAATACAGACTCAGAAGGCAATCTATTAAACAATAGATACCATCCTCCTGATTCAGTATTGTTTTCAGGCATTAGTTGCCCTTTACATTAAGAGTAATCCCCAATTCTTTGGCACTTCAGGTGTTTGTAAACTACAACTCCCAGCATGCTTTAGTTGCTGGGAGTTGTAGTTTACAAACATCTGCAGGGGAACTGCAACCCCCTTCCACACCCTCCCTGCCAGTAAAAATAAGCACACAAGTTACTGAAGAGCTGAATAACTGAAATATGAATAATGAAGCATTTAACGTTCACTAACTTGTATGCTTCTAAGAGCTGAACCAGTAAATAGGATCCTGTTTGATTGAAGGTCTGTGTCTGCACTTTAGTCCCTTCATATCCCTGGCTGTGGAGTCATTAAAAGGTTCCTGCAGAAATCCTTAATTCAACCCTTTGGTCCCAGACCAGTGGATCCTTCTGATCCACCTTGAATTTATTAACAGCACTTTCACTGTGCTTTCACTGCTGTAACTTGTAAGAGGAATCCGGCCTCCACATCCCCCGATCGTCGCATCCAGTGACGTCACTACTTCATCGCATCCACTGACGTCACTACTCGGCGCTGGGAAGTGAGACAGGCGATGAGTAGTAACGTCAGTGGATGCGACGATCGGGGGATGCGGAAGCCGGATTCTTCTTACAAGTTAGTTACTGACCCGAGTATAAGTCGAGGTTCAGTTTTCTGGCTGTTTTTTACAGTACGAATTCATATCACGGAAGCACCCGGGCAGCTGTGAGACTAGCAAGAGGAGTGCCGCTCTATTCCTATTAACTCTCTCTCTCTCTCTCTCTCTCTCTCTCTCTCTCTCTCAATATACATCCACCCGGGTGCTTCCTTAGATACAATACATGTGAAGATACAGTATGTATTTTTGCCAGGAGAAACAACCAAGATCAAAGCCGTATTTTGTTTTCTATTTATTTTTTTTATGTTGGGGAAAGACTATAAAGTAGAATACATTTTTTTTGCAGTAATACAATCATTGAATAGAAATGTCTTTTGTTTCCCTTCCAATTTTCACTTCACCGCTATCTCTTTATTATGTTCCCTGAACACGTTTGGCATTAATGTTACAAAACAGCCTTTCTAACAAGACAGATATTACTTTTATATATAGAAATAAATGAACCAAAGAAATGATTAAAAGAATGTATATTCAAAGGAGGCAATATACTTGGATATATTGGGCTTTCTGTAGATTGATTAAGGAACATTACTTCATTCTTCGTGTATTGTGGACTCCAGCTGCTATAGTTTTAATTTTCAATTAAATAAAATTAATTCACCTTTAAAGGGGAAATAAAGTCACCAGATAGCATGGAAGGACAATTTTCCCAAATGACAGCAGCTTCATCTCACCTTTCCCTTTGCTGTGTCTTTTGGTTGACTTATAAAAATTAACCTGTGGGTACTAGAGCTTTGCTTCCCTAATCTACCTCTTTGTTTTACTGAAATTTTAAATAGGCTTTAAAAAATTTGCTATATATTATAACTTGAAGACAAACATTTTGTTTTATAGAATAGGCCTATGTTGGTATCTTAGATAGGATGCACAACCCAGAGGTGGTTTCACAAAACAGGCAGATTCTGTGTTGAAACCTTGAACATTGTATCAATCAGCAGATCTTTTGTCTGTAGTTCCATCTAATGAATTTTTGGTGCCACTTTTAATAGTTCCGCCCCCAAAATCTGGTTCAGTAGGAAACTACGGTACATCCCTAATCTTGGCAAATAGTTTTTTTTTTTATCCAGTCTACATTACATCTTTGTGGATAAATAAGTTGACTGTTGCAGTAAATTTGTTCCTATCATCCAAGGTGCTCATCATGTCATGCAAAAGCTTTATTGAAAGCCATCAATATGCACAACAATTATTGTTTCAAAACAGAAGGATTTCCCGAGGTTAGGCTCAAGGACTCCTACATATACTGTATATCTAGCTGGATCATAAGCAAGTAAATCAGAGACCATTGCTTGGGTATGTTTAGTATATAAATATACGGCCAACTGAGGTGTATGTTTAATGGGAAAAATCAATAACTATTACCACTTTTGTCAACACATATTTCAGTGTTATTGGTTTCTGAGTAATAACTTCCTAGGATGTGATCAAAATGGAGCAATACATTGTCAAGCAATTCTCCATTCAGAAGAAGTTATTACCTTTAATATTTGTTATTTACACGTTTAACTCACCTTGATAACTAATTACACAGATGGTTTCCCATGGAGAGGCTTAATGCTTAAAAAGCTTTTGTTTTTACCTCCTGCAAAGACTTTATAAGTATCACGCGTGCCATGAATTGACAATCTGCAACTTCATAACAGCAGATTCAATACAAGAATTACAAAACTGCAAAACCTCCCACATAAACTCATTGGTAATTCAGAGAATGAAGCAGATGTGTGGATGGATCGGAGGGTTACTACACAATATATTTCTTCGTGAGGTATGATAAGAACTTGAAACAAGATGTATTGAACATATACTCCATTTATTGCAAGCTATTTTTATTTTCTTTCTAAAAGAAAAACTAAAGCTAAAATAATAAATACAATTTTAAAAAAGTATATGAATTCTATAATTGCTAATTTGCACATAATTTTGGAACCAGAAGTATTTTGCAGAAAAACACTTTAAACATCTTGCATTTTATGATTGGGTTATCTGGTCCCTCCTTCTCCACCCTTTCAGAGCCATCAGTTATGACTGGGTGACCTGCCTGTGATTTCTTTGTTATCAAAACTGAGCAGTGAGAAAACCAGTGGTTACTTACTAGGTATGAGATATTTATCTACAATGATGATTTCAGAGGTGACAGGTCTAGAATCTAGTCAGGCTTATTTACATTTAAGCTTTAATTCCCCTTTATTCATTTAATTTTTAAAATTTCAACAATTGTTTTTATTGCAAATGCACCATGCCACCTATGTAATACCTCCACAATATCCGAGTGGTACACACATTTTTCAATGCTGTATAGCTTTTTTTCAGGTCTATAGAATGTATACACTAATAGGGGTTACACACATTCAGAGATGCAGATGATCATTAATTATAACCACCATGAATGAACATAGCGTGTATCTGTTGTATTCAATTAGATCAACTGGACTTGAAGTTTAGTTCTTGAATACGAACATAGAGTGGTAATAAAATGAAAATCTTGACCTTACAGTGATGTACCATTATTTTCAAAAACCGACAGTTCTGAAATGAAACCAGGTTTGTTCTCTCTAGTTTCCTGTAGAATTTAATACATTCAAATTTTGTGTTGAAACTTAGCTGGTGATATGAGTTTATGTGTCTTCTCATTGGCTGAGGAAACAGGATTTGCTTTTTTGTGACTCATCATTTTCCTTTATAAAAATACAGAGAAAAATTATTCAAGCCAAATTATTCCTACATGTACAGTGAAAATATTCATAGATCAAATCATTTAATTCCTCCCTATTCTGTTTGTCTTAAGAACGATATATTAAGGGGAAGGAAAATGTTTCTCCACAAAATTGCGGAATGATTGGGCCAAGTAGATTAAATCTTCTTAAACCAGATCTGTCTGACTTTCTTCCATTGATCAATTTTTACTTATAATAGGTTCTAACGCTTTAGATAGCTTAGCTTTCTTTTCATTTCAGTGATAGCTGGCTGACATGAAAACGAAATGAAATCTTAAATTTACAGTAAGCGCCTTCTGAGAGATTGGAGTAATCCCTTCTTGTTGTTAAACTGACGTACAAAAAGACTTTTGTTATTTGAATTTTTATTCTGTTTATTCAGAGGGAGTGGAATGTGTGGCCTATGTAAAATATATAGAGGAGACATTTAATATATGATCATAATTACGCTTATAAACTATAGACTCATCCCAAAGATAATTCTAGTAAAAGGCAAATGTAACTTTCATACAAATGGAAACGTATTGTAACATGATCAATCATATTTTATCCTTTTAAAAGTATTCAATGTGCACAAATATTTATTTGCTAGTGAAATGTATTGAAGACAATATAAAAGTTTAACTTTAACTTATTTCTAACAAGTATTCAATGTGTACAAATATACATCTTCTTGTCTGTTTTCTTAATTCCTATATAGAGATGGCCAAACATCAATAGAAGAATAGTTTCATTTTCGAATCCCAAAAACGAATTTTTTTTCGAAGGTTTTCGATTGTACGGAGCAATTTTAGATAATTCGGATTTCTGAACCAAGGGGTTCAGTGTTTTATCCAGATCCGTGTCAGACCCGGATCCCATCTCAATTCCTATAATTCCTCTTTTTCTTGTGCCTCCCCAGCTTTATGGCTGATATACACAATTTGTCATGAAGAAAAATTAGACACCAAAAGCTTATCCTTCAGCATATTGCTATGACTATATATTACTACATATAACACATGACTACATATCAATATATCGATATATATTTTGTGAGTAAAATTGTGCAAAAATCTGCCCATGTGTAAAAGGTCTAAGGAACACACAGGGCCATATTTATAAACCCATAGTATCGCAAGTTTACCAGCAATGTACAACAGCAGCTGCAATCACAACATTCGGTCATAGAATACCACGTAAATTACGGTAAAATACCACAATGGTACTCTATGGGCGATCGTAGGTTTATGATCACTATCATAAATTTATGATAGCGATCATAAATCTACAATTATTTTAATGTTGGTTAAAGGCGTGGTATCTTTAAATATGGCTTACAGTATGTTGATTCATCGTTTATACTGGGACCTTGTACAAGGAGTATGTTGTACGTTCTCATTTTGCTTGTGTGGGTTTCTGGAGATGGTCTGGTTTCCTCCCACATTAGGCCCTGCTCACTATTGGGGTGTCAGGAAAGTGTGTAGTGACTTGGCAATAATGGGTTAACTATTGGTATTAGTTCTTGCAAAGGACCAATAAAAATATCATTCCACCCTGGAACAGTCCTATTGTTTATATTACGATTAGTGAAGCATGGAACCAGATCTTCTTTTCCAGACAATGTGGGGTCGACCTGTGTATCTGGAATTCTCTTCAGCTAGGGGTACCTTAAGAGGTCATTTTAAGGACAACCATACATGTAAAATAAATGTATTTCGGTATTGGAATATGTAAGACAGAAACCAATGTTATATTTGTGAATGGAAAGGAAGGCCCCTTAAAATTCTACCCAACATGGAGCCCTTATTATATCTTGGGAAATATGGATTGCACAGAGGTCATGTTTGGTATTGGAGGAATTGATAATTAATACTGGAGAGGAATATGTGGTCAATATCCCAGTACAATGTACATATCTACATTTATATGGAATCTGTCTAACTGAGGGGGAATTAATGCTTTTGGCTAGTGATAAATCTGGACATTCCTAGACACTCCCACCTCCTGCATAGCCAGGAGGGGGGTGGTTCATCAAATGGTTAAAAAATCCTTGTAGCCCCTTAAAAATCCTTGTAGCCCCTATAACTATGTTCATACTGAGGGGATATGCTAAAACCGTGTGTATGGACCCAATGTTTCTTCCCGCCCCGAGATACAGGACTTCTTCTAGTGAGTAGGGTCTGTGAATATTTTTATCCTTTTTATTTTATATAACTGTTGTACCTATTGTAAGTTTTGTCTTCGATGCTCTAAAAGAACTCAGTTAGCCTCTGATACGTTTATATGTGGTTGAATGAAATGTTTTGCAGTGTAAATGATAATTAACGCTGTGACTTCTTGTGAAGGACTGATGCTAATTAACCAGTTAGTTGCTGGAGTGAATGGTGTAGCGTTAACCATTTAGCTGCCAGGACAGGGGTGTGCATAGTCATTGAGAGTCAAGAGTGTTTTGGGGGCGTCTTTAAGGCTATAACTTAAATTGGTGGCAACGAGTACCGATTGATTGGTCAGATCATGTGCCCAGCAAACTGGCGTTCGTGACATGGGGGTAGGGCCTAATGTGAATGGATAAATTAATAATAATATTCAGAGCCATATAAGAATATAAGTACATACTTAACATACATTTGAATTATTTCTTTGCATTCATAAAAATAGTGATTGATAAAATAGATAATATAAACAATTTTAAAAGCTTTGTCCTATTTTAGCATTGTACGTATGATAGTCATCTACATCTATACTCATAGTCATTTTTCATGTACCTTACATGCAAACAGATAGTGTTATATAATAAAGCATGTGACATTGTTGTGAAGTGCCCTAAACTAATAATGCAGAGGATCAATGCCAATAGACTGCTTTCCCCCCGATTAAATCATATAAATCTGAATCTTAATTTCTCCGGACATATATTTCATTAGGACTTGACATTTAACTGTAATTGTTTCACGTAACTTTTATTAAATTGAGGTAAATGTCACATAGTTTCACAAATAATAAAAACTAATATGTGAGCAATAAGAATAAAACATGCTCAAATGTCAGACGATACATGGTGTCCAGACCCTCTGTTTATTTAGATACATATGTCAACCTCATTTGCCTTAACATAAAAATAACTTTAAAGGACAACTAAAGCCTCAGAACAACATTGAATTAGAAGGCAGATCTCCTTGGTATACAAAGCAGTAATCGGTGTGTTACCTCTCATTTATGGTATGATATGGTTGTTGAGAAATGTAACTTTCTAACATGAGGTTTGTGTCTTGTTTTGCAGTGTTTGGTATCACACAGTGTCACTGACAGGGTTATTTAATAAAAGTTCTTATCGTTTAAAATGGTGCTAATTTTGCCCTAATCAATCAGATCTTATTTAATATTTGAAAGCTATCATCTGATTGGTTGAGGCAAAATTATCCCCATTTTAAATGATTTTAAATTTATTGAATCTCCCTGTATGTTCTTTACACATGCTCAGTCCCAAGATACTGCAGGAACTTGTTACAGTTGGTCACACCCACTAGTAGCCTCTAGCCAATCCTTTTACAGGGCAGAATAAGGAAGGGAGCATGTGACTGAGATCAGGGTGTGGCCAGTCACTGTACACTGTACAGTGCCATCTGCAATGTTTGCTTCATTTAATTTTGTTATCAACCAACAAATCCACTATAAAAATAACTTTAAAGGACAAATAAAGCCTGAGGTTTGTGTCTTATATCCCTGTGTTCCAGTATCACACAGTGTTGTCACTGACCATTATGTTCTTTACACATGCTCACTCCTAAGATACTGCAGGAAGTTGTAACAGTAGGTCACACCCACTAGTAGCCTCTAGCCCAGGGATAAGCAACCAGTAGATCTCCAGATGTTTGAAAACTACAACTCCCAGCATTCCTCTACAAGCACTCTGTAGTAAGGGAATTCTGGGAGTTGTAGTTTCCAAACATCTGGAGATCTACTGGTTGCCTATCCCTGCTCTAGCCAATCCTTTTACAGGACTGATTAAGCAAGGGAGCCTGTGACTGAGATCAGGGGTGTGGCCAGTCACTGTACATACACACAGTTATTTCATCCAGTTCTTCAAGTGGTAACATTTACCTTATTGTTATTTACTGTATTACTATTTTACAGTTTATTGGTGGTTTTAGAGGGGATATGTTCAGATTGTGAAGTGTAAAAATGTGGGTTTATTTCTCCTTTAATATACTCTTTAATATATATATATATATATATATATAAGTGCAAGGGCAGCTTTAGTGTTTAAAATATGCAGAAGCTTTATAACAATGGGACTCTGTCATTTCTTGACACAAACTGATGTATGGAGATAAATTGCCTGCCATTTATGCTCAACTATTCTGCATATTAAGTTTCCTACCTCTATGGCTTTTTTTATAATGTCTTCAAGGATTTCTGAAAATAGCAAAGCAAATAATTAGCAATACCTTTCCTGGCAACTTCAAATACACAGCAGCATAAAGGCTTTCTGTTGACTATGCAACAGCACTATTCGATGGCTCAGAAGGTCAGTGATAGAAGAATAATTATTATAGACTAGATCCAAATGTATTTTTTATTATGCTATCCATAGATGCATTCAGACTAATACATTTACAGACAGAAAGTTATATAGACAGAAAATGTTTTGACATACATGCATTGATTTTGTAAATGTGAAAGGGCAGTCTGCCCCTAGATGAAAATATATACTGATCTTCCTCATCCCCGTATATGGTTAGTACACTCTCCAAGGGAACATTGGCTTTTAAGCTTAAAGTGAATAATGGGTGGATCTCACTGCGGGTAAATTACCTCAAGTGAAGAATGGGAGGTAAGACATAGCTATTCTACCTCCCATTCTTAACGTAATGCTTAAAAGCCAACATTCACTTTGAGAGTGAATTAACCCTTTAAACCCCAAGACCACAATTCTTCTGCCTTCTTCCTAGCTCTTTCAAGTAGCAGCAGTCATGACCATGATGTTGCAAGTCATGGCAAATGGCTAACTCCTAATTTTTGAACCACCCCCTCTGAAAATGTTTGTAAAGGGCTCATACAGCATTAAGAGGAGGTAATTAGGAACATCTGAGTGAAAATCTTCCTTCAGGAATGCCCTAGAGCTGGGTAAGTATTGTAGTCTACTGGTCTGGAAATGTGTTTCCTCTAATCAGCATATCAGTGGGCTTAGAACTAATTAATTGCATCCACAGGTTCAATTTCATCCTTGACTACATACTTGACTACGTCTCAAGTTGAGTGTTTTCATTTTTTTAGTGTATACCAGTTTTCCCAACAGCCATAAAGATGAACTGATAGCTTAAGCATAATAGGGAACTTTTGTTGTAAGCCCTTTGAGCAGGGTATGATGTGAATGGGTAAACTGGTAAATATAATCTATGTTACATAATAAAAACAAACTATAATGGTTTATCAATCCACTTGCTTTGCCTTTTCTTTCTATTTTTGGAAGGACGGTGCTACCATGACCAATATTATACTAGACATTGACTCCTTTTTTTAATGGAAGGATAATACCAGGGGAAAGAATTTTGGTTGGAAGACATTAATTAGTATGCATATTATATAAGTATATAAATAGGCCATGATATCACAAGGCAAGGTCAGTTATTCTAACTTTGTTAGTTTGGCCGTATTAGGTATTTCAATAAATAAAGACTTTTTTCCATTCGGTTTTTGGATTCTGCCCTGGAAATGCATTATAGTGACATTAGTGAGAATATCCCACAATACAACATGACACCTTTTGTGTTATGGTAATATTTCAGAGGAACAAAAATATACAGTATCTATAGAAAATGTGTTTATTATCATTTGTTAAAGTGATTGTGATATTAGCTGTCAGGAAAGTACAACACATTTTATAGTATAATGTACTTAAACTTTAAATTGCGTAATTGTTTTCAAAAGACTATACACTTATTCAATCATATCTCCAAGTCATGTGTAAAATACATTATCTTTTTTCAATGCCACATTCCCTCTAAAGGGGATGATCACATCACAGTTTGGCCAAAACAGAATATGTAATGTAACATTAAAAAGTTATCCAATCTAATTAATATAAGGACAGGCTGTCCAGTCTCCATTTACTGCAATTGGGGGTAACAACCCCCTTTATTAGTGCAAAAACAAACCAGCACAACGCCAATGGCCTTTCTCAAGTGAACACTTGGAGACCAGACAGCCCTTATATTATTTAGATTCGATCACATTGGTGGCAAAGGGTTGGCCATGGGAGGTCTGGACGTCCAGAAATACCCCCACACTGACTATATTGGATTAAAAAGTTATGTCTTACCTGGGATCCCGCAGTGTTTTAAAGTCTCTCGTGAAACTTACTGCATCATGGGATCCCAGTCATCTAAGACAAAACCTTTTTCTGTATGAATGGAGTTAACATTAGCGCAAAATCTTTGCTCTAACTAAGCCATTACTACATTGGCTAAGCAGCGCTATTCTCAAAATTTTTGGAAACGGTGCGGCCAGCGCACAATTATTTCGATATTACATTGGGTAGCATGGGTTTTGCACTAATTTATGGCCAATATTGCATCAACCCCATAATGACTCCCACATTGGGATAGGAGATGGACAAAAAAATCCATCCAATGATTTCACTGGAAAAATGGGATTTGCTAGTGAAATGTATTGAAGTCAACATAGAAGTTCAACTATATTTAGAATAATTTCTAAAGCCATTTCTTGCAGCGTAAAAAATGTGCTGGTACTGGGGAAACGCTATAAGTTAACTTGTACCAATAGTAAAATGTTGGAATGAAAAGGGTTTTGGAAGCAGTGTCCGTAGTAGCCATGCAATGTGGTGGGATGTATGTGGGAAGACTGCCCATTAGGATTATCTACATACAGTATAATGTTTGTTAATGGTCTGACCTAGAAAATATTTTCTCGCTAGGAATCTGGTGCAATAGCTGGACCTGGTGCAATAGTTGCACTTCCACATTTATGAACATCAATAGAAGACATTTGTTTCTAGTCTAACACTTTCAGGACAAGACACATTGTAGAGGTTTGATTTAAAAAAGCAACTAGGGTGCTAATCTCAAACTCTTTGTGCTACAGCTTTGTACTTTTACACTTATACTTTTCTTCTTGGAAATTCAAAACCAGAAAGTAAATTATGTAAAAAACAGAAATAAAGTTTAAGGATAATCAATTTATTTTATTGTTATATCAAATTATATTGTACATTTAGTTTTGTAGTTGGGTGAGGATGTTAAATTGGTGATCCTAATGAGTGGTTTCCACACAATGCTTAATGTTGGATATCAAACATGCTTTCAAATATCGGTGTGATCCTATGCTTATTGGTACAAGATACAGAAAACATTTTAGCGATTAGTATAGTATTTGAGGTTGAATAAAGACATACGTCCATCCAGTCCAACCCTTCTAGCAATATCCTCATTTCCTGCCTAACTGTTGATCCAGAGGAAGGCAAAAAAAACCCACCAAATTTATGAAGGGGAAAAAATTCCTTCCTGACTCCAAGTGGCAATGGTAAATTTCCCTGGATCAACTCTACTTTATGTATCAATACCAGTAACTTGCAACATTCCTTGTTTGCAGAAACTCATTCAGCTTTTTTTTTTAAACTGACCAATGAACCTGCCATTACAACATCCACTGGACGGTGTTT
The DNA here is from genome assembly GCA_019447015.1 of Hymenochirus boettgeri. Taxonomy (NCBI): domain Eukaryota; kingdom Metazoa; phylum Chordata; class Amphibia; order Anura; family Pipidae; genus Hymenochirus; species Hymenochirus boettgeri. Next base: position 13,619,517 of record CM033473.1, on the reverse strand, counting down.
AGAAAGCTTAAGAAGGATCCCTTAATTTAATGCTTGGGAAGGTCCTTGAAATAAGTCACTACTTAACTCCCTGCAGGCCTCACCCAGTGGGTCAGAGGTGTACAATAGTACAATAGTAAAATGGTGATGTGATGTACAATTTGCTTCTTAGTATGTTTCTGTGTTAGGCAAGGAAGGGGTTAAAATGAAAGTAGATGCAGAACTGCTGTTGTAAAATATTTTACTAATTTCACACAAGTATATTTTTGGTTAGGATGAAGTATGTACATGGTGGCTCAGTGGTTAGCACTGATGTCTTGCGGCACTGAAGTCCTGAGTTTGATTCCACCTTTGGACACATCTGCAAGGAGTTTGTATGTACTATCCAAGCTTGCGTGGGTTTCCTACAGGCACTCCGGTTTTCCCCACAATCATAAAGACATACTGATAGGTTGTATGTGTCCAATAAATGTGCTTTGATGGTAAGCTCTTCGGGGCAGGACCTGATGTGAATGTATACAGGGAATTGTACAGTGCTATGGAAGATGTTGGCGCTATATAAATCCTCAATAATAATAATAACATTTTAATCAGTGGTTTCCTGGCTATAAGTCAAAGTAAATATTTTTTAGGCCATAGTTCTCCTTTAAGTGTCTAATTGGAATATCTAGTTCCCACCATAGTAATACAAACCTATCAGAGAGTTCATAAGTAGCCATATTGCTTTCTGCCCTTGCCACTTATTTTTCTTTCATTGTTATTGAATCAGATGAATCAAAATCAGCCATTGTATGTAATTTTATTTCGCATTCAGCTTATACATTTGTGTTTGCACTGTGGAGGACTAATACACTTAGGGGGATGCACATTTCTAGGCCCTAGAATTCTGAATGCCACTTTTCATCTATCTCTTTGGGTTGGACGCCTGTATAATGGCTTGCTTTATTCTAGATTGATTGACTGTTGATTGGACACAACAGATTCCTTGCTTCTGTTTCGTTGTGGGTTCTTAAACGTCGCTGCTGCCTAGCAACAGGGAGAATAGCCTAAGGATCAGAGTTTGTTGTTTATTAGACATATTATGTCCACATACATCTCTTTAAACAGTGAGCCCGCAATGTTCTAGTAATGCCTATACTTACTATTCCCATTCAGTTTTGCTTTTCCTCTTGCTGAGGTGCAATGCATTACTCTATTTGTGAATTATGTTTGGTAGAACGATACTTAGTTCCATAAGTTGAATGGAAATGCAAAATAGTTTATTTAATTTTTTTCTATAACATATAGGGCCATATTTATAAAGCCGCAGTATCGCTTTTTAGCGATACCACCACTTTAACGATCGGTGCATTAAGAAAAAAAGAGGATAGTGGCTAATCATCAATCGATATCGTAAACTTAGGATCGTTAAACTGATCTGAGATTAACGATTGGTTTAACGATCGTAAATTTACGATACTGATCGTAAATCTACAATAACAAAATCGTATATTTACAATCCCCATAGAATACCATTGCGGTATAATACCGCACAGTATTCTACCATGGAACGTTCGCTAATTAACGAACGCTCAGTCATAAATGTACAACTGTGATCGTATATTAACTAACCCGCGGTATCACTAAAAAGCGATAACTCGGCTTTATAAATATGGCCCATAGAGAGCCACAAGCATAGACAGCTGCCCACCTTCCTGCAGTCCTGATTTCCTAGTGTCCCAGAACACCTGGGTTTATCCCAGTTTGTGGTGGAGCTGGGCAGGGTTTAAATAGGCATTAAAACACTGCTGATTTGATAGGTGAAATTTCAGTTTTCATTAGGTTATGCATTGCAAAATCCATTCAGGCTAATTTATATTTTAGTTTCATTTTTTTAAGGTACGGTATGTTTTGGGTACAGATACCATCAGGTTGATGCACCGAGCACCGCTGCAACCCGGTGCAAACAACCAGACGATGTTATATGCCGATAGCGGCGCTTGGAACATCGCTACCTGGCGCTTTTTTATTCCGGCACTTTAAACGCCAGCTGTTAGCTGCCGTTTTAAGTGCCACAATAGAATGGCAGTTTCGCCATATAACATCGCTTGCAGCGGCTGCGAGGTTGACATTTGCGTTAGCCACGCAAGAAACATGCTAACATCGGTTAGCATGACTTAAACTCCAAAACCCCGGTGGTGCATCGCCCTGCCTGTTTTTTCTTCCCTACCTTTTTAAGACCCTAAATGCTAACAAAAATGTTTAAAAATCCTCTGAAAAAATAAGCACAGAGGGGAAAAATCCTTTTTGATCCACTTTACGTTATGTTATGTCCCACATATCAAATGTCTCTGACTAAGCTATATTTAAGCAGGTAAAATTCTGTTGGAAGCAAAGGACCATGGTAGACGACAGAGTTTGCAGTTAGTTGTGCTTAGAGATGGACACAGTTATTTTAGAGGTATAGATCCTTAAACCTCTAACTTACTAGGTATTATCTTACAGAAAGTTATTGAATTAAATTAAAGTTAGTCCCATAAACATATCCCCAGAAATATGTTATATGTTCTATATTGTTAAATAGATATCTTGTAGCAATCCCTTAAATAAACTATAAATTATAATTCTTTAAATAATTAGCTAATTACCTGCATGTATGATACAATGAATATATACCAGGTGAAAATATATATATATATATATATATATATATATATATATATATATATATATATACTACATCTTTTATACTTAAAACACATTAGAATGCCCCTACCACCTTTGTGCTTGAAGGTTACATTAATTACTGTAATTAGATTGTAGAAGCTACTTGCTGTAGCATAATAAACTGTAATATTCCAATACAATCAGTGTTATGCACAAACAGAAGCAGAACTTGCCCTTACTTTGCAATCCATGGCAACAAACTCTATGTTGCTATGGGCTATGAGTTTTAACGTTTGCTTATAACGACCTAAGTTTCTTTAAAAATAAGTCCACGTATCTTATGATTCCTATGTGTTTTGCATTCTGGATTATAGTATGACATGATCTATTAGTAAACAATGCCCCAGATAGTTTATTGTATGGCTAATAAATGTATTTATACACAGTAATCATATCCCCTCGCAAGCTCCTTTTCTAGTGTGTACAATTTTAACCTATACATATACACCTATACATCTTCATATTCAAGCTACCCGAGTCCCCTTATTAATTTAGTTGCCTTTCTCTGAACCCTTTTTTATTTCCAAGATGTCCTTTTTGTACACAGGATTCCAAATCTGCACTGTACATTCCAAAGTGGGCCTTACCGGTGATTTGCAAAGAGGAAGAATAATATGTTTTTCCCTTGAACCCATACCCCTCTTTATACAAGACAATATCTTGCCGTCAGCACTGTTTGCTTCATTTCATTTTGTTATCCACCAAAACTCCAAGATGCATTTCCAACACAGATCCATTTATAGTTTAGGCAGCAGAAGGAGGATTTTTAAGCCACTTAGCAGCCCATTGTGACAATATTTTTATTCTAAACTATGGTAAATCTACTTTACTTACTGAAATATGTATTTGTTTTTATGTGCACTATACTTGTAATTAATGAGGAGTCTCAGTTTCGAAACAAACCTGGTTTTGAGGTGGAATTGTTAGTTTTAGTATTTTGCAGATTCGGTGTAACTTTCGGAATTTCAACAAAATTCATTGCTGAAAATGTTAAAACTCAGAAATCGGTGTTGAATTATGATGTTGAAAATCAAAACACTGATTTATATATATTGGGGCTATTGGCATGGGCTGAGCCTCAATCTTATTAAAAAATGCAGAATTTCAACTAGAGAAACTAGTATACATTTAAATTAAATTAAATAAACAGCACAGAATTTGTGCAAAACCCTCTCTAACCTGATAGTAAATTGAGTTGCATGGATTTTACACAGGTGTAGCCCAATATATACCATTGCTCTCTCTGACACTGCTTATTTATCCTAAACCACCTATGAATTGGTGTGTATTTATATAGATTTGTTCATGTATATGAGGAAAGATACTATATCGTTTATTAAGTGACTATATTTAGAAATATTTCTTAAGGACTGACATTAGTAATAGTAATTGCCACTGATTTATGAGGAACAGGTCTTGTCGTCTTGTCTTGGCTTTTATGAGAACATGAGTAAATCTTGATACACACAGTAGCAATCTGTAAGATTCTGTCTGTCATCTTTCAAAGATGAAACTGCATACAGTCTGGAGTATTCTCCCTATATAAAGTATAGGGGGCCAACCGCAATCAAGGGACATTTTCAGGAAGTAACGGTCATTCCCAAGGCCAACAGTGAATGTTCATTGGCCTCGGCATTGATTGTTGATTGTTTTCCTGGTACACATTTATTGATAAAGGAGTGATTCTGTCAGATCCAAGGAATCATCCCTTTATCCTTAAAGTGTAGAATTTACACTTCATAGCAGTTGATGGTGTGTACTGAGATCTTGTTATGGATTTTAATACTTGGTGCATTGGTGACTAATGTCTTTTCTATTAAATGTATTAGGGATTTAGAAGTGGGTTTTCAAAGCAAGGTCCCTGTTTGTTCATTCTTCTGTTTGCTATTGAAGTCAGAAAGGATTTTACCTCTTTAAAGTGCATCAACTCTGGATCAACTGTTAGTCATACATTGTGGGTAGGGTAAAAACTAGAAGGAAGAATTTCATTATTAAAATGGATCATTACTAAAATCATTGTTTTGAAATCAATGTTTTGGAATAGGAAAGTCTTGTCTTACACTAGTTAGATGTTAAAGCTGATTAGACGTCTTTCTGACAAAAGTCTAATCCTCTTTAACATCTAACTATTTTTAGTTTTTTGTCTGCAACATTCCCACAATGTTCCCCAGCCAGATAATGCTTTATGATTGACGTTGCAGTTGTAACGTTGGTCAGAAAGTTATCGGTCTGAGAAGTTGTCCGGAAAGTCGCAGGAATGTCTGCAGGGAAGAAGCAGTGTATGGTCACCTTTAGGCCTATAAAGGCCCATCTGAATTTACAAAGAACTTTTAGGTAGAGCCAGCAGCCAGGACCAACTATAGAGGATCCCCAGCAATACTTTTGGGGCCAGCAAGAGCCCCAAATAACAGAAATGCTCAAAAGCTAAATTTTTAAGACCTGGTAGTACAAATAAGGCCACAATGTGCAGGTGCAGACAATTAAAGCCACAATTACAGTGCTTAGAATAATTCAATGCATTTTCGTAATGAAATGATCAGAAAGTGATAATGGTTAAGAATTAAACAGGGAAACATAAAACATGCTATTAAATGCTGTCTGTTTTAATTGTTAGAGAAACACTATACATAAAAAAAATGGTATGGAGTATAATCTCTGTACACCAGCCATTTCCTTGCTGGTATTTATATTCAAAAGAAAAAAGTTATGGAGAGCCAATCAAATATTTAGGGTGATATCATACTTAGTCGCAACATCAGCTAGTGCAGAACAAACACAGAACAAACACAGCACAACATTTTGTCCAATGGGCCTTTGTCAAGTGCTTACAGGGCATGATCATGAGTGAGAATATATACTAATTAAGACAGTGCATCTAATGGTGAAGAAACAAAATAGTAAATAGTACAAAATAGTACCCCCTTGTTGGTGGAGGTCCAAGAAACTATAGTAAAACCATGAAAACCTCTACCACAAGGGGGTACTATTTTTGTACTATTTACTATTTTGTTTCTTCACCACTAGAGGCACTGTCTTAATTAGTATATATCCTCACTCTTGATCATGCCCTGTAAGCACTTGACAAAGGCCCACTGGACGAAATGTTGTGCTGTGTTTGTTCTGCACTAGCTGATTTTGTGAATAAATATGGGATCACCCTAAATATTTGATTGGCTCTCTGTACCTTTTTTCTGCTTGCCAATGTCAGAGATGAAAGAAATGTCAGTGACACTAAGTGGGGGAGGACCCAGAACCCAGAGTATAGTGTTCCTTTAAAAATAGATACACAAAAAAATAATTGTTATGATCTGGTAAGTGTTAGTTAATGCAATGGACTTCAATGAATTCTTTAAACAAAAAATTTTAATTCAAGACTCTACTAACATCAATACTATAAGCATAGGAGTGTTGATAATGACTGGAACATATAAATACTGGCCCCTAAATTAACATCTTTGCTTGGATATTTAACATGACTCAAAAGCTGTGAATACAAAATAAAAAAAAAGACTTGCCACAGTATATAAAACGTGTCCAGTTGACTAAGCACTAGATATATATAATAGATGATTACTGAATGACATGTATAATAGTCAGCATAATGCTTGCCCCTAGGAAATCTATTTTTCAGTAAAAGACTGAAAATGAGCTTAGAGGAAGCTCACTGGATAATTACAGAGGATAAAAACAGTTTTATGAAAATGTCTCAGACTTTAGGGGCCTATTTAGCTGCAAAAATAAAATAATGGGCATTAAAATCTATTTGGGACTGGCATAAGTAAATAAAATGTTTATCTTTGAAATGAGATTCTTTTCTGAGAATTTAAATATCCATTATCTGAAGAAAAAAATGCTCTTTTAGAGGTTCAAAATATGCTGTTTGTTTGGCTGCCTGCATTTAATAAAGAGGAAGTATTTTAAATTCACTGTCTGGTTGGAAGAAGTGGCCCCTCAGTGGTCATCATATTATTCAGATATGTTCGCTATTCAGATATTCAGAGTGAAAGTTTATATACATATATTGACATATACTGTAGGAAAGAGACAGATCTGTATTTTATAGGGTGCTATGGTTATCTAGGTCATGTAATATTGCCTTTTTTCTTTTCAATGGATAGCATAAATTGGTAGAGTCAAAAAATAAAAGTAAAATCTTTAATTTATTAATGAAATCATTTAATTATTAATGATTTGGAAGTGGGTATTGTCAGTAATGTTTTTGTGTTTGCTGATGACATAAAACATTGTCGATCATTAAAAACTTCAGAGGATGTTCAATTGTTGCAGGGGGATCTAGATAGATTGTCACATTGGGCTGCTAAGTGGCAGATGAGATTCAATGTTGATAAATGTAAGGTGATGCATTTTGGACTTAAAAATCCTTGTGCTACTTATACTATAAATGGCTCTGTGTTAAGTGAATCCCTGTTGGAAAGGGATCTTGGAGTTTTGGTGGATAACAAACTTAAAGTTAGCAAGCAGTGCCAGGCGGCAAGAGCCAGAGCCAGCATGTTATTGTCTTGTATATAGAGAGGTATGGATTCAAGGGAGGAAAATGTAATTCTCCCTCTTTACAAAGCATTGGGAAGGTCTCATTTGGAATATGCAGTGCAATTTGGGAATCCTGTGTACAAAAAGGACATCTTTGAAATGGAAAGGGTTTAGAGATGGGCAACTAAAATAATAAAGGGAATGGAGGAGCTTGAATATGAAGACAGATTGGATAAGTTACAATTATGTAGATTACTGAAAAGGCGTTTGCATGGGGATATGATTACTGTGTATAAATACATTAAAAATACGTTTAAAAAGAAGACTGGATGAGTTTCTGAAAACAAGGAATGTTGCAGGTTACTGGTATTGATACACAAAGTAGAGCTGATCCAGGGATTTTTCCGATTGCCACTTGGAGTCAGAAAGGAATCTTTTTCTCTTCATAATTCTGGTGTGTGTGGGGGGGGGTGTTTGCCTTCCTGGATCAACAGTCAGACAGGAAGAGTGGGTATTGCTGAGTGGGTTGGACTGGATACTTCATTGGTATAAGTATTAATTTAAGGGAAAACTATACCCAAACACTCCTCCTCCCCTTCATTCTGATCTAGTTGTGAACCCCCCCTCCCTGTAGTAACCCCCCTCCCTGTAGTTGACGAGACCTATCAGAAGAAAAACTGCAAGACAAGTGCCTTCCAATTGGCCACATTTGAGACTGCAGGATGGGTGGGGCTGGACTGGATTGCCATGAAGTTAGAATAACAGCTTAATGTCTGTAAACCCAGATTTGAGGACCTAGTCCACTTACCATTCTCACCCTGGGGAGAGGAAGGCACTATATATTTCTCCTTTCACAGAATATAACAACCTTTCATTGTAATTAAAACATATCCAGGCACTTCAGAGCACACACAAGTAATTCTAAAATTCTAGGTCAGAATTTTCAGAACAGATATTTTGAGTTTCACCTCTCTTTGTCCTATTATTACCTCAGGCATGGAATGCAAGCGAACATAATGTAAATAGTCATGAGACAAAATATTTATTTGTCTTCAATTATTAACATAAACCACATATTGTTTTACTATTGTCGAGTTTCTCTACTAAATCCAGATCCTGCTGTCATTTTCATTGTCAATACAAATGGCATTTGAACGCTAATAAAAAAAATAAAGCAAATGAAATAGAATAGGAATATATATTGTTATTTAGACCAGGATATTACTTATGTGTCATTATGTGATATCAACATGTTATTAAGCTGAATAACTACAGTTATAATGACAGGTAAAGTTTAGTGAATGACATGGGAATATTTTAAGCAAGAAACTGATATTATACCTCCCACGTTCAATAGAGAATTGTCTTGGTAATTTCATTTTATTTTTTTTATACTGTAAAAATAGGTGGTTAAAAAGTAGGTTGGGGATTCATAAATGGATCTATTTCCTCAGCATCCTGGACTACTTTAAATATTTAGATATTCATTGCTGCTGTGGGTATATTCCTCGAGAAATGGATTCAAAAGTAAGACAAAGGGGTTAAAGGAGAACTAAAATGTGTACAAAGATTTTTTTTTAAGTTAAGATGAAAAGTAGTTGGGACAGGGATATTGGACTGGTAATTCCAACCTCCCAATTTTGTTTCTGTGAGGAGCACCAGCCCAAAGAAAACTGATTCTGCCAGTCTTCCTCCTGGCTTCAGCACTATCTTTAATACAGGAATAGTCCAGGACTAACCTGGCAAATGAAAACTGGATGTGCTATAGCTCCTCAACGAAACAATATTGTGAGGTAGGTTTAATCAATCCTACTTCCCTGCCCCAGGTACTTTTCATTTTTAAACATTAAATTTTTAGAGTATGGTTATCATTTTAAGCCCTTAAGGTGACAGGTAAAAATTAAAGCCTGCAGTAAAAGTCTATGGCTCTAAGACCAGTTTTCAGCATGGTTTCAACTTGGAAGTATTGTAGACTACAAATCAAAGGGGGAGTTCATTAGGAAAAAATTTTTTTCTATATTATGCATACATAGGTATTCTACATATTGCCTTCTTATTTGAAAAATACATTGTTTTCTTTCCCTGTAAGCTGCTATTTTAGGTTCTGTGGGTCCATTTTCTTTCCAGAATGCCCCACTTCCTTGGAATGTGCCTAACACTAAGTTCTACTGATTGGCTGTTGGATGGGTCAAACACGCTCAGATCTCTACTGAGCAACTGAATCAACCCAGTGACTGAGACCATAACAAACACTATTCCTAACAAACAAGAATAATATATTTATACACAGAGAAAATGCTGGAGAATTATAGTCATTGTAATATAGTCATTGTCTTGAAAATATATCTAGTTGTTGACCTTTTTCTTTAACTATTACTAAAGATACAAAATAGAAATATAAGTTTTTGTTGATTTAGTTTCTACCCCTAGGTAAAAGTTATCTCATGCTATGTATAGACATTTTATAGTTTTTTATGCCTGTGCAGTACTTTGAAGAACGCTCTCCGATATTGACAGAGATCTACAGTGCAATGCAATGGGTTAAAGTCACGCTTACCAATTCATGATTGGCTAACATGATTACACTTACGCAGCTGCCTCAAGATATTCACCAGTGACTGTTCAGACAAAGGTTTTAAAAGGCAGATGATGGGGAAATTCTGGGTAAACCTCCCCAACTGAATTTTTACTGAGTACCCAATAGATCATCTAACAATAAGAAGAAATATTAAGGATTTAAAAGATAAGGTGATATCAAGGTGATGGACTTTACTGATCCCTGGTCACAAACATGAGATTTAACAGAATTCTAATCTGTGTGTAGCATGGGGGTGTCATTTTTGGTTTCATTTTACAGCCCATCCAATGTGTCTAAGAATGTCCTTCACTGTTCTGACTTATTGCAGATCTTTAGTGCAGTGATTAATAGTTTTAGTTTGGTACCAGGTTACGCAGAATATAAAAGGGCTTGTCTGAATGTTGTCTTATGTGTTATGGTCTAGTAGTAGAGAATTGTACCATGTTAGCCATAGATGAAAGTGAAGACATCTTGGATATAAAGTAATACCTTTTATTGGCTAACTAAAATGATTGAAAATGCAAGCTTTCGAAGCACTAGGCTTCTTCCTCAGGCATGATACAATACTGAATCTTATAAAGCACTCTATTTTATACATACTAGAACAAAGACTTTCTGACATTATATAGATGGTCTATGCAGTGGTGTTATTATTAGAGATGGACTAGAACTCGAACTCGAGTTCGAGCTGAACTATTGGAGGTTGAACGGACCCGGACTTCTTGGAGCCCCAGACCAGGTGCTGTCAAGTTGTATACATACAATACTGTACACACATTAACTCCCTCCTCCAGCTAATCCCCAGGGCTCTCAAGCAGGAACAGGCAGCGTCTCAATACCTAGCAACAGCAGGGATCGCCCACCATTTCTATAGGCAATGCCTTCTCTCCCAGTTAAATGGAACACTATTGGCTTTTACCTGGATTACGACCAATGTGGAAGGGCTTTGTTAGATGCTGTACTTTACACACATGTGGCAGTAAGGAGGAACCTGGTGCTTGTTTAATATGGGGTATTCCTATTGGCTGCTAGAATACAGTCGGCCACTATTACAGTAATGGGACAATTTATAATAATTGTACTAACCTGGGAGCTGATCATTGTGAGCACTGCTGCTAACAGAATAGGAGAAAGAGACAGATAAATTGACAGAGAGAGACAGACAGAAAGAGAGAGACAGACAGACAGAGAGACAGACAGAGAGAGACAGACAGAGAGAGAGACAGACAGAGAGAGAGACAGACAGAGACAGAGGGAGAGACAGAGAGAGAGACAAACAGAGAAAGACAGACAGAGAGAGAGAGACAGACAGAGAGAGAGACAGACAGTGTCGTTTGGCCACGCCCACCCGCTTCCACTACACATTGCATCAGGATGTGAAGCACTCTCCCACCAATGCAATACAGCTGGATATCATCTACACTTACTGGAAGCAAACTTTGTTTGATTGGCCATTAACTCGACAATGCTCAGTAAGTCTCGCCCACAATGCAATACAGCTGGATATCATCTACACTTACTGGGAAAGCAAACTTTTTTGATTGGCCATTAACTCGCACATGCTCAGTAAGTCTCCCACAATGCAATACAGCTGGATATCATCTACATTACTGGAAGCAAACTTTTTCTTTTGATTGGCCATTAACTCGCACATGCTCAGTAAGTCTCTGCCACAATGCAATACAGCTGGATATCATCTACACTTACTGGGAAAAGCAAACTTTGTTTTGATTGGCCATTAACTCGCACATGCTCAGTAACTCTCCCACAATGCAATACAGCTGGATATCATCTACACTTACTGGGAAAGCAAACTTTTTTTGATTGGCCATTAACTCGCACATGCTCAGTAAGTCTCTCCCACAATGCAATACAGCTGGATTCATCTACATACTGGGAAAGCAAACTTTCTTTTGATTGGCCATTAACTCGCACATGCTCAATAAGTCTCTACCACAATGCAAAGCTAAAGGATGTTACTGTAAAGCATGCATTGCATCAGGATGTGATGTAGTGCTACAGCAGCTACCAGAAGTACACCTATTGGATAATAAGGACAATAAGGAAATGGCAGCAAACTTCCATGCAGAATTTAATAAATTTGAGAGGTGTGTCTATAGCTCCCATTTTGACCAGTCCATTCAAACGTGGGGAGATTCTGTAGGTTAGTACTTTTTTATTTTTTATTTCATATGCCATTTACACACTGTTGCACACTTATATATCTTTACTTTGTACATATTAATAAACTAATTCATGTTATACCTTTTACATTACAATATACACTTTTACTATGTATAATATTATTTTAGCCTACCCCCACTTACATAGTACTGTCTAAAAACTCAATGCAATCTCCACATGATCGAAAATAATTTTATATAAAGGAAGGATGCGAGTACTGTAAATATTGAATTAACATATATGCGAGTAAAATGTTTATATAACAATACACGAGTAAATATAATTTAAACGGAAATGCTAGTGATATATACGAAGGTACTTTCCATGATTCAGTCGATGGAGAGTTCGATAGCCCTTGAATAGTTTGGTAAACCTCGAAACATTTGGTTACCCTCAAATCTGTGAATCGTTTATGGGATAATTATCGAATCTGCGAATTGTTTATGGGATAATTATCGAATCTGCGAATCGTTTATGGGATAATTATCGAATGTTCGAACGCTAGAAAGTAGCGTGCGTGAGAGTAAAATCGATTTTTTTAAAGTCCTGGATATTCAAACTTGTTCCCCAGACCATTTCCCAGGTCAGTTCCTGGACTATAAGGCAGAATAATGTATTTTAGCCTGTAGGTCTTCTTAACATATTGAGAAGACTAGGAACAGTTATTGTGAGACTGGCTGATCCAGCTCTGGCTGGTATTTTTACCTCCCAATGTTCTATGGATGTTTGACTGACATTGGGACAACCAACTTGTCTGATTATTCTGCGATCAACTTTCGATTGCTAACAAATGTGCCAGGTTGTTGATTGTTGCAGGAAACATGGGAGGTATAACCACCGTAATATTTAGACATTTCATAGATTTGACATATATTACAAACATTCTTACTGCTATGTTTGCAGTCACTAGGCCATTTCGCAGGCTACATACTTGACAGCCTACTACCCAGTACAATGTGCAGTCAGTGGGCATGCATGGCCAAATTTAATGTCCCATTGTGTACAGCAAATTTTGTTTCCCAAACTTCCGGTTCAGCCATTCTTAATAAATACATTTGAACAAATTTGCACAAAGGCAAGTATACATATATAATAAAGTTCTTGGATCCCTAAGACACAAGGATAGATTATGCACACTCTTATAGAAAACCAATATAGAAATATAGGATAAGAAGATCACCACTCAATATAACAAAATATGTCTGCTGACTATCGATGGTGCTGGGGAAAATATGATAACTCAAATTCAAAAAAAAAATGAAGAAAGGACCTCTAAGTAAACCCTTTAAAGGGCATCTATAGTGAAAAAAACACATTGCCCCTTTGCAAAGTTAAATTCATGTACTCTGTGCTGCCTTAATCCTATATCTGTCACTGACTCTGTTTAACCACGGTGTCAGATCTATGTGCAGCATTCCCCCCTTCTCCCTCCCCTCTGTTACCTCCTCCATGTCTCAGCTCCGGCTAACCGACAAGCTTTTTATGTGCAGTAGGAGTTAAAAGTGCAACATCCTGAAAAACACACCCACGCACAGTGGCCAATAAAAAGCAAGCTGTCCTGGAGACACGGAAGAAGGAGATCAGTACAGTTTACGATCTCTCTCTTTGTGACCCATCATCAATCAGTGAAAGCTATTAAGAAGGGGGGTCAAGTGCAGCCTTATATCTAACATCAAAGCTACCTTTCTCCCCCTGCTAATGCTGTTATCTCTATGTTTATTACAGAGCAGGGAGGGGGGGGATCAGTCATAGGGATTTGATTGACAGTCCAAGTAGGAGTAGAGGAATGCAATCACGTATTCTTCTAACTGGTGTATCTCAGGACAGAGAGGGAATCTGAAAAAAGTGAAGACACTCTGGGGGTTGTAGGGAATTATAGAACACATGGATGCCCTTTAAGCATTTACAGCAGTACATTAAATTAACCCCACTTAGAATGGCACCATCCCAAATTGGTTTTGCACATCATATTATCTTTAAGGGTAATGATTATTAAGATGGTTTCAGCCAATCAAAATTACCACCAACATATAACAATATACTTAATTACAAATGTTAAAACATACAAAGCACCCTATACAATATCTCAACATCTAAATATATATATAGTACTCTAAACCATTCTAAAGTCTTTGGTCCAGATAAATATAACGTGCAAAATCTAGACTTTAACCCAGAGCTGGATTATGCAGAGGATAAGCAGGACTAATTAGCAGTGTTCCAGCAATAGTTGAGGTTTGTACCATGTTATCTATAAGTAAGAGAAGAAAGGTAGAGCTGCGATACCTTTTATTGGCTAACTAGATTAAAAAAATTAAGCAAGCTTTCGAGAGTCCTAAGCCCCCTTCATCAGGCTGAATGTTACCTACGTAAAGCTGTGATACCTTTTATTGGCTAACTAGATAAAAAAATTAAGCAAGCTTGCTGAGTGTTCCAGCATAACCCACACCTAATTGTAGCAATAGTAACAAACCATTCATTGCTGTAACACCCCATTTCTTATAGAAAACCAGTCTGTCTATTACCCATAATTTCTCTTTAGGCATAGAACTAGATGTTACTCTTAGATATTTAAATTATGTACAAAATTCTGTCAGGAATAATAATTGCAGAGTTGGAAATAAAACATAATTAATCATTGTAAGCCCACATTTTAAATTATATGTAACTTATTTCCCTTGAGAATTTCTAATTTCAGCTTTCTTGAACCAAAAATCTTCTACGGATTTGTTGGATATGGTAATTATTGGAAACATTATCATTTCCCTTTTCTGTACGGAAGACTTACACTAAGCTCCTAAAGTTTCATCTTTTAGGGCAGATAAAATCTTCTTATGAAATAATATTGACTCACCATAAAATATTAAGACTATCTGAAGATGGTGGCACATTACTTTTGCTGTTACAGGAGTGAAAAAGAAATGAAACAGTCTGTGAAATTAAATGTAAAGGTCAAAGGGAATTATAATTGAAGTGCATGCATTTTTCATGCTCAAGAGACATTGACTATACTACAATTACTTGAATTGCATTTTTCATTCTAACCCATTTTTTCCAGTCTCAAAGGTTGATGAGTGTACTGTAACTAATTCAGCTGTTTGCCTTCATATTTTAGTGTGATAATACATGGCCTGTAGATAATGTAAAGATTAACTACCTTCAGGTAAAGGTCACTTCACTTAAGGGATACATAGCCTTAGTGCTGAATTATTGCAAAAAAGGATCACTACATATCTATAAAGTACAGGGAAACTCTGGACATAAATGTTATATTAATTTGTCTATTGTTTACTTTTTAGACACCATTTTGTATTCAATAACTAAATGTATACAAGTTTCTCTTCTAGCTGTTGTATTGGTGGCCTACTTTTTTTAAATTCTAATATTCCTAATTCAGTTTTATTGATATACCGTATTTGCAAATGAAGAAATCAAGGGGATTTTTGTTGATTTCTGATTCTGTATAAATTAAAACTTCGAAGTCACATCATAGGGGGGAAGCCATGAGCACAGAACTTTCCAGGTTCCCACGATGCAGTTACGGAAGGTCTAATGGATCCACTGAAAAGTCATTTATTTGCACACTTCGTAATAGAGCAAAAACAAATAATTTCCCTTTTGCGTTGGATGCCTGTAAAATAAGAGTTATACCTACTCTAGCCGAATATTACAGCAAGTACCGAGGCTTTAATTCTTTTTTTGCCCATTAACTGCCTTTATTAAATCTCCCTCACAATGCTATGAACATTTTTTTTAAATATTATGCGGTTGCACCAACTAGACAAATTAATATTTTAATACCTTTTTTATATGCACCAAATTACTGTACCAAGAATAATTTAAAATGGAACTCTGAGGATACAGTATGTCAAACTATTACAAAAGTCTGTCATGTAAGCAAGAACTGTACCGTATTACAGTGCAGTAATTATAGTTTGTATTATTTTCTCAGTTACTATCCTTCAATAATAAATGGTTATTTATCATTGGTCATTTGGAAATCAGCTTTATTCCACATGCAAGTAAATCTATAAATGTTCAGTGTCTGTAATTTTCACGTCAGGAAAAATCATGCCTAAGCCCTCTTAACATCTTTCACGGCAGGCTGGGTACTTTGGAGGAAAAACAGAAGTTAAATCAGCCTAATATGTGTTATCAAACACTGGTGCAATAATTTACTTCTTAATGGAGAGGGCGGTAAGCTGATATCCAAAATCAGAAAGCATTTCCCCTGTACAGTTATTTCATTTCATGAATGCGATATGAACGCTTTAACATTACCAAGAATATTGAAGAATTGGAATGTAGCACTTGAGATTGATCAGTTATTAAAAATAAAAAGTCAAAGAATGCATAAACCAAAACTGAGATTAAATCTATACCATATAACTATGAAATATAGAAATTGCACTTGGGGCTTTATTTACCATTTGTTCCAAAGACATTTTCCTCAAATGCCATAATAATAGGAAACAAGCCAGAGTAATTTGGTTTACTATAGGGAACATTTTATGTTAGAAAAAAAAAATTCTGATTAACTTTTACTTCTGCTTTCAAGAAATTACATTTTTTGTATGAACAGCCATTCAATAATTCGGACTGGTTTCTGTTGACCTTGCTAATTTCATTTCAGTTTTTGTATGTACTTCATCAATGTGTCACTGTTTTCCATGGTGACTTCAGCTTTTTACCTCAGTAACCTGAGGAGAATTTTATTGCCTTCCGTAGCCTTGTAGCCACGTGGTAGTTGTTCCCTGTTGACTAGATGGACGTGACATGAAGTCTGGAGGCTAAATCCTTTCAATTCTTACCTAATGGCTTCCGTGGGGTATTTCTCAATTTCCAGTTGCAGACATTTTGCTTTTCTTTTACAATCTCCAACAAGAGTTCCATTTTTGGAAATGGTCTGCACTTTTTATAATGACTAGATTGCTTAGCGCTGTAACAAACATGATTAGGAAAAACAAAGTCTGACGAAGAGATAAGACAAAAATCAATGTCTGGGCCATAGTTTCTAAATATATTTCATTTTATGTTTTATTCAATTCAGAAAAAAAAAATGACCAATTCATTACACTACATATTTATGTAGGTATTATTATTGTATTTCATAACTTACTATTGTGGATGATGCATAGAAATTTGCTGAAAAAAAATCTTATTTAAAGTCTAATGCATATATTGAAAGAATATGTTAAGATTTCTCAGATGCAAAACAGAAACTCAATCAATGTTATCCTCACTGCAGAATTAAAAACATAAAAATTCAAATCCAGTTCTCCTATGTCCCTAGTCGATCCTGTTAATTAATTTCTTGGCAACAGAAAGCAATTTGGGTTCACTAATATTAAGATATTTTGTTTCACAAATTCTAGGAACTTCTTAAAACTTTAAACCAAGTTTTGTGTGTGGCAAAGAAGTGCTAGTTTTAAATTAAACAAATTTTAAAAGAATACATATTAATAACACACATTAGGGACACATTTTTTAGGAAAACAAATCTATTTTCTGAAAATGTATGTGTCCTTGGTAAAAACTAGAGATAAAGGAAACTGTCAAGTTTCATTCCAATAGCTGTTCCGGTGAACTTATTGAAGTTTTGAGAGTGCAAAAACCCAGTTGAGTTGGAATTTTCCAATTTTCAACAGCATTGAAGTTTTCAATGCAGTTTTTAGAATTTTCGGTTTCCATCATTGTTTGTAAAGTTCAGGGTTTTCAAAATTTAGAAAAATCCACGGATTTTCGAAACTGGCAGTTTCAAATCCAAACCAGGTTTGTTTTGAAACTCGGATTTATCACTAGTAAGGACCTGTTGAAACAGAAGGTATAATTTCTAAGTTTCAGTCTGTGATTTTATATAATAGGAATTTAACATATAAAGGGTATGTATATGGTGAATACAACTTAATATTACTAGATAGCTTAGGCTCTCTGTAAACGAGATTGTGCAATCCCTTTGCAAACAATACTGGATGCAGAGCATGCATGCAACGTCTCTGCAACCGGACACACTATTGGTAGACAAAGGGATCCCATGGGGGTGGAGCTAAAAATGGAAGGAAGACAGAAACTTTCAAGGAGTAAAGGTAGGGGTTGGGAGTTTGCTAGAACAAACAAAAAAAACACTTTAAATTTAAAGTCATCTAGTAACATTAAGTAGTTTTTACAGTGTAAATTAATGACCTTTACTTTTACCTTTTCTTTTTTTGAAAGAATTAGAATTTAACACATTGCATTACACATAAGATTTGCTTTGACATATTAGTGATCCCAATAAAAGCTAGTTGGGGTTGGTATTGCTAATAGATGAAAGTCTAAATTTCTGAGTCTAGCAGGGAGATTCCCCTCCATACGGGATTTACCAAAGGCTGCACGGCTCTGGGTGAATCTCACCGCACGTAAGTATTTAATGCCAGCTATAGCTAAATACCCACACGCTAAGACTTGTGCAGCCTCTGGTAAATCGCTTTGTGATGGCTGCATAAATGCCTCTTCCGGAACACGCGCAGCCCCCGCAAAGCGAGATTTAACATCGCGCTAACCGACCGTGTAGCCGCAGCGCTCCTCTGTGAATTTCCCTATAAATGATTTATCTTCTTTAATCTAGCACAAGCAAATATAGATAAAATATAAATAAAGCATTTTGTCATGTCTAATGAGCAGTTCTTAAATAAATACTATTTTATGTTTACTTGTTCTTGAAAAGTACTGCTCTGACCTGAGGAAGAGGGTTGATCCCTCGAAAGTCTGTCTATTAAAATAAACTTTTAGTCCATTAAAAGTATCACAGTACTCTACTTTTTACTACATGAATTGATCATGCATTCTTTTGCTATGTAGTCCAATCCTGAAATGAAAAAGATACTAACCTAGAATGATGTATTGTTTTCCTATTTCTGCTTCATAGAGGGATATTCATGAGCGAAAAACGTACATTTCTGACCGCTTGGCAAAAAAATACCATGCGGTAGTAAAACACTGCAATAGTATAATATAGGCAATCATTCAATTATGATCGTGATTGTAAATGTGCAACTGTGCGACTGTAATTTTATGACCATGATCATAATTGTACTGTTAAAGGAATGGTATAGCCATTTAGTGATTTATAAATAGGGAACCAGACATCAGGGAGCAGACCGCTCCGAAATCAGGAGTCAATCACAACGGGTGCATATCAACTTCAGTTTATTCAAACCACACAAATAATCATCAAAGGCTGTGCCAAATACAACAGAGGTGCAACCAAGCAGTTGTCTTACGTGTTTCACGGTGATCCTGCCACTTCACCACTTTGTTTACTATACCATTGGAACTGTCATTGTTGTCTACTATGTTCTTTAAAAAATGTACAATTAAAAAAAATAGAAAGTATTCAATTTTCCTACGAAAGTTTTTTTGTTGTTTTGTTCTTTGCCCCTGAGCTCTGTGTGAAATGAAGCATGTGAAATTGAATGTGTACAGTGGCAGCATTCACATACAAGTAAAACTATTTAATATTTTAGATTATTCCCCCCCAAGTTACACTTTTAATAAAGGACTGAGGGGATGTGTTTCCAGTTAATAGTGTTACCTGTATTTGGCTTTTATTGATTAAGAAGATCAAATTGTCCTACTTCATGGAACAGATTTCCACCCTGACCTCAATGATTACTTTATGAGGGAGACATAGCTCTCTGATTATTTACATTACTGCAGTTACAGAGGGCATTTTGTTCCACATATTATGGGGTAGGAAAAGAGAACACAATGTTAATGGAATAAAAGTTGATTTATGAAAAGAAAGGAAATGGTTTATTTTAAATTTGACATTTTAAGATCTAAACTAATTATAAGTTTATGTAATCAGCACTTGAACTGCTTTTCTTTTAATTCTATAAATGCTGGAATGTATTTTTTATTCCACATCTGGATAAAATTGAATATGTCTTATTTGCCTTTTAGGTAGATATCCTTGGTAGGTTAAAACTGTTTTAATGACATAGATGTATGTTTGGGGGTAGCCCCTTTTGGTCCTAGAGCTGGTATCAACAGCTGCATGGCATTATGGGAAATGGCAATAGAGGCAGAAGCAATAATCAAATTGTTTTAAAGATATATTTGCTTGTTTTTAATTCATATGTAAATATACTAATATAAACTGTAGCTAAATAGGCTTAACCTGGTATACTTCAAAAGAGTTATATCCTTGATTATACAGTATCCCAACTCCCAAGGTAGGTTACATGGAAATGGAAAATAAAGTAAAAATAAATATTAAACTAACATTTTCATAGGGGGTTTATTAGTAGAAATTTGGTCTATGGCTGGTCTATGTTTTTGGCGCCATCCCCATTTAGGTTTTGGAGCTTAGCAATGAACTATGTTGTTACTATAGCTGGACAATTTTGGCGTTATCTCCATTCAATGGAGCTGCCTGTTGGCCATTGTAGAAGAAGTTGTAATTGAGGTGTTAACACTATGAATTAAATTTTTAAGAGGGTAAATTGTAATATGAATGTGTTTAGAATCTTTGGGCTCCATTTACCCAGACTTGCTGGGCAAATATAGCATGTCTTTAACGCCATATTAGCGCCGGATGCGCCGGATTTAATATCATGTTTTAACGCAGGATATTAACGCCGGCAAATAGCTGGTGTTAAAATCCCGCAATGGGTAAATCCCGGGACGGGATATTAAATTGCAGAAGGAGCATTTACCCAGAGCGATAACGGCTCTGGATAAATTAGCCTGTTTGCGTCGTACATATTTCTGTATTTTTGTAGGATCCTTGAAAGCTGCACTAAACAATGTGTTACTTGTTAGTGGGGCCTTACTGTAGTTAGTGTCAATAATTTGCTTTGAAAAATTAAACCGATGTAAGAAAAGTATAGGGCAAGCATGGATTTTTTTAGAAATATGTGGTCATAAAAATCAAGCAAAAAAATATTGTAATGCATCAAGAGACTTTATTGCATTAAATAAGGGGGATCATCAACACTACTTTGTTGGAGATGCTAACAGCAATTTTGCTTTGCCTGTAATGCAGTTTGGAATTGGCCAATTTAATAAAAGTCCTAATCTTCTTTCTGAAAAGTTTTTAGACAGTGGTCATTGGTTTGGCAATAACTTCTTTTTTTCGATCATTTATGTAATAAAGCTGCAAAAATATTTTAGAAATCGGGACGTTGGATTGCTTCTTTATGTTACACATAATGGTCTGTTTGTATTCTTAACTTCTATTTAGTTTTATGTTCACTCGGGAAAATTGGTTTGAGAGGAAATACTGTCTCTATCTTAACATTGCAGCACAGAATGTTTCACGGCAAATTGACTTTTTACGAATGGCGCCGTTACTGGGTTTTGAATTTGCTCTCGGAACGCGATGCAGATTTATGCTGTTCTGTCAGAGAAAATCAACGCGTTTCATCAAGGAATTTTAAACTGAGAACAGCTTTTATTTTGCTTGTTCTCTGATCTAAAGTACTGATCTGAAATATCGGCAAAACTCTGCTGTCAGATGGAAATGGCTTTGCAAACAACAAAAGATAAATGTGCTGCGTGCATTTCGATATTAAAATATGTGCGGCTGTCAAGAATATCAACACTCCTTTGACATGTCTATTTTTGAATACTCTTCAAGAGACTTATAAAAAATCAACCTGGTGTGCAGTCTTAATACATAATTACACAAAGTTACATTGGGTTTTACTAAATCAAATCTTTTTTTATCTTTGCCAAACTAATTATATAAATTTAAATGCTAAATTAAATAAACTATTGTTTAAATGACCCTGCATACATTCTATATCTAACAGATAAATGTAGCTCTCGCCTCTGAATCAGCAACAATTTAATGAAATCAGCAACATTTTAATGAAACCATCAGTTCACAGGGGAGGCTCCATACAAGCCCCTCTATTGATAAGAGCTCTCACTCTCTAGATGATGTCTCTTGTTGTTGTCAATCCAAAGTTATAGGCTTGTAAAATGTCTCTTCCTACTTTGCACTGTTTCTCTGTGATAGGCATTTGTTTTAAGCTGTTTCATAAGCTCCACCCCCCAAAAATCAATATTTTTTGAAGGTACTTATAGGGTTGCAATCAATATAAGTGCTTTCCTCTACCCTTTAAGTATTTTTTTTCAATTTTTTTTCAGGCGTGTAGCTTCCTTTAAAAATTATAAAGAGGGGTTTAGGGGCTTAGCTTATGATGCAGCAGAGGATGTCTAAGCAGTAGAAAACAAGTGGACATGCTCAAGCCAGGGGCTTGCTTTTGCTGGTGATGTCACAGCTAACTGTGTGAACAGGAAGCAACATATTTTATCTAAGTTTGCATAGACTGCAGCTAGAAGCATGATCCTGGATTCATTTTAAAGGTGGTGTGTGCAGTTTTCAGGGTCAGATACATATTTGCACATGCTCAGTGAATTATCTTCTTTCTTTCTTACCTTGTCAGATATTGTAACCTGACTGCTTCATCTCTGTAATAAAGCTTGAGCAGTGAGAAAACCAATTGTTACTCACAAGGTAGGAGGAGCTAAAGAAGCCTGCACAATGATGGTTTCTCCAAAGGTGACAGTTACAGATTATAAAATCAACATGAAATCATATTTTCAGGACCCAAGATATTTATACATAGTGTCTGTAGATTTTGATACAAGGGACAATGACGGACATTCTCTGAGAGCCACTGTGCTCTATTTCCTTTCTTCAAGTCATGTAAAAGATTAACCAGCAGTATTTATTAATCCATTAATCCATGACTTTAATAAAGGAGCTGTGACAGGTGCTTAGGTATCACAAAAGACATTTAATATTTAATATACTGGTTGTGGCAGTTTTATTCATGACCTGTTAATGCATACATATCGCTAGACCTATACCACCGAAGCTGCTTTCTCCTCTAATTTACACACAAATTTCTAAATGGAATAATGTAAATAGGCCACAGCTTTATTAGTGACATACCATTTTAATATATTAACTTAACTCTGTAAATACCATTGAAAACATACCGATACTATTCTGGTAATTAAAAATTACCCAATTCAATATGAACAACATTGTAACAGAATATGACCTCTAGCAATGGCACTTTGCTTGACCGCTCCTAGTTCTCACCTAACAAGACCCAGTCGCCAGCTGGCTGGGGATACAGCTCTGCGATGTCTGTAGGGGTATTAACGACCACCGACTCCCAGGAACCCATTACCCTTAGAGAGGGACTTAGACATTGACAACTTCTTCACTTATTTACCCCTTTACTTATTGATTTGCCACCACCAGAGACATGCCAAATAAACAAACGTTGTCTCGACCTCCTATCCCTACCTACTTCTGACCGCTATGCTTCTTTACCCACAGGTATCTCACTTCCGATTCCCTGCTTAAAACCCTCCCATCTAAACTAACTATCTGCTCTCCTTCCTTGTGGTCATCTGCCCCTCTGGGACCATTCTGTCCCTTGGAGTTTCTATACTTCTAACACCAGCTAATAGCTGGTATTAGAGTCACGCATTGGGTAGCGGCAGATATGCAATTTACCTAGAGCTGCAACCACTATATTTTAGTGCCTGGAGGCCAGATTGCGTCTCTCAGTAACTTTCCACTAATGTGTAGAGATGGGATCCGGGTACGACTCAGACGCGGATCCGAAATGGAACCCCACGGTTCGAAAATCCAAATGTTCCATCTGAAACCGGGCAGATTGTTTAGATTTCGGGTCTTCGGAGCACATTTTCAAGGATTATTGAACATTTGGATAATCCTCAAAAATAGCTTTGAACATTCGATAATCCTCGAAAATATGATTGGAAACCACTCGTATTTTTGAGGATTACCGAACGTTCAAGGCTATTTTCGAGGGTTATCGATGATTATAGAAAATGCACTCCAAAGTCCCAAAAGAACGCTCCAATTTTGGAATTTTAGATCGTCTGAATTTTCCCCAGATCCGTAAATCCAAAAATGGAATGGATCTTACCAATTTTGGCCATCTCTACTAATGTGCAATAATCCTTATATTTTACTTTTATCTCTTATAACATAGAAGGTTTGCTTTGATTCAACCTGGAGAAAAACAATTTCATTGGTAGGGAATAGTGGGCCCTAAATCTACGATTGCAGACATATATTTATGCCCATGGTCATACATTATCGAAAATGCAAGGTGTTGCTAAATAACGATACCCCGTGTTTACAAATGGGTCCCAGTAATATGGCCATTAGCATATCCATAATAATATTCAGTATGTGCCCCCTGAGTCCTTACCTGCAAAATGATTGGTTGGTTAGATCTGTCCACCCTGGGAGGCATATGTTTAGAAATACAGTATGTGCTTTCTTCACCCAAACAAGCCAGTTCTATTGATGGAAAGAGTATATATTTTATCAAAAAATAATTTGACATCGTTTTGTTATAAGTCGGCCATTAAAATTTTATAAGCATTTGTGTTACCAGTGAGTAATGTAAACCATGGTAGTTTAGATTAAACATAGATAAAACTGCATTATAATCCAGTCCTTGTTGATCTTTACTTTATGCAAGTTATACAGTAGAGTTCCTTTACACATATATTAATCCTTCCATTAGATTTAAGGAAGCATTCATACTGCTTTTTTCACATGGCAATTTGTTACTTATCACAGAGCAACACTCATGACTAATATTGTGTCATATTGTATGACACAAATGTTCTTCAAAAATATTACATTAAAATCCCTGGAGCTTTTAGGTCGCTCCTGTTCTCGTACAATAGCCATGTTGGAGCAATAGTATTCTTATATTGTAGGAGCCTTTGAATCGTATATAAGCAGGAATTTCTCCAGTAGATGTATACGGATCTCTTTTCAATGCTCTTACGTTAGAATTCCAATAACCTCCCTTGCATACAAATCTATTGGCGATATGAGGCAGAAAACCACCTCAAGTGCAATGCGGACTCTATATAACCCAGAATATGGGAGGTTGAAGAGTGATGCTCCATATTCCCTGGTTTCCCTGGTTCTCGGCAGGAGCTCTCTGTTCCGCTGTCGGAATCCTGTTAGTCGAAACTACTTCCAGAATTTTCATGATCTTCCAACAGTCTAAATCTTGTTATGGCATTGAAATTTCAGAGTTTTAGTGATTAACTTCAGTTTCAATCGGTCCTGATCTGCAGACCCACTGGCAGATTTATCTACCCTTCACATTGTATGTCATGTGCTTTTTTTGTGCATAATAATTTTCAAACCAAAGTACACGCTAGATATTTACTTACCACCCCCCTATTTGTATCTGAATGTTGTCCTACCCACTTAGATTGTAAGCTCTTCGTGGCAGGGATCTCATTCCTGTGTCAAGGCATGCTGCACTTATATCAATTTATACATAATTTATATATATGTATTAACCTATGTTTAAAATGTAATTTTTATTTATCTGTATAATTGCATGCAGTTATCCCCTTGTTTGTTTATTTTATAATGTACAGCGCTGCGTACCCAAGTGGCGCTTTATAAATAAAATTATACACACATACATCCATAGATTATATATCTTTATTTACATCAAATGGTAATTATATGGTTATTATATTACTAGGGCATTGTATGGTTATTATAGTATTAGGTTATTATCGAACGGTACAGTGTACTGGTTAAAGGCACCGCCTTTGATATGGGAGACCAGGGTTCGAATCCTGGCTAGGGGCAACTAAACAAATGTTTGGGTTATTATAATATCCTAGTAATATAATAACCATATAATAACCTAGTAATATAATAACCATATAATACCCTAGTAATATAATAACAATATAATAACCATATAATATAATAACCATATGATAATCTAGTAATATAACAATGTTATAAAGTGGCTGGATAGTGTACTGGTTAAAGGCACCGCCTTTGATATTATAATAACCCAAACATTTGTATAACTGCCCCTAGCCAGGATTCGAACCCTGGTCTCCCATGTCAAAGGCAGTGCCTTTAACCAGTTAACTATCCAGTACATTCGATAATTATCAAATTTATTTATTTATCGAAAGTCCGGAAACATTGAAAGTCCGAGAAATCCGGGTCCGGGATAGTTCGAGAAGTCCGAGTCCGTTCAAACTCATAAAGTCCAGCTCGAACTTGGGCTCGAGTTCGAGTTCTAGTCCATCCCTATTTGTTGATTGACTGAGCTATTGTTCTTCCATTATCAGATTTTGGTAAGTGGGTGCCAATAATACAATAACAGCCAGATGCACCATGAGGTGCATCGAAGTTAAAAGATATATCGGTTAGCGTGACTTAAACTCCATCATTGCGGCACCTGCGTGGTTAACGGATGGCTGGCGTTAAAGTCCCGCAACGGTGACACACCATTTCGGGGTGCACGGAGAGGTGCTATGGAAATATAGCATCGCCGAATCGATTGCACGGGAGAGTCCATAGCGCCTCTCCGTGCATCGCCGTGTAAAAATCAAATATATCCATGTGTCTCTTTAAATAAACCCTTGTTCGACCAAAGGATTCTGCAGACAGTCTCCTCACTCCAAAATTTTTTTTTGTATCTTGGATATTGCCAGATCTGGGGTGCCATTCATTTAACACTCTCTATGAACACTTTTGATCATTTTAATTGGGTTCATTCACACAGCTTTCAGAAACTGCTCTGAACATGAACATCCTTTTTTTGCAACGTAACATACCAGAATAAAGATACATTTTAAACACATTCCGTAATAACGAGAGTTAAAACACATTTGCATCTTTCATAAGATCAGATCCAAAGGATTAACCGATTGCATTTGAACAAAAGGACAGCTTTTCATGCTTACGATTATTTGTGTTCCACATCTGCGAAGATTTATTCAGTAATCGTTTCCAAATAGATATAAAATGCCTTTGTGGGGTTGTTAAATTTGTCTTATTTTCATACTATCAGCAAAAAACACATTGAGTTATTTTTATCAGAATTATATTTTCAATGCCCCCCCCCCATTGTGCCCCAGCATGTTTACAACAGATACATTAAATAATGATAAATTATATAAAATAAATTAAAAGTAAAGAAGACTATTTTTTTAAGTGTGTGTGTGCAAGCTTAAAAAAAATAATTATCATATGATTTTACACTTTGCTATAAGTGGGGGGAAATAGATTTTAGGAAGCGTGGCACTTTAATGCAATATTATCTGGATGTTTGATTTATCCTGATTAATGGACCTGGATTTATAAAATGTCAGGATTGAACCTGCAAAGAATAACACTATGAACTCAATTACAAATGGGCACCTTGATTTGCAGATCCTAAAATCAGCATTATGGTATGATTTTATTATAAAAATCAATGTTCCTATCTTTACATATCTTTTTATTTATTCTTGTTAGAGACGGGCAAACCCATTAGGATCCTCCAGGTAAATAATCATTGTCAAATAGAAACATTTTCCATCAGGTCCGAGCATTCCCGAGGCCAACGGTGAACGTTTGCTAATTCCTGCACTACATACTTAAATGATAAAAGGCGGATTGACCTACCATGGTTTACTGTAGCTAAATGTTAACTAGATAAAGAAATTAAAAAGGTCTTTCTTCAAGTTTCATTTATTTTGATATTTATTGACAAAGGTCATTACTTTCAAAGCCAAAGAAAGCAAACCACACCTTTCGCGGATGCCTTGCATCTGTTACGGAAAGGACATGCCTCACAAGGTCAGCTATGAGCAATGTACTGGCGCCAACAGAGTGGAGCCTCTAGTGTATTGCTTAATGAAGCTACCTCTATTCCATTGTTTTGTTTACTTAAATTTTTATGATATTGTTCTGGGAAAATAAATTACAGTGTGATGAAGAAATAAGTAATTGCTTCTTGTGTATAATTGATTTCTTGAAATTGCAATTTTTGATCTGATTGAGGAAGGCTTGTGCACTACCTGTGGTTGCTTCATGAGCTTTTTAATTGCCTTGAAATCTTCCATTGAGTAAAGAAAAAATATTACTTGGATACATATTCTGGAATCTCTGTGGATTCTGAACTGGTGTAGGAGATATTTTGCCTTAGAAAGTAGCCTGACAACGTCATTTCTTTTAAGGAAAGTATGACCTGACTATAAATGATTGTTCACCTTTATAGAAGAGGACATACGTTGAATTCCAAAGTGATAAATTGCTTTGGTAGAACAACCTGTGGGTTCCTTGTTAGTAGTGTCTGATTTGAATTCTTTAAAGTAGTTTCTTAGTCTGTAACCATAGTCTATGCTCATCAAGATGACACATTTCCCACAGTGATTTTACGTATTACATATACAACTTGAACAAAAATAATATATTGGTTTTTGAAGAGAGTAATATTCTATTAGAAGCTTAAATGTAAATCTGAAGTGTAATATCTGTTCCATTACATATTTTCTGCCACACTTGAATCCTTTAAATTAAATATACCCTATTAATAGTTATCACTTGGAATAGATGTAGGGCAGCCCCTCCTCACCCCAAAAACCCCACATCCTCTCGCCACACCTGTGCTGCTTCTGATGCATCTCCTGAATAAAACCTAAATGGACACACAAGACAATGTTTTGTTTGTTACCAGTTTGCCACATGCATGGTGCCAATATTAAGTGTTAGACCTTTCCCTCCTATTTTAATGGTCAGTAACCGCTGATTGAATTATTAAATCAACTTACAAGTACAAGTTGCCTTATAATTCCATTACCTGTAAATGTGCTCTGCCTTGGTGACTTCTAATATCCTTATATATCAAAATACGAAGTTCATTATTCACTATATGTACCAAGGGTACTGTATATAGGGTGCTATGTTTCTAGCTAAAATAGCTTCTACGTGTAAATGTAATGTTTGTATATATTGATAATCAGGAACTCTGCTAGGGGGAGGTACCTGGTGTGCACAGCCATCAACTTCTATTAGACTTTTATTTAGCAAGATTTTCAATCTGCCTTGTGGGCACAGTGGGGGCCCTGTTGCTGATATACTTTGTAAAAAATAAAAAGGATTATTTTTTTTAAACTAAATTATTAAAATTTACTATTTTCCCTGATGTTCCCATGTCTTATTTAAAGGAAAACCGCACTTCTGTTTAAATAAGGTAGGCATGCAGCCTTTGAGCTTATCTTGTTTGGTAGTGCATGAAATCAGAAAGCATGGAATGCTGGAAATTGATGCATGGTCTTCTGCATTCCATTCTCGATCACCCAATATAGATATATCCCTGATTTATACTTTATTAAATATCCTGCCCTCAGATATGGCAAGAAAAGAAAAACATCTACTTAGCCACATCTTTCCAGCTGCCCACTGCTTAATCCCCAAAGGTAAAATTAGGCCAACTTCAAAAAATGCTAACTTCAAGTTTAAACAAGAGAAATCATTTTGATGGGCATATATGTTTATTTGAAACAGTATATGATTTCCCTTTATTGGACATTTTAAGGACAGAAAAGAAAACAATGTAAAAAAGAGAGATGGATCCCCCTGATAACCTCTGCTATGTCTTCCCCATCTTTTCCTTTTTTTTTGAAATAACAACATTTTCCCCTTTGTTAAAGGACATTTATACCCATGCAGTAACTGGCTTCTTTCTGGCTACTCCCACTGTCAATATTTCTGACAATTCGCCCATCTCTGAAACTGAAGAACAAGTGTTAGTGAAGGAGGGGGAGGGGCTTGAAACTTTGAGTTACTGCCAGAAAGCTGTCAGTTACTGCTTGAGTATAATTCACCTTTAAATGATCCTAAGTAGAGATGGACTATTCGAGCTGAACTATTCGGGTTCGAATGGACTTGGACTACTCGAACTATCTTGGATAGTTTTTGATATTTTCCGGACTTTCGATATTTATCGAATGTTCGAACGTTCAAGGTGTGCGAATATGCGAGTAAAATGTCTATTATACCAATACTCAAGTAAATATCAAATAACAAATCCGCAAGTAAAATGTCTATTATACCTATACGCGAATAAATATCGTATTATCGAATCCGCGAGTAAAATGTCTATTATACCAATACGCAAGTAAATATCGAATATTGAATCTGCAAGTAAATGTCTATTATACCAATACGTGAGTAAATATCGGATAACAAATCCGCAAGTAAAATGTCTATTATACCCATACGCAAGTAAATATCGAATTATCGAATCCGTGAGTAAAATGTCTATTATACCAATACGCAAGTAAATATCGAATTATCAAATCTGCAAGTAAAATTGTCTATTATACCTATATGTGAGTAAATATCGAATTATGGAATCCACGAGTAAAATGTCTATTATACTAATACGCAAGTAAATAACCAATTCTCAAATTCGCAAGTCGTTCATTGGATAATTATCGCATGTTCGAACACGAGAGCTCAAAGTATCGTGCGTGAGAGTAAAATCAAGTTTTCGAAAGTCCTGGAAATTTTAACATGTTCCCCAGACCATTTCCCAGGTCCCACAGCCTTTAGATTTACATTAAGTTACCATTGATATTTTAATTGTGTTTCATCCAAACTTTTCATACTATTTGACTCCCATTGACTTTAATGGGTCCGTTTTCAAACTTTCGAACTTTTAAACTTTCCATATAGTTCGAAAGTTCAAAAATGGACCGAACTTTCGAAAGTTCGCCCATCTCTAATCCTAAGTTTATTTCTTTGATTCATGTTTGACAATTTGTACAATTTTTTTAACATTATAGGGACTGAGTCATGGGCTAAGTGGATAATACTGTTCTAATTTTATAAAATTTAAACAAATTAGTTAAATCATGCTCTGCACACAACAGAGGTATCAGCTGTCTGTCTACCTTATTTAAACTAAAGTAAAGCTTGCGATCACAACATTGCCGAATCCCATTTGTACAATTCTGGTGCATTGCAGTGTGGTCTTGCCCTTAAAGGCATAAAAAGCAACTTTTGTAGAATACACACAAAATATTTTTTTCTGCACAACAATAAAAAGACAAAGAATTGTCAATGTCAAGTACAATCCAATTGTTTGTCTGCAAAGAAAAATATGCCAGGTCTTCATTTCAAAATAGGCAATTACAGTATTTTAAGTTGCTGGTAAAATGAACAAGTGCAAGGCATTGGCAATGCAATATGCAGATGATTTAGGATGATTGTGATTGATGTTATTATTTCAAATATTTTAATAATTAAACCACACAAACCTGTTTTTTTAAAAGGATGAAAAAGGATGAATATTGAGCACAACTGAAATGTATGGAATGGTATAAACTTTTACAAGAGATTCATTTAATATGTATCATTATATATGAGGTACAGGCATGTAACATTTACCGCCTCCGTTGTCTGATCCCAATTGCAATCATTTTCTCTCAAGAGAATGCTAAACCCTACTTACTGACATTTAAAATATTTCTATACAAAGTAACAAGTACAGGCCTTTTTGATAATATATTTATAATCATATTCTCACTAGTCATAAATCCTGGTTTTAAAACTACGGTAACCTGGTTTCGATTCGGAAATGCCGGTTTTGAATAACCATTGATCCAATGTATTTTTCAAAATTTTCTTTTTTTTTTTCAAAAATTCAAAAATCGGGACATTGTTAATTTGAAAAATCGAAATTGGATTTTTGGATTTTCAGAAACTGCAATAGGTTCCGCGGAACTGCTATAAAACCAAACTCGCCAGTTTCGTTCATTTCTAATCCTCACTAAAATTAAAAGTTAAAAATATTAAGGGCTAATCTAATAAGAGGTGCAAAATTTTGCCCATGTTCTTAATCTGCAATAGCCAAACACATGTTGTCACATCGTAGGCCAGTAAAAAGGCAATCTGGTTGGTTAAGGAGAATTAGCAGCTCAGGCAAATGTTTCCACCTCTTATTAAATAATCCTATTAACGTTTATATAACCAGATATAGGTGAAGACATGCAAGTTGATCTAACTTAATACATCCAGTTGATCTAACTTAATACAACAGATATTTGTATTGAATTAAAATGGCTTTTCCATTTTACTTTGAGACTAATAGTCTATAGTCTTACTGGAATTCAAATGGAGATTTTCATGCAAGACCAAGAATTTCTCTTAAGGAAGCATCTGGTTCACCTGAGAAAATCTGATTAAATCAACCAGTTTTACTGCCTAAGTTAAATTGACCGTGTGTATTATTTCTCTGCATACTATAACATAGATTATTTTTAAAAAACATAACTTAAAATAGTAGAAATGGATGTCTTGCTGTGTTTTTTAGCTGAAAAGAAAGAAAGAAAGAAAACCAGGAACATTACACCTCTTAGATAAATTTTGTCAAATAAATGGAGGAAACATTACAGTAAAGAGGATTAATAAGATAACAGGAAAAAGACACATAAACATAAGTAAAGACGTAACATTTTATTTTATTTATTTCAACAGATGTACTAGAGTTTTGTATTTACAATTTTTTTAAATGGAATCTTTATATATTCTTGTTTTTAAAAATAGTTCTTATGCAAAGAATATTTCTTCAGGGTTTAAATATTTAGCTACGATGTACAAAAAGTTGGTATACGTTATGTCTTTCTGCATACTTTTTCTGCTCCAGGTTCTTTTTAAGAAGGAGAACTTACCACAATTTTTTACACTCAAGATTCTGAAAATATACTCTCTAAAAACACCAATAAACTGTAAAATATCACTACAGTAAATAGCCTTAAAGTAAATATAACCATCTGAAGAACTTTGTCCACAGTATGTGCAGTAGCCACCCCCTGCACCTTAGTTACATGCTCCCTTGCCTAATCTGTCCTGTAAAAGGATTGGCTAAAGGCTACTAGTGGGTGTGATCAACTGTAACAAGTTCCTGCAGTATCTTAGGACTGAGCATGTGTAAAGAACATTATGGTCATTGACCACATTGTGTGATACTGGGATGTTGGGAAATAAAGCACAAACCCTATGCTAGAAAGATACATTTTCCAAGCAACCATATCAAAATAACAGATAAGACAGTTATCTGCTTTTATATTAAGGCGCTCTTACTTCTGAAAGAGTATTGGTATGAGGATTTTGTTGTCCTTTAATAAGTCAGTGTTCCAAGAGCTGGAGCAGAATTAGGTTGTTTAGAGATGTAGAAATGAAAAATGTTCTACAGTGATGTGCTTACTATTGCCTTTTTTCTTATGAGCGATTTTTACAATGCATGGGGTGGCATGATGAACCATATATGATCTCCAATGTATCTTTGGAGGGTTAATGGACTAAATAGTTTATATGCATGTTTTATGTTTATTGTCAAGCATATTATGAGTGATAGCACTGCACTGACAGTTAATTTCCTTACCATGCTTACAAGATCATTCTGAGGCTAATTACATTCTGAATGCCTTATATAAGAAGACTGTCAATTTAAATAAATGGATAGAATATCCTTTAGCATTAGAAGTTGTATACATCTTTTTAAAGAAACATTTAATTCTAACACAAGGCTCAGTTTTGCTTATCTTTAAATATAACCATTTGACTATGTAGGATACATTGTCTAATATGCATTCATAAACCATAAATATATGTGTATAAGAATAGCATTAAATATAGGTAAGCAATTGTGAATAATACTTTACAATACTCAAAACAGTTTTAGTTTTATTATGTCCCCACAAATTAGGAATCTCTAGCCAATTATAAAACAGTCCTGTATGTAAAATGTGTCCAGAAGAGACACTCAAGGCTGCTTGAAGGTCTAAAGGTGTAATTGAAGGTAAGAAGTGCAGTGGAACCGGCAGTTACCTAAACAAGCATCTTACACTACCTTAAAGGGCATATCCACCCCCTAAACTAAAATTTTACTAACTACCCCCCCCCCTAAACTAAAATTTTACTAACTACTGGCCCCACAGTACAAAAAAAAATCCTTACCTTACATCCCTGCTCCTTGTGGTTCTCCTGTTCTGCCTCTTCAAAATCCAGGAAACTGCTGGGTAGGAGCTGTCAGTGATTCATCCGGTGCCTCTTTCCTTGCTAACCTCAGCAAGGTCTGAGGCATGCTCAGTAGAGCCTTGTCCCCCTCTCCCTCCCTCCCTCCCGATCCCTCCGTGACTGGCAGTGTTCTAACCATAAATGCTTTTGCCTGAATGCAGGGGATACCCTCCCACCCCCCAACCATTCTATTCATAAGTGTAAAAGCGCTTCCAGGCTCTACTTACAAGTCCTCATTCCTGCGCTGTTCTAAACTGAAGGCAGACGCAACTGTGATTGGCTGCCCTTCAGCCAATCACAGCCACGGCTGCCGGTCCGGCCCCCTGCTTGCAGTTCTGGCGGGCAGGGGAGCTGGACCAGAACAGCACAGGATCAAGGAGGTTTAAGTAAAGATTGGAGGCACTTTTACACTTATGAATAGAGCAGTTGGGGGTGGGAGGGTATCCCCTGCATGGTGACAAAAGTCTTTATGAGGGTGGACATGGTGCAATTAAAGAGCAAATATTTTTTTGTAATGCATCTTTGCGTGACATATGCTGGTGAATTTATTTACTTACAAAGGAAAATGGCCATTAGTGAAATGCATCCTAATACAGCTTTGTACAAATTAATCATGGCTCATACTTTAGATGATTACAGAAATATATTAACTGATTGTTATATAATCTCCACTGGCACAACCAACCCTTGAATGCCTAATAATAAAAATAACCGTGTTAGAGTTTGTCTTCAATAACTATCACTGTATGACATCATCATAATAAAAACAAACAAATATGGTCTTCTAAAGCTTTAAAAGATCCTAAAGTGAATTAAAGGGAAAATAAACACATTTAGAAAATATTGGTCAGCCTCATAGTGTATGAATGCATTAATGGCTTTGACATGAGGGAATGTGGTTTGCTACATTAAGATTAGCTTGATGCATGTAGCACCTCTGCTGAAACACCTTCATGTATTTGTTTTGGGTAATCAATGTTCCCTGAACATACCTTCCAACCCCCCCCACACGCACACACATACACACATACACATTTTTCATTGTGGCCTTGATGCAGGACATGAGGAGTGTATCCACAATCAAACTAGTATGATATTCATTACTAGAGCACTCTCAGAGGATACGTCTTAGCATAAAACTATTCAAAGGAATGTTTAACTGTTCAGTTATGGACACCAAAGACAAAGGAAAAAAAGGAAGCACTACAATTAGGCTAATTTACAACTACATTTAGCGGAAGTGCTACTGATCAGGTCAAAAATTTATACAAACATAGAAAAGATAATCAATAATGTTATTCTATGTTTGTATAAATGTTTGACCAGACCAGTGGCACTTCCGCTAAATGTAACTGTAAATTAGCCTAATTGGCTTCCACAATTCTTGTATTGTACATGCTTCCATGTGGTTATAGCACCCCCAACACTCCCCTTTTATGAGAGGTCCTATGCCTTTAATATAAAGCACTGGATGGCCTTTTCCCTCATTTTTAAAAGCCAAAGGGTGGGGGGAAGTGAGAAAGCCTGTTATATGGATCCAGTGCACAACTATGAGAAATTTAAAAGTTTGCTTATGGTAATTGAAGTAAAAAAGGTTAGAAGTTAGGACCTTCCAGACTGGGATTACCTTGACATGGTTGGAAGGCTTTTCATTCATGTATATTCAATGTAATATATACAAGGATTGTGGAAGCACTCTAAATAGGCTAATTTACTACATTTAGCGGAGGTGCTAATGATCTGGTCAAACATTTATACAAACATAGAAAAGATAATCAATGCACATTCCTAGGCCCCATACAATATCATATTATCTGTACACTGGCATACATTATAAACAAAGGGGTTTTAGTATACATTACTGTGATCACATGAATGAAAAACCTTCCAACCACGTCAAGGTAACCCAAGTCTGGAAGGTCCTAACTTCTAACCTTTTTAAATGTCTTTTACCATTAGCAAACTTTTGCATTTCTCATAGTTGTACACTGGATCCATATAGCAGGCTGGGGGGAAGGGAGAAAGCCTGCCAGGCTCTCATCAACAAACATCAATGTGTTTTGGGCCTCAATAAGTTTGTTATCAAAGGTGAGTACTAGAGATGGCCGAAACTCACTTGTTTCGTTCGGTTTTCGGATTCCCTGATCTCAGGAAAATCCCGAAGATCCGAAAATACAAAACCAGAACAAATTTTCGCTAATTTTCGAATGTACAGAGCTATTTTCAATAATTTTTGAAAATAGCCTTGAACGTTCAAAAATTCTCGAAAATACAATCGTAGACTATTTTCAAGTTTCCGATCGTATTTTCGAGGATTTTCGAACGTTTGATGCTATTTTTGAAAATGATGGAAAATAGCTCCGTACCTTTGAAAATTATCAAAAATGCGCTCCGAAGTCGGATTCGGATGGACCATTAGGATATTGGAGGCGAGGAGTTTTGTGACGTACCCAGATCCCATCTCTAGTGAGTACAATACTAATATTGATGAGTTCCCTCCTCCCACATCCCCCAAGTGCACACCCTAATTTTATATTAAGGTGTGCACTTGGGGGAAGTGGGAGGAGGGAACTTATCTACATTAGTGTTGTAGTCACCTTTGATGTCCCTTCCTGATGAAAGCCTAATTGAGGGGTGAAACATATAATACAAATATTTGCTGCGATGTTAGCACAATAAAAGAATCATTATCAGACTCTGGGGTGCTCTACAGACTTTTTGTGCATTACCACCTGGTGGTTGATAGCAACCAGGTGGATGTTTTAAGCAGGTGGGTAGGTAAGCATTCTGATATTTTACTTTTTTTTTTACTGCCAAACAGCATCCTAGTCTGTAGGACAAGCTATAGGTCATACTTTTATTAACAAAGTGAGATAACAGCCTAACAATCAAACGGGAGTAGGGATACACTGTTTAAAATGTAACTAGGGAAGCAACAGGGTATTAGAAATATAGTTTAAAAGGACAAAGAGACCTAATTAAGGTTTAAAAAGTAGCTAAACCCTCACACAGACAGTGTGGTGGGCCGGGTGATCACAGTCCCCGGCCCCTTCGCTACAAGTATATGTCGCTCAGTCCATAGTATGATACAATGTTGGATAAAGGTAAAATCCTCAATTAGTAGAGTAGATACACATATAAACGTTAAGTATTAAATTCACACGAGTCCCATAGTGAGCCGGGTGGATCCTCCCCCCGGCCCCTGCGTTTGTGGTGTGAATTCCCCTGTAGACAGCTGCAACTACACGGCTCATAATAAATGCAACAGCTCACCTAAAATCCCATCTGACCTGGGTGCAGGCATGCCCCGAGTCCTCCGCTTGACTCGATCCACAGTATAAATGTTAGATACCCTTCACCAAAGGCAGCGAATCCACCGGTCACAACAACAAAAGTGGTTAAAAGCGTATTCTTTATTACGTATCAGGCGACTCTGATGAAGGGCTGTGTAAGCATGAAACGTGTCAGGTGGGACCTACATATAGTTTGTGATATGTAATAAAGAATACGCTTTTAACTACTTTTGTCGTTGTGACCGGTGGATGTGCTGCCTTTGGTGAAGGGTATGTAACATATAGGTCATACTTTGTCATTAGAAATTAACACAAAATGCAGATAAATAACCACTGGGGATTATTTATCTTGAAAATACTGTACATCGATATTCATAAACCACTGTCCTATCTTCTGCCATCTTATCCAAAAATTATCTATTTCTGCATTTCCTTATTCAGACGCTTTTGTTACTGCAGCAGGAAGGAAGAGCAAAACGTATCATGTTACAATTACCAGGTGTATTAACAGTATTACCATAGTATTGTGATAAACCTTTTCCGGTTTGGAACAAGCTGGTTTTCTGTTCTAAGCAGTTGTTATTGTTATTGCCAGCCACAGACTTGCGCCTTAGATACGTGCTGTTGAAAGCCGGACCATTGCAGAATACAAATGTGCTCGTTATTAAATTTTTTTCACTGGCTTGACAGACCTACAGTCATATCTACAGGAGGTTCTTACGTTTTCATACTTCAATAACCTTCAAGCTGAAAAGGATTTAAATTATAGATTGTCACTGATGTGCTTATTGTTCATATAATCAACACAATATTAACGTGACACTATTTATTTATTTCTATCAGATTTTTTTCCCGGTCTATTATCATAAAATTACAGTTTGTCGTTGAGTAAGACTTCACCAATGTCTGAAATTTCCTTGTCATTATAACAAGCTTTGACAAATGGCCCTGAAGGATCAGGTAGAATTTCCTTGTATTCTTCTGTGGTTTGCACTAATCAGTCTGTATCCAAGCAACTATATCCCATAGTTACCTATTTCACGAAGACTCTAGAGTTAATCTTGGTCATCCAGCACATCTGTTTGACATATATTGAAAATAAAAGCCATTGTGCATATGTATCAACATGGCGAATCTGTTTGGAAAATGTTGTTTGTGCTGCAAATAACTGATCATGAAATACAGTTTTTGTCTTTTTTCTTCTTAAACACAGATAACACATATCAATAAAATAGTTATATCATTTTTTTTATATTTCCCTTCCAAGTTAAGACTATAAAGATTGCTTTCAAGATATTTCCCTATGATTAGTTGTACTAAAGACCTTTAAATAAATGATGGTTCTGCAGTCTTCAAAATGGTCACAAATAAAGGCATTCATCAATATCTAGTTGCTATGCAGTATATATTACTCTTCCTTTAACATTTCTTCTTTTTTTTGTATTCCAGTTCAAATGGTAAAGGGTTAAAATCTAACCATCAATACTGTAACCTTCTTTTCCCCATTTATGTCACATTTTCCTGGCTCCTTAATAGTGATGGTTTTAAGACCTTTTCTTGCTATAAACTACATCTCTATTGTAATTATAACAATGTATTTTATGTAATAAATAGACTGTGGGCCCACTTAGGATGTCCTTGTATCCTGGTGGGTCACTCCGTTCCTACCTTACTCAAAGTAAGCCACCATGACTTTGTGCAATGTTATTGATCCTTAACATCTAATAAAGGGAATGAGTTAAATAGTTATGATGCAGACACAATGCGAACTTGTAATCATATTGGAAAGATAAAACACATTAAATGTTTTAACGATTCTTGTAGTTTTTTGGCAAGTGTTAATTAATTATATCTATAAAAGATTTAAAGGGCATGTGCACCCCCAAAATACCTGAAGCCCAGAAAAGTTACATTTCCCCAATGCAAGAAAGCTGCCACATGTCTGGCAGGGAGGTGAGTAACAATCTAGGGGTTAGGGGGATGGTAAAAATGTTTTTTTATTCTAGGGGTGGATATGCCAAGTATTTTGATGGTCTACATCAGGTATTGATGAAAAAAAATGCTTTCTAGTGCATTTTTGGTCTGATTATGGTCTGAATATGGTTGACCAAATGCAAACAAGGCTCATAAGTAGGGATATGCCAGAGTTCTTACTCTGATTCCTTGCAGAGTAAAATCAGAAAATGTGAAATATTTTCCACATTAGTTTTTTTTATCTATTAATAAAAGAAAAATTAAAAAAGAAAAAAAAATACAATGTAAGTGGTCAAAATCAGAACTAAATTCTATTTTAAGACTTATATATATTATAAGACTTTATATCTACGAGATTATAGTAAGATGGGGAGAAGCATGATTGGAAAGGGAAATAATTTATATAGAAGGGTTGTTTTTTTATATAAATAAACAAAAATGGCGAAGAAACTCTAAAAACAAAATTTGCCTTAAATGTACCATTTGAGATTCAAAAGAAGCACAGAAACATATATCCATCTCAATTCCAAGAGCTAGCGGAAGCATATAGAGATTTTCTGGGCTGTCTGTCATTGTTAAAGGGTGTAGGGATGATCTAATCCATGGATAGGAATCTTTATGAACCGAGGATGGAAGAAGAGAATGAGAGCCGTTGGCTTTTTCACCACGCACATTACTAAGCAGCAATACAGATTTTATACCACGTTATCATGACTGCAATATAATACTATCTAGACAGGCTTGCAGGTTTTTTTTTGAATTGCCACAATTAGTGTAAAATTCATAGACCATCGCACAAAAGAATTGTAGAAGATTTTAATCTTGTTTTCTCAATTTCTTGGGACTTCTAATATGTTATTAGTGAGCTCCAATATGAGTCATTAATTGGAAAGCAAAACAGCTGGATAACATTGGCAAGCTGCTTGCAGCAGTAAAAGTGTTGAGAACATTAATAAAACATAAAAACTGTAAGAAAAAAATATGTATGCAAAGCAGGTTTTTGTACATGTCCACTGCGGTTTTTAGAATGCATTCTGTAGCTGAGTATAAAGGCTAACCTTTGATGTATAAAAATCAATTAAGGGATATTTTTTAATATTATGGAAATAAATAAGGATGTGTAATATGTGAGGCTTGGGGTAATATGAAGTTACACCTACATTTCTCAATGTAATATTGGGTTAGCCTGGGGCCTGCATTGATGCGGACTATGGTGTTCTCTTCCGCGCTGGTGGGACAGTCTCTATTTACCAACCTCAAAAAGAGACCTCACTAACAGGGGCGTAACTACAAGGGGAGAATGGGAAGCACCCTAAAAGAATCCTACCAGAAAACCACAGTGGATAAAGCACAGATAGGGGCACCATCATAGTTTTGCTGGGGGCCTAGTTATACTTAGTTAAGCCGCTGCTTACTCCTTTATGGGTGTGAAAATAGCCAGGAGGTTAAAGTACATTAATCTCTGGTAACTGCACTGGTTAACAGCAAGGGTTAAAAGTTAGATTTAATGCAAAATTCAATGGACATCGTTTCCTTTATTCGCTATTTGCTAGGTAGATGCTCATCCTCCAGCTGTAGACTAATTATGGCCGTAGATGCAACAATTGCAATGATATTGGGAAATTTTGTTATCGTGCGATTGTCAGATAGTGTATGGACGGTTGGCCAATGATTGTACAATAATTGGAAAAAAACAGATTGTAGTGTCTATGGCCACCATAAGGCTACAGTCATCCTCACAAATTAATTGAACAGCAAGTTTGATTTCTTAAAGTACTAGCAAAACACTCACCCCTGCACACTATACCCTGCGTGCGTACCCCCCATGCACGCATTCCCCCCTCGGCCCCCCTCAGACCCACCTGTGGTTGGATGATGTCATATGCGCATGCAGATGGGTCCAGCGTCCATGCATATTGACAGGTTTCTTTTAGTATATAGGATAAAAAATATGAACATGAAATTTTGGTATACTCCTTCACTAGCCTTTTCATTTCATAATTTGGCAAACACAAAATAGGTTTAATGACAATTTTAAAGGAGGCAAAAGAGCTTACAATCTATGCACATTTATTTGACACATACAACCTGTCAGTATGTCTTTATGATTGTGGGGGAAACCGGAGTGCCGGTTTACAAACACCTTGCAGATGTGTCCAAGGGTGGATTCGAACTCAGGACTCAGTGCTACAAGGCATCAGTGCTAACCACTGAGCCACCGTGCTGCCCTTACATTACAACAAAAGATATGATAGAGAGAGACAGAGAGAATCACTGGTTTGAACAATAGCAAGCACTGCATTTTCCAGCACTAAATGATGCCTAGATATGGACTCAGATGGATCTTCAGAATACTAACTGAATGGTAATAAGAATAAAACCTTTTAATGGTTAAGAAGGTTATTGAGGGAATGAATAGTTCTTTGCTGAGAAATAGATACTGGAGTATATTAATATCCCACATCACATGCCCTTCACAGCAAAAAAAAATAAACACAGGTTTATTTTGCACTTAAACAACTTGAGCTTTTTTTAATAATACTTTTTTTTAATGAGAGATGCTCTAAGCTAGAATATAATGAAATTTGCTTAAAAGTAGAACAGGCTGGTAACGCTTGGCAGTACTGGCTGACATATGGTAAAACAGTTGTGATTTATTGGCAGCTAGAATAGATTTTTTTTTTGGAAAGCTAGAGGCTTTCACATACTGCACTGTATCTTTGTTATGAAATGCTGCATGGGAACAATTGCTGAGCAATATTTGACTTTTTCCCCCCTTCCTACTTTGTACTACGCATAGCATTGTCTTTTCTCGTTATTTCTGGACATGGCGATATACATGATTATATTTGAGATGCTCTGAATATTTCTTGGTTCGGTTTTTAGAAGAATACACAGCTGTCACGGACAGGCAGTTCTCAGGTATGAAGATGATGGATGGATTCTTTTTTGCTTCAGAGATATTAAATCAAACCTAAACCTTAGCCCCCCCCCAAAAAAAAATTGACGCCAAAGATTGTTTTGCTCTTTGTTGACAGTGATCCTAGGCCTTGAACTTCCTACAAATGACATTCTAAGATACTTCAGTTAAAAAAATAAATAGTATTATTCAAATTCAATATTTCCATATTCTTTCCCTAAGGATTTTGTCATCCTATCTTTTAACATGTACAATTAGTATTAAATATAAGGAAGCTTCTAATACAGGAGCAACCTATAAAAGGGAAGATACTGCCCACATAATAATGTTTATTACGGCTCACAATCAGGGAGATTCAATAAAATTTCAAAAAAAAAATTCCCCAACCAATGTGATTTTGCCGTTTTCCATTATGGAAACACATGCGTTAACGCACCAAAAATGGTAAAAAGCATGCGTTACCAAAATGCGAACAGACACGCAATCGCATGCGCATAGGAAATCGTGGGGATTTTCGCATTCGCATTATTTCGCATTTCGCATTATAACCAAACCGCATGCGCAATCGTGCACAAAAAAACGCGTAAGTGGGGCCTAGGGATGTGAGAACCCTTCACTTGCACTTAGGAGCTAGGGTGTGGCTAGGTTACGTGCACGGCTCTGCACAGGAGGGAAAGTCTAAACAAAGGACCTGGGGCCATATTGTCTGGTTGTATCTGTGTCTCCAGTGTCTCCAATATACAGCAACCCTTGTATTATAACATGCCTGCCTTAAAGACGATTAAACTTATATATCACTTGCCTTTCTAAGTCATTTATAACTGAAGATACATTGCAATTCTATATGAAGTCATAATATTTTTACTTCCTCGTCCCATTTCTGTTCTTGCGGGTTGGGCAGGCTCAACCCTTGTACGAGAGGTGGAGGACGGTTAAAGTAAAAATAACTTCTGTAGTAAAAGATTGTACTGGTGTAACCAGGTACAGTACGTGTTTGGTTTGGAATTAATATAAAAAATAAAAAAAAAATCTCAGGGCTACCAATGTAAAAAAAAAAATTTTTTAGCCTACATCAAATCATCTGTGTTCCTAATCATTACAGAACTACATATGTCCACAACCATGTTGTGATGTTTAAACCCATTTTATATTGACTCAAGAGACATTCATATCGCAGTGCTAATGAAATGAATCTGAGGGGCTGACAGCTCATGATTTATGAACACCATTCCCTCAAGTGTCCTGTTGTATTCAATTAGATCAACTGGACTTTCAAGTCCAGTTGATCTAATTGAATACAACAGATATACCATGACCTGGATGAATGAATATTACAGATATACCATGACCTGGATGAATGAATATTACAGATATACCATGACCTGGATGAATGAATATTACAGATATACCGTGACCTGGATGGATGAATATTACATATATACCATGACCTGGATGAATGAATATTACAGATATACCATGACCTGGATGAATGAATATTACAGATATACCATGACCTGGATGAAGAATATTACAGATATACCATGACCTGGATGAATGAATATTACAGATAATCCGTGACCTGATGGATGAATATTACAGATATACATGACCTGGATGAATGAATTACAGATTACCATGACCTGGATGGATGAATATTACAGATATACCATGACCTGGATGAATGAATATTACAGATATACCGTGACCTGGATGAATGAATATTACAGATATACCATGACCTGGATGAATGAATATTACAGATATACCATGACCTGGATGATGAATATTACAGTATACCATGACCTGGTTGAATGTTATTACAGATATACCGTGACCTGGATGAATGAATATACAGATATACCATGACCTGGATGGATGAATATTACATATATACCATGACCTGGATGAATGAATATTACAAATATACCATGACCTGGATGAATGAATATTACAGATATACCGTGACCTGGATGAATGAATATTACAGATATACCGTGACCTGAATGAATGAATATTACAGATATACCATGACCTGGATGGATGAATATTACAGATATACCATGACCTGGATGGATGAATATTACAGATATACCGTGACCTGTATGGATAAATATTACAGATATACCGTGACCTGGATGAATAATATTATAAGATATACCATGACCTGGATGGATGAATATTACAGATATACCATGACCTGGATGGATATATTCAGATATACCATGACCTGGATGATGAATATTACAGATATACCATGACCTGGATGAATGAATATTACAGATTACCATGACCTGGATGAATGAATATACAGATATCCATGACCTGGATGAATGAATATTACAGATATACCATGACCTGGATGAATGAATATTACAGATATACCATGACCTGGATGGATGAATATTACAGATATACCATGACCTGGATGGATGAATATTACAGATATACCGTGACCTGTATGGATAAATATTACAGGTATACCGTGACCTGGATGAATGAATATTATAGATATACCATGACCTGAATGGATGAATATTACAGATATACCATGACCTGGATGGATGAATATTACAGATATACCATGACCTGGATGAATGAATATTACAGATATACCATGACCTGGATGAATGAATATTACAGATTAACCATGACCTGGATGGATGAATATTACAGATATAACATGACCTGGATGAATGAATATTACAGATATACCGTGACCTGGATGAATAAATATTACAGATATACCGTGACCTGGATGGA
This sequence comes from Hymenochirus boettgeri, assembly GCA_019447015.1. Classification (NCBI taxonomy): domain Eukaryota; kingdom Metazoa; phylum Chordata; class Amphibia; order Anura; family Pipidae; genus Hymenochirus; species Hymenochirus boettgeri. The sequence continues at coordinate 13,574,737 of CM033473.1, read as the reverse complement.
TGAATATTACAGATATACCATGACCTGGATGAATGAATATTACAGATATACCATGACCTGGATGGATGAATATTACAGATATACCATGACCTGGATGGATGAATATTACAGATATACCATGACCTGATGGATGAATATTACAGATATACCATGACCTGAATGAATGAATATTACAGATATACCATGACCTGGATGAATGAATTACAGATATACCATACCTGGATGATGAATATTACATATACCATGACCTGGATGATGATATTACAGATTACCATGACCTGAATGGATGAATATACAGATTAACCATGACCTGGATGGATAATTTACAGATAACCATGCCTGATGAATAATATTACAGATATACCATGACCTGGATGAATGAATATTACAGATATACCATGACCTGATGAATGAATATTACAGATATACCATGACCTGGATGAATGAATACTACAGATATACCGTGACCTGGATGAATGAATATACAGATATACCATGACCTGGATGAATGATATTACAGATATACCATGACCTGGATGGATGACTATTACGATATACCATGACCTGGATGATGATTACAGATATACCATGACTGGATGGATGAATATTACAGACATACCATGACCTGGATGGATGAATATTACAGATATACCATGACCTGGATGAATGAATATACAGATATACCATGACCTGGATGAAATGAATATTACAGATATACCATGACCTGGATGAATGAATGATTACAGATATACCATGACCTGGATGATGAATATTTAACGCGATATCACATGACCTGGATGAATGAATATTACAGATATACCATGACCTGGATGAATGAATATTACAGATATACCATGATCTGGATGAATGAATATTACAGATATACCATGACCTGGATGAATGAGAAGCTTCACAAGCATCCCTCAAGTGTCCTGTTTCTATTGCTGCTCCTATTGCAGTTGAAAGGTGGTCAACTTAACTGTGGACATTCTTCTGCTCCGAGGTGCTGCAGATTAGTCTGGGGGATATTGAGGGCTGCCGTACATTTCTTCTTCCCCCGAATGAGTCTTTTTATGCTCAAACAAAACAAATTCTTAGTTTTTATGTTTAAAACCCAGGAAGCGACACACAGATATTCCCCATTAAATTAGTATTTTTAGAATCTCAAACTTCAGGTTACCAAGATGATTGTATTTGTCATTTCTGTATCCTCTAGCTGTGCTCATTATGTTAATATCATATAGTTTATGTTAACGACTCAGTATTTGATGTAAACATAAGTAATTCCTTAACGGACTGTAACATTAAACCAGTAAATTCAGGAAGCCCAGTTTCATTTTCCTTCAGGCAAATAACTCAATAAATTATTTCTTATTGCATAATAAGAAAGGAGTGACAATAAAATGCTAAAGCAGCAAGTGCAGCTCTTTTCATTGCCCCAGACGATATATTAGCTATAAAATTTGGCTATGCCTGAATGATTATTCAACACTGGTAAATAGTATGTGTACAGAGTACAGAGAGCAACAATTTGTTGGAAGAGACTGAATATAAATAATGCCAAAATGGCTGGTCTAGTTTTAGTGATAGACATGAATAAAACAGTCCATTAAAATGGAATACCGAAATAAAAACTTGTGGAGAAATCCAGTGTATGGTATGTGAGTGTGTGTGTATTTGTATTTATATATATATATACAATACAAGAATTGTGGAAGCACTCCAATTAGGCTAATTTACAACTACATTTAGCGGAAGTGCTACTGATCTGGTCAAACATTTATACAAACATAGAAAAGATAATCAATGCACATTCCTAGGCCCCATACAATATCATATTATCTGAACGTCTAACCTTTTCAATTTCTTTTACTTCAATTCCGATTAGCAAACTTTTGCATTTCTCATTCTTACACACTGGATCCATATAACAGGCTCTCTCCCTTCCCCCTCAGCTCTTTGGCTTTTTAAAATGAGGGAAGAGGCCATCCAGTGCTTTATATTAAAGGCAGAGGACCTCCCATTAAAGGGGTGTGTTGGGGGTGCTATTACCACATGGAGGCTTGACCAAGCCTCCCAATAAATACATACAATACAAGAATTGTGGAAGCACTCCAATTAGGCTAATTTACAACTATGTTTAGCGGAAGTGCTACTGATCTGGTCAAACATTTATACAAACATAGAAAAGATAATCAATGCACATTCCTAGGCCCCATACAATATCATATTATCTGCACACTGGCATACTTTATAAACAAAGGGGTTTTAGTATACATTACTGTGATCACATGAATGAAAAGCCTATATATATATATATATATATATATATATATATATATGTTATAGAGGAAAATAGCAGGTGCACTCCAGGGACTTCTTTTGAGACCTTGGGTAGAAAGTGCAGAAGCCATATTTCGGTCTTCACTCTATGACCTTTATCAAGCTTATTATTAATATTATATAATATATATGTGTCCAAAATACAAGCACACAAATAATCCACAAGATTATCAGTGCACATAAAGGTCTACCTCAAATGCCTCTGAAATTGTATTCATATATAGTGAATGATAAAGGTCCAAGACAGAGGACCAAAAAGTTGCCCAATTACACTATTAGGGCTATGTACCGAGAGCCTTTATCGCCCTACACTGGGTCACACAACAAGGTGGGTTATCCAGAACAATGGAGCAAGGCCCTTAAAGGGCCCCCCTAAAATGCTTAGGGTATCAATACCCTTTTCTGGAAGGTTAATCTACTAGCAATGAGCTGTCAAAATATCAGCTGTATAGCACCTGACAGCTCACCGTTACTATGCATTGTTTTTTGCATTGAGCGAGATAGTCATGGCTGCACAGTAAAGTCAGTGGTAAGCTGTCAGCCAGTGGAATCGCAGTACTTTGACAGCTCACTGCTCATAGATGTGGCAACCCAGGAGGATTTCCAACTCCTTGAGTTAGGCACTTTATGGTGAATATTTGACCTTTTCAACTGAACTGTCCCTGTGAAACCGGCAATCACAAAGAAAATATTCCTCAAAATGAGAATATTGTTTCAGATTGTTTTTAGACACAAACTGGAATTTGGATGTAAATACAGTACAATACGTATCCTTTTACTCTTTGAAAACATTTTTAATGATTTATAGTAAACTTGTTAGCCTCTGGATGCCAAAATAATAACATTTAAATTTGTTATCATTCGTATTGAAGTCAAGGGGGCTTAACAAAAATACAACATTTCTGTTATTTGTCTTGTGAACATCCTTTTAAAATCTAATTTTCTGAAGTGAAAGGCATTTTTGGCACATGGAGGCATATTGTTCCTTTGAACACTAAATTGCTGGAGGGTAAAAGCTGTCATGGTGAACCTCATAAAAAGGAATAAAATCAATGCTCAGCCCTGTCAGCACAGCTGCTAAAGGGAAAACACAAATCCCCATGAGGCATTGCAGAACACAAGATGGCATCCTGTGAGAAAGTCAAATGCCAAAGGACCTCATAGGTGATTATCCTTGTAAAAGGAAAAATAGGGGCAAGAATTCTGGCTTCCTGAAAACAAAATAATAATTATATTTAAAATGCTGTATCCATTAACGTGCATATAAATAGGAAATATAAATTAAAAATGGAATTCAATATTTTGCTGTTAATCTTTGATATAAAGGTTATTGATCATTTTAATTGTGATGGATTCCATCTATGATCTGCAGGTGCTAGAGGTTTGTTTGCCATAAGCAGAAATAAACTGGTTTCAGCTTTTTAGTTCTTTAAGAAAGGTAATGGTACCTTTAGGTATCAGAGAAAAGTTACCTTAAAGGACAACTCCACCCTCATAAGAACATCTTTTAGAAAGAATGGCCTCTTTAAAATATGTTGATATATCCTACTTTGTCCTATGAATTCATTACTGTATGCCTGCTATGCTTCTGGGTGCCTCATGGAAACTGAGCAATTTAGAAACCTGTACTGAGCCTGTACTGAGCCTGGGCATGCTCAGAAGAGGCAGACAGGGGATTAACATTCAGTCATTGGCTGTGATGTCAACTGTTAAATCCATAACTGACAGTTACTAACTGGAAGAACCAGGAAGCAGAAACAGGGGAAACAGGACATTGTGCAGGATTTCAGGTTAGACTTATATATTTCACATTTCAAACTATTACCATTTAGGGTTTTGGGGGGAGGTTTACCTGTATGTAAGTTTTCATTTTAGGGCTGGACTTGCCCTTTAATTCTCATTCCGTGTCTACATAATGTGATTCATTACCCTTCACTCTCAAAAACAAATCTGCTATTTTCTTTGCATTTAGCAAGTCAAGTTTACTGTGAAAATTACCGATAATGAATACATCAGTAAAAAAGAGTCTGATTAATTTTCATTGCTGTTAAAAGGAATCATTAATAAACATGCATTTGAAAATGAGCAGTTAACACAATCTATTCAGAATTTTCCTTAATGTATTCTTTAGATTGGATCATGTAACCTGTTTTGTAATATAAGGATATTAGAAGTCAACAAAAACTTCCATGACCATATGCTGTAATAGTTCAAAGCGGCATTGTGACCTCTAAAAGTTTTGGAATTTCATGGGGACTTTGAATATCCTTGTAGAGTAGTGAGTGCATTATTTGGTATTTGGTTATAATGGTTGATACAGTTAAGCACTGTTTATAATACAATTATAATAGGATATTCATTGGTCAAATGCATTATAAATAGACGGTTTCATGAGAATTCATTTCATTGAGAGTTTTTTGGCATGCACTAGCATTAATTCTTCATTGTGGTAAAACTATTAAGTATAGGATTATAATGTCTAGATAGATTTATTTACAAAGACCATAGTCTACTTCTATTATATTTTCTTAGATATTGTGTGTGTGTGAGTCACAGTTATGTCTGCAGGAAAATAACACAAGTTCTCAGTTATACAGCTCGAACATTCCTCATTAGGTGCCATAGGCATTACATCAAGGGGGGGAGGTCACGAAGATAAAAAAGGAAGATGTAGCAAATACATACTATCCATCTAAAATATAAAAATATAAAAGGATGCGTATATGATTTTAAATATTAAAAATGTTTTCCTTTGTCTTTTATAACTTACAAATGATAGGAATTCAAACCAATGTTTATAATTATATTATGTGAATGTACTTTGCATTTTGAAAGATACAGGTACTGAACTTTGGAATTCCATAACCTGAATATAAGCACAAGGCCTGTGATCATAAAATGCCTCTTCAACATGTGGACTAACCACTTTGCTGATTAATATATAAATATATATAAGGGATAATACACCTCTTACAGTGTAATAAAAGGATATAAAGTCACAGAGGAGCTCACTTATCATTTAGAAGCACAAAGCTGCAGGCTGAGTGTTTTTTACAGGTCAAGAAACGTTATAAACCTTATATCATATTGCAAGTGGGCATATTATTTCTTATAATGCATAAGGTGTGATTACTAATTAAATATAATTGTTATCCTGCTTAGTCCCAAACCCTCCCACTGACAATTTAACTAAAAATTCAACTTGTTACTCTCTCCTGCCAGATAGGATTACTTAAGATTTGAAATAAAGTAAGAAAGCATTCCTTTGTTAATTTTTATTCATTTCCATGGCCAGAATGGGGTGTTTAATTTGAATGTGGTGAGATTTATTCTTATGAAAACCTTTTAACTATGTAGTTAAGAGCTTTTTATAAGAATATATTTCACTGCACCTCCATATAATATCACATGTGGCAGGGACCGAAACATTGCCATGTGTGATATTAAATAAACCCGCTTGAATATGTATATATTATAGTCTCCAAAAGGTATAACAGAGCAGCACTCCAAGGACTTCATATTCAAGCGGATTTGTTTAGTATCACATGTGGCAACGTTTCAGTCCCTGGTCTTGGACCTTTATCAAGCCAATACTCGATAAAGGTCCGAAATGTTTACATTCAAATACAAAGTAATTTGCCTACTGTAAAGGCAATAAGTATGTTGTCCCTCTAAACATCAAAGTTCTATTTACATGGAATCTGTGTAGATAAGGATTTCCACACCTAAGGAGACCTCCAAGGTGGAAGTGTTCACTTTGCGGCCAATGTAGGAATGTGACCTGGTTCATCTTATCTGACTGTGATCCCACAATGCTCTAAATCCCTTTGCGAGACTTACTGCATTGCAGGTTAAATGTGCGGTTTACGCTTCCATAGAAAAGGTGTAAAGTTTTGTACTGAGCGTTAGCCCAAATCTTAACACAACCTTTTCTATTTCGGCTATGACGCGCTATTTCCAAAAGTTTTTGGAAATAGTGCTGCCACCACAGAATTACTGTAATTCCCATGCTAACCTGATAATACATTGGCTTACGTGGGTTTTACACAAATATGGTCGAATAGTGGCCAATATAGCATTGCCCCCTTAGTTTCCAGAGCTACTCAGGATTCTTGGGTCTCCATCTTTTTGATTTTATTTATTTTGAAATTCTGTTAATATTGTTTCAATTCCTGTTTATAAGAAAGTTCAGTGTTGGAGTCTTGGAGAAGTCAAAGTTAACCATCAATAAAGATATATTTCTAAGGGTTTTTCTTACTGTACAGTGTAGCTTACTGTCCAAAGTTAATAACCCTATTATAGCTTTTATATCACAAGTTCCAGCTCCCTTATACACCAAAACACAGTTAGCACTAACCGCTATCTAGATGCTTTGGCACCAAGAAAACTTTCTACGGGCGATGTTGCTTACAAATAGGAAGAAATTTATTTTGCAATGCTACTGTCAGATTTGCTCTAGAGATATCCTAAGGTTTCAAAATTGGAATGTTATTAGGTTGCCTGTTGAAAAAGAAATATTACAAGCAAAATGTCAAATAAAGCCATATGATGCTGACAATTCACACTGGAGAATTCATGAACTCTGTGTTTATTGTTATGGTAGATATATTGCTATTGGTTTTCTGAAATAAGGAATCACTGCACATTCATTATAAATAAAATGCAATATTAGGGACAACACGTTTTACAGATCATGAAATTATACTTTGTTTAGAAAAAAAACTGCTTGAAAATCATTTTTTGTACTAGTAGTTGTATGTTGTGATAGGTCAAGTTAATAATAATAACCAACTCATCTTTGGAATTTTGGTGAGATACTGTAAACACTGTAAATACTGTAAAGTAAGCTTAACTACTTGAAGGACAACTATACTGTAAAAATTAAATTTTTAGAAATTAAAAGAACCTGGAACAGGGTAGGATTGTTTATTCCTACCTCCCAATATTGTTTCATTGAGGAGCTATGGCACATACAGGGAGATTCAATAAAAGTTCTTATTGTTGAAAAAGTGCTAATTTTGCCCCAACCAATCAGATGTTATTTAACATTTGAACTTTTATTGAGTCTTCCTGATAAGTGTTTTTATTTGCTAGGTTATGGCCCTGGCCTTTCATTTATTAAAAATAGTGCTGAAGCATTTAGGAAGCCTGGCAGAAAAAGTTTTTTTCAGCTGCCGCTCCTCATAGAAATTATATTGGGAGATAAAGGAACCTCCCTTCCCTAGGTACTTTCCATTTGAACTGTTTTTGAAAAAGTTTATTCACAATTTAGTTCTCTTTTATGAAACTTACAATTTATTATGGCAACATTTACTGTATAAATAGATAAAACAGTTAATATTGAAATAGTCATTGATACAACATTGATATGATATAGTATTTCATAACTCAACAGATTTTAAGTGAAACACATTGGCAACCCAAATTCGGCTTGTGATTGTCAACTTTCCTATAATTTTATTGTTTAATCCTCATGCCAGGAAACAGACTAGTATGTGGCCCTGACTAATCATTTACCAATATAAATATGCACAAATGTAACATATATTCCCTCCTGTAGGCAGTAGGGATCTAGTAAACCTAAATCTCCCATGCACTGGATTTGACAAATACTAAAAAAAAGGGAGAAAGGGCAAAATAGCTTATTTAGTGCATCTCACACAACATATTTTGAGTCCACACACTCTTTCTCAAGTTTATTTGCACCAATAAAAATTTGTAACCATGGTTCCAAACTGATTTTGCAGAGAAATAGAGATGGCCGAACTTTCGAAAGTTCGGTCCGTTTTCGAACTTTCGAACTATATGGAAAGTTCGAAAGTTCAAAAGTTCGAAAACGGACCCATTAAAGTCAATGGGAGTCAAATAGTTCGAAAAGATCTAATGAAATACAATTAAAATATCAATGGTAACTTAATGTAAATGGCTGTGGGACCTGGGAAATGGTCTGGGGAACATTTTGGAATATCCAGGACATCCGAAAATCAATTTTACTCTCACTCGTGCTATTTTCATGTTCGTTCGCGCCTAGGACCATGGACATTTTACTTGCGGATTCGATGCTCACGTATATAGGCTTTAATGGACACTTTACTCGCGGATTCGATGTTCGCGCCTAGATACCATGGACATTTTACTTGCGGATTCGATGCTCACGTATAGGTATAATAGGCATTTTACTCGCACATTCGAACGGTCGAAAGTCTGTAAATATCTAAAATCCGAGAAACATCTTGTTATAGAATACTGTTAAGGTTTTCTGATCTACTTAGTAAAATTCAAGTCAACAGAATTTAGTCACCCAAACTGTATTTAGGTTGTCTTTAAGCCACAAAAATAATGTAGTCGTATAGTTGATTTTCTATGTAAAGCGAATGCAGTTTTAGTGGAGCCTCAACCATTAGCATATTAACTTACAAGGTCTGCTGCTTACTATTACAAGAGGTCTTTAATTCACTTATCATGGGCTATATAAAATAAATGATCTGTGGTAAAGCATTTTTCCTTTGAGGAAAGAAAATGTAATAATTTTTCCTGGGGGGTGGGGGCTCCACGTTGTTGAGAGACAGATTGAAGAATTGGATTAGTAAAAACAATTACTACATTTAAAAATAGATCCTATTAATAAACTATGGCTGAAAACTTTATCCGCCACATCATTTTTCTCTTATGCTATTGGTTTTTTTGCTACACCATTTTTGGAATTCTGAAAAAAATCCAAAAATGGAACCGTTGAAGTCAGTGAGTAACTTACTTATGGATATAAATAGCAATGGTAACTTACAGTAGATGTCTCAGGCACCTGGCCAGGGGAACACGTATATATCACCAAAACCTAAATAAAGTCAACTTACAAGCAACACTCTACACCCAAGCTATTTTCAAGCTTCCGCATGTAAGTTCAAGGCTATTTTCAGTTACTCTTGAAAGTAGTCTTGTACATAACCATTGAAAGTAGCCTCAACAACCCTTAAAAGTAGCTTCAGTAGCCCTTAAAAGTGGGTTCCATTACCATTGAAAGTAGCTCTGTATTTTTGAGGGTTACCAAAAATGTAAAAAATTGCTGAGATACGAAATTTTTTAAACAAATACATCTCTACTGGAGGGTGGAATTGCCAGTAAACATGTCTTGGTTGGGTCCCTTCTCAAGAAACCCCCTACCCCTAAGGCTGGCCCTAATTTTAGGCCAAGAATATATGCACAGGAATGCAAATATATATTTACAAACATGTGCAAGTGTTCATTTTATATGAATGTAACTTGTAAATTTATGTTTATTTATCTCAGTTAATTAACAAAGTAAATTCTATGCATCAAGTTTAAACCACTTAAACTATAGATGACAAAGTCATGCTGTGTACTGTAGTTGACAACAGCTGGAGAGCTTTATTTTCACATGTCTACATTAAACTTCAATACCAACCTAAGGCAATTTGTTTGTTCTTCTGAAGAAAAGATTGCTCCCAGCTCTTCCTGGTGGAATATACAAATATACGACAGCTGTAGAGACACTGTTTGGTGTGCTTATGATTATAATAGTATGTGACGTGCTGTAGAAGTCAAGTATTCCTACCTCCCAAAACTATTTTCTTGCAGAGCAGTAGTTTGAAGCAAATAGTTTTGTGACTGTATTCTTCTCAGCTGGAAAGAGGGTAGTCTCAAAGCAATCAAATTCCGGCTGCCACTTTGCAGAGATAAAAGGTTTCGGAAATATGAATATTGACGCGGACAACAAGATTAATACTGTGACAATTAGAGATGGGATCCGGTTCTGACTCGGACCCAGATCTGACACAGAACACCTCAGTTCTGGACGATCTGTCTGAAACCGGGGCGGACCATATTTTAGAGGATTACCGAATGTTCAAGGTTATTTTCGTGGTTTACCGAAAATAACCTCAAACTTTTGGTAATCCTCGAAATACAATCCAAACCCTAGAAAACAAGTTCTGTTTTTGGCTCCTGCTTTCAGATCTTACTTTCAGAGATTTTCCTGAGTTCCATAAATCCGAAAATGGAACGAAACTTACGAATCATGAAAATGTTGTACCTTGCTGTAAATATGTTCCATTGAGTATGTGGATAGAGTGGATGTAAAGCTTTAGAGCTGCTGTCGATGATGATTTGAAAAACAAGTAAAGATAAACATTTTTGGAAATTGTGCAGCACTTCAAGTGCAATGAAAGTTTTGCACTACTATTAAGCAGGAATTTTCACTCTAAATCAGAGTTCATTACATTCCTTCTGCTTCTGCACGGCCTTAATCTGTGCAAAGGGATAACTGGATTGAGGGAACAACTAAGGTAAGAGGAGCGTGCTGTTAATATTATGCTGTTAATATTATGGCAGGTCCTTCTTTTTGGTAAAACTGGATTTTATGTGAAGTTGATGACAGCATAGGTGTGTAATGCAAACAACTCTTGTGACTGGGTAGGTGTGACACCTTTAAGTATTGAGCTTTACAAAATGAATGGCTGGGTACACACAAGCAGATTTTTCAAGCTGACCATTTTTTAGGTGACCACGGGCAATGCCAGTCACCCGTTTATCTGAATCAAATGAATGGACAATCGAGTATGCTGGTGCATCATGGCCGTTCGTTGGTCCCCTATAGACCGCACGATTGGCCGGGGCAAACTACCAGCCGCAGCTACTTTTGCCGCAACCAACAGTGAACCGTCGGCTGGGATAAAGAATTGTCCTTTGTCAGAACTGTGCACTCGCAAAACTTTTATTTTTTTAATGTATTTCTTTTTAGATTGTGTAAGCAAAACTGAAGACAAACTTTGGTTGTCCACTTGTTTATACAGATGATAATGTTACATAAAAGGCCCTAATGTGATTTTGTAATATCAGTTAATTAAGCAATAACTGCACAGACTATTTCTTTTGGTCCTGCTAAGGGGAATAATAAAAGAATTAGTGATCTAAACATACTGAATGATGCTTAATCAGAAACTAATTTTTCAGTGTGAGTGTAAGAGTAACTCTAAGAGCCCCTTTCATGCATAATTTGTTGTGATCAATTTTTGTATGTACAGTATATTTATGCAGTTTTTTTTTAATGATAATTGCCACATCAATCACCGGAAGAAAACATTTTAAGCTATAATTAGATAATTGAGTATATTAAAGTATTACATCTTCTGTACATCAAGTAGCTTGTAATTGGTATCTAATTGTCTGACAAACTTGTATTTTTTTTCCCCAGTTGTTCTTTTATTTTGTTGCTGTTTGCAATTGTTACAAATATCATAAGTATTAAAATCAATTTATGCACAGACATATACGTAAGGTCACCTTGCATCTATTGTAAACTAAAATTCTACTTTCTGCAAGAATAGTAGTCGGTGACTAGGGTAAATTCAGTACTAATTATTACATTGAGTTAAATTAACCCATTACCCAAGAAATGTTGATGTCCTTCATAACTTCTCCTGGGTTTAAATAGTAAACACATTAATTTTGGTGCATTATAATATTATAAAAGTATATTCCACCACTTAGATAACAATTTAATATATTATGCAGGAGCCCCTAAAAGCTCAGTTTCGTTTGGTGAAACTTGTTAAGGGGCATGTCCACCCCCAAAACTATCCTTTAACCCACTACTGGCCCCACTGTGTAGTCTTGAAAAATCCTTACCATACATCTTTGCTCCAAATGAATTCCCTGCAATGTCTCTGCAAAGTCTAAAATATTGAAGAACAGGAGCCATGCACGGTGAAGCCCTCCACCCCCCTCTCTCTCCCTCTCCCTCCCATTTTTCTCTCCCTGACCCTAACTCAAAACCCCTTTTCTGTAGTGTAGTGCTCCGTCCCTATCTCACCCCCAACCACTATGTTTGTAAAAAAAAAAAAAATGATCCTGACATACTTACTTTTCTTCATCCCCCCCTGTAATGCCTGCAGTCGTATTTGTGATTGGCAGCCTCTCAGCCAAACACGGACACGGTTGTAAGTCCAACCCTCTGCTTGCAGTTCCAGCAAGCAGAGGGACGAGATAAAAGCGCCGGTAGAATGAAGGAAAGTAAGTAATGTTAGGATTGGGGTTGTTTTACAAATAAACAAAGCATTTGGGGGTGGTATAGGGAGCACTATAACATATACAAGGGTGGGTGGAATTACCCTTTCAATATGCTTCCAGCCTGAGAAATTTTACTTACAAGTTCAACGCCACAGCTTCCATTCACTTCTGGTAAGGCCGTCAGTCATGGATGTGACAGTGATGTCACGGCCAATGGCTGTTGGCAATTACCAGACAAGCCTCCACTGCTGCTGCTCGTGAACAGAAAAGGCTCATTGCAGCAATAGAGGAGCGGAAGGAAGCAGCGCTTGATTGTGAACTCTTTATCATATAAAGTTATCAATTTGTAGTAAATGAAGGAAGATGACAACCAAAAGCCAGTTAAACTGCGTGCGTTTTATTGCTGCGACATGTTTCGAACAGCAAGGTGATAATCGCTTGATAACGAACACCTTGCTGTTTTGTTCACTGAATTGATTGTTCACTGGTTGATGGTTCCAGTGGAGGAGAGACCCTATGAAATCGTTTAGCAGCAATACATTAACAGGGAGATTCAATAAAAAGTTCTGTGGTGCTAATTTTGCCCCAACCAATCAGATCTTATTTAACATTTGAAAGCTAAGATCTGATTGGTTGGGGCAAAATTAGCACTATTTTAAAAGATAAGAACTTTTATTGAATAACCCTGTAAGAATGTTGACTATTGGTGCGAAGAATGTGTAACTTAGGTTAAAAATATTTTAGCCTTATTCTCCTGCAGCCGAGCAAGCCAAGCCAAGAAACAAAAATTAAAGTTGTTAAAGTCGATTCAATATCAGCGCAAACCATCGCATGTGGTATCGCAAAGCTATTCAGTTGTGGTTTTGCATCTCTATGTGACAATTTAATATCAGCAAATTGGCGCTAAATATTTACGTAGAGGTAAATCACTTCTCTGTAACATCTCCCTAATTGTGTTTTTTTTTATAACTTTTTGTTTAGTTGGGAAAATGCACAATTAGTGTTTGCAGTCTTGAGATTTTATGAGAATCTACAGGCCAATGGCCTTTTGATCTTTTTTTAACTTTGCATGTAATGTTAAAAGTTAACAGAACAATTCTTAGCTTCTACATTGAATCTTGCTGGGTAAAAACAAAATTATGTCGAAACTGGTTTTGATAGTCAGAAATTCAGTAGTTTCAGCATCGAAATTGTTAGTTTTGACCGTCATAATTTTTCCGAGAGAGACAGTAATTTTCAACCTGAAGCCAATTTTGGGTTGACATCACTAGTCATAATCCATTTCAAAAGATACATTGAAATCTCTGCTCACATTTACCTATCCTTCTTGCAAAAATATCACTGGGTCAATAGATTATAACAACTGTCCTATGCAATTGCAATCAGAAAGTCTTTTAAATATACATACCTGAGCAAAAACAAAGTTCAAGACTATACAAGTTAACTTAATATTTAAATCACATCTTTTGTTACGGATTGAAATATTAAAAACAACCCTTTGACACAGCCTTTTGTGACATTTGAGTTAGTGAAGTTGGAGTAACTAGGTGAAGAGCTGTAATTTTGCACAAGATGTTTAGTCAAACTTGTTAGAGAGACACTGTAATGATAGTTTGTTCGCAAAGTAATTATGGGTTCATCATTTGTCAAGCAGATAAAAAAGTTCTGTGTCTGAAAGAGATTCATGATAATTGTATTCAAGTTACAATACAAATGAGCCAGATTTATGTTAACAACTTTCCAGCTCAGGAAAGTTTTCTGCTTTTCTTCACAATCAGTAAAGATACATTTAAAGGGTATATTTACTCTAAAAAATGTACAGGGAGATACAATATCTCGTCTAAAACCCACGTTAACCCGAAATTTAGGTTTTAGACGGAATTTAGAGCACAGCGCCGTTTCCAAATGTTTTTGGAAACAGCGCTGTGCTAACGATTCAAAATCTCTGCCGTTAAGGTTTGCGCTACCTCATAGCGCGAAACTTAACGGTAAAGGTTTAGGAGTGTTAAGGTCACGCTCCTTACCTTAGCCCGATCCCGCGATGCAATAACTGACGTAATCTCGTAAGTAACACTAAAATTGGACCTTTAGATACAGCTGCTCCAAAACATTTTTCAGATTTTAAATCTGAGCTGTAGATTCTGAGAAATCATCATTTGAATTTACAGTGTCTCTAGAAACAGACAATGTACTATGTCATGTGACCCATCTGACCCCTTTGCCTGCTTGCCAGCACACTTTCTGCAACATTTAAGAGAATTAGCAGAGAAAATTAAGAAGGGGGCAGGGAGGGGGAGATGTGTAAGCAGAGCAGGGTCTATGGTGAGGCTGTTAAGTAACTTATAAGTGTCGCAGACACTACAAGAAGGCAGTGAGTAAGGGAGGATGGGGACAATTAGGAACACTCACTAAACATTTGGTATTCAGCAGGAAATAGCTATTAACCTCGACTTCACATGGTTTTTAGCTTTCAAAAACCTCCCCAAATGTACTTACAAATCTTCATTCCCTCGCCATGTTCTGCCTGTTTTTCGTGTCTTTTGCATGCACAGGAGAAGGGGCTTGACCGGCATCCACTCCTGTGATTGGCTAAGGCATTGCACCTTCATGGTTTATCTGTGGTGTTCCGTTTTATTGACTGGACTTGAGGTTTAGTTGTTGTTCTAGTGTTGATGTTACAAGTGAATTAGAGTGCTACCTGCTTAGTCTTCATGCTTCTTTCTGTAGCAAACTTTTTAGCCACCATATGCAAAACATCTGTTCTTCTTCTTCCTCAAACTTTTCTGTCCACAGCTGTTCTTTTTGGCATTCGCAGTGAGTTTGAATGAGAAACATTTGCTAGGACAACTGCAAACATTAAAAAAAAACAAGTAACTATTGTGTTATCCCCTCCCTTCTCCTTGTTTAATCTGAAGGCATGTCCTATTGTGATAACGCACCCACTATTATTGCAGTTGATACGCTGTGTTATAAATCATTAGATTTGCATTATTGGGATTTTTTTTTCTTCTTCCTTTTTTTATTTAATTGCCACAGATGTTGTTTTTATCTTCACACTGAAAATTGTATCCGAAAACCATTTACCAAACGTCACTGATCTTTGTTTAATGGGTTGTATGCTAATTTAGGGTTTAAGGCAATTCAGCATAGATTCTTCTGCAGTTATGGTGATAATTGAAAAGTATTTAGTTGCAAATGCAGTTTGATGTCTTTTTTTCAATAAATATTATTGCTTTTCCTATCCAATCTGTAGTCAGAATAACCCAATATTAAAGGTTATATCGACCATCACTGATATACACAATTTATATTAAATGGAGGAATTTTACATTGATATCAGATTAATTTCTGCTTAAAGGGCATGTCCACCCTTGTCAGTTACCTGCCCCAGACTCCAACCAATATATTTAGCACATTATTAGATGTTTTATTAACCAGACATTTAAGTATAATTAGTGACTCCATTCTCAGAGAGTAAGCTGACTCCTCCCTCCACTCAGTCAATCAAGGCTGTGACTGCGGACATCACAAACTAATGATTGACTGCTGTTTCCCTTGCTGCCTCCTCTGAACAAGCTCAAGCTTATAAAAAGCTCATTGAGCAGAGGGAAGAGGCAGTTACCCTTGCCAGAATGGAAGAGAACTTACCATAAAATATTTTTTACAACTAAGTGTAATACTGGTAATAATAGCAGTTGGGATTGTGAGAAGATAACTGAGAAGTCATCAGTTTTTTAAGCATATTTATTTCCTTCAGACAGAGGAAGCTGGCTTCTCCCTCCATGCAAACCATTAAAAATGTGAATGCTGGTATCATAGCCAATGATTGACTGCTCTTTCCCATGCTGCCTCCTCTGCACATGCTCAAGTTCCTTAAAGCTCATTGAGCAGAAGAAGGAGGCAGAAATCTCTGCTACAAAGGGAAAGAAATGGACACTACTTGAGCATATTGAATACTATAAGATGATTAGGACTTTAATGCACATGATTGGCACAATAGCAAAGACTACAGTATGTCATGGGGCATATTAATAAGGAGCACTCCTGGTTGTTCCTTTGTTCTCTTTAGCTTCACAACAAATCCACATTGATTTCAACTGTCACTTATTCCAGACTAATCCTTATGATATAGCCTGATCCATAATTTTATTGACTCTCTAGGTGCCTACAAGTCCCCTGATCCCTTTACAGTTGTTACAACTCATCTTGGATTTTATTTTTACCACTGCAGTACAATTGGCCTCTTTATATGAACATTGTTGAAATCACATCATTCTAATATTAAACATTATGACACCTAAATTAGTGTTAATTGCTATTGTTTCCACTCATCATAAAGTACCAAGAATAAAAAGATAAAACTCAATGCCATATAAGTGTAATTTTTTTTTTAGGATAAAAGTCATTCCACGGCTTGAAGGTAATTATCTTCTTGCACATGTTATGAAAACTGATATCTGCTCTTTGTGCTTGGCTCTTAATTAAAGTTTGCAGCTCACTTCGCAAACTGTCAAAAGCCTGACAATAGCGGTATTAATAGCGCCATGACTGACATGTCAGGCAACACCAGCGGCGCCATTTGAGACACCCTACATGGCAAACAATTTGTATCAGTGACATATATTCCGTACATCAATATGAGCCCCATTTAATGTAGATGAAAAAATGTCATGAAAGTGCGTTATTTATTGGACAGATATTGAAAGAAGACACTTTTCCAATAATATGTTACATTGCAGTCTGAATTATAGCATTTTTTCTTTTGTCGATGATCATGAAGGATTTCATTTGCCCTTTTGCAATTTCCAGCCGGATTAAAGTTTGAGTCCTGCTGTTCAGGGACTGCGAACTCAGGCATGGCAGTGGAAAGAAGTTAATTAACCTTGACGAAAGTTAATTTTGCAGGAGAAATATTAACATTGGATAAGGCAGCCTTATCAAATGGCATAAAAAGAAATATTTTTGTATATTATATATTATTATAGTATGTATATATGTATATCACATATCAGCAAGCTTGGAAAGGGTCACCCATAATGTTTGCTCTTTTTATTTTTTTAATTACACTGGTAGCACACGGCAATATTAAGGGAATTGTGAGTGCCTAAATTAAGAAGATATTAGGATGTAAACTGCAAAGATTCTTTTTGTTTATAATATAAAATGCAATGGAACGTGTGGGAAAACAGGTTGTTTTTTAAATCTCAACACTTTGCTTTCAACACCGTTAAAGGGCATGTCAACCCGGAAAATTAACTTTTAACAAAAGGTAGGTTCCCCATGCCCACCCCCAACCGCCAATATATTTCTTCCAAAAAATGTTTAGATCGATACACCCCCCCAATGTCTCCTCCTGGCTCCCTGTTGGGAGGAAGTCGCAAACAGGCCGGACCGGCAGCCATGTCTGTGATTGCCTGAATGGCAGCCGATCACAAATGCGGCTTTCAATGGAGACGCCACAGGAGAGAAATATTTTGGCAGTTGGGGGTTGAGGAACCATAAGGAGCAGAGATGTAAGGTAAGGATTTTTTTAATACACAGTGGGGCCAGTATGGGGTTACATTTTAGTTGTGGGGGCGAACATGCCCTTTAAATCTCTGTTTTGTGTCTAAAAGCCAGGATCTGCTGTAGCATGATCTGTGACTAAAAGTCCATACATATGATCATGGGCCAGACCTGCGACATACAAGTGTCTTCTGAATGGCCATTTTGGCTGACTAGAAACAGGTGTTTGGAAGACATTTGTGCATCGTGGGTCAGGCTCACAATTGCACATTTGCATTGGGCTTCATAGAGATGGGTCTATATCACATGATAGGCTGTCCGTTTCTAGGGACAAGGCAGCAGCTTCCTGTGAAGGGTACAGCATATGCTTAGCTGGATGTCACCTAATTTAGGTTGATTATGGGAGCTTAATTCATGAGGAAAATTTCATAAATCACCCAGCAGTCACTGCTAAGGAAGAGGTCTATTGGGACAATGTTGTCTTGAGTTGTTGGTTCCCCTTGTTATTGTTAATTGGTTTCTACAAAAAAGGCCAATGAGGAAAACCTTATATGTATTCCTTCCCAGAAGGAAGGCTTTGTCTCCCAAAATGTTGGGACTATTTGTGTCTGCTTAATAAAATAGGGATTTACCCTTAAATGACCTGATTCCCCTGTAGCACATAGTTTATCTTGTTTCACCCACGTAGTTATGCACATGTTGCAATCTCAATAAACTTTTCAAATGTGACACACTGTGTAGAAGACATGACATTTTGAGGGCATTCTTGTTCAAGTGCTCTATTCATTGCTAGGCAGGGAAATATACAAAGTGCATATTGGATTCTTGAACTAGAAATATTGTAAATAGAGCAAAATATAAATGTAGACTAAAAGCAAATAGGCAATATAAGGATATCAGAACAGACAATGTCGATTGCAAAGAGTAAAGGCAGAAGAAACAATGGAGCTAAATTGGCTTTTTTCTTTAATGCACCATAGCGAACCAGTTTATCAGTCAGGAGTTTTCTAGTCCATGTTTAGGGATCCTTGTTGATCTGAGTGTACCAGGCCTTAGAGTTAATTTTTTTTTAACGTTTCCATCTTCTTATTTTTTCTATGACAGATATAGCCTTCCAGAAAACCACTGTGGAGGAAGCATGGATGGGAGCCCCATCATAGTTTTAATGGGGGACCAAGTAATTCCTACATTACAACATACTGATTACACGCTACTTGATCTCTGTTTTTCCTGGGAATGTTTTTCCCCAAAATATTTGATGACTCTAACCTTAAACTTTAAAATAGTTTAGGGATGTTGAAAAGAAAGTTTCCTTTAAACTCTGATTCTATTGGTTCTAGTACCATTTTAACCCAACATATTTTGTTTCTTAAAAATAGAAATAGACAAAAAAGGCAGATGTAATTCATGGATTTGGATGAGCTTTTAAGTGATTACATTACCAGGCACAAGATATCCATGATAATACAAAACAATACAATACAATAACATTTGTAAAGCGCTTTTCTCCTAAAGGACTCAATCCTTAAAGATTTGAATTTACTCCATCCCCCTCTATGAGCACCTGACTAATGGGAAGATATACTTCCTGTAGAGCATTTATTCCCATTGGTCAGGCAATGGGAAGACCAGCAATGGCATCTTCCATGGAAGATTGTCTTTGATTGAAGGTAAGCCTAGGGGTAAGGACCTAGTGGTTTAGGACATCACCCTGTTTTTTTTTATTAGGAGCAGGTAACTTATATAAAAAAAAAAGCATAGTTGTCCTTTCAAATAATTGCTATATATAATAAATATATTTGTGGGTAAATAGCAAAAAGTTAATAAGAGATATCCTACAAAGAGCATGTCCACCCCCCAAACTAAGATTTAACCCACTACACGCTGCCCCTCAGTATAGTTTTAAAAAAAATCCTTACTTTACATCTCTGCTCTTTTTGGTTTGGGAGGGATGGTGACATCCCCCCCCCCCCTCTCTCCCACCATCCAGATCCTTCCCTGGCTGACCTTCACCTAGCATAACAACATTTTGCTGTAGTGTAGGGCACCCCTGCCTACCCCCAAACGCATGTCAGATTGTTTAAAAAAGAAGCAGAACGTTACTTACAGACCTGTCAGACAATCACAGATGTGACTGCTGGTCCGGCCCCTGCTTAAAAGTTTCAGCAAGCAGGGAGCCAGATCAGTGCGCCGCAGGAGGGAGGGGCTGTAATTAGTGTTCTAAATCTTTTTTTTAACAATCTGGCAGTGCGGCTGGGGGTGGGCAGGGGCCCTACAGTACATTATATAAAAAGTTGTCCTGCGGGGTGGACATGCCCTTTAAAAGTGAAATAATTGAGTCAAACTGGTAACAGCAAAAAAATTTAGAAGCCAATTCAGGATGTATAAAAAGGATTACTCTGTGAAAATTGAACTTTTATTGATGTGCACTTCTGCACTCTGTTTTCTTTTGGTATTTGGATGTAACTTGTTTTTTTGTTTTAAGTCAAATAAATATCACTAGCAAGTCTATCAAGGTCTAGAAATCCCAGTGAAGCAGAAAGACCAGAATGAAATCAATCTTGCCGTGTGAAATATTTAAGCCTCATTAAACTTTAAAGAGCACGTAACAAACTGTGCGCCATGGGTGGTCGTCAAATCTTTCAGAAAACCAAACTTTGGAAATTGCTGCTTCGGTAGTCAAAAAGAATATATATATATATATATATATATCAATTTTATTTTAGGTTTTGTAAAACCAAAATGTTTTTATCATATGCGCTCGTACTATAATACGATATGGGGCTTTGGAAAATGCATTGATCATCTTTTTTCTGTGTTTGTACTATTATTTTTACTCTTTAGGGCTTGGTGTGAATGTAAAGTGTTATTATATATATATTTATTGAGATCTGTTAAGATATCATATTCAGGAGGATGTTTGTGCCTAGTCTTGATTAATGAGTAGGAATGAACTTGTTTTACTGTAGAAATTTCACTGGTCCAAAATACCAACCAACATTTGTTGCAGAATTTAGAAATTGTGACTGTTGAAACAGAGTTTTTCGGTTTCACCACACAAGTTTGGTTTTCAACGGTAAGTGAAATTCTGCATCGATATCTGTGACATTTCCACCAACCAGACGGCAGAATAAACCAAGGCAGTTTCTCACAAAAATAAGGGTATTGCAGTAAATTTGCAGTTTGTTTTTGTATTTCTTGGCAAAAGATAATCAATTTGATATCTTGTTACAAAGATATTTTGGGCTTAAAAAGGATAAAAATTCATCAGTCCAAAACCCTCCAAGCAAAACCCAGCAACCCCAAGTTCTCTTCCCTCCCCAACCATGAATATTCAATACATGTAATAGCATCCTGAAGTGTATTATTAGAAGTGTATTACTAGAAGTGTATCTCCATCCTTGATTACAAGCAGTGATTTCATCATCATCCTTGATGCTTCAATGTTAAGCAAAATATTTCATTAAATACACTGGTTCTATTATTGTAACTTGTGCTTTCCTCAAAATATTCCACTTGCAAGGGTATTTTCATGTTTTTTTAAACGTTCTTTTGTTGTATTGCATTGGAATCAAAACAAAGAAATATTTCCATATATGCATTGCTGTTCCATCAATGACTTGCAAGATGTCCTCAATGAATCATCCCTGACCTTTTCTGCTAGAACTTTTGTTTTGCTGTTTATTTTAGTAAAAATTGTATTGTACATCCACTTGACTTTCATACTTCTTTCTTTGGGGCATTCATAAGGAGTAGTGCTCGTGGGGCTTGTTTTTTTTTTACATCTCTTAATGTAGATTCGCTAATGGCCAACTATAGAGCCATATCAGCACCTATTCTCTGACAGTTCTTTGCTATGAATCTTTCATGTCTCACTCTGGCTCTACGTTCAGCATACTAAATATTTTTTTTTCTAGCTCATTCTAACAAATCCTCTTGCTGATTCCTTCCACCTTTACGATTGGAGAGTAGAATACCTTTTCATCTGGATGGTTTTGCTATGTTGCTAATAAACACTTAACTGCTTAAGTAGTAATCCCTCTAGCAAGCCACTTAGTGCTGAACTCTTATTTATTAGTTTGCTACACAAACCAAAACAACAGTCAAATGCTTACAGTCCAATTCCCTGCATGACATCATATATTGCTGATTTACATTCATGTTTCATATAAAGAAAGAAATGCCTAAATTACTGTAAGGGGAACAGTGGGAAAATTGCTCCATGCAAAATAACCAACCTTGCTTTTTGTCCCCCAAACTGTTGCTGGTGTTTTGAATGACTGCAGCAATGGGGAATTATATAGCTGCAAAAATGGTTGGGGAAGTTGTCTATAAAGTTTTGCTTTTTGTAATGCAAATCTTTCTTTTTTTGAACCACACATTAATCAGAAAGCAATGGGGTGTATAAAGAAAAGGCACTAAAGAGCATAACATGCTTAACCCAGACTTAATGATTGCAAAATGTGGATGAATGTGGGTGCATATATATGTATGAATGGGTGTCTTTATGGTTTGTAGTGAATCAGGCCCACAATGGCAGGGGGTTCCGAAGACTGTATTTATACAGCTAATTGCATGCATGCAGTAAAGATATGCGTGATCAGCTGTATAAAACTTCTGTCGGCTTGGTACCAAACTTTTAAACAGCTGATCTTGGAGCCGCCTTGGAGTGGTGTGTGTCAAGGGCCCGGCCACCAATCATGTGGGGGAGCCTGGGTCCCTGCAGTTTTGGGGCTTTAAAAATGTCTAACATTTATGTTGTGATTGTACTTATGACCAACAAAGACCAACACCCACAGATCAAGCATTTATAAAGAATTACATTGCTTGAGACATTTTCATGTTTTTTCTAACTAATTAACTTGTAATGTCAACTTGGCCTCGATCAAATAATGATGAGCCAATAAACTAAAATAATGGTAACTGAGATCTTCTCATGCTCTGGATAGTGCACTTAGATTATAAATATGTCTGCAGCACACAATGTGATCTCATCCTTTTCTGCATTAAAATGCTGGATGCTCAAGGTTCCGATGTAAGCCCTTCAGTCTTTGTATACATAAGAGTCGGTGTTCTCAGAACTATAACAGTAAGAAGAAAACATTAATCATATTTTATCAAATGTAAAACTGCAAAGTTTTATGGCAACTGGGCAAGTTAACATGGAGCAATACTAGGACACTTTAAAACCCCAGTCTGTAATGGTTTAGCCCTTTATAAATTGTGACCAAAGTTCATTCATTCATAACTTAACAGGTTATTATGATTATTAATAATTCTGATGGTAATTCTAA
The DNA here is from genome assembly GCA_019447015.1 of Hymenochirus boettgeri. Taxonomy (NCBI): domain Eukaryota; kingdom Metazoa; phylum Chordata; class Amphibia; order Anura; family Pipidae; genus Hymenochirus; species Hymenochirus boettgeri. Next base: position 13,551,569 of record CM033473.1, on the reverse strand, counting down.
AATTAATTTATAGCACCAGGACCATCAAACCTTTATTTTGGCATAAGGCCGATATGAAACCTTGTATTCATTATATATATCTTTTCCCTCGCCTTTTTTTATTGAAACCAATATAAGTACCCAGGGTGAGGACTAGAGATGGCTAAAACTGTTAAGTTTAGTTCCGTTTTCAGATTTACGCATGTCAGGAAAATTTCGAAGGTCTGAAAATCCGAAAATGGAACATACTTTCGGGACTTCAGAACCCATTTTCGATAATTATCGAAGGGTATTTTCGAGGATTATTGGTCAAGAAAATGGCTTGAAAGTTCGATAATCATCAAAAATGGGATCCGAAATCCTGAAATCTGAACGATCCATCCAGTTTCGGATGGAACATTCAGATTTCGGAACCGAGGGGTTCTGTGTCGGATCTCTAGTGAGGACCTAGAATTGATAGCACAATTTCAAGTTAATTCTGTGCATTTGCCAATTTATTTTTAATTTAACCAAATCAGACTTGTGTACAAATATCTCCAGTGTTTCCAGCTTTACAAAAAATAGGGAGAAAAATGTGTTTGAGATATTAATTATATGTAATGCTGTTTTCTTTCATTCTGATAATACTGCCATAGAAAAATAATGCAATTATCCCATCATAGTGTTAAAACTCTGCTGGATAAAACAAACACATTTTGTGAAAGTGATCAGACAGTTAGTCGTCTCTGTCTCCAAAAGATTTCTCCACTGAAGTTTCCTTTCTCTTCCGTTAAAATGGCCTCATCAAGAGCTATCAGCAAATGGCAGCTTATTCCAGAGTAATATTGTGGATAAGCCAAAAAAAAAAAAATCAATCAAGTAAACAAGAAAAGAAAGTAAATCATTTCAGTGAAAGGCTTTTGTACACTGAATTTATTGTACATGGTTCCACAATACAAAAATAAATCTAAACAAAAGAGAAATAAAAAGTACCAACACATTAAGGTTATTATTTTGCTAATCCAGTTATTTTAATGGTAGAAGGGTGGGATTATTGTAGTGGTTGAAGTAAGTTATATAGTCATTGAAGTGTTTTATATACTCTGGACAATTTTACAAAAACTGTAGGGCATCGGTAAATGAAATGAATTTGCATTTTCAATTTAATATACAAATAGTGGCCCCTGGTACAATTCCACTTTAATCTTTTGGTGAGCTGTAATGCTAGCTGCTAGCATTAGGACACTAGGTCATTTACAATTTCTCTCCTAAATTTATGATCAAGATTGTACAATAGTGATTGCAGTTGTAGTTGTATGGTTGCTTATACAATACCTTTGCAGTAGTTTACTACCGCATGACGTTGTAGATGTACGGATGTTTCCGATACCGTGGGCTAGGGAATATTCCGTTTGTCACCTGTTTAGTAAATATTGTTACTCCTAAACAATGAAAGACCTCTATGTTACAAAGCAGTCCAGATTTCTACACATCCATAATTTTAGGTAAAATTGGAGGGAAGTATCTGAAGTCACAACCAATGGGTATAAAAAGGTGGTTCAATAATAATGTGTTCACACTTGATAAAGGACCTAGATTGTCTGAAACATGTCATGTGCGAGCACAATAAATGCACTTACGTTAAAAGAAAGTGGTTGTGTGGTTCGTGTGTTGCGTCAAACATCCTACTGTATTTTTATGTTACCAGGAAAATAGAGTTTGAAATCTCTTTTGTATACTTTTTGAAGGTGTTTGCAATGAAACAAACAATTTTGATGTATGGTATTAATTTGTTTCATTCTAGCATTATGGAAATGTGCGAAATATTTTGTTTTGATTCTTGCTTTGTGGTTTGTATCATTGTAAAATGGCTGCAAGTAATTTTTTTGTTACACCAGTAGCTGTGAAAAGTAATTTTCAATGTAGGAGGGATTTACTGTATTAATGACACAAAAGCTCAAACTGGATGAAAGTTGTAAAAAAAAAATCTGCAGATGAGTAAAGAGGAATGTTTTGGCTCTCTCCAAATTTTGTCAAATAGTTTTGAAATATTCTTATTGCCCTTTTCAAACCAGTGATGACTTACTGCCAGGCATGGCAATTTTTTTTACAAAAATTTATATAAAAAGTATCCACAACAATAGTTCTTAATGCTAAATCTCAAAGCAATTCCTTTATGGTTAGTAAATGGCTTGTTAAACCAGAAAATGTCATTTTAAAACTTAAATGCTGTTAGAGGTGACTTCAATTGTCTACTTACTGTAGTGTTCTCTGAGCACAATGAATCATGTTTCTTTTACAACCTCTCTAAACACACACATATTCAATCTGACTCAGTCCTGTATGGGAATGAATGAAAGCACTTGTCTTGTTAATAAAATTGTTATATGACAAGCAGATCATTTTATTGAAAGTCGTTTTATTTTTACAATCACCCAACAACAATTTCCCTAAGTTTAGCAAAAGTTTACACATTTCCTGCTTTGAGCAGTTGATACAAAACAACATTTGAGATGTTCGACTATCATCAAACTATAATAGGGTTGTCAAAGAACTTTTTTACTAAGCAGAAAACTCTGTATTGTAACACAATCTTTTTAGTGTAAACAACAAATTTAATTTTCTTTAACCTTCTGAAAAAGCATCTAAAAACATGCGCATTCATAAGCCCAGAGTGAATATCCATCACAAGTATTTATGGTTTAATGGAAAGCAAACAATTGGAAGGAGTAGACATTGAGCACACCATGTCCTATTGTGTGCTGTTCTTGATAGCCAAGTCAAAGGTTAAAACATTCTCCAACAATAATCTTCTCATTAGAAATTCTTAAATGGAAACTAGCAGACTCAAATGCATAAATATTACTTGGTTAGAACAACATTAAAGAAGATAGTAGAGATCAAATTTAACAATGGAGAAGAGGAAAAAAGCCAACAATATTGAAAGGAAAGTGGATATGCACAGAAATAAATAATAAGTAAAAAGACCTAACTAGAAGCAACAATTAAAATGATTATAAAATATTTTATCCCTAAAATGGAATGGATAAACAAATACTGCAATTATTTAATAATGTGGATTAGCTGAGACATTATTGAATATAGAAGATAGAAAACATAGAAAATAGAAAAAGAAAGAAAACACAGACCTACATTCTATTAATAGGAGTTCAACATAAGAATGTAAACCATGTTATATTTCTTTAGGTCACAACTCTCAAGGTGACATGGACAGAACACTGCTTTCATATTACTAAAAGATGTTCCCTAACAAGCCTTTGTGGGCTCTAAAAAAGGAAGATCATCCCTTGCTTTACTACAACCCATTTTTGGCAAATGGAAAAGGGACTACATCTATATTTTACAACAAATATATGCTTGCCTTCTTACCTCCACAGTCCTTCACAATCGTTACCCAGCTGTGGGATGTTCCTTTCTGAATGCACTCTGATATTTGCCACCCCTTTCTGCAACGGTCCTTGTCTCCTCTTAAAGCTGTACAAGCTTTTTATAAGCTTACAAATATTCAAAGGACCAGACCATGACCTGGAAAAATGAGAAAGAAGACAGAATGGGGCAGCTTATTACCATTAAGACCATAGATAGAGACAGACAGACAATTTTTTTCCCCTAGAGCCCTTTATTTGCATAATGTTAAATGGGAGCTGAAATATTCCAGTTCTATATTGATTTCAAACTACGTTGAAATCCTCCTTTAATGACATAAATCTTCTTAGAATAGCGGCCATCACTATCAGCTGCCATTTGGAACACCATTAAAAATAATTGCATTTCGTGCCTTCTTTGAGCTTTATGGCTACTTCATTAAGCATGGGGAAAAAGAAAAGTTTTAAATCTCACTTTAAAGCTGCCAACCTCTTTTTTGTTTTCTGTTTAAAGCGCCATTATCTGGCTTGCGATCAAAAAGGAATACCTGTAAACAATGCTATACTTCAACATAGGAACCCTCTTAATGGCAAATTTTAACAAGAATACTTCTCAGTTGTTTTTTTGTTGTTGTTAGGGGTTTTTTTTTTTGCCTTTCCAGTTCACTTTGAAAAATGTAGATTCTGAAAAACAATTGATTTACTGAATCCCTATTTGTTATGGAAAGCAAACTAGAAGCATTTTGCCCCCCAAATCTATTGCTAGAGGATATGCATTTCAGCAGAGCAAATTAAAAGAAAATGATTTTTAACTAGAAATGTCCTTTTACTCAAGTTTACTGCGACATGGTAGGATATTAGGTGACCATCAATGGGTTCTGTAATTAAAACTAAGACACTGTGCTATGTTTCTTGAAGGGAATTATAAAAGTGGCAAATGTATTTCATTAATGTACCCAATAGACTAAAGTGTCTAATAAAACTAAAGTGAGAGCTTTAAGACAAAAACAAAAACAAGCAAGTATAGACCATAATTCAAGGTGTTACTTTGTTTTAATGTGCATGTGATGAAAGAAAAACTGGCTAATTTTGGTCATGATCACATTTAGCTTGCCGTCAATATTGGGTAGTCAAAATTGAGAAGGGGGGCTAGAACGGTATTTTCAAGTTACCTTGACAAAATTTGTCATGGAACTACCAATAATTCAACTGTCGCCTGGTTTTGATGTAGAACTTTAAGAGCCAAAGTTCATAGCCATAACTGTGTGCTGATTCACGGTCCCACCAGCAGACCTTACTCATCTCTTTTAGTGTTGTACCTGAATAGCAGGTTCAACTGCAATGTTGTCATCAGTCTATCTAAGATACTTATTATGCTTTCACTGAGATTAGAAAAAATGTATTTCTTAACCTACACATATTTATATGCAATTTCCATCTAACATAATTATCCTTCATCCGAACAGGAACCAATACTTTGCTATAAGCCAAAATAACTGTCCGGACTTCTTACCAGGGCCTGGATATCTATCTACTAACTCTAAACAAATCTATTTCTTCAGACCTATTGCATCTAGTCATTAACTTTTGAGACCCTATTTGTGCAGTTACTGTTCTAGCACCTTAATTTTTGAGGGGGTTGGGGTTAAGATGCACCTAGATTCTTAAATAATTGGAAAATTATATGATCTAAAAAAAGCTCCCTAATACAAGACTAATGGAGAAAATGCAACTGTAATATTTTTTAGTGAATAGAAATGGCCGAACTTCTTGAAGTTCGGTTCATTTCAGAATTTGCAAACTTCAGTAAAAGTTTGGAAACAAACCCATTAAAGTCAATGGGAGAAAATAGTTTGAAAAGTTTGGATTAATTACAAATAAAATAGCAATGGTAACTTACTGTTAATGACTCTGGCACCTGGGAAATTACATTCGAGGGTTACTGAATTAGAACAGTACATTCAAGGGTTACCGAATTATACAATTGAGGGTTACCGAAAATCGAAGCATACATTCAAGGGTTACAGAATTCAAATGATCCATTCGAGGGTTATCACTGAAACATACGAGGCATATCAATTAATTTCTAAATTCGAGGGTTATGGCCAAAATTGAGGGTTAGCGGTACATAAATTCGAAAGTACGTCCGCAAGTTCGGACATATTATATTATGGCTGTTTAGTGTATATTTCATACAGTTAGTGATAGGTCCAATATTTGTGTAAATCCTCATGTTAATGAGATTACAAATTATTACATGAGAATGCAAACGCCAATATTTTATTCTAGCGTAGGGATTAAGGTGGAGCTTAGTTGCACAAATTGGGATATATTCTGGAAGCAGATTTCACAAACTGAAGGGAACTTCGATTTGTGAATGAAAATGCTTCACTAGTCATCCAACTAAATTGAGAGATCCAGTTGGAAGATTATTGAAATGTCAAGAATTTAACAAGTCCAGTTGATAGAACTGAATACCACAGAGAGTTCATGATGAATGAAAATGTATTAAATGATCATTGGTTTTAATAGGGTTTGGCCAAAATCCGAGATAGAGCTCTTGACTGAGACCTGTAAATAAACTCTAATGAGACTCTGTTTGTGAGGTTCTCATTCATCCAGAATATCTATGGTATTCAGTTAGGTCAACTGGACTTGAAGTTAAGTTCTTGCATATGTTTTTCTAGTCGTACAATTGGCTTTCTCAATTCAGAATGACTTGTACAAGATTTTTGAAGAAGATATTAAATGCTTATTTGTGACCCCATGTTTATTACAGACAGATTACATGGAACAATAAATCACACAAATATCAATAATTTAGCTATTTTAAAAAAAATATGATTCCTATTAGGTAATGAGAAAAATCTTTATCTGTTAACAAAGAAAGATGGAGGAGCACTATAATGTGACTCACAATGTATTGTGCAAACAACACATGTTGGTGCTCCCCTATCTTTCTTTGCTTTTGGATTACCTTGAACCCCTAGAGTAGGGGGTTTGTAGTTTTGTACCTACTAATTTTGTGGCAGTAGCCAACAGCAGAATGCTAGAGTGACTACTCCATATTTATTAACCAGCGGTATCGGAAACCTTCAATATCTTAGGTTTTCATAAAAGTATGATCGTGGCCATAAACGTACAATACCATGCAGTAATAAAGTAGCCCAATGGTATCATATGGGAAGTCGTAGAATAACAATTTCAATTGTAAATCTACAATCGCAAATGTACGACCGTGATCGACTGCAATTGTACATTTACATTCAAGATCGTAAATTTTTGATCCCAGCAACGATTCTAAAAGGTGCAGTTACAACAAATAGGGATACCCCTATAAATAAAGTCCTTATTAGCAGTTTATTGAAAATAAATAAGTATTAATGGTATATCTACCATCCCCAATGAAAAGATATTCCAGAACAAACTTATTCTTTGCATTTTCCTTTTGTTATGGCAAAATAAGACTAATGAGGAAACAATCTGATGAAAGAGAGGAACACCTTTAATGCACAGATAATATACTTGCAAGCAGGTCCCTCAGCCCAGAAGTACCGGTTGTCACTATTAGGGAGATAGCGAGAGAATAAGAGAGACCTTGGGGCCTTTTATGTGCTAAAATAATACGTCACACATAATATGCCAATATATATTACATTATGTCAAGTAGAGGAGGGAACAAGCAATACATATAAAAGTATAATATAATGGATATGGCCAGCCCCTTCCGATAACCCATAGATGGCTATTCCGGTACAAACATCTGTTTCCTCAGTTCCTACATTCCAATTACTTCAGAATAACCATTCACCCCCTCACCCCCAGTCCCATCTGGCCAAGGTAGATTGATATACTGACATCTACATAGATACAATCTTTGTCTTTCAGCCAGAGACAGGAAGGCTCTGATTGTAACTTACAATATGACAGATTATACTTCTTATGAACCTAGATCCTTCAGCACCTGTTTCTAGTACATATGGTTTCTCACAACTACACCAATACAGTTTTATTTGTAATCCTTAACAACCATTTAGGTTCCCTTCAGCAATCTTTTGTCAAACACATTATAAGAAATTTCCCTTACACTTGTCTACAAAACATGACCAGGCAGAGATATTTTCCATTTACCAATTTAGGGGGACAATAAACCATGGTTATCATAGTTAAGTAAGTGATGAGCATGAGATTATTTCCTTTTGCAGTCTTGTCGTACTATAGGTTTTCATGATTCAACTTATAGACATTTCCTTCTTGTCTATAAATGTATTACTTTCTTTCTCTAAAAAAACCCTTTTTTATAACTCTAACATATCTGTCTGTCAGTCAAAGAATGATAACATAGTCCCAAATAATACAAAATAAAAAGGTTGACATGTGGGTGGGGATGTTGCCTGATATAGCTTCATGTCAAGAAACCCTTAATAACATTTAAGAAAAAAATGTTAAGAATCATTTGTTCCAAGACATGTACTAAAAAAGTTCCATCAACTTAAAAAAAAAAAAAAGAGAATAATTTGATGCAGATTGAAAAAAAATTGTCTCATAATTTATTCCATTCACGAGCAGTAATATATTATAAGAGATTCCAGTCAAAATAGCTTACAGAAGGTGACAGGTCATGGCTACAAAATTACACTATAGAATTATTTCTGCAAAGCAAAAGACATCTTATTAATCACAGAGCTTCCACTTCTTTGGAAATCATAACCTTACCATCCCAATGGTAAGCTGGTCAAGAGAATTAAGTACTTTGCATTCTTTAATGAAGACAATGCAAGAAGCAAAATATATTTTCACTTACAACTGATGCCCACTTAAATATATCCTTGATTGCAGACCTGTAAAAGTCAAGGTTATCTGGTTCCCACTTGAACTCTTTCTCTGAAAACCATTTCTTATTTCACATATTTTTTCAAACTAAAGAGCTGATAAGAAGTACTGAGCAGAGACATTTCAGCACTGTATTTTGTGTCCCCTGCTGTGATTTTTTTTTCCCTTACAGAAATGAGAAAAATAGCAATTCTCTTAAAAGGACAACCCTCCTTAAACAATGACTGGTAGAGATTTTTTTAAAAAAATGTTATGGTCTTCAAGGTTGACAGAGATAAATGTGACCAGAGCATGAAGCAAAACAATTATAATGATTTTAAATATAGAGCTTTTATTTTTTATATACTTAATTATCTTTACGTAATACAGTAAATAGCTACAATAAAGAGATTATCAATACGTAAGAAAAAATGTGTAATATACATACTATTGCAGTAGCGTTGTATTCAATTAGATCAACTGGACTTGAAGTTTAGTTCTTGAAGACGTTTCGCTAGTCATCCGACTGGCTTTCTCAATTCAGAATGTCAGAATGACTTGTACAAGAATCTGTGGCAATTATGTACCCTGGAAAATCCCAATTAGCATATCACAGCCAAGTGTTAAGGGCGTGATTGGATAGTGGCTAAGAGGTGTTATAGGAACGCCCAGAGTAAGGTGTCAAAACAGCATTGTACATGGCAGACAGTTAGGGTCGAACCCCATCACCTCTATTTAGGCTTGGTTTCTTTATTTTCACATAAATGGCCTCCTTGACACCTCTCTTGAACCAGCCACGTTCCTTTGCCAATATGTTAACATTACAATCTTCAAAAGTATGTCCTTTATCCTTAAGATGTAGGTACACGGCTGAGTCCTGTCCTGAGGAATTGGCTCTTCTGTGCTGGGCCATACGTTGATGCAGTTACAAACTTAGATGCAGTTACAAAGTTAAAAAGGTCACTTTTTGGAATGTGAATAAACGTTTTTCTATTTTTGACCTATGAGTGGATGTACCCATTTTTGAGAGGTCTTTTTCTGGGGTACTCTCTTTGAGCCCCAACCTTTGGGTAGGTAGTACATGGATATATCTCCTTTGGGCACCACTGGATTTGCAGTGTTTCCTATAGGTCATTTTTCATTGAGCTGTGCTCATCCAGAACATTGTAGATTTGTTTAGCAGGGCTTCAGTATCTTTAATAACATACATTGTCAAATCAATAAATGCTGAACTGAATAAGTGAATTTGTTATATACTTGTAAATATTCAAATACATGTCTACAAGGTAGACAGCTTATTATGCGGGTACTACTGCTACTTTAGAGAAATATATCCATTGCAGGTTTAACTAACTAACAGGTAAAAGGGCAAGATATTCCTTGATTTTTTTCATCAGTAGAGATGGCCGAAACTGTTAAGTTTTGTTCTGTTTTCGGATTTACGGATCTCAGGAAAATCCTGAAGATCCGAAAATCCAAAAATGGAGCATACATTCAGGACTTCGGGGGCCATTTTTGATGATTATAAATAATCCTCGAAAATATCCCTGAACGTTCACTAATCCTCAAAACTATGATCGGAAACTACTTTCGAGTTTCCGATCATATTTTCAAGAATTATCAAACGTTGGAAGATATTATCGAAATTAGCCTAAAATGTTCAATAATCATTGAGAATGGGCTCCAAAGTCCTGAAATCCAAACGATCTGTCCGGAACATTCGGATTTTGGAATCGATGGGTTCCATGTCGGAACCTGGGTCTGAGACAGTGTTTATCTAGAGGTAAAATAAATGCTATTCAGGATGCCTGTGTGGATACTCCTAAATGAGGGTAGTTCACATATTTATATACTATTTTTAGACTGAAAACCAGTAGAGGCTCATATAGTTGTTTTTTAAAGTTCGAATGAAATACAATTAAAATATCAATGGTAACTTAATGGCTCTGGGACCTGGGAAATGGTCTGGGGAACACATTTTAATATCCAGAATTTTTTTTAAAAAAAACTATTTTATTCTGACACGTGGTACTTTCAAGCTCATGCGTTCGAACATTCGATAATTATCCCATAAAGGATTCGAAGATCGTTCGATTTTCGAATTTGATAACTATTGAAAGTTCGAAAGTCTGAGAAATCCGGGTCTGGGATAGTTCGACAAGTCCGAGTCCGTTCAGACTCGATAAGTTTGGCTCGAACTCGGGTTCGAGTTCGAGTTCTAGTCCATCTCTACTTGTGACAATTTGTGAATTTTTCCCCTTTGCAATACATGCTTAAGCCTCTTAATAGTTAACTCTTCTGTGTATTTTCTGCTTGTTGTCATGGTAACTAAATAAAATCTGATCCCACATCAAACATATAATCCTATTGGATTATGCTACCTTGAAGACGGTTAAAAAAAATGCTTAGTGTTACTTTCTGATTTAAATTACGGCTGTGCCAAGTTTTTAATCCTCCATCATATGTTGCAAAATGCTGATGCAACTCCATAGTATTGCTAAAATGTTTCTGGTATGCAGTTTGTACCCATATATACCATCTACAATAAACTTTTTAGTATTCATTTAATTAACCCCATTCTTAGTAATATTCCTTTTTTGCACAGTATGTTACATTTTTTAAAGATGAGACAATGTGGTCCAGTGAAATGTTTTTTCTTAATCACATTTGAATAAAGAAGGCCGAAACTGCTGGGTTTAGTTCCATTTTTGGGTTTTCGGATCTTGGGAAAATCCTGAAGATCCAAAAATCAGAACTTAAATTCGGGATTTCGGAGCGCGTATTTTATCGAATGTTCAAGGGATTTTCGAAAATTCTCACAATTAGCCTTGAACGCTCGATAATACGATCGGAAACTATTTTTGAGTTTCCAAACCTATTTTCGAGTATTGTCGAATGTTCAAGGCATTTTTGAGAGATATATTAGAAATCCGTCTGCTTTCGGATGGAAAATTCGGATTTTTGGAAATTTTAAATTTGAATAGTTACATGAAAGTATATTTATTCCAGAATATATTGTTTAAGTTGGAAGAATCTCTTTCTCTGGTCTAGAATGATGCATCAGTTCTGTTTCTGGTTTGCACAATATGACAGAAGTGCACACATAGGAATCTTACACTAAATTATACTTTTCCATTATACATCTTATAATTAATTCAAAAGTCTGTCTAGTGCTTCATTTCTGTAAATAGAAACAAAGTGATTGAAGCATCCTCCCCCTACAACTACAAATAAAAGACACACAACTTTCCTAAAAATCCTGTGCATGTGATCGCTATGGATGGATTTTAAAGGACACCTTTAAACTGTGCTAGATTTTGCCTGCAGCTTTGCATGCAATTGTTGATAATATATGCATTTCTATTGAGGACATTATATTACAAATCAAACACAGTATGCCAGTCTTTATCAAGAGAAAATGACATTTTCTATAACATTTCCTATGACCTAATATTTATATTTAACAGTTAATTTAAAGGAAAACATCCCCCTCATAATGATTCTTTTAGAAAGAATGGCCCCTTATCCTCTGGAATAATTAGCTTACACCTCTTCTGCCTTGTGTATGTAAATAGCTTTATTTGGACATGCCCACTTGAGAAATTTAATGAGCTGAAAATGAGCTTGAGCATGCTCAGAGGAGTCAGATAGAGAAATAGCATTCCGTCATTGGCTGTGATGTCAACTGTCATACCCATGACTAACAGTTGTTAACTGTAAAAAAAAAAACAAGAAGTAGAAAGAGGGGCAGCATGGTATTTTGCAGCATTTCAGGGTAGTCTTATAACTTTTAACTTTAATTATGTCTTGAGGTTTTGGGGATGAATTATCTATATGCAGTTTTTCATTTGAGGGGTGGATTTGCTCTTTAAACAGTTTCAGTTTTATTGATATTACTTATTTTTCTGCTTCTGGTTTTAAGAGGAATCCTAATAATTTATCTGTTGTATTTAGTTAGATCAACTGGACTTGAAGTTTAGTTCTTGAAGACGATTCGCTCGCTAGCCGACTGGCTTTCAATTCAGAATTTCTTAATTCAGTTTTCTGAATTGAGAGATCAAGTTGGATGACTAGCGAAACATCTTCAAGAACTAAACTTCAAGTCCAGTTGATCTAACTGAATACAACAGATGTACCATGACCTGGATGAATGAGAACCTCCACAAGCAATCTTTATAATAGTTATTTAATTATTAAAATAAACAGAATACATATAAAAAGACAAAACAATATCCTCTGGCCATCCTTGGTCCACTCCTGCTCAGCCCACTCCCACATCTGGCCTGCCCCGACATCTGCCCATATTATCAGTACCACCTGCTGCAAGATTTCCCAATTAGGGGGCCTACAGTCTGCTTGTTTGGCACCCATGAGCTATGTCCATTGGCTTTTTTATAATTAAAGACAGTCTTTGTACATTCTAGAAGCTGGTCAACTCCAGAATGTTGGTTAGACCGAGCGCTGGCACTATGGTGCTTCTAGCAGCTGGTCAACACCTCAGCGTGGGTTTAACAGAGCGCTGGCGATTTCTTTCTGAGTCTTTGTATTGTCTCTAATCATCTGATCATTGTCTTAAATAGCTTTCACTTCTACTACTTTATGTCATAAATTTAAGTAATTAATCTTATTCTTATTCATAGCATCCAACTTTTTAAAGGAGAGGAACCTAAAAGATTAGTGGTGGATATTAACTTAAAATAAATAGCAAAGCCATCATTCTACTTCCATGGGGACATTGGTGTAAGGATTGGTAATAGAATGTTGCTTCAGATATTGACTTTACTCAGAAGCTTAAACAGCATGAATGCTTTTCTTGCCAACACAGCAAAAACAGCTGCACTCATTTCAGAGTAGTTTAATACTTTTGTGGGATTGCACATGGTTCTATTTTTTATTGTCATATTGCAGAATTGCTTTAATTGAATTGGATTCTTCTAGCTTATAAAAACTGCATGAGCTAAATATTTTAATAGCATAGTGATGGATGCCTCTGCCATGCAGAAATCAATTCCCAGGGTGCCTTTGGTCTCTGAAGACCAAGTTCAGCTATGATACCAAAGCTTTCATAGGGCATATGTTTTTCCTTGTGATTACATATCTTTCTTCTGTTTTTCCGCAGTGTGCAATTATGTATTTTCTCAAAATTATGTAGGCCAGTAATTAAAACCATTTTTAAACATCTGAAAAAGAAATGGTACAATACTGGAAGATTGCACTGTGTTAGAGAAACATTTAGAAATCTCAGTGGTTCAGTAAACAATAATTATAACATCTACAACAAAATCCTATTTTCATAAACCATAATATAGATGAAAATTAAGCCTTTTTTGTTTTTAAATTTTTAGAGATTCTTTTTTGCTTATTCTCTTTTGTAAACTGACTTTCTGAATAGTCAACATAAATATGTGTGTGGTGGGGCTTGATAACCATTTTGGTTATGTAGAAATATATACTACATTTACAATATACCACATAATAATACATACCTGCACTTGTGATGTAATAACCACTTTGCGTCCGTGAATACATTGTAGGAACCAGATAAGTTGTGTTTTTTTGTAGGATAGTTTTTCGGGTAGTGTGGGTTTTACATTCATTTAGGGAATAGCACAATAAATTGCATATCCCCCTACATGCCGTTTACTATGGTTATTGCAAAAGGAATTTACTACTAGATCCCCTCTTTTGGCACTATTTTGTATAGAATTCTGTTTAAATCTCATAGGTTGAAATGCTCCATATTTCATATTGCATTAACCATTTAGTTACTTCGATGGATCTAGGGATGGATTCTGGTTCCAATTCGGAACTGATTGGTACCCTTGGATCGCAACCCCCTGATTCTATACAGAATCTGCCCCGCAAAAATTTCCATATGTTCGATAACCTTTGAAAGAAGGGAGTTAGTGGGTGACCGAATATACAAGGCTACTTTTGAGGGTTACTGCATATTTGAGGCTACTTTTGAGGGTTACCGAAAGTAGCCTCAAATATCCATCTTATCATATCAATATCTTGAAGATTAAATTTAATGTATGTTTTGGTGATTCGTACGTGTTCCCCTAACCTTTTCTCAGATGCCTGAGTCATCTAGAGTAAGTCACCATGCTTTATTTTCTTTTACTTTCAGATTTCCCCACTGACTTCTATGGGTTCATTTTAGAATTTTCTGGTTTTTGGGGGGAATTCCCAAAATCCGAAAACAGAACAAAACTTGCTGGTTTTAAACATCTTTAGATTGATCAGAGTATGGACAATGCAATATTAAATGCTCTCTATGATTTCTGTCCTGCATAAGTGCTAACTTAGTCATTTGTGGAAATGTAGTAAGGAGTTAACATGGGTTTAAGATAGCATTTGAAGTGTGTGTTCCAAAACCTAAGTCTAATGTTATAAATGGTGTAAAAGTTTTCCTGTGTTATTAATTGTTATTTATAATGATACAGTTTATGTATCTTTATTAAAAAGATGCATTCAGGTTGCTGGAAAGTTAAGTTAAAATCATGCTAACTGATGTAATACTGGTTATGGTGGCCATTAAGGCAACAACGCAATCGTATGTTCTGAGGATTGTACGTTCGGATAAAACCAAAAAAAAATCAACTTCCCTCCACAAAAGATTTATCAGAAGATTGTCGTGTGGTCAACCATATATGAACTGATGATCTTACAATATCAGAATATCACAATATCGTACAAATGCGATCTTTGTGTCTATAGCCACCATTAGTCTGACTTTAACTGCTGCAAAGGTTATGTAAGCGTTAACTATGCAGCAGCAAACCATTGTGGGATTTACAATTGCCAGCTGAATCTGTATTATCATTTTTTTATGTGGAACATGGATGTATAATGTAATCTTCATCTAGAAACAAACTGGTATATTCACTATTTGAATGTGGTAATGTTGCTGCCATCTGTAGAGGTCCTTGTATCTGTTAAAACTTGTTTTTTTTTTATTTTGTTTTTAAGTGTCTGTTGGAACTTATGTCATTTTAACATTCAGAAAGCAGTTAATCACCTGGGTAACAAGGTCTTTTAAAGAGCTTCTTGTATAAAAAGGCTTCTTTAGTTACACACGCTACTAAGACTTTTATAGAAATGCTGACACCAATTTACAGTATATTTATTTAAATATAGATAAAGAAACAACAATAATGTAACCTGCTTAATATCTGAATAGTTATTGCTCTTATTTTTCTTTTATCTTGATAACTGCATTAAGAACTTTTAGGAGCACTTCATATGTCTATGAATGTTTTCAGTTACCCTAGCAGTTCAAAGGGAAACTTTGAAGGAGAATGTACAAGTGTCCTCATTTAAAAAAAAAACAAAAAAACCAAACCTCTCTCATACTTTACAAACAATCCTATTCTTATGTTTATGTCACTAGCTGCTGTGAATCCAAAGTTATAGACATGTACATTTTCACTTCCTTGTTTACTTCTCTACCATGACAGACATACCATCAGCTTTGTCATAAACCTCATCCCACAAAAATGTATTTTTAATAAACCTAGTTACATGCCTACAATCATTTTCTGTGCCTTAGTGAGAGATACATTTCCTATTCATGCTTGTGGCTTGCTTTAGAAATACTTAAGAATTTATTGCTTACGATGCAGTAGACAACATGGTATCTACCCCATGTACTACCAGCAAGATACCCATGTGCGTGTTCAAGTGCATGGGGTGCAGCAATGGGTTCTGGTGACTTCTACGAAGTAGAAGCAGAAAATACCCCCCTTTAAACTACTGTACGTTTGGATATATTGCAGCTAGAAGCATGATCATGGATTCAATTTAAAGGTTGGAGTTTACTCTCTTTAATAGATTTTTTTAAAAATGCAATTTTATGTAGAAATTTCCCCTATCTTTGAAACTCAATCATAATAATGAATATGCTAGTTGAATATTTACACCTCTAGTTACATCACTTGGAAAATAAATATAAACCTTTCTTTATATTCTGGGAATTGACCCTACATCTCAGTTGAACTGATGAAGCCCCTTTTTGATTACTGAAAAGTCCAGTTAAGTTGACTTTATAGTATTGATACACCCAGATGGTCATTCCGACAGTGATAACTGTTTTTAGTATAAAGAAAATATTTGGTTTTTGGATAAGGTATACAACTTCAAATTAAGGAACCCCTCATTTTCTGTCTGCAGACCATTCTAGTCCATATGCTTCATTATTAGTACTATTCCTAACAAAACTCTAATTCTAAAAAAAATAGCTTTTTTGAGAGCAATATATATAGAGATTAGCTTATTCAGACTGTGACTTCATAACTGACTATCAGAAATGTAAAACTGCTCTTTTCACCTTTTCTGGGAGCAACCCCAAGCTTTCTTAATTAGCAATATTTTGGATACACTGAGGGTTTTTTATTCACCAGAACCAAAGGATGATAAGCTTGACTTCCTTGTTGCATGTTCTCCTTTATACTCTGTATGAGTATCCTATAAATGTTAGAAAGAGGACTGTTTAGTCACAAAGATGTTCGTTCAAGTGTTGTGAATTGAAACCCCTAATCCAAAATCCCCAGCATGTAGCAATTATCACAGGATGTTGGTAATTGTATTTTACAACAGATTGTAATTCTCTCCCCTTGTTCTTGATATCTGAATGCATTCTCATATTCACAAATGTGTAAAGAAGACATTACATTTTGTTTAATCTTATTATGTTGACCTATCACACATATTGGAAACAATTTGAAACATCCATAAATCAAGGCACCTGTAAAATTAAAATGATAGAGGGAGCACGGTGACTCAGTGGTTAGCACTAATACCTTGCAGCACTGAAGACCTGAGTTCAAATCCACCCTTGGAAACATCTGCAAGGAGTTTGCATGTTCTCCCCATGTTTGTGTGGGTTTCCTCCGGGCACTCTGGTTTCCCCCACAATCATAAAGACTGGTGTATGTGTTAAATAATTCTAATAAATAGATTGTAAGCTCTACGGGGCATAGCCTGATGTGAATGTATACATGTAATTGTAAAGCGCTACTGAAGATGTTGGCACTATATAAATCCATAATAATATAATCAAATTTCAGTTTTGTAATGGAGGAAATTCATTAGGGAGGAAGTCCAGACATAACTCTCGGATTTTCTGATTTATCATATCGCGGAAATATTTCCGAATGTTTAATAATTAACCCATTTTCAAAATAAAATATTCTTTTTGGAAATGTAAATTTGGAAATACGTGAATATGCTGATATTGAGAAATATCTAATAAGTGAGCCCTCGGTTGCAATAATGGAAGAAATGTTGAATATACGAGCCTATATATATTTGATTTTGAATATTTGAAAATCATAGAATATTAGATGCATAAACTAAAAAATAGCTTTTTTAAAAATAAGTTTTGATTATTTGTATGTGTTTCCGAGATTGTTTTGTAAGTCCCTGAGCCATTTACACTTACGTACTATTGTGATTGACTTTTATAGGTCTGTTTAGGGATTTTCACATTTTCAGATCTCAAACTGGAACTCGTCAGTTCACTTTATCTCTATTCATTATACAAGATCCAGAATGGGAGTTACTACTAGTAGCTCTCTGTAAAAATCTGGAAGGATGTGTACCTTTAAATATAAAATCATTCTTCTACATGGACATTGACTTTGCTAATTGTGGTCTACGTAAAGAAATGAGTTTCTGTGGATTTTCAGCTTCTTTTCATCATATCATAAAGGAAGTAGACCAATAAAATATGCTTTTTCATGTTCTGTTTTCATTCTTCAGAGAGAAACAAAATGTAGACACTGCATTGAGACTGCCTCTGGTATATACGACATCTGTAGGGAGTTTACTGATGCAATGAAACAGTATCAATTAAATGAAGGAATCTTTTGATTGACAGCTTAAATCACTGGGGTCTTTTTTAAATTATTAGACAGATTTGCTAATAACATGTAGATCAGGATATTAGCTGATGCTTCGTATAGAAACTGAAATGCTTTGCATGACAATGAAGTATCTGGTATCCTCAACCAAATGTAAATGCATTCCAAAGGAAGAAAGCAGATTGCATGCAAATGATAGAATCCTTCACACAGTGAATCATGATTCCAAATAATCCTATATTTTCTGTAGTTAGACCAGGAGGATGCTTTCAGGTTTATTCAACACAAGTTACACAAGTTGTTCATTTCCTTCAACCAATAAGACAATATCTTTTTACTGGTCTATAAACATTTGAAAACATCTGATTGGTTGCTGCAGATTAAGAACACAGGCAACATTTTGCACCTCTTATTAAATAAGCCATAGATTGAGTATGCTACTTTACCCCTTGCACCATCTTACTGAAAGGAAAGGAAAAAGAAAATGCCTGCATTAGTGCACAGACAGGATTGTTTTACTAAATCAAGTTGCTTCTGTCAGTCTTTTTACTGCATTTCAGAGTTTTCATAACATTGGGAATGTAAGCCTTTCTGGGCCTCTAGGGCCCCAGCACTTTCAAACAACTGACTGGTAATTACTGGAAACCTTTGAGGCAGAGCTACAAAAGGAAGGGGGGGGGGGTTAAGAGACTTCTGGAAGACTTTATATTTGAGTTACGAGAGGAAGCAGATTGCTATTTATTTTTGCTTTAGGGGAGAAAAACAACTCTAATTTTCTTTATTTTAATGAAATGCATTTTGCTGCTTTGCATCTGAGACTGTACTTTCCCCTCCCTATTGCAAGTAAACTCTTACTATATTAGAAAACAAACAACTATATAAATTGTCTGTGAGGATGAGCAATATGGTTTAAGCTCTAATATATGCTTGGTGTGTACATTTTCTTAGTGGTATACAGGCCATTTTTTATGGTGGCTCAGTTGTTAGCACTGATTCCTTGCAGTGCTGAAGTCCTGAGTTCAATTCCACCCGTGGACACATCGCAAGGAGTTTGTATGTTCTCCCCGTGCTTGCGTGGGTTTCCTCCGGGCACTCCGGTTTCCCTCATAATCATAAAGACATACTGATAGGTTGTATGTGTCAAATAAATGTGCTTAGATTGTAAGCTCTTTGGGGCAGGGCCTGATGTGAATATATACATGTAATTGTAAAGCGCTACAGAAGATGTTGGCGCTATATAAATCCACAATAATAATAATAAAATAATAATTGTATCAACAGTGAATCAGTTATTGCAGATAAAACATAGTCAATATAATATCCTTTTATTTACAGTAGTAAATAAAAAGACATTATATTGACTAATTAAAGGAAAGCAAATGCTAAAATATAAATTAGCCA
The DNA here is from genome assembly GCA_019447015.1 of Hymenochirus boettgeri. Lineage (NCBI taxonomy): Eukaryota > Metazoa > Chordata > Amphibia > Anura > Pipidae > Hymenochirus > Hymenochirus boettgeri. The sequence continues at coordinate 13,532,149 of CM033473.1, read as the reverse complement.
GAATAGATTCTATACGTTTTTTTTGTAACAATGAGTTTTCCTACTGCCCAGTCTTGATTGTAGAAAGGTTTTTCCCACAAAGTTGACCAAATTAAGAGGGATCTAATCAATCAAAAAATGAAAACTGTGCCTTTTGCTGAATGTAAAGCAATTCAGTAGATAAACAGAGTGTATTACTGTAGGTTTATTGGTTATAACTAGAGTCATATTGCTTACTCAGGCAAGTAAATTAACTCAGCCATATCCATTAAGTGCAATTGCTCCCCTCAAGTTGTGCTATAGAAATAAAATAGAGACATGTTAGGGAGATGCTTCCTTATTATTACTCACCAATGGATATGGGTTTTGAACTTTTAAAAAACAACATTTTTCAGAACTTTTGAATATTTAATATCGATTATCAAATATTCAAAACTGATTATCAATTATTCGATATCAAATATCCAGATCCCATTGACTTCTATTCTTTTCATTTTTGAATTTTCAAAAATCAAACTTCGGGACAAAATTAACCAGTTTTAAACATCTCCAATTTACCAATACAAATGAAAAGAGTTTCATACTATCAATACTAAAGTTGATTTAATTTGACTTTGGACCACAAATGATTCCTTAATCTAGTCACCTCTTTGCTTTTTAATTATTGAAAAATTAAAGCATTCTAACTTGGCATCTTCTTTCTCAACCTGTCTAAATTTGAAAAATAATTTGGTAAACAAATATATGAGTGCTCATTATGCAAAAACTGTTAATTTGCTGGTTTTAACTTAGCATCCATGAAGAGTTATTGTTATGCAATACTTATTTTAACTGAAGTTAATTAGGACCAGAAAATCGCTCCTTGTTTATAATTGCCTCCAAACCTCAGGACATGCTGTGCTAATCCTGTACTCATGTGTGTGGTGTAGTGTAGAAAACAAGGGATGCTCAGTTAATGTAATAGTACAGCTGAAGTATTACCTGTGGGAAATAATGTTCTTTTACCTGATACACATAATGATTGAGCAAAAAAGGCTGAGAAAATGGCTTTTCTTTTAAAGAAAAAGGACATTATCTTGGCATTTCATTGGGAAAACTCTGGGTGTCCCTAAATAAGTTATTTTTTGGAAGAATTAGATTCTAATTACTTCAATGGTTTTAAAATATAATCACTCTTGAATGTATGTCACCCCCCCCTCTCCCCAGACTTTTTTTTTTTTAGAAGATGTAGAGATGGCCGAAACTGCTAGGTTTCATTCCATATTCGGGTTTTCGGGTCTTGGGAAAATCCCGAAAATCCGAAAACGGAACTTAAAATCGGGACTTCGGAGTGCGTTTTCAAATTTTATTGAGCGTTCGAGGCAATTTTCGAAAATGGCATCAAACGTTCGATAATCCTCGAAAATACACTCGGCAACAGTTTACAATTTTCGTATTTTCTGGGATTATTGAACGGTCAAGGTTATTTTCGAAAATTCCCTCAAGCATTCAATAAAAATAAAAAAATCTCTCTAAAGTCCTGAAATCCGAATGATCCGTCCGGTTTTGGTACTGTGGTACTGTGTCTGATCCGGGTCTACATGTAAGCAATGTTGCTGTTTATTTTTATTGGAGAGAGAGAGCTCTTTTGAATGGACATGTGTAGGGAGACCTGTTAGGGGAAGTTTAGAAATGCAGACTAATGATGGTCCATTCTTGAGTTAAGTTCTGTACAGATGTGTGATCACGGGACTGACCAGCAACACACGTCTGGCTATATTGCCATACAGACAAACTGAGCTCCCATAGACTTACCGATAGTCAGACGAAATGCCTGTTTGTCTCCCAGACATATGTTATGGGTCAGTCTGCACATCTGTATGGAGCTTTAGTAAGGTAATCAACTACAGTTGTTTTTAGGAAGAGATTCTCACTTATGTGGTCATGCTATATATATAAAAAGGAATAGCAATAAAACTATAATCAAATGTGCATGGGCCCTTTAACACATTGCACATTGTAAACATTTTTTAAGTAAATAGTATATTAAATTGAATCTATGGGTATTATTCTTATTCATTTCAGACATGCATTATGCAGCTTAATATCCTGGTGATTGCAATTCATCGAAAGTGTATAAAATAATCTAAAGATAATGTAGCCTGAAAAAATGAGAGTAGGCGTTAAAGACATCTAACAAATTATTCACTTTATTATGTTATATATATATACTCTTATTTTTTTACATTAAAATCATGTAGATATTTTAAATCTAGTGCATTTTTAAAAAATTATTTTTAATGTGTTAGTGAGCTATGATTAGAAAATTCACAAGTGATATTACTGGTAGAGATGTTGAATCCGAGGGTGTCAAAGTCCTAATAAACTTTTGGAACTCGCGGAATTTACGAAACCCGAATTTTCTGAGTTTCCGATTTTTATTGAAAATTCAATAATTATCGAAAGTAGATGATTATCGAAAGTAGACCATTTTCGAAAATTGAAAGTAGATGATTATCGAAAATCGAAAGTAGATGATTATCGAAAATCGAAAGTAGATGATTTTCGAAAATCAGAATTAGACGATTTTCAAAAATCAAAAGTAGCCTAATTTCGAAAATCGAACTTTTGAAATTTCAGAAAATTTCGAAAATTCCGAAAATTCAGAAATGAAACTCAACAGTTTCAAACATCTTTAATTACTGGAGTGTTAAATTTCAATGTTAGCATACTGAACCAGAATACTCAAATTAAAAGTATTGATTGTGTTACCAAAGTAAAACAGAAAAATTAGAAAAACTAATGCCATTTTAAAAAATAACTTTTTTAATTTGGTTTGAAATACATATTTTTCTAAATAGTAAAATGAAAAAAATGAATTATTTTAAGTCGGATGACTAGCGAAACGTCTTCAAGAACTACATTTCAAGTCCAGTTGATCTAATTGAATACAACAGATATACCATGACCTGGATGAATGAGAACCTTCACAAGCATATTTAAGTGGATTCTTTTCTTTTTTTAATAAGCATTATCAATTCCCTTAAATTCAAGATGCTTAATTTAATTATCATAAAATGTATAATATTAATGATTCTAATTCTTAAATTATGGATTTATTTCCTTGATTTAATTAGATTCTGAGTCATCTTAACCTCGTATAAATGATCCTTCAAAGCAAAAAACTTTAATTGACCCTATTTTCAAGGAAGACAGTTCTTCTCTATGCAGCTTACAATCTTTTACGGACTCAGATTTCTCGTATTGTTATATTTTATTTTTATTTTTTTTAGATTTACCCTTTTAACATGTACTAAGTCCTTTTTAATTTTAAAAAAATGCCCCTTGTATTCTGTTTTTTATACTAATCTCATCTTAATGTTTTGACCCATAACAAAACAATACATTTAAATAAAGTTAAACTCTGAAGAGATGTATCTTCAGTTGTGTTTATAAACTTATTGATCATAAATCCTAAAGAAAAATGTTTCATAATTTTTTTTTTTAAAGGGCATGTCCACCCCTGTTCCTAACTTTTTACAGATAGTAGGGCTAGTTCCCCCAGCCCCAACCACTATAATATTTTTTTCAGAAAGTCCCCCGATCATTACTTACCTTCCCTCTCTCCTCCACCGCAATGCCCGGCCTTCTGCTTGCATAGCAGGGGGCCGGACTGGCAGCCGCGTCTGTGATTGGTTGAGAGGCAGCCAATCACGGACGCGGCTGCCGACAGTTCAGAACGCCAGAGGAGAGAGGGAAGGTAAGTAAAGATGGGGGGAGTCTCTGGAAAATATATTTTAGCGGTTGGGACTGGGGGAACTAGCTCTAATATCTGCCTAAGGGTTTTTACACTGGGGGGAGAGCAAAACGTGAGGGAGAGGTAGGGAGAGGGAGGGGGGGAGGATGTGAAGGGCTGCTCTGAGCAAGCTAAAAACACCTGAGAGGACAGCTCAGAGGGGTAAACAATTTCCCTGGTGGCCAGGCTCCTGGTGATCAGTTTTTATAACTTTGGGGGGACTTTACAAGAGAACCATTTGGAGCTGGGATGTAAGGTAAGGTTTTTTTATACACTACAGAGTGTGGCCAATAGTGGGTTAAATTTTAGTTTTGGGGGTGGACATGCCCTTTAATGTGTAATCTAGCCATTAATTGTTTACTGTATGTACTGTTTCATATACACCATTTCCCAAGTCCCTGTGCCATTTACAGTAAGTTACCATTGTTATTTATACCTCAATTTTTGGCAGAACTTTAAGATTTTTTAACTCCCATTGACTTCAATGAGTCTGCTTGTGGATTTTCAATTTCGTTCAAAAATCCATGAAACTGAAAGTGAGTTCGGCCATCTCTATTACAGTACAAACAAGTCCCATAAAAGCTAAAATGTAGAAATATGATTTTTTTTAGAATGATATAACAAAAAATATAGACATAATAATATTTTATATTATTCTCTTTTAGTCTATAAGGTAGCTGCTTGCAAGCCCTCTGCATCCTACTGTTAAAATGAAAGGGGTTTGGAAACAAATCTTCACAAACCATGGGCAGAACAAACTATGGTTTTGTGCATATCTAGTAGTGATCGCTTCAAAAACTCTCTACAAGTAAACATACTTGTAGGATTGATCAAGGAAGGTTACTGAAGACAATGTATTTGCTTTGGGATGGTTAAACTAATGTTTTAAAGGTAACATTATAGGGCAAACATAGGCTATATGAGTAATCCATATGAGTAAAAATAGCTTCTAATATATCGTTACTGTACACTGATATGTGACAAAACATTAATTATATTATACAAGCTACTAATACAAAAAGGAAATCTCAGACCACAAATTGCAAGACCGTATTGGATTATTAATATTTCCATTTGTCTTCTGACCTTCTTTGATTTATCCTTTCATTTATTGGACCTAAATGCATTTCAGCCACAAATATCTAGTTGTGGTAGCAAAGAAAATCATCCTAAATTAGTTCTTCTTACTTTAAAATGAAAAAAGTAAGAAGATAAGAAGTCTCAATAGCTATTACATTTTAGGCAGATCTAGTTTATGTAGATGTATGTTACAAGTATATAAGGTTATTGATATTTAATGTAAAAGTTTGAGGATATGTGTTAGTAAATATAAATTAAATATTTAAATAGCATATATTTATGATTGAAAGTTGTCTGTGACAAAGCTTAATAAAATGCCTCATTTACATTGCTTCAACAGTTTTATATTGTTAGAACTTATTTCCTCCTGCAGCCTAAAGCCTTCACATTTTGTTAAATCTCTTCTTTAAGGCCACAATCTTCAATGGTTACCATTTTAAAGGGTATGTCAACCTTTGAAAATATTTTTTTATATGTTATTCCCCCTGTCCCCCCAGCCCCAACCACTCTATTTATTTTATCAGAAAATGCCCCAAACTTTACTTACCTTCCCTCTTTCCTCCGCCGCGCTGCCAGGCCCTCTGCTTGCGAGAAAATGCAAGCAGAGGGGCGGGACCGGCAGTCGCGTCTGTGATTGGCTGAGAGGCAGCCAATCACGGACGCAGCTGCCGGGAGTTCATTGTGGCGGAGGAAAGAGGGGAGGTAAGTAAAGTTTGGGGCACTTTCAAATAAAATAAATAGAGCGGTTGGGGCTGGGGGGACAGGGGGAATGTTATAGCAAAAGGGTTTAATGGTAGGGGGAGGGAATCCTAATCGGAAGGGAGAGGGAGGGGGAGGGAGGAGGAGAAGGGCTGCAGTACACATGCCAAACTTCCCCCGGAGGCCAGGTAGGAGGCAGAGTCCTATATGGACTCTGCTATCCTCCTGGTGTGCAGTTTTGGGGACTTTGGGGGGGACTACAGGAGAACCTTATGGAGCTGGGATGTGAGGTAAGGATTAAACTACACTACATGATGGGGCCAGTAGTGGGGGGGGATTATAGTTTTGGGGGTGGATATGCCATTTAACAATGAAACAATAGTGTTATAGGTATGACCCACAAATCAAAGTTTTATAAAATGTAAACAGTATTTATTGTTAACCTTAAGACTAAGTGGGACATCAGTAAAATGTTAATGCAATCAGGGTCTTTTAATAAGTTATAATTAGAGAAAAAATGAAGATGGAAGCCAACACCGTTCTCTTCAAATGTTACATTTGGCAATTGACTAAGCTTATAATTTAGTATAAACTGGAAGACTTGCAGAACATTTTAGTTGATTCTTAAACTATGATACCAGTTATATATTGAAAATATAAATTGTTAATTGCTTCTTTTTTTCCGTGTTTTTCAACATCTCTCCAATACTTTTCCTTATATAGAATTTTTTGCTTCCTATTTTTGTTAAACTTTTGGTTTTTTGCAAACCTTTTTAGTTAACTCTTAGTCATGACAGATGGGCAAACTGAAATCCATTCCACTTGCAGATTTGTGGATTTTCAAAAATATCTGACTAACAGTGCTTGTGTTTTTGGCTCATAGAATAAGAAAGTAAGACAAATGTTATTTTTATTTAAATCCGTGTGCCTTTATGATGGTGTTGTCATCATTACATTGATCTTATTTTATATATGTGTGTGTGTGTGTGTGTGTGTGTGTGTGTTCCGATTCCAGTATATCTATCTATCTATCTATCTATCAAAGAAGAAATACACCACACTCCAATCAGCCAGTTATGAAAGTGATAACATTACATCATTCTTGACATCATCTTAAATAGCCTCCCTGTTCCGCCCCTATTTATCTCTTAAAGGGGTGGTTACCATTAATATTTATTTTTACAGTTATACAAACTTTATAACAATGTATATATATGCAATATGATAATGCTCATGAGGAAACACAGGGACATGGTAACATATTATTTACAAATATATGTGGAGATCATAGTCCTGGTTGAGACCAAGTGGATACAGCGATTTCAGTCGGTGAATCTACCACACTTCCCTTTTATGTAATGCCAGTTCTCGATTACCACCTCATCTCAACTGTGGTGCTTCCTCCAAAACCATAAACTGTAAATCAGACTCTGTGTCCCATTTCTACAAAATGGGATGACACAGGTAACTTAACATTACCTAGACGAATACTGGGCTTATGTTGAGAGATTCTCCCTTTAATGGGCTATATTGTCTCTCCTATATAATTTAATCCACATGGACAGATTAACACATACACAACATAATGAGTATTGCATTTGAATAGCCACTTCAGTGGAAAAAAACTCCCCTGTCTTGGGATGTACAAAGGTTTTTGTTTTTATAACATTAGCACATTGATTAAACGATCTGCATGGAAACATTCCTATAATGCCTATCTCCCTATTTTGTTTACTAGTAAAATCTGAGTGTACAAGATGGCTTGATATAGTTTTGTTTCTCTTATAAGAGGAGAGTGCAGGAACAGAAAATTCTTCTACCAGGGGATACCCATCTTTCAAGATATACCAATGTTGCCTCAAAATACGATTGATATCAGTACTGTGTACAGAATATTGGGTTACAAATGGTATCCTTTTCGATTTCTCACAGGGCTCATTGGGTTTCTTTCTATAGGATTCTGGCATAGTACTCAATATATAAGGGTGATATCCCCTCTGCTGAATCTTTCTCTGCATATTGGTAATTTGAGTTTCTCTACGGACAGGATCACTCACAATATGTTCAACTCTTTTAAATTGACTCAAGGGTATGGACCTCTTTACATTTGGGGGGTGAAAGGATTGTAGTAACAGCTGATTATGATCAGTAGAGATGTCCGAACTTTGCAAAATCCGGTCCGCTCGAGGATCCGCGAATTTTCGAAAAAATTCTAAAATCCTCGAGTGGACCCGCTAAAATGAAAAATACCCTTGAAATAACGAGATTTTTCGTATTTTCGAAAATTTTCGAAATTCCTAGTTTTCACGTATTTTCGGGAATTTTCGAAATTACGAGTTTTCATGTATTTTCGAAAATATGTATTTTCGAAAATACAAGTAATCCTCATAATTTCGAAAATTTTCGAAAATACGTATGTATGGAATTAAAAGAAATCCTTGTATTTTCGAAAATTTTCGAAAATACGTATTTTCCCGGATTTTCGGAAATTTTCGAAAATACGTGAAAACTCGGAATTTCGAAAATTTTCGAAAATACGAAAAATCCGCGAATCGGAAGTTCGGAAGGCGGAAAACCCGGAAAAATCCGCAGTTCGCGAACGGGGTAAATCCGTGGCGGATCCGGGTTCGGATCCGCGAACCAGCCATCCCTAATGATCAGTAGGTTTTGAATATAAATCTTAAAATATAAATCTTATAAAATAAACTTTGTAGAAATGGGACACAATTACCGTTGTTAATAATAATGTATTACTGTTTTATTTAAATGAATAACTACACAACTACAGTAACTGAATGTGGGCAGTAGGTGTTGAAATCCATAACTATTGTTTTGCAGGTTTTCAGACCTACCTTTTCTCTTTGATACTCTTTTCTTGTATGTCCACCACATGCAAAATAACCCTTGATGCCCTCTCATGAGGCATTACAGACTGCATGAATAACTAGTGTAGGGAAGTGTGACAGCTAATACCATTTGAAATGCTGCAATAAGGAGAGATTACCAGTTTAACAGTTCTTGTGGCCCTTCAAATTAATTAAATAGCGATAAAACAGTTGCCCAGAATATAATTTATACAGTATAATGAAATTAAATAACTCATAAACCTCTTAATAATAAATTGCTATTAGTATTTAGCAAGAACTAAAGATAAATGGATATATGAAAATATAAATAATAATTTAAAGGGTATCTTTACTCGAAAAAATTGTACCTTTAGATTCAGCAAGATCCCACTACTCCAACAGAAATCATCATTGGATATCACAGCATTTACAGGGAAAGACCTTTTACTACAGAAGCATAAATTATAATATATTTCCCATCCCTGACCTTACTAGGATCTTTGGCTGCCTGCAACACACTTTCTGCAACAATTAAGATAATCAACAGAGAAAAGAAAGAAAGGGGAGAGAGGGGAGATGTGTAAGCTGAGCAGTTTCTATGGTGAGGCTGTGCAGAACTTCTAAGTGTCACAGACACTACAAGAAGGCAGTGAGTAAAGGAGTAATTATTAACACTATAAATTTAATGGCAAAGCAAGCACATATAAATATGTCAGCACCACTATTTTACTTCTCTCAAATTGTAGTTTCAGATAATGTAAAGTTTCAGTGAGTGAATATAGTGACCCATTAACAGGTGAAAACCTGAAAACAAGCACAGGGTTCTGTGTTAGGACCACTTCTATAAAATCTGTTTATTAATAATTTGGAAGTGGGTATTGTCAGCAAGGTTTCTGTGTTTGCTGACAACACAAAATTTTGTCGACCATTAAAAACTTCAGAGGATGTGCAATCATTACAGGGGGATCTAGATAGATTGTCACATTGGACTGCTAAGTGGCAGATGAGATTCAATGTTGAGAGATGTAAGATGATGCATTTTGGACTTAAAAATCCTTGTGTTGCTTATACTATAAATGGCTCCGTGTTAAGTGAATCCCTGTTGGAAAGGGATCTCAGAGTTTTGGAGGGTAACAAACTTAAAGGTAGCAAGCAGTGCCAGGCAGCAACAGCCAGAGTCAGCATGGTATTGTCTTGTATAAAGAGAGGTATGGATTCAAGGGAGGAAAATGTTGTTCTCCCTCTTTAAAAAGCATTGGTAAGTCCTCATTTGGAATATGCAGTGCAATTTTGGAATCATGTGTACAAAAAGGACATCTTTGAAAAGGAAAGGGTTCAGAGAAGGGAAACTAAATTAATAAGGGAATTGAGGGAGCTTGAATATAAAGAGAGACTGGATAAGTTACAATTATGTACGCTAGTAATATATGATTACTGCGTATAAATACATTAACAAGCCATACAATAAAATATCTGGGGCATTGTTCACAAATAGAGCATGTCAGAGAACATGTGGACATCCATTAAGACTTGAAGAAAAAGGTTTAGGCTTCAAATTCGGAAAGGGTTTTTCACTGTGAGAACGGTAAAGCTATGGAACTGTCTTCCAGTGGACGTTGTGATGGCAGGTTCATTGGTCAGTTTCAAAAAAAGCTGGATGAGTTTCTGCAAACAAGGAATGTTGCAAGTTACTGATACTGATACATAAAGTAGAGTTGATCCAGGAAAATCCACTTGGAGTCAGGAAGGGATTTTTTTTTTTGGTGTTTATTTTTTTTTTTTTGCCTTTCTCTGGATCAACAGTTAGGCACGAAATGAGGATATTGCTAGATAGGTTGGACTGGATGGACATATGTCTTTATTCAATCTCTACTATATTACTATACAATATTAACAGGGAGATTCAATAAAAGTTCTTATTGTTAAAAATGGTGATAATTTTGCCCGAACCAATCAGATATTATTTAACATTTGAAAGCTAACATCTGATTGGCTGGGGCAAAATTAGCTCCCTTTTTAACGGTAAGAACTTTTATTGAATAACCCTGTTAATACTTCCAATAGCTTGTATTGTGTATTGTTTTTGCAATATGCATTAAATAAAGATAAATGATTATAACATAAACATTATTTGTAATTATTTATTACCATGCGTTAATGCATACTTCCAATCTAACATTTTTTTAATGATATTGATGTCCTATAATGAAATAATTTAAAACAATATGTGGATTCTTTTTTAATGCAATTGTTAATTTCATGTAGTTCAGATATTTAACTTGATTTGGGTTGTATTACCTGTATCAATCTCGAAAGAGCATCTGTTTAAAATAGGTAAAGGAGTTCATGTTGATAGCATGTAAGCTGAGTAAATCAACAGTAAGTGGACTTTCAACTCTATATTAATGATTCAAATGACAATGTAAAATTAGCGTTGGTGCCAATCGTCTTTCAGTGCAACTGGTTTGGGGAATAATTTTCAGATAGTAATATAAGGTTAGAAAGTCAAGTGATTTGAAATTGATTTTGTTGTTCTCCAGGGCTTTCCCAAGATTCTATATTGGTGTTCCCAACTCTGATTACAGCTGTTACCTTGCCATATTTTCTAATATAATCCACTTGTTTCCTCTGCAAAGACTCCTGTCAGTCTCAGTCCACTGTGATATTCCCTTCAGAATAAAATGATTTGTGTGCATGACTTAGCCATCAGATGCTTGGTCTGCTTCAATTATTGATAGCATGGTCATTACTAAAGGAAATGGTAAAAGGAGAGACTTTTACAGACTGTCAAAAACCTTTTAGGGTTTTTAAAAATCTGTGAAAAATAGAAAACTCTTAAGCCATTAGCAACTATAGCAAGGATTTCACAATTTCACATGAGTGCAGAACTATATATAGTTTATTAATTTTCTATGTTCCTGGTTTGCATATAGTTTAACATACCTTTTTTCCTATTAAAACTTGATAATGTGTTTTTAATAAGGTTTCACAAAATATTTGATCTCTTGGATGATGTGTTGAATAAAATGATATTTGGTGCAGCAGAAATCTTATTAGGAATTCCTTTTTGTAATATGCCAGTAGATGTGTCGGGATGCTACAACTACAACATCTGATTGGGTAATTTAAAATGGACTTGGATGGCATCATCACTGCAGAGATAGAAAATAGAGTTCTGTTTTGCAAAATGAAACTTAAATTCACAAAAATAAATTTAAGTTTGTAAAGCCAGTTTTGCTTCTTCTAGGCATTATATCAAAGCAAGACTTCCATCTCTAGAGCTAAACATCATTCCTTTATGCCATTAGAAACAACTGTGAAGATATCCCAGAAAGTGACTACCAGCTTGTACAGTAAATTGAGTTTTAATGAGACTCTGCAAAGTGCAAGGCAGATATCAAGCCAAGGGCAGATGGACCTAGCAATGCTATATTGTGCCAAACACAATGAGGTATATGAGGAAGAGGCAGGTAGCTACCCAAAATATATAGTGATGTGTTTAGTACAATAACGTATTGAACATTTGATCACAGTGTGCATCTCTTAATTTTTTGGACATATTTTTATCTACTGGTATAGGACACAAGAGGTTTGCAAAATCCTTTGGCAAGTTGCCAGGAAAGCCGGGGCACATTGTGTGACTTCAAAGAGTCAAAGTTTATTTTACCAGTATAACTTCCATTTTTGTTATTTTGTACTATAAAACATATTTTGTACGATAACATTTCAACAGTTAGTGATGTGTAAAGTTGCTTCTTGAGTTACCTTTCCAGTTTTTCCTGCTGGTATTAAGGCATGGTGTCAGGTGAGTTGTATATAGGAGATGCAGTGCAGAGATTTCACTGGATAAACCAATAAAAATGTCACCCCTTTCACAAAATTGTGACGTTTGACCAAGTTTCAGATATCTCTAATCACCACTCGCATCCAGAAATGAAACAATGATTATTATTAGTGATGGTCCAGTTTGCGGACCCGAACCCGAATCCGCAGCGAATTTACCTCGTATCGCGGATTTTCCGGTTCTCCACCTTCCGAACTTTTCCGAACCGCGTTTTCGAAAATTTTCATAATTATGAGGATTTCTCGTATTTTCGAGGATTTTTTCATTTTAATGGGTTTTAATTGGTCCGCTCGCGGATTTTCTAATTTTCAAATTTTTTCTAAAATTCGCGGATCCTTGAGCGGACTGGATTTTGCGAAGTTCGGACATCTCTAACGATAATGCGTTTTTACTGGTAATTTACTATCTTACTTCAATTTATATTATAAATGCATTGTTATTGTCTCAATTCTAAAAATTTACTTCATTAAATTATAACAGAATTGGCAGTTAGGTGTTTCTGAGACTGAAATGGACAGAAAGTAAACAAATGAATATGCTGAATTATATACAACTTTGGGGGCCAGATGTACACCAATTTCAGTACACCATAAATTACCAAGGCTTATTGCAAAACTACTTAATGAATTTAATTTTAATTACTCATCATTTTTCTCTTTAGTTTAATAATTATTAAAAGAAGGCTTGCCATCCTTTCCCATTCTGGCTTGTTAAGGATAATTACTCCAGTATTAAAAACCACTTAATATGAGAGACCACTGTTAAAAATTCATAATTTCAGATCTCATACAGATGTCTAGAAATAATGCACATTAGGGTATGCTGAATAGGCATGCAAATAAGGCTTAATAGTGTTATAGTCCATCCATAATGTGCATTTTGTACAAGACATACAAAATAAATGATTGCACTTTCATGTAATTTGTTTTGATTGGCTTCGTATGATGATTACAAGGATATTCTATTTTCTCTAGAATAATCGCTTTCTTTTTTTTCAGTTACTGTAGTTTTCATTTTATTGCATTTTTTTGTCTTTCTCTTCATACATATGCAAAGCTTTAACATATCAGGTTACAGTTTTTTTGTTTTTTAACTGATTGAGTTAGCTGAAACGTTTACATAAATGAAACCTAATTGCTTTCTGTATTTAGACAATAAAGCAACATTTTCTGTGACTGTGAATTGCTCGATGCCTAATGCTTCTGTGTTTTATGTGACATACAAAGTCTTTCCTAAATGAAAGCTAATGACTACGTTGATGTTTTCCGAGATCTTGAATATTTCAGGTGTGCTGTTGCTAAGTAACACAATGGATCAACTTCAAAGTCTAATAAACCTAAAATTAGCTAGACGTTCTGTTCTGGTGAAAAACAGGACACCACCAAACTAGAAAAAACAAGATTTTTTAAAAAAAATCTTCTTTGATATTTTATGTCACCCATTATACCCATAGTTTGCATTGTTGACTAATTACTGAATAAACATATATTTACATATAAATTTATGCTATTTAAAGTAAAATTTAGAGACTTTCTCGGACTTTACTTCACCGAGAAAGTGAACTATTTCTTCAAATACACAGTTGCATGTGCAACTGTGTATCCAGGACCCACCTTTCTCCAATAGTTAGCTAGGAATAATAAAATGAATTATGTATCATTCATAGTTTAGCTTAAGTTCTTACTTGTTTACACTTGAATGTAGTGTGTTGTGGGTGGGCAATTGTTACCTTTATTAGGAATAAACGTTTTTTCTGCAGATTAATTCCTGCATGTGGCTCTCCTACATTTTCGTTTGTATACTGACTGCACCACTACAGATTTGAGCCATGTGAGTAGTTACAATCTATTTCCATGAATATAGGGTGTTCCCCAAAAACAATCAAGTCACACAACAAAAAATGTGCTCATGCAGTTTATGTGCAGCAGCAAATCAAATTATACCTTTTTATTGGTCTACTTTTTACACTTAAAAAACAACATGGTAGTATCTATTTGGTTGCTGCAAATTAAATTTTAAAATAAGCTCCCATTTGTTTAACTATTAACATTATCCCTTATTATCCCATTATCCCTCACAAAAGCTTACAATTAAGATACCTTATCAAATACACAACACTATTTCTTTGTGATTGTGGTAGGAAACAGGAATTCCCAGAGGAAACCCAAATTCACCCCAAGCACCCCTTGCTAATGTGCCCCAACTGAACATAAAACTAAACAGACATGGAGTCTGCATATCTATGAGAAGTATTTTCCACCTACCATCTTGTTTTAATAGCCCAGTCCTTCTTTTTAATCAACTCCTTGCCTACCATTATACCAACAGCATAAAATCTTATAATATCAAAATATATTCAAATATACATTTATAAAATAACCCTATGTAATTCCACCAGGTATAAATTTGGCTGATTACTATTGCCAGTATAATACATAAAAGCTGTATCCAAATCCCAACAGATCAAAGATTGAACATGCACTGCTATGGCATTGTCTGCAGGATTCTGTTGACTGCTATGTTTGAGTTTATAGACATAATAATAGTTCAACATAATGGATCTCCTGACTTTAATCTCTTAATGAAGTGAATAGTTATTGGCAGTTTGTTATTCCAATTTTCCACTGATGGATACAAATCTGGAATCATGGGGTGAGAGATCGCCCTTTAATGCAATATGTTTGCAAAGGTTCTCACTCATCCAGCATATGGTATAGCTGTGATATTCAGTTCAATCAACTGGACTTGAAGTCTCCTTAATTATCTGACTTGCTTTCTAAACACCCGGAACAAGAATCTTTTGGCAATAAATACCCTAAAATACTGCCTAATCAGCATAAAACAGCAAGATGTCAGGGACCCCCAGAATGCAAGGTGTTGATTGCATTGTTAATTTTTTACTTTAATTTGCAGAAGTGTTCTATGATATTTTGTTCTTGTTTACTTCTAATATATCTCTTAAAGTATATTCAATTTAACATTTACTCTTATGTAGGGGTTCTTCCATGTGATGATGCAATCACATGCAATCTGCTCTCTTGATGCTTTGATTGTCCAATAATACACTAAAGATAAAAGTCAGGTAGACCTTAAACCTTCTATTTGTTGATATTTTGTTTTTTCAGGATGCTGGGACATTTTTTAACTTTAGGATTAAAATAAGTATTTTTTATAAAGAATTCTACTTCTGTGATGTAACCAAATTCCATTCCACTTTTATTTCCTTAATAATAATTACAATTTGAAATGGCTATGCGTAGGTTTGCTGTGCAATAGTTTAGGATTGTGTCAGTCGCCCACTGCTAACGATAACAGGATTTGTGCGCCTAATTACCTGTTCATTCTTTTGAAATTATCGCTCTCAAGTTTTTATTCCCATTAATAGAAAATATGCTGGAGTTGTCAGTGATCATTTTAATTAGCTTGGTTTGGTGAAATAGATTTTTCTAGAAGTTATTTTTTGCTCTACAGTGAGACAATTAAAAGAAAGATACTGTTGTGAGAACCTCCAATAAAGATAAAAGCAGTAATGTATTGTGCTGGTATGTGTTTTGTCCCTGTTAGGACATTTGATCTGTACCCACCTGTGAAACTCGGTAGGGTTTATATATAAAATGTATCCCTTGTAGAAATCATGAGAGATGGCCAAAACTGTCAAGTTTGGTTCCGTTTTCAGATTTACGGATCTTGGGAAAGTCCTGAAGAACCAAAAATCTGAAAACGGAACATTATTTCTGGACTTTGGAGCCCAAAAGGTTATTTTCGAAAATAGCCTTGAATGTTAGATAAACCCTTTAAAAATACGATCGTAAACTAATTTCAAGTTCCAGAGTCTATTTTCGAGGATTATTGAAAGTTTGAGGCTATTTTCAAAAATAGCCTCGAACATTGGATAATTATCGAAAATGGGCTCCGAACTTCAGACGGATTTTGGAACCACGGGGTCCGGTGTCAGATCCGAGACGCACCCGGATCCCATCTTTAGAAATCATCACACCACATTACAAATATAGTCCCAATTCAACCTCCAGTTTAAAAAGTTTGTCTCTGCTTATTTTATACTTTGAAACACTGCACTCTGATGTTTTTCCAACATCTTAATTCTTGATATGAAGAAATTCATTTTTGTAATAAATAAATGTATACAAAAACATGTTCGTTTTTTTTGTGTGTATATTTTTCTGGTAATATTCCTACAGAGACAGATTGCCTCAGTTTAATTACTCAAAAGATTATAAATAAATTGGAATATTTTGTAAAATTATGAATTAAAATGTCATTAAACCTGGATTATTTTTCTGAGAATACTTGAAAATATATTTAGAATGAATGGGGGAAAAAACAACTTTAAAACAACAGCAACTGCTGGGGTAATGTAGGTTGTGTGTTTTTTCTTCTTCTTGATTTAGAAATTGATGAAGGGTCACGAAGGAGTTAATCTTTTCTTAATGAATAAGGCAATTAAACAGGTCTAAAAATCCAGCTTACATTTAATGCAATGTTGTGTTAAAGATATTCTATTGGCTACAGTTGCTCTGCTCAGTTGACACACAATAGTGTCTTTTATTGAAGATGTGAAGAGTGATTGAAATATCCTTTTCTTCTGAAAAATACCATTAGCTCAAACGTTTATCCTTGAATTCTAAAGGAAGGTGTTACTCATGCAAAATTGTTAACCCACTTAAAAGCTTTCTGTGGTCTTCATAAACCCCTGAGAAGCTGATTTTTACTTTGGCTTGGTTGTTCACAGTAAAGTGATTCCTCTGACTAGTCTATAATTATTGCACTTGGTAGAATACTGCGGCTGCATTAAATCTTTTGACTTCGGTCAAACGCATCATGACCATATTAATGTTTAAATTAAAGGTAGTGTAACTTTTTTCATTTTTTTCTTAGTAAAGTCTAATGCACTAATGCATGTAATCATAGCCCCTTTTATAATAAGACACAGTAGTAGATACTTACAGGGAAATACAATTCAATCACATTGCAAACATCACTTGATATTGCATTGCGGGAGAATGCATGGGTAAGTAGCAGGGATAAAGCTGTCGTGTGGCAGGTAACTCCAGTTTGTGATTTACCCAGAGTCGTAACTCTATTAATTTGAGCAATTGGTGTTCTTGGTAAACCCAGATAATATTTCCAAATGTAATATAGCATGTGAAATGCTGAAAATGATCTTATACCATACACCTGCTCAGTGCACTGATTTTATTTTCAAGTTTAAGCAAAGCTGCCTGATTCATAGAAAAAAAAATATCCATAAGGTTTGCTAATGTATTTATTTGCTAAACCTAAATACATCAATTAAAAAGCAGGGTTATCTTTCCTGTGCTTATTAAGTGAGATGTGAGATCTAAAGCATAGATGTGAGATCTAAAGCATTCATATGCCAGGGCACTACTAAAATAGTAGTCTCCAATGAACTGTATAATGTGGCTGTGCAGAGTAACCAAGTTCAAGGCTTGTGAAGATAATCACATGGTCTACTCTTACAAATGATTGATTGACATACACTTTGAGTTAACCACCACTTATGCTTCCACACAAGTATATTTAGATCATATTTTTTGGGGATGTAGCCAAGAGTAGAGCTGAATCTAGAACTCAGTGCTGCCAGACATTAGTAATGACACAAAGTACTACAGTACACCTCTGGAAAGCCAATGTGTAATACAATACTAAAACAGTTTCTAATAATATATATATATATATATATATATATATATATATATATATATATATATATATTATATATATATAAAACAATCATTTTTTAAGTGATTTCAAAATGCATAACATTGTGCCTTTTACTGGGCATCATTCATTGTCAACATCTTTGAACAAGAGGCATTTAAATCTGCCTAAATGAGGTACAGTGTGAACCATAGATGAGTTTGTAGTGAATCGAGTGAGAAAATCTATTTAGAATCAGACTGAAATAGTGTTGAATCTGACCAAAAACTGTGATAAACAACGGCAAGTCCATTATTTTTGTTTGTGAACATTGCTGTATTCAAATCTAGCATTCTAATAACAATTATAATAGTACGTCATTGCTGCAAAACAGGAAATGTATCCTGTTTTGAGTTTATTTTTAATAAGCTCCTGCATGAAAATAATGAGCTGACAGATAACAAGAATCTCTACGTAATATCTCAGTCCATCTTTTCTTGATGATCTATTAATAAAATTCTAACTACTTGGAATCTTTATTTAATGGGAAAATAAGTGAATGCATCAAAAAAATAAAATGCATAATATATTATGAATATACTAAAATATTATTATTATTATTATTATTATTATTATTATTATTATTTAAAGTGTGTTTTCTTTTAATTTGAGCAATCTACATGCATGGTACTTAAAGGCAGTTTGCAATAAATGCCATCAGGCATGAAAAGATGAGGTGAATACTTTAGTTAGACCAGAAAGAGCTCTTCTGTATAATGATCTCTTCTTTGCCTTTGTGCTTACCGCTTGTTTATTTTATAGCTTAATAAAAAGGAAAAATAAGGATACGTGTATATTACCAAGGAAAATTAGGTTGTTCAACTCTTAGTAAAGTTTAGTGGCGAGTTACAACTTGTGGTGTCAAGTTTTAGACAAACTGAGCCCTGGTGTAGAATGAGGCCTGTGGGGGAAGGGAAGAGTGAATTATTTTAGTACCAAAATAATTTTTATTATGGCCAATTTCTGGAACATTAAACAGAAGACCAATAGGTCAGTAGGTTCGATATTGGCCATTGTGTTTTTATTGTTTAATTTATTTCTGTATTTAATGCATTATGCACCCAATATAATGATTTAATGAAAAGGCCAATAGGTTTGCAGTACTTGGTTTGGCAAATCAGTAACAATACAATTTAAATGTTGAATCCAAAGTTTAGTTTTAAAATCCTGACTAGAGATGGACCTGAACCTGAACCCAGTTTGGAAACACATTTCCCAGATCCGCAGGGACTTTTTCATACATTTTGGGATTTTTCCAAACTGTGGAACTATTTTCAAAAATTCTAGAAATCTCGAAAATACTATGCGGAATGGAATTTTTCAAGATTTTCTGAATAGATCCCCGAACCATTTGCCAGGTCCCTGAGCCATTTACAGTAAATTTCCATTGCTATTTATACCTTAATTTTAAGAGGACCTTTCAGATTTTTTAACTCCCATTGACTCCGATGAGTTCACTTGCAGCGTTTCATATTTTCGGATTTTTTCGAAAATCAGTTAATTTGCAAGCAGAGTTTGGCTTGTTCTGACACAACATTTAGTATTAAAAAAAAGTAATTTTGTTGTCAGATTTTTAATGGATTTTGCCATTGAAACTGTTCATTTAATTACCTCTAGACCTCTGGTTCTGCAATGAAATATTGAAAACAGAATCTTTCCAGTTTTTGTAAAATATTGAATGGGAGTACCTGTTATGTTTGTAGTAGCAACCTTATGGAGGTAGCCAATATGCAATTAGACTTGTTTGTGCACTAGCATTTTGTTTTTTGTATGTATTTTTGGTCTCTAGTTGCACTTTAATATGGATGTACAACAGCCCAATTTTCTATATATTGTGTGTTACATTGAAGGTTTGACCAAGTCTTCTGGGTAATTGTACTCCACCCAGAGTTAAGTCATGTGCTTGTTGAGCAAAGTACTTTAAACTAGAGAGTCAGCTTCAAGCATCCAGGCCACACAGGAGAAGCTGTCAGCTCATTCAGCCAAAAAGGCAAGTACCAGTAGGTTAGGACCCAGTTAAAGAAAGCAACCTTGACGTGGTGACTGGGCTTGAAATAATTTGGCCAATTTATTGAACTAATTGCTTTTATTTATCCAGGGATTAGCAGACCGTTTGTAGTAGTAACCTTATGGAGGTAGCCAATATGCAATTAGAATTGTTTGTGCACTAGAATTCTGTTTTTTGTATATCTTATTAATTGTTATACGTATATGTTTTGTTTTCTAGGGAAAGAAGAATACATCGCCACATTTAAAGGGTCTGAATATTTCTGCTTCGACCTCTCTCAAAATCCAATACAAAGCAGCAGCGATGAGATAACACTGTCGTTTAAAACCCTTCAGAGGAACGGACTGATGCTTCACACAGGAAAATCGGCAGATTACGTCAACCTGGCACTGAAAAACGGAGCAGTTTCCTTGGTCATAAATTTGGGGTCAGGGGCTTTTGAGGCTTTGGTGGAACCAGTGAATGGAAAATTTAATGACAATAACTGGCATGATGTGAAAGTAACCAGGAATCTGCGTCAGGTAACAGTAAAATGGATGAAAAACAAATGATATGTCTGTTTTAAAATCCAGATAAGTAAAAGATTCTAAAAAGTTTGTGTTGTCACTAGATTGTCCTTCCACACCTGAGCAGGGGCCTATCTAGAAAGTAATAGGACTGATTAAAATGTCCTAATAATATAAAGTATGTCTATTTTAATTATAAGCTAAATCACCAGGGACCATAAATATTTTATTGCAAACACGGATTTTTCTTAAGGTGCCCGTGCAAGCTAGCAATGTTACCAAATGATATACAATATGATCTCATAATCATTTTGTATATGGTGTAAAAATAATTTAACCAGTGCTGATCGACCAATAATTTTGCTACTTGTATGGCATTGTTCCTTAATGCAAGCCATGTTTAGGGCTTATAACAAGTGAATTATTTACAGTATTAACATTGATTAAGTTTTGTTATTAGACTGAATTTAAAAGATACATTATCCCATGTTTAAAATGTGTTAGCTATGAACACTAAGACATTTTGAATTCACAGGGATACTTTTCATTAGCTAACTAAATTGTATTTGAAAGGGAATGTAGCAATACACATTTTATCTAAAACTTATAAAATATTCATATTATTTGCATATCTGAAGTAAGCATAGCTAACCAAAAAGGTTGGCACAAATTACACTATTTATATAGGAGTGTTTAATGAATGTATGAATGGACAGATAAAAAGATTGGCAGACGGATAGACAGCCAGAATGATAGATAGATAGATAGATAGATAGATAGATAGATAGATAGATAGATAGATAGATAGATAGATTGAAAGATATTTGATGGATAGATAAATAGATAATAGATTGGTAGATAGATAGACAGACACGATAGATAGATAGATAGATAGATAGATAGATAGATAGATAGATAGATAGATAGACAGATGATTGATTAAATGATAGATAAGTAAATAGATAATTAAATAGACAAGTAAACAGACAGACAGACAGACATATATACTAGATTGATAGATAATAGATAGGTAGATAAATTGATAGCTGATTGATTGATTGATAGATAAATAGATAATAGATATGTAGATAGATAAGACAGACATGATAGACAGACAGACAGACAGATAGACAGACATACAGACAGACAGACAGACAGACAGACAGACAGACAGACAGACAGACAGACAGATAGATAGATAGATAGATAGATAGATAAATAGATAGATAGATAGATAGATAGATAGTTTGATAGATGATAGATAGATAGATAGATAGATAGATAGATAGATAGATAGATAGATAGGTAGTTTGATAGATTGATAATGACAGACAATGCAGGAATTTTCCATAGAGAGAAAAATTAAGATCAAGCAAGGCAGATTGCTTAATATACAGATATCTGTGGTTTGGGCCAACAATATGTGCAATGTACCTTAAGACCTGCCTTTTCCATTGATTTTTAAGGGGTGTGATTGGTGTCAGTTGCCTGTGTTTGATTACCATGATTTTCCCTGAGGAAAATTGCAGTAATTCATCTCCCTTGTGTGCAATTTCCCTTAAGTCTACTTTTAACCACTTGGCCTAGAATCCTGCAATGCTGATTAAATTATAGGCAAGGTGCAAAGAAGGAACACATGGCCACAACATAACAATAAAAACCACAATATGTACAATTCATTTTACTGTACACATTATAGAATGCTTTTTTTACTGACAGCACCTTAAAGATAGCCACATGACAAGGGTGATCCCTGGAAAACCAATCCATCTCCATAAGTGGGGAAAAAGATCACCTATTTGTCGATTGCTATTTCTCTTATATTTGAAGAAGGGCCATATTACAGGGAATACAGAATAGATTTTTATTGTACAAATTGTTTCTTTATTCCTTTTTTTATATTAGATGATAAAAGAGAATAAAAGCAGAGAAAAGTGTTTCTTGCTGCATTAAAAAAAAATCCCCAACCACCTTCAGATCAGTCTAGAACATACGCAGTTTAGAATCTACCATATATAAATAATAAAAAAAAATATCTAACTATATCTACAAACGTGCTTGTGAAGGTTCTCATTCATCCAGGTCATGGTATATCTGTTGTATTCAATTAGATCAACTGGACTTGAAGACAAGAACTACATTTCAAGTCCAGTTGATCTAATTGAATACAACAGATATATCTACAAACCCTAGAAACCTTAGTTTTTGTTATTTTTTTGTTATTTATTTTTTTGTCATTAGTCTGTCTTCATTTTAAAAAAAATTTTTGGGATGGGGGCAGTTTGGAGTGTTGTAGGAGTTTAAATGAAACCAATGTTATTCGCGCTGATTTCCTGTATTCTTAATATGTATTATTACATTTGTATTATTAATATTGTTTGTTTTACTCACGTAGCTATTTTATGATAATCACTCTTATGCCTTACTTTGAAGAAAAAAAGGTATTTTTCCATTTAAAACATTAGATTGAGAAGGAATTATATACACAAATTATCATATCAGAACTACTTTTTTTTGTTTTAGCAAAATGCACCAGAATATTTACATGCCAGATTTACATACCCAAAATAATGTAACTGCTTCAAAATTAAGGGATCAATTTTGTACCTTTGTAAAGTAATTTTTTTATGTTTACAGACCAAGAAGATATTCGCAAGTAACAGTATCATTCTATTGCCCGTCTGCTTTATAAAATATTATATTCCACACATACATTTGGTTTTTTTTGTATTGTGGCAATAACACTACCTTTACATATTTCAATGCTCCAATATCGGCATTTGATCTCTAAATAATAGTATTGGTTACAGACAGGTAATAATTCTATAATATTTCCCCAGTATAAAATATTACATTACACAAATTCATTTTTGGCAAATTAGTAAATCTATGCACTCAACCCCAAAATTAAAAACACATCCAAGCTTTTTACCTGTATTTGGTAATTATATTGCAGCAATTGCAGTGCTCTTAAATGGGTATTTAATCTCTAAAGCCTGACATACTCGGGCATCAATCCAGTCAACTGAAAATATTGACCCAGTGATATCAGGCAGTCTTTTAAACAGAAGGGGATCAGACCAATCAAAAACTATTTGCTGATCCCATCCAAAGCTGCAGTATTTTGCACACATATCAAGCTGAAACTTGCCCATAATCAGGTTTCAATATGGAAGTATACTGCATCATTATGCATCCATCGAGCATGCATGACTGGCTTGAGAAACATTCAATGAACAATGATTGTCAAATATCCACGATAGAGCAGAAGCCATACTGATTTTTTTAGATTTCTTCTCCTTTTTTTGGTATGCTTAGTCACCCTTTTACTTTAAAGGAACCTATACTTATACAGTAGTTGAATGTTTTTGGCTCCTCCCCCTGTTAAAGTCACTTAATTTCCACTCATATCTGATATTAGAAATAATATTTTAATGAAGCAAGACAAACTGATAGAGGAGATAAATTTAACCCATTTTAGCTAAAATGTACAATTATGGAAAATTTATTTCCACATATTCATTAAGAAGAAAGTATTTAAAGGGTATGTCCATCAAAAAAGTAAGTTGGTTTCTATCTGATTTACTGGAGAACAGGAGGTAAATGCACTATCTCTTACCTCCCGTTCTTCAGTAAATCTTACAAGAGAGGAGGAGACACTTACCCGCGGACCCGCTCCAGCACCGAATTCCCCAACGCCTCCGATGCATCTCCAGTTCTTGGCACTGTGCTTGCCAGCACACACAGTGCGAAGGAGCGAGGATGTGTTGGAGATTGTCAGTGAAGTTGGCACTGGAGCGGGTCCGCGGATAAGTGTCTCCTCCTCTCCTGTAAGATTTACTGAAGAAAAGGGGGGAAGAGATAGTGCATTGACCTCCTGTTCTCCAGTAAATCAGATAGAAACCAACTTACTTTTTTGATGGACATACCCTTTAAACAACTCAAAGTAACTATTCTTACAGTTATTTGAACTATCCTTCTGTGATAAAAATACATATGCAGTTTGTAGAATGTCTTTTAGTTTTAGAAATATTTTTACCTTTTAGCAAAATTACATAAAGTTAAACTTTTTGTAAAAATGTCCAGGTAGAATGAGCCATTTTATTATTTATATTATATTTTTTATTATCAAATAAATAAATATATATATATTTTGTCATAAATATCAATAGGGTGCCATTTGTTTTGTTCATATTACTGTTGGCATCAGATCGATATGGTAATTAAATGCCATACCGTCTTAGATGCTTTGCTAGTATTAAAGGTTTTGGTGATTCAAAAATGATACAATTTTTTTTATTCCTTACACAGAAGAAGAAGGTTCGATCCATCAATGGGAAGAAAAATGAAGACTAAATGTTTTCAATTTATTTTTATCGCTTGTAAATGTTGACTAACTAGGATATGTCATTAGAAACATATAACATCAAAGTATTAAAGGGAATGAATGCCCAGTCAAAAAAAACTTTTGATATAAATGCAGAGTCCCCCCCCCCAATTTTGCAGTATAAAGAAATGCCAAAGATGCCCCTGAAGGGACTTGCCTGACCTGGTTTCTCACTGCCTATGATCTGCCCCCTGCTCCTGTTTCAAGTTCCTTTTGAGCAAAAACAGGAGCAAAGTGCCTCTGCACTGACAGCTGCTCTACTTCCTGGTCTCAGTTGTCAGGGAATTGGGCGTGATGTCACATCGCGCCTTAACTGACAGCTGTGACCAAGAAATAGAGGGGCTGTCAGCTCCAGGAGGCGGGGTGAGGTATTGGGTAAGGTAATTGCCTTCTGGGGCATATTTGGCATTTCTTTATAATGCGAAACTGTGGTTTGGGGCGGGGTGCTCTGCATTTATAGCAAAAAAAATTTTTAACAAATTGTATCTGGGGAGGGAGATAGGATCAGAAATTTTTCTCCCAATCTCCCAATATTGCTCCTTAATGGAGCACCAGCACAAAGGAAAATGCTTCTGCCAGTCTTCCTCCTGTTTTCATCCCCATCTTTAATACAAAAAAGACCAGTGCTAACCTGGCAGATAGAAAATGAATGTGCTGTAGCTCCTTGACAAAACGATATTGGGAGGTAGGTATATTAAATCCTACCTGATTGCCCCATCTACTTTTCATTTTTAAAGAGTATAGTTTTCCTTTAAAATGTTTTCATTTACAATCTCAAGCCGTATATTATGTTAATTCATAAAAAGAACAACCTTATTTAAACATTTACACTATTAAAAAAAGTGCTTTCTAGATTTGCCTCTGCTCATGGATAATAGAAAAATAAAGCGAGGACGCTAAACTTCCTGATAATTTGCAATAAGCAGCATAGATGGTGCATGTTATACAAAGCAGATGCAGAAATCCATTCAACTCATTATATGTGTCAGGATCTTTTTTTGCTTTGTTTCATTGCAGTAATCTGTGAACCTAAAGTCCGTTTTGACCGAAAGACGTTTTGGAGTTGAGAAGGATTCCTTGAAAGCTGTAATTTCAGTAGTAGGGGGTTGAAAACACGATTTCTGATTTGTCGGAAATAATAAAATATATATAATTATCTTTATATATATAAATAAAAAGGTTACAAAGAGAAAAAGATTTCTGGTTGAGGGAAAAGCCAACATGTAAGATAAAGGCGTATCGATCCCGTAGTCCTTTTTGTCAGATATATGCAGCAATATAACAAAAAAGGGTAATGTGACAATGTGTCTGTTTTTGTTCAGTACAGAGCTGATAAGTTATGAAATATATTTGCAGGACAAATAATATTGCGTGGCTTCGGTAGAGGCCTACTTGTTAGTCTGCTTTTTTTTTTTTTATTGTAAAATTTTTTTGCCCTTTTTATATGTTACTAACATGCTTAATAACTAACATGTCATTCATGGAATGTTTCATTCTACTAACCGTTACCTAAATCAAAAAAAAAAAAAAATGTACTAACATGGTAGTAACCATCATATTTTTTAAGTAAAATCGTTATTATGTTCACAGTTTTTAATTTCCTTTCTCCCCCCTTCTCCACAAAGCACTCAGGCATTGGACACGCTATGGTAAACAAACTACATTGTTCGGTAGATATCATTCTAATTGTTTCTTATTTTGGGTTTGCCGTGTGTTTTCTTTCTTTCTTTTAACTGTAGACATCATTACTAAAGAGGAACTGCGGTTGGTACTCTTCTGCTTACTTTGACCCCCCTCTTCTTTTCATCTGTTGTTGGCCTTCTTTTTTTTTTAACCTCTCCCTATCAAGTTCTTCTTTATTTATTATTATTATTATTATTATTATTTTAATTATTATTATTTTTACCTTTTTATTCTGTTGACTTTATTTTACTTACATGTCAGGGCTTCATTAATGTTACTACCGTTTGCATCAAGCTGTGATTAACAATAAAGCTAACATTTGGTTGGCCGCAGTGGCTACTGGCTCAGCCAGATTCCAACCATTCATAAAGCATGGCACAATGGCTTGCACTGGAAATGATAGCAATGTTGTAGTACATCGATACATCTTTCTTCGTCACAAGCAGTCTTTTTTTTAACCCTTTGTGTTCCGTATCTATCTAATCTGGGGTTTTTTTACGCATGGGCACATCAGTATGTGCTTTATTTTTTTTCCTGTTTTTTTTGTGCCTTTTTCTTTTGCATGCCAGTTAGACGCTTGCATGTGCAAACGCTGCCGTGTTTTTGTACTCTAGTGGAAATAGTGGTGTTGCTTATTTAGCTTTGCATCATTTCCGTTCCCAAAATGCATGTTTTAACTAGTCATTGACAGGCTACTAAACTTACTAATATGTACAAACAGCTAAACTAACCTAGAAAGCATTTTACTAACACCCATTTTTGTGTCTGCTAAATAACTGTTCAGTTGCTGTAGGGACAATACTGACACTAGTTCATTGGTCAGACAACAGCAGTTTAGATCTCTGTAGGGGAAGTTGAATTTTAGAACCCAAGACAAAACTACAAACAGACATGAAAATGGATCTCCAAACTAGGTCTAAAATCAGGCACATTCCAGAAATGCAGTCTTTAGGTCTGAGTATAGCGTGTCCTTTCCCTGTGCTTTGTTTATGTAGGTGACAATATCAGTGGATGGGATTCTGACCACAACAGGCTACACGCAAGAAGACTACACCATGCTGGGTTCAGATGACTTTTTCTATGTTGGAGGTAGTCCCAGCACCGCAGATCTCCCAGGTTCACCAGTCAGTAACAACTTCATGGGATGCCTAAAGGAGGTAAAACGTTTTCTGTTGTTCTCTTGTGATATTTCATTGTTCTAAAAATGGGTCCATTAGCTAAATCTTTTTCTGAAAATTATTTTTTGCTTTAAGAAATAGAAAATATAAAGATAAAATATTTAATTGCTAAGGGGCAAAGGAAACATTTATACAGGCAAAGAAGCTGCAAGATTAGTTCTATTATGCCTATATTTAAAAACAGGACGTACATTATTTCCTGCAATAAACAAATTTTAAGGAGTCATGTGATACACATTGTATAGCTAAGCACTTAATAATTGACTGACGTACAGTGCATGATATGTTCACGGCTCTTGCGCATTGCAAAGTTTAGCAATGTTGTAAACAGCAAAAAGGTAGTTGTCAGAAGAACATTAGGATAAAGGAGAATCGTGGCATTAATTACAGAGGCAATGTTTTATTATTTACCATTAAGGGTGAGTTTCAGGTTTGTTTCTCTATGCTCTAAAAAAAACCTTTTCCGATTTGAAACTGGTTTTGAAGTTCTTTGGAATTTTTCGAAACTGAACTTTTGGAACTTTGAATATTTGGTTATTTATTATTTAATATCAAATATTGATATTGAACATCAAGTATTCTGTATCGACTATAGAGTATTTGATAGCGAACGCAGAAAACTATCAGAACTTTTATTTTCTATTTACTGGTTTCAACTCTCTATTTACCATTACACATTTCATTGAATAAGCAAAGATGACTACCTAGAAATATACCCTTCAAGGAAGCATTTGCAGACATCAGAGATACAATTTTTATGTTTTGAGGAAGGATTTATGAAATTCTTTGTTTGTATAATAATTTTCTTGCATCGATTATGATTTTTTTTTTACATATATTGCATATACGGTATATTATACATATATATTTTAATATATTCTGTTTTATGCAAGATCACATATAAAACTTAAAGGATTATCTTTATTTTGCTTTGTCTTACATTCAATCAGACAGCAATTCCATATAAATTTTATAACGACCATATCTAAAACACAGGCCTTCTTTTTTTGACATCCATTAACATTGGTAGTGTTTCTTTTGTAGTTCAGGATATAAAAGATTTATTTTCTATTTTAAAATTATAGGCCACGTAATTTTAAAGCAATGTCTGGTTTTAAACATTTAACATTCAAGGTAACGGAACTGTGTCTGGCAGAGAAGAAGGCTGTTCAAGCATGAAAATATGCAATCGGAATAGCTGAACAGTAGTAGGAAAGAAACAGATACCGAACTAATGCAATAAATGTGTCTTTTGGCAGATATAAAGAATCATTACATAATCCACATGATCCATGAATATCCTGTAAAGTATATCCTTCTTAAAAGTGCATTTCACATGGGTCCCAAATTTTGTATCCCATTTATTGCGTCTGTACTTTTATATGATAATGTAGCATTTTGGTGGTATCAAATATTTTTATCATTACCACTGGCAGAGGTGGACATTCCCTTTAATATATAAAAATATTCCCCAGATGGACAGTAAAAATGCACGACTAACCATAAATAGAATATGAAAATAAAGAATATGTTAGTTAAATTAAGTTTATAACTCAGGAATGGGGATTGTTTTGCTATCACAGGACCTTTCCTTAACTAGAACTCTTTGTAATTTTTTTTTCATGGAGTTATCAACTCCCTTTATTTTATTCTTCATAATTGATGCTTGTGCTTTTGAGCAGCTAGTGGATAAACCTAAAGATCTTATGGAATTTCTGGAATCAATAGTTATAGTAGATAGGAGCATAACCACCTCAGGTGATAGTTAATATGGCATGCCATTAGCATTGTTTTCTTTCCTTAAACATGGTTAATAAAAAATCAGCTTTTTTCTGAGGAACATTTTTAGCCAAACCCAACAGCATCCATATTTTCAAAGCAAGTATACTAGTTATGTAGTGAAAAATTTCGACTACTACTCAAATTTCTGAAGCTATATCCCATTACAGTTTGCAGTTAGGCACTTGTTTGTTATTAGTAAACATAGACATTTATAACATATAAATATGTTTTATGCAAAATACAATGTAGAATAATTGCAAAGCTGTTTGCCTTGTTCTAAAGCGTCAGCCTTTGCGTTCAGATTTTAATAACTTGGACTTTATTTGAGAAGGTAAAACTGTAATGGATTGCTTTCTAAGCTAAATAATCAAAATATGTTCCATTAAACAGATACATCATGTTGCTATTAATACTACATACCCCAAATGTTATATGACTGCCAAGCATCACCAGCAGAGATAAGGGGAAAGGAAATTTCATGAGAAACACATTCAGAGATAACGTACATTAAAAGAAGTGAATGGCAGAATTTAGTGCTGTTGGTATCTGTGATAAAAGATAAGGCAGGTATATGCTGGAAAAAGATAAACTACAGGGAAACCAACTAAGGAGAAAGGCAAGTGGAAAAGGTTAAAACAGAGGACTATCGACTCAGGAAAGATCTGGCTGACATTTTGATTTTTAGAAATGTCTGTTAATTCTAGGAACTTGAGGAGGGAGAAGGAAAAATAAATAAATGTCTGAACATGTCTAGATGCAATTTAACTATTACATAGAAACAAAGGATAAGGACGTAGACATTGTCTTTTTTAAAATACTGCCTGCAATTTAATATGTATTGCATTCTGTACTGTTCTTTGGCCTCTAGTAAGACACACGGAATTCTGCAAATCCATCTGATGCTGACCATGCGCCACTCTAGTTGTTTTATATATTCGACTTTCATTTTGAGAGAGTGTTTGTTAGTCATTGGTTTTACTTGGATTTACATTCTAACATTCTCATGACATTCTTTGCCAAGCCCATTCATTTTGCTATCACAAAAAAAAAAATTGGGCCAGGCATTTCTTCTGCAAATGTACAAGAAAACGTGGAATCAGCATTTGTGTATGGCCTCCATACAGCATGGATCAGCCCATTCAGTTAAATCTGTACGCATTTTGATATAGTATTGTTGTGTGAGATATATAAATGAAATGAGTAGAACTGTCATAGTAGAATCTTGGATTTTACTTTTGCACTGTCTACGAAGATAAAAGAACCCTGTTCTTTTTAATGCGATCATGAGTTTAAATTGATCTGGTGGTGGTGTAAGTGTTTGGTTATTATTTTTATTTGTGGCCCTATAGCTATACCTGTTGACCAGTTTTTTTTTCAGTTATAGTTTTAGTAATTATGATGGACCCAGCAGAGCTTATGTTTTAGGATATTTAAGGTGGTTTTATGCATATAAATATGCACATTAGTGTATACTGTGTTTATCCTTGGATATATTTATATAGCACTTGACATATCTTCGTTTGGGAAACTAAGCAATTTATTGTAGGTTTTTTAGGTAAAAAAATTATTGGAAACATTCGCTAAAATATATGTGTAAGTTTCCTAGTGTGTATCAATTGTATTAATAGAATTAGTGACACCATTTGCATAAAGTGAAGGTTTTCAGTCATCCAGGTCATGATATATCTGTAATATTCAGTTAGGGATATAACTTCCAAGGGAGCAGGGGGAGCAACAGCAGATTGAAGACATACAGATATACTGTAACCTGGATGGGCAAATATTACAGATATACCATAACCTGGATGGATGAATATTACAGATATACTGTAACCTGGATGGGCAAAATATTACAGATATACCATGACCTGGATGGATGAATATTACAGATATACTGTAACCTGGATGGGCAAATATTACAGATATACCATGACCTGGATGGATGAATATTACAGATATACTGTAACCTGGATGGGCAATATTACAGATATACCATGACCTGGATGGATGAATATTACAGATATACTGTAACCTGGATGGGCAAATATTACAGATATACCATGACCTGGATGGATGAATATTACAGATATACTGTAACCTGGATGGGCAAATATTACAGATATACCATGACCTGGATGGATGAATATTACAATATACTGTAACTGGATGGGCAAATATTACAGATATACCATAACCTGGATGAATGAATATTCAGTATACTATGACCTGGATGATGAATATTACAGATTACCGTGACCTCAATGAATGAATATACAGATATCCATGACCTGGATGATAATATTACAGATATCCGTGACCTGGATGGATGAATATTACAGATATACGTGACCTGGATGAATGATATTACAGATATACAATGACCTGGATGAATGAATATTACAGATATACCATGACCTGGGATGATGAATATTACAATATACCCATGACCTGGATGGATGAATATTACAGATAGACCATGACCTGGATGGATGATATTACAGATATACCATAACCTGGATGGATGAATATTACAGATATACCGTGACCTGAATGGATGAATATTACAGATATACCATGACCTGGATGAATGAATATTACAGATATACCATGACCTGGATGGATGAATATTACATATATACCATGACCTGGATGAATGAATATTACAGATATATCATGACCTGGATGGATGAATATTACAGATATACCATGACCTGGATGAATGAATATTACAGATATACTATGACCTGGATGGATGAATATTACATATATACCATGACCTGGATGAATGAATATTACAGATATACCATGACCTGGATGGATGAATATTACAGATATACCATGACCTGGATGAATGAATATTACAGATATACCACGACCTGAGGGATGAATATTACAGATATATCATGACCTGGATGTAGATATACAGATATACCGTGACCTGGATGAATGAATATTATAGATATACCATAACTGGATGATGAATATTACAGATATACCATGACCTGGATGAATGACTATTACAGATATACCATGACCTGGATGGATGAATATTACAGATATACCGTGACCTGAATGGATGAATATTACAGATATACCATGACCTGGATGAATGAATATTACAGATATACCACGACCAGATGGATGAATATTACAGATATATCATGACCTGGATGTATGAATATTACAGATATACCGTGACCTGGATGAATGAATATTATAGTATAACCATAACTGGATGATAATATTACAGATATACCTGACTGGTGAATGACTATTACAGATATACCATGACCTGGATGGATGAATATTACAGATATACCGTGACCTAATGGATGAATATTACAGATATACCATGACCTGGATGGATGAATATTACAGATAGACCATGACCTGGATGTATGAATATTACAGATATACCGTGACCTGGATGAATGAATATTATAGATATACCATAACCTGGATGATGATATTACAGATATACCATGACCTGGATGAATGACTATTACAGATATACCATGACCTGGATGAATGAATATTACAGATATACAATGACTTGGATGAATGAATATTACAGATATACCATGACCTGGATGAATAAATATTACAGATTTACCATGACCTGGATGAATGAATATTACAGATATACCATGACCTGGATGGATGAATATTACAGATATACCATGTCCTGGATGAATGAATATTACACATATACAATGACTTGGGTGAATGAATATTACAGATATACCATGACCTGGATGAATAAATATTACAGATATACCATGACCTGGATGAATGAATGTTACAGATATACAATGACATGGATGAATGAATATTACAGATATACCATGACCTGGATGAATAAATATTACAGATATACCATGACCTGGATGAATGAATGTTACAGATATACCATGACCTGGATGAATGAATATTATAGATATACCATGACCTGGATGAATGAATATTACAGATATACCGTGACCTGGATGAATGAATATTACAGATATACCATGACCTGGATGAATGAATATTACAGATATACCATGACCTGGATGAATAAATTTTACAGATATACTGTGACCTGGATGGATGAATATTACAGATATACCATGACCTGGATGGGTGAATTTTACAGATATACCATGACCTGGATTGAATGAATATTACAGACATACCATGACCTGGATAGATGAATATTACAGATATACCATGACCTGGATAGATGAATATTACAGATATACAATGACCTGGATGGATGAATATTACAGATATACCATGACCTGGATGAATGAATATTACAGATATATCATGACCTGGATGGGTGAATATTACAGATATACCATGACCTGGATGAATGAATATTATACATATACCATGACCTGGATGAATGAATATTACAGATATACTGTGACCTGGATGAATGAATATTACAGATATACCATGACCTGGATGAATGAATATTACAGATATACCATGTCCTGGATGAATGAATTTTACAGATATACTGTGACCTGGATGGATGAATATTACAGATATACCATGACCTGGATGGGTGAATTTTACAGATATACCATGACCTGGATGAATGAATGTTACAGATATACCATGACCTGGATGAATGAATATTATAGATATACCATTACCTGGATGGATGAATATTACAGATATACCGTGACCTGGATGAATGAATATTACAGATATACCATGACCTGGATGGATGAATATTACAGATATACCATGACCTGGATGAATGAATATTACAGATATACCATGACCTGGATGGATAAATATAACAGATATACCATGACCGGGATGAATGAATATTACAGATATACCAGGACCTGAATGAATGAATATTACAGATATACCATAACCTGGATGAATAAATATTACAGATTTACCATGACCTGGATGAATGAATATTACAGATATACCATGACCTGAATGGATGAATATTACAGATATACCATGACCTGGATGAATGAATATTACAGATATACCATGACCTGGATGGATCAATATTACAGATATACTATGACCTGGATGAATGAATATTACAGATATACCATGACCTGGATGAATGAATATTATAGATATACCATGACCTGGATGGATGAATATTACAGATATACCATGACCTGGAAGAATGAATATTATAGATATACCATGACCTGGATGGATGAATATTACAGATATACCATGACCTGGATGGATGAATATTACAGATATACCATGACCTGATGAATGAAATTACAGATATACCATGACCTGGATGGATGAATATTACAGATATACCATGCCTGGATGGATGAATATTACGATTACTATACCTGGATGAATGAATATTACAGATATACCATGACCTGGATGAATGATATTACAGATATACCATGACCTGGATGGATGAATATACTGATATACCATGACCTGGATGAATGAATATTACAGATATACCGGACCTGGATGAATGAATATTACAATATACCATGACCTGGATGGATGATATTACAGATATACCATGACCTGATGAATGAATATTACAGATATACCATGACCTGAATGGATGAATATTACAGATATACCATGACCTGGATGATGAATATTACAGATATACCATGACCTGGATGGTGGAATATTACAGATATACCATGACCTGGATGAATGAATATTACAGATATACCATGACCGGATGTATGAATATTACAGATATACCATGACCTGGATGAATGGATTACAGATATACCATGACCTGGATGGATCATATTACAGATATACAGTGACCTGGATGAATGAATATTACAATTACCATGACCTGGATGGATGAATATTACGATACCTGACCTGGATGGATGAATATTACAGATAACTATGATTTGGATGAATGTATATTACAGATATACCATGACCTGGATGGATGAATATTACAGATATACCATGACCTGGATGAATGAATATTCAGATATCATGACCTGGATGGATCATATCGATACTATGACCTGGATGAATGAATATTACAGATATACCATGACCTTGATGAATGAATATTACAATAATACCAGGGCCTGGATGGATGATATTACAGATATACAGTGACCGGGATGAATGAATATTACAGATATACCATACCTGGATGGATGAATATTACAGATATACCATGACCTGGATGGATGAATATTACAGATATACTATGACCTGGATGAATGTATATTACAGATATACCATGACCTAGATGAATGAGAACCTTCACAATCATTAACATTTTCCCAGAGATATCTGTTGCATTCAATTAGATCAACTGGACTTGAGTTTAGTTCTTGAAGACGTTTCGCTAGTCATCCGACTGGCTTTCTCAATTCAAATGACTTGTACAAGTATCTGTGGCAATTATGTACCCTGGAAAATCCTAATTAGCTATCACCACCAAGTGTTAAGGGCGTGATTAATAGTGGCTAAGATGTGTTATAGGAACGCCCGAGTAAGGTGTCAAAACCACATTGTACATGGCAGACAGATGGTGTCGAACCCCCCCACCTGTATTCAGGCTTGGTTTCTTTATATCACATAAATGCCTCCTTAACACCTCTCTTTAACCGTCACATTCCTTTGCCAATATGTTAACATTACAATCTTCAAAGGTATGTCCTTTATCCTTAAGATGCAGGTACACGGCTGAGTCCTGACCCGAGGAATTGGCTCTTCTGTGCTGGGCCATACGTTGATGCAGTTGCTGTTTGTCTCCCCCACATACAAATCAAGCATTCTTCACTGCACTGCGTATATGATGTCGCTTTTCTTGTGTTTCGGTATTGGGTCTTTCGGATGTACCAATTGTTGCCTCAGCGTGTTGCTCGGTTTAAAGCAGACAGGGATATGGTGTTTTTTGAAAACTCTTCTTAGTTTCTCGGAGACCCCTGCCACATATGGGATGACCATGTTCTTTCTCCTGTCTTGCTTTTCCCCTTCACTGTTGGTATTCGTGTTCTTTTCTTTCCTTCTGCTCTTTTGACAAAGGCCCAGTCTGGATATCCACAAGTTTTAGGGCCCCTCTGAGATGTTTCATTTCTTTAGCCTTCACCTCTGTGCTAGTGGGATGTTCTCAGCTCTGTGTTTGCAGGGTTCTGATGACCCCCAGCTTGTGATCTAAAGGGTGGTGGGAGTCAAACATCAAATACTGATCTGTGTGTGTTGGGTTTCTGTAAACCTCTACTTCCAGTTTCCCATTCTCCCTGACTTCTACCAAGCAGTCCATAAAGCCAGTTTGTTGTTTTGTACCTCTTCCCTTGTAATTTGATGTTTTGTCTACCGCATTAATGTGTTTCTGTGAAAGCTTGTACTTCCTTCTGGTGGATTTTAACCCAGGTGTCATCCACATATCTAAAACCAGTGGCTGGGTGCTATGCCCTTAAAGGTATTAAGCGCCATTTTTTCTACCTCCTCCATGTAAAGGTTAGCCACAATTGGTGAAACAGGAGATCCCGAGCACATCCGTGTTTTTGCTTATAGAACTTATCCCTGTATTTGAAATAGGTGGTATTCAGGCACAAGTCCAGTAAGGCACACACCTGTTCTGGTTGAGATCAGTTCTGCTGGTGAGAGTGCTGTCTTGGCCTAGCCGTTTTCTCACCATGACAACGCCTCCTTGGTGGGTATACAGGTGAAGAGAGATGTCACATCATAGGACACCATAGTTTATCTGCACCGAGTACTATATCTTCAATCTTTGGTGAAATCCTAAGAGTTTCTGATGTGATGCTTAGAACTCCCACCAATGGTCCTAAGATGTTGGCTAGGTTATTTTGCCACCTTGTATGTTACAGAGTTGATGCTGCTGACTAAGGTCTTAGTGGTGCCCCTTCCTTATGTATCTTTGGGAGTCCATATATGCATGGATGTGCCTCACCAGGGTAGAGGCGATGATACATTGCTCGATCAATGGCTTTATCCTTTTGCAGCTGTTGTAGTAAGTTCTATGACGCTTTTCTTGTACTGGCTGGTGGGATCCCTTGTTAAACCTCATATGTGTTGTTATCGGCCAGGAGCATGGTCACCTTATCATGCCACAGATACTTGTACAGTAATTGCCACAGATACTTGTACAAGTCATTCTGAATTGAGAAGCCAGTCGGATGAAACGTCTTCAAGAACTAAACTTCAAGTCCAGTTGAATTGAATCAACAGATATACCATGACCTGGATAAATGAGAACCTTCACAAGCATTTTCCCAGAGAAAAGTTTTAGATATGCAAAAAGGAAGCATATCTCTTTTTTTTTTTTTATATTCCTTGTCTTATAACATTTTATCAAAGTGTCAAAGTTGATCTATCTTAAAACTCATTTTCCTTAAAAATACACAGTAAGAGCCTTTTTATATAGTGGACAGCTTAGGATTATTTCTATTTGAGTGGACTGCAAACATTTTGGTCGAAATGAACTTGGCTATTTTTTAAATGTCAAATGTTTCTGTTCTGTATCAAAAAAAGTGGTTGCTATAGGAATGCAAATGTCAGAGAAATAGTGCAACAGTTCTCATATTCAATGTTGAAACGTCTTTTCTGTTTAATTAAAAAAATGTATAGTTCCCAGATAGCAAAAATTCACATAATCTAAACAGTTTACCCCCTTTCAATATTTTCTTACCAAAATTTCCAATCCTTTTGGCAAACGTTGACTTACAACTTGTTGTCCAAGTTGAAAAAAAGCCCACATACAAGTTGTCCAATGGTTAACAAATAACAAAATGAACAAAATGAACTAGAGAGCTATGAAAACCTAGTTTTATACACCAAAAACAAATCAATACTTAATGCCTCAAGTGTATTAAAAAGAATTCTAGGAAAGAAAAATGACTAGAGATAGCATATGAATTAATAGTGCATCCACCCAGCTTTTATTATCTTTTCAATTAAATATAAAGGCCCCCTGGAGTGTAATAGGAGGGGCCATGATTTTTTTTTTCATTAGGGCTAGCCCCACTACGCATTTTCTAAGCGTTTGTACACGTGTTTTGCGTCCGCAAAGCGCATGCGATTTGTTATAATGGTGAATCGGGCGAACGCAAAAATCCCCGCGATTTCCCATGCGCATGTGATTGCGTATCCGTTTCCATTTTGGTAGCGCATGTGTTCACCATTTTTGGTGCGTTAACGCATGCGTTGCCATCGCGAAACGGCAAAATCGCATGCGCAAGACGCACGTGAAAACGACAAGTATGATGCACACAACCGCGTGCAATAACGCTCACGATTACGTGTGCGATTAGTGCGTTGTAGTGGGGCCATAGCCTTATTTAGTATTGCAGCTATTGCCATATATTGTTGTTTTTTTACTGAGACACCCCTACATATAAGGCCACAAAACATTTGAGTGAACTATTCCAGCAAAAATAATTTGATTATGTTGCTGTGTTCAATATAAGTACAGTAGTTTAAAATAATCATGTTTACGTTCATCATTATTTCCATTTGGTATTGGTGAATGGTGATGCCTACAAGGAAGCATTTTTTTTATTAATGTTAAAAACAAGAAATGTTTTCAACAGACTGAATAAAAAAAAAAAAAAAAAAAAAGAATAACTAGACTGTTTCAGAAAGGGTGACAATAAAATCAAAGGAGCTTTTAATTTCCTTTAAAAAACTAGAAATTTAGTGGTCATCAATAAACATAAAGTACAATGTGGCCATTTAAAACAGAGCAACATTAAAAAAGATTAAGTTGTAATAATCTTCCAAATGTTTCTGTAACCCAGAGATGACCCAGGTTTACAGTTAAAATGATATAATTAACAATTAAATAACAATTAAAATAACACTAAGTGAAATGCAATAGTTTCCAGTTTAAAACTGCATTTATCCTATGTTATCATTAACATATAGAATATGATTTAGCTGTGCACATTTGGTTATTTTCAGCATGGTCGAACTTTCATCCAAATCTGAGGAAAGTTTGTTCTGATGGGCCACAAATTTCTGATCATCTATAATAGACTGTACAATTGATTGTATGAAATGTTAGCTTTTTTACCCAATTGACAGAACTATTGTGGCTGCTGGTCTATTAGGTGGAAATATTGCAACATGTAACATAGGAGTAGCTTTATTTAATAATTGGTGATCATTTTCCTGCACTCTTAATTTGCAGCAACCAATGATTTTATCAGATGTTTTCTAACTGTAGTAGACCAGTAAAAATGTATCATCTGATTGGCTGAATCATATGGTGCTAATTTTGATCCAACAATAAGATGTTGGCTTTCAAATAGTATAAAATATCTGATTGGTTGCGGCAAAATTAGCACCATTTTTGACGATAAGAGCTTTAATTTACATAGGCCTGATAATAATTAGAGATGCACTGTGCTTACAACAATTACATTTTCAAATGTAAGAGTCATTGATTGAAACTGATATTCAACATTGAATTTTACCACAAAATTTTAGTTTAGAGAGCTAATGTTTGAGTTGAAACTTCTGTGTGTCCCATGAACCCACCAAGTGAACAAAACCCAGTGGTTCGATGATCCCCAATAATAATAAGTGAAATCTGTGATATCTTTTAACTGAAATATTAAGTCACAAGTGGTTAAAGGGTGTTCAAGGCGAAGGTTAAGTGGTAAAGAGATAAAAGGGGGTCTGAAGTGATTTATTTCAAACTTTAAATGATTCGATTCTACTCCTGCTTTTAAAGAATAGCCAAATCTTCCACAGCTGTAGATGGCTTAAATGTTCCTTACTTTTGTATTTTCTGTGAGGACATAAAGCCAGAGGAGACACGAATGAACTGTACAATGTGAAATCTCTTAATTTACATGTACATTTGAATCTACCTCGCAAAGACCATTGAAGAATATTCATGACATAAATCAGCAGCATTTTAAAAAAAATGCTCCATAAAGGAGAAAATATCAGTTTTCAGTGTTCAACTGCTTACCTTAAAATCGCTAGCTGTAACTAAAAGCTTCATTTCAATTACTTCCACATTTAAGGCTTGTATATATGATTATCCTTTTGTATTATGGCAATTCTACACAAAATACATTCTGTAACTCACTTTTGGTCCAGTATCTAGAAACTGAAATGTAAATACATTTGTCTAGACTATTTTGGTATGAATTTTATAACCTACGTTGCAGAATAGAAATGGTCTTACTGTTTTTTCTATATTTTATATTTACGGAGAGATGTGTATCTCTCAGGGCAAGCTTATGTGTTAACTGAACAGAAGCTTTTGTAACAAGCAATAAACACAAAAGCATTCAGTTCTTATTTTGGGTAATATTTAAAAGCATTTATTGTCATAATGTCATAATTGTCATAAAGGAATCCTCTTTTCAATATTTTGTAATCATATAGGATAAAGAAGGGATTGTGTTTAGTACAGTATTTAAAAATGGTCCTAAAACATTTTACATTTCGTTAACAAAACTACGATTAAACTGAGTATGGATTGAAAAAAATGGATCACTGGGGGGTATTTAGTTTAAACATCAAGATAGCATCATACAGGAGCATGCACACCAAATTAGAACCAGGACTCCATATAAATAAAAACTACTTTATTTAGAATAATAATGAACGTACCCAGAGGTGACCTGACATGTCTCGTATCATGCGGGTGTTTAATCACGGTAGAATGACTCGGTTTAGGAGGGAGTGGGAAGGTCCCTTAAATACACGCAGATATCCATTGGACTTCACCCCCCCAATTAAAGAGATATACACAACATATACAAAACATGTACAAAGCACATAAGAAGCCCATAGCATGAGAAGAACATAAGGACATGTCACATATATATAGATCTTAAAAAACACCCCCAACTATAAAATACTAAGTCAAGCGCATTATTGGCCTAATTAATTACCTAAAAATAATTATCATTACTCACAGAATAATTAGAAAGCAGACAAATTAACCCACAAATCCAGTATTATCGAACAAACTGTTCAAGCATTGTAGGCAACAATATGCAAACCGCTGCATCCTACCTGACACCATCACTTGCATCATAGGATCTCGAGCAGGTAAAGAAGCACCGGTTTTGCCTCATTACTAGCCGTAATTGCTCTGGGTAAATGTTTATTCCATTCTCTTTTACTAGAGTTGCGCCTTAGGGTAAATTCCAAAAGAGATTTAACACCAGCGTTACTTTAAGACCATCTATAATGCTAAAAGCAGCGCAAAGCCGATATAGAATATCTTGCAGTTGTCTTTTGCAATAGCCACACAGCCTCCGCGAGTAAGGATTAACCTCAGCCTAACCACTATTCCAGTGTTAGTGTTAGTTTAACCCCTAAATGTGGCGGTAATTCAGACATATATGTTATTAATATGTGCCTGCAAATTGCATACAATATACTGTCTGTTGAAAATTACAGTAATGTGTACAGATCAGCCCCCATATGGCTCCTGGATTAACATTAACTAAATTAAAAATTCTGCTTAATTTAATGTGAATCAAAATCTAAATAAACACAGAATAGGCTCAATCTAGTCTTGTGTTTTATGAACAGAATGGCTACCTTTGTACTCTTGCAAAAGTGGTGCTAACCACTCATACGTAAAAAACTAATAGGGACATTTATTTATTATTTCATTCACAGTGGCAAACATATAATAATTACATGAGTAATTATGCTGCTTAAAGGGAAATGAAACCCTTATGACCTATCCTCCCCCCATTTACTGTATGTACCCAAGTGAGGACCTGAACTGCTAGGTCTTCTCCCCTGGGTCCAAAATAGATCGCAATATTTCTTTTTCAGCCTATGCCATGTATATGCATTCCATTATTCTTTCTCAAGTCGGACCATGCATTTTTTACCTTTTATTGCCAATTAAATAATACTG
Organism: Hymenochirus boettgeri; assembly: GCA_019447015.1. NCBI lineage: Eukaryota > Metazoa > Chordata > Amphibia > Anura > Pipidae > Hymenochirus > Hymenochirus boettgeri. Next base: position 13,489,796 of record CM033473.1, on the reverse strand, counting down.
CGAAACAATTTCTCATCACCATTTATATTTAATCACAGCAAAACATGTCCATATGCAGTGATAGTCACAGTTTCCTATACACTCCAAACAGTTATCAAGAACAAGTTAGTTTATACCCTGAAGCAGTTACAATCTAATGATCTTGTTATCCACTATCATAATAAAATAAACAGATGTTCCTTCTTCAAGCAGTTTCCTCTAGGATTAAAGCCTGCAAACTACTGCTATTCAGTTACTTTGAAGCCAAGGGTGTTGATCTGGTAGGATTTGATGAAATATTTATATCATCTAAAGGATTTATACTGAATGGGTGTGCCTTTCGATTAACAGGCTTAGTTTTCTCTCTCTTTTTTAATGAATGGGAGATTCTAAAAAAAGATTTATCTGATATTCTGGATATTCTATGTAACTAGACAAAACTAGAATAGATATTCCTTAAACATTCAGTGTCACTTTAGACAAGAACAACATTGCAAATACAATTTGAAATACATATTATTCCAGAATATTGATTTTACTTCTTCAGCTAAATATATTCATGGCAATAGGCTATAAATGAAACAAATCAATAGAACTCTAAATATGGTTTAATGTACCAGCTTTCAGAAATGTAAATGAAAGAATCTCTTAATTATAATATCAAGATACAGTTTTTTTTTTCCATGTTCGCCGAACCTTACCTAGACAAGTATTCATCCTTTAGTATCGGATATGTGACATAGACACCGCACTCTTTGGGGATTTTTATCAGCTCTAGTATTTCATCCTTTTCTATACTTTCATTTATTGGATTTTCTTTTTAAAGCATTTGCTTTTTATTTTATTTAGTTGTTAAATGGAAATCAGATGCTTTAAGAAAAAAAAAGGGGGGGTGGGTAAAAAGAGAAAACTTTGGGCATTTAATTTTTAGGGGCCTAAAATTTGTATTTAAAAGGGACTTTTTAACCCCTTACGTTGGCCTTCATAACAGTACCTGGCCCATAAAAATGCATTTTCACAATTTTCAAGTCTGGGACATTGACCCAGTCATGTTTGTGTGTGCACATCTGCAGTTTAGGCCCCACCCTGGGTTTATCACTTTAAACAGAGTCCGTGGAGTGGTAACAGGTAAGTTGTGAGGTGCTGCCCCAATAGTCCATGCCACAGTCGATTTGCAGTATTTATATTTGAAGGGAGGCACACTCAAAAAGCTGTATAGCATTAAATTTATTAGGTGTTGAAACAACCAGGTACACAATGTTTCGGGGGGTCCAACCTCCTTCATCAGGCACACCGATGAAACATTGTGTTTCAGCACAATAAATGTAATTCTATAAAGCTTTTTTGAGTGTGCCCCACCCTGGGTACTTTTAATGCGAAAAAGTTAGATTGGGGGTATAATTCCCTTTTAAATGTATAGATTCATCCATCCACTTTTCTTTTCTAATACATCATAGTTTTTTTTTCTACTCTTGCTTAGTTCTCATATTTCTACATTGATATTATAATTTTCAGGGTCCAGAGCCTAGAATCAAATGTTTGGCTACTTAGATCTGTGCATAGATGGTAGAGTAAGTTGTAGCTTTTATTGGCTGGTTTAAATATGGTCATGGGCAGTCAGAATGTTCCTCCATGTGAAATATTGTGCCATCTTTAGAGAGTGGTGACATTTGCTTTTATGTGTGCAAACAAATGTCAACCAAAGGTTGCCATTAGAAGCATGTTTGGCCACTCTTTTTAAACAGACTTGATTGGTTCTGAATTAGGTGACAATAATGGTCACCTGAATCCAGAAAAGCTACCCAAATGCATTGTTAGTTCCTGAAAGTTGGTTTCAAAGACATTGTTCTTCCCAAGCCAAGTATAGATCAACTTGAATATAGGGAATACAACATGAAGGTGATAGCTTTATTGAGATGATAACCATAGCAAGCTTTCAGAACATAATGTTCCTTTTTCAAGAAGCTTGTTTGGCTGTGTTATTATACAAAACGTTCTATACACAGCATGTGAAGTGCAAATTAACTTGGAAATATGTCATATTCGCTCAATTTAAAAGTGTGCTGATTCACAATATAGCAACACCCAGGCTTATTCAATAAGAGGTGCAAAAACTGCCCAGCTGTTAATTTGCCTTAACCATCAGATGATTCCTTTTTACTGGTCTACATCTAATGTTTGCTACAAATACAAAGATTCCTCCATGACATCCGACTTAAAACCGAAATTTTGTCCTACCCTCCATACATGAAGCGATTCTCAGCTACGAAGGACATCATCGTTGGGAGTCAGGTGTCATGCAGGAATCTTAGTGCCTGTACTTAGCTCAAGAACAGGGGAACCTTTTTATATCTTATTGAATAAAACCCAAGGGGCTATGTCAAGGTCATGTGCTATGTCAAGGCCATGGATCATTCTTTTACAATTCCACTTATTTACCATTTTTAAAATGTAGACTCTTCTACTAACATTTGGTGGTTACATTTTCAAAACCATTGTTAGAAAGTTTATTTTTCATGTCTGTTTAAGAACAAAAAAATTAATATTTTTGTCTAATTTATAATCCTTATCTTCCAGAATGAATTTAAGATCCAGATAATAGATTACTATTAGTATTCAAGATGTAGAGTTGAAACACCTGGTACTGTGTACAGCAATTAGACCCCGAGAGAAGCCAACCAAATCAGCACACAATAGCTCTCTGTGGAGCAAGACCCGAGTGAGTCTAAAAAGTTCAGAAAAGTCAACAACTATGTTATAGGCAGCTAATCACCAGGCCTGGGGGCTTCAAAGCCAAAAAGAAAACCAATGAAAGAATAATGTTATTTAATCTCACAGATTTTACCCCTTTTTACCACTTTTATGGCAATAAAAGGTGCATCAAGAACTAAATATGTGATCGTTTGCAAACAAGAAAAAGTCAATGCACATTCCTGGGCCCATATATATAATATCTATGTAGGGTAACAGTAAAAACATGGGGGGGGTATTACAATTTATGCTATAAAGTGAAAGCCTTCCAACAAAGTCAAGGTAACCCCAGTATGGAAGGTCCTAACAGTTTACTTGGGTCATTTTTCTGGGCTGACACTCCCTGCTTTGTTGCATTTTGTGGGAAGATATCTCTCTGACCTTGCATTGGATTACGGTAGTATATAAGGCTATCACTTCCCCTGCCTACTGGCTTTTAACAAGGAGGGAAGAGGCCTGCCATCCAATGCAATAGTATTAAAGTTTGTAAACCTCCAATTAAAGGGACATGGGGGCTACTACCACATGGAAGCTTGGTCAATCTTCCTGCTGAGAAACTCTGCTACATTATATAAAACAAAAGGGGGGCTGTAGGGGAACTCCTGTGGCATCATTATTATACATATAGTAGAAGTGCTACTGATCTGACCAAAACATTAGAACAAACAAGAAAAGAGATGATCAATGCACATTCCTGGGCCCCATATTATAATATTTATGATGCTAGTGTAAACGTAAAAACATGGGGGTTTTAGTTACAATTTTATGCATAAAATGAAAAGCCTTCCAAACCCATCAAGGTGACCCCAGTATGGAAGATCCTAACACATGTATCATTTATAATGTTCCCCACAGGGTCCAAAATGTTTATACCTACGGGAGGGAAACATTTAGATGGGCCTTTCTTTATTTCTAACACCCATAATAGTTAAACACATAAGAAACACATGGAAATAGCTTGGGGGAACACTTTCAGTTACTTCTCCCACAACCTCAACTGCTATTTTCCTGGTTTATTACTATATACATCTGAAACCCAGATATATTTAATTATAAGTTTTATTCCTTTCTGGAAAAGTATATGCCTCCTTCCTCTGCTCATGAGCTTTTTATAAGCTTAAGCGTGTGCAGAGGAGGCAGCAGGTGAACAGCAGTCAGTCATTGGCTGTGAGGTCAGTTGTCACCGCCTTGATTGACTGCATGGAGGGAGGCCCAGCTTACTGAATGAGACCAATAATTATCTTTAATATCTGGTTAGTAATGCAGTAATAAAGTGCAAAATAAATCAGTTGGGGTTAGGAGAAGGTAACTGACGATTGTCCATTTTTTTAAGGATGAACATGCCCTAAAAACATTTTTCGTAGTCTAAAATATCGGAATAGTAAGTTTTGCTATGAAATTTCACCAGCAAAAACTAACTTCATCCATCTATTCAGTGCTTTTCACCAAAATATCATTAAGATACATTTCTAATGGTAATAGTCCAGGAATAAAGCAAACAGACTATGAACAGGAGCAGGAGAATAAACCAGAGACTTTAAACAAGACTACGAACAGAACAGGACTATACAGACTACACGAACATGAACAGGACTACAAATAGGAACACGAATATACAGGACTATGCAAACAGGAACAGACTATAAACAGGACTACGAACATGAGCAGACTATAAACAAACTACGGAACAGACCAGGACTATACACAGGACTACAACATGAACAGGACTATAAAGGACTACGAACAGGACCGACTATAAACAGGACTACGAACAGGAGCAGGCTATAACAGGACCTATAAAACAGACACAACAAGGAAACAGAGGACTATAAACAGACTATAAACAGGACTATAAACAAGACTACGAACATGAACAGGACTAGAAACATGACTACAAATAACAGGACTATAAACAGACTACGAATAGGAACAGGACTAAAACAGGACTACGAACAGGAACAGGACTATAAACAGGAGCAGGACTATAACAGGACTATAAACAAGACTACTACGAACATGAACAGACTAAACCGGACTACAAATAGGAACAGGACTTAAACACGACTACGAACAGGAACAGGACTATAAACAGACTATTAACAGGCAGGACTATAAACAGGACTTTAAACAAGACTAATTAAGAACAGGAACAGGACTATAAACACGGACCTACGAACATGAAAAGGACTTACAAATAGGAACAGGACTATAAACGGACTACGAACAGGAACAGACATACAAGACTACTAACAGGACGGACTAAAACAATACGACGAACAGGACTATAACCGGACTACAAACAGGAACACGGGACTATAAACGAACTACAACAGGAACAGACTATAACACGAGAACCGCAGGACTATAACAGGACTATACTACTACGAACAGGAACAGGACTATAAGCAGGACTAAAACAGGAACGGACTATAAACAGGAACTACAAACAGGAACAGGACTAATAAACAGGACTTCGCACAGTGAACAGGGCTATAAACAACTACAACAGAACAGGACTATAAACAGAACTACAAACAGGAACAGGACTATAAACAGACTTCGAACAGGAAACAGGGCTAAAACAGGACTTCGAACAGGAACAACTATAAGCAGGACTATAACAAGACTTGGAACAGGAACAGGACTATAACAGCCGACTTGAACAGGAGCAGGACTATAACAGGACTTTAAACAAGACTACGAACAGGAACAGGACTATAAACAGACTATAAACAAGACTTCGAACATGAACAGGACTACAAATAGGAACAGCACTATAAACAGGACTACGAACAGGAACAGGACTATAAACAGGACTACGAACAGGAACAGGGCTATAAACAAGACTACGAACAGGAACAGGACTATAAACAGGACTACAAACAGGAACAGGACTATAAACAGGACTACGAACAGGAACAGGACTATAAACAGGACTATAAACATGACTACGAACATGAACAGGACTATAAACAGAGGACTATAACATGACTAAAAAAACAGAACAGAACAGACTATAAACAGGACTAAAAACGGAACAGGACTTAAACATGACTTCGACGAACGGGCTATAACACAGACTACGAACAGGACGGACTAAACGGACTCCAAACAGGAACAGGACTATAAACAGGACTTCGAACAGGAACAGGCTATAAAGAGGACTACGAACAGGACTATAAACAGGACTTCGAACAGGAAACAGGACTATAAGCAGGAACTATAACCAAGACTTCGACAGGAACAGGACGATAAAAGACTATGAACAGGAACAGGACTATAAACAAGACTATGAACAGGAACAGGACAGACTATAAACAGGACTATGAACAGACTACAACATTAACAGTCTACACGCAGGAACAGGACTACAAGTACAACTGACGATCTGGCCCTGAAGCAAAGCAGTGGAGTCCTTAAATAGGTAACACAGTTTGCAGGTGATTAATTGATGATGAACCGGTAGCTTGAGAGGGCCAACTGGCTGGTGTAAATGGAAGTTCAGGAACACACAATCAATGGCAACAGAGGGAAAGTGCCACCAACAGGTGGAACCAAAACCGCATTAGATCACATTATTACAGACATAAAATGTATTTGAAAACATTGGATACTCCATGTATATACAGTTAATGTTTAAATAATAATATTATTGTTTTCATATTACTTCTCCTCTTCATAACACTGTAACAATGCAGTGACATGAAAATTAAAATGAACTTTGATGTTTTCGCATCTGCAAAAATGAATGTTAATTAGACCTTCAGGTACAACGACATTAAACACTGGCAAAGATACTACTGTGACTTTAACAATATAAAGTTTTAAGGAAGATCTAGAATACATTGTCCCTGTCTGCTAAAACATGTGGCACGCTGAGGCAGCAACTGGCCTGTCAATAAAATTGAGCAGTTAAAGTCTACAAGTGTTCTCTGCTGTTTTATCACACAAAACAAGGCTCCCTACTAAAGATTCAGTGGGTGCAGCGACACTGCATAATAAATCAATCCACATAGCGATGGCCATGGGTGAAGATGGGGAGATGGTACCTTGGGTACTTTGGGCTGGAACATAAAGTGGCCAAGACACTGCACAAAGTGTTAAAAATGCTTTAAATGTGAAAGGGCATTTTTATTTATTGGATAAAAGTTCAAAAACATAAAACCACGTATGTCATGTCTTAGGTATTCAATTAGATCACTAGACTTGAAGTTTAGTTCTGGATCTTTCATTAAGAGACTAGCGAAATGTCTTCAAGAACTAAACTTTAGGTCCAGTTGACCTATACTAATTCAACATATATACCATGACCTGGATGAATGAATATTACAGATATACCATGACCTGGATGGATGAATATTACAGATATACCGTGACCTGGCTGGGGATGGGAATATTACAGATATACCATGACCTGGATAATGAATATTTATCGGAGATAGTCCCATGACCTGGATGGATGATTTTACAGTATTCGTAGCTCGGATGACCTTGGTATAATGTATATTGTACAGAGATCGTGGGGGCCATGACTTGCAGAACTATGAAGAGGAACAGAACTATAAACAGGAACAGGACTATAAGCAAGACTAAGAAGAGGAACAGGACTATAACCTGGTCTATGAAAAGGAACAGGACTATAAACAAGACTATGAACAGGTACAGGAACAGGACTACGAAAAGGAACAGGACTATAAACATGACTACGAACAGGAACATAACTATAAACAGGACTATAAACAGGACTATAAACAAGACTACGAACACCTGTTTCCGGGTCCGGAGTCCCTGTTTATAGTCCTGTTCCTATTTTTGTAGTCCTGTTCCTGTTCGTAGTCCTGTTTATAGTCCTGTTCCTGTTCGTAGTCTTGTTTAAAGTCCTGTTTATAGTCCTGCTCCTGTTCATAGTCCTGTTTATAGTCCTGTTCCTGTTCGTAGTCCTGTTTATAGTCCTGTTCCTATTTGTAGTCCTGTTTATAGTCCTGTTCATGTTCGTAGTCTTGTTTATAGTCCTGTTTATAGTCCTGCTCCTGTTATAGTCCGGTTCCTGTTCGTAGTCCTGTTTATAGTCCTGTTCCTATTCGTAGTCCTGTTTATAGTCCTGTTCCTATTTGTAGTCATGTTTATGTCCTGTTCATGTTCGTAGTCTTGTTATAGTCCTGTTTTATAGTCCTGTTTATAGTCCTGTTCCTGTTCGTAGTCATGTTTATAGTCCTGTTATAGTCCTGTCTCTGTTCGTAGTCTGTTTATAGTCCTGTTCCTGTTCGTAGTCTTTTATGTCCTTTTCTGGTTGTAGTCCTTTTTATAGTCCTGTTCCTGTTCGTAGTCTTGTTATAGTCCTGCTCTGTTCGTAGTCCTGTTTATAGTCCTGTTCCTGTTGTAGTCCTGTTTATAGTCCTGTTCCTATTTTAGTCCGTTCATGTTCGTAGTCCTTTATAGTCCTGTTCGTTCGTAGTCTTGTTTAAAGTCCTGGTTATAGTCCTGCTCCTGTTCATAGTCCTGTTTATAGTCCGTTCCTGTTCGTAGTCCTGTTTATAGTCCTGTTCCTATTTGTAGTCCTGTTTATAGTCCTGTTCAAGTTCGTAGTCTTGTTTATAGTCCTGTTTATAGTCCTGCTCCTGTTTATAGCCTGTTCCTGTTCGTAGTCCTGTTTATAGTCCTGTTCCTATTCGTAGTCCTGTTTAGTCCTGTCCTATTGGTAGTCATGTTTATAGTCCTGTTCATGTTCGTAGTCTTGTTTATAGTCCTGTTTATAGTCCTGTTTATAGTCCTGTTCCTGTTCGTAGTCATGTTTATAGTCCTGTTCCTTTTCGTAGTCCTGTTCCTGTACCTGTTCATAGTCTTGTTTATAGTCCTGTTCCTTTTCATAGACCAGGTTTAGTCCTGTTTCCTCTTCTTATGTCTTTCTTATAGTCCTGTTCCTGTTTATAGTTCTGTTCCTTTCATAGTTCTGTTCAGTCCTGTTCCTTCTGTAGTCTGTTCATAGTCCTGTTTATAGTCCTGTTCCTGATGGTAGTACTGTTTATACTCCTGTTCCTGTTCTAGTCCTTTTAATATCCTGTTCCTGTTGTAGTCTCTTCCTGTTTGTAGTCCTGGTTATAGTTCTGCTCCTGTTGTAGTCCTGGTTATAGTCTGTTCCTGTTTTCAGCTAGTCCCTGTTCATAATCCTGTTTTATATCTATTCTGTTTGTAGCCTGATTATAGTCTGTTCCTTTTCGTAGTCTCTGTTCATAATCCTGTTTATGGTTCTTTTCTGTTTGTAGTCCTGTTTATAGTCAGTTCCTGTTTTAGTCCTGTTTATAGTCCTGTTCTGTTGTAGTCCTGTTTATAGTCCTGTCTGTACTTAGTCCTTTTCCTGTCTGTCGTAGTCTTGTTCATAGTCTTCTAGTCTGCTCCTGTTCGTAGTCCTGTTATAGTCCTGTGTCCTGTTCGTAGTCCTGTTTATAGTCCTGTTCTGTTTGTAGTCCTGTTTATAGTCCTGTTCCTGTTCATAGTCCTGTTCCTGTTTCATAGTCCTGTTCCTGTTTATATCCTGTTCATGTTTATAGTCCTGTCCTGGTCGTAGTCCTGTTCCTGTTCCTGTCCTGTTCCTGTTTGTATTCCGTTCTGTTTATAGTCCTGTTCCTGTTCATAGTCCTGTTCCTGTTTCGTAGTCTTGTTCCTGTTTGTAGTCCGTTCCTGTTTGTAGTCCTGTTCCTGTTCATAGTCCTGTTTATAGTCCTGTTCATAGTCATGTTCGTAGTCCTGTTCCTTGCTTCCCGACATCCTGCTTCAGCCTGTCCCATTTATCCATCTCCTAGCCCCTTCCATCTCCGTTTTCTTAGTTTATCTTGTCTTCCTTCTTCTTGTCTTCTGCCTTTCTTATCCTGTGTGCCTTATCATCTGTATATACAGTACTCTTGTTTCATCGTATTTATATATAGCTAGTCAGTTAGTTAGGGTTCTGTTTGTAGGGGTGTTCACTGTGATATTGTTTTGTTTGTTTTGGGTTTTTTTGTCAATTAACTGGTTGTACTACATTGGTCTCTGGCTGCAACTTTCAATACTTTCCCTCCTTCCAACTGGAGCCTAACAATCATCTACAGTTTTATATTCATTCATAGTCCATAAGATCAGTTTGGGATCCTGAGAAATAGTAGATTAAACCTCTCAAAGTTTTACTTTTTTTTTTTGCCTTGTTCCACACTGTAATTCTGTCATTAATTGGCAGTTCCTGGAACCCGAGCACATAGGGTGATACAATAAAGTTAATTTATGACACAATCAAGTTAATCGTCGCTCCAAGTTGCAGTAATGTTGTAAATGTGTGGCAGCTTTTAATCATGGAAGCATGGTAAGAAAAGGAGGATCAGTGCAAAGGTTTTGCACCCCAATGTAATAGACATTAAGGGGTCGATGGCTATATTGGCTGTTTTTTTTGCTAAAATTGGTAAAAAATCCAATGTAATGTTTAGAAAGTTCGTCCATTTTCGAACTTCAGTAAAAGTTCGAAAGTTTGTATTCGGACCCATTAAAGTCAATGGGGAGTGATAGTTTGAAAAGTCTGGATGATTTACAGCTAAACTAACAATGGTAACTTACTGTAAATGGATGTGGCACCTGGGAAATGGTCTGGGAACATGTCACTATCACCAAAACTTGTTAAACACTTCTTAAAATGAGGGGCAATTGTCGGGTTTGTTGCGAAGCTACATTCGAGGGTTGTGGCCAATTCGTGGCTTACCGAATGCTACTTTCGAGGGTTAGCGGAAATAGAACCATAAATTTGCAGATTACCGAACAATACTAAGGTTAGTGAAAACAATCCATACATTCGAGGATTACCGAAAAAGAACAATACTTTCGAGGGTTAGCGAAAATCGAAGGCTACATTTGAAAGTTAGCGAACGATACATTCTAGGGTTAGCGATACGATCCATACATTCGAGGATTACCGAAAAAAACAATACTTTCGAGGGTTAGCGAAAATCGAAGGCTACATTTGAAAGTAGCGAACGATACATTCTAGGGTTAGCGAAACGATCCATACATTCGAGGATTACCGAAAAAGAACAATACTTTCGAGGGTTAGCGAACGTACATTCTAAGTGAACGGCCCGTAAATTCGATAATTATTGAAAATACAGCCACGATCCGGAAAAAACGAACTAGTTCGAATAGTTCTCATAAAGTTCGGCTTGAACTCGGGTTTCGAGTTCGGTTTTGTGTCCATCTCTAGTTAAGATTAGGCTAATCGTAATGCCATTACTGTGGAGTACGGGGCCCACGTAGTACTAAAAAAGTTATGTCTTACCTGACCAGGACCCATGCGCAATAAGTCAACCGAGAGACTTTAAAGCATCGTGGGATCCCAGTCATGTAAGACGTAACTTTTTTAGTACTACATCGGCCCGAAATTTTTGCATCGAGTGAGAAGAAATGTTTTGGAACAAAATAAAAATTTCTGCAATCATGAGTTTGCACTCATTTCTGTTTCCCCCCTTGATTGCTTTGCCCCTATTGTGTTCTTGCAATCTAATACCAAACCCCATAACCTGACACCTACAACAATATTTAAAGGTGTGCTACCTGGTAGAGTCATTGCTACCTTGAAGCAAACTGAAATATTTGCTTAGTTCACCAGCCGTGTTAAGTCCGCCCTCTGGTTCACCAGCTAGTGTTAAGTCCGCCCCTCCAGTTCACCAGCCAGTTTTAGTAAGCCCTCCTTAATCAGCCCACTACACCCACCTCCCCAATGCACGCCAAGCCAATTTGCCACTGCGCAGTATTGTCCCATTGCCTGCTGTGGCATTCATTTTAGATGCACCCAAAATAGAATCTTCTGAAAAATATTTGTCAAAACTGATGCAGTTATGCATGAAAATCAGACCAACTTTTTGAATTTCAAAGTAATATCACTTGTTTAGAAATATAGTTTGTATGTAAACGAATCCCTTGCATGGGTTTATTTTACATAGGTTGATATTTTTGAGATATGGCTGCAAGACATAGGGACGATGAAGTAACACTCTTAGCTTGCACAGTTATCTGCAAATAAACTTGTATTTAATCATTGAAGTTCACCTTTTTAGTGTTGTTCATCAATTGAATGATCAAAAGGGTGTGTTGTCTGCACCAAGGGCAATAAACTCTAATTAGGACTGTTAGACTGTTAGTGGAAAGACTTCTGGACACGTAGAGAATCATCTAGACAGTTTATGTTTTTAGATTCGCCGAAAAGAACAATAACTCATCTGTGATGAAAGAGAGACAGACAAGTCTCAAGGCAATTTTTTCTGCCAATACCAACGTTAACTTGCTGTATAGACCTATTACGTGTCATCAATTAGGCTTTGAGCTCAAATGGTGTGTTTGTGACTGACTCGTTGTAACGGCTTCAAAATCAATCACAAATGAAATAAAGCAATGCATGAAACAGAAAAGAGAGAGCCCTTTCTATAATGCACTATGGTGTTGTTTGATGTTCTCAATAGGGAACATTGCTGACTAGAGATGGACCTGAACCTGAACCTGATTCCAAATCGGATTTCACAGATCTGCGGATTTGTAACATTTTCCATTTTTCTGAACTACATAACTGTTTCCAATAATTACCAAATGATCGATAGTTTCAATGTTCAATATTCTAGACATTTTGATAGAAAATGTTCAATACTAGAAATTTAGAATTTAAAAAAATTGGCAATTTTCTAAATTTCTAGAAATCTATAAAATACTATGCGGATACACGGAATGCCAAAACAGGAGGCGCATGAAATTTCCGGTACTAGACTGCTTTTTTTTCAGGTTTTGCATCGATACTTGTTTCCCCAGAATATTTCCGAAAATCCGCAAATTTCAATGCAGAACATATGGCGAGATACTACCAATCTTGACCAGTGGGGGAGAAATGTGTAGTCCTACATTAGATGGTATGTTTGGTGCCAACGTCATATAATCTAATTCTGATTTTTATTTATTGGATAGTTCTTCAAGGCATATTTCTTAAAATTACAGCCGATTCTAATTAATGAAAGTCACATGGACTAATGTTAGTGTGTGTTTGAGATTCTGTTCTGGTAAGAGATTCTGGACGGTAATAGATTTGAGATTCTGACGGTAAGAGATTCTGGACAGTAAGAGATTTGAGATTCTGGACGGTAGAGAGTCTAGACGGTAAGAGATTTGAGATTCTGGACGGTAAGAGGGCCCACATAAGCCCAGAAGCTGCTATTTTTAAACAGATGATTGTGCATATGAAGAAACCATATGCGTGATCAGTTGTTTAAAACATTGGACCCGAACTTCCGAAACTGAACCGGAAGTTTGGAACAGCTGATCGGAGACCTATGGGGAGGGGGTTGGTCAGGATTCCAGCCTCCAATCTCACGGGGTGGGGTGGGGGGTGGGCACTGCAGTTACACACTTGTTCTATGAATTGCAAATAAAATAGGACCACTTTAAGTCTTTGGAAATGCTATGGTCACTGGTCACATCGATAGGTATATGTTTCAGTAATAACTTGAATGACTGCATTTTCCTAGTCTGTAATTAAAGCTAGAAGTGTTTCTTATAAAGAAACAGAATTTTATATTTCACTGGAAGGTGAACTTGACATTGGTATTCTAAAATGATGGCGACATTCCAACGTGAGCGCGGAGTAGAATGCCAGCATCATTTCCAATTCCCAGTGCGTTTTTGTGCAGGTGCTGAACCTTAATAAATATTGTACACTCCCCGAGATAACTGGCAGTTGTAAATGTAGGAGGATTTAGAACTGAACATGGAGTAACAAAAAACATGTCAACTGTTTTTAACATTTCAGATCCTTCCAGACTAACAGATGTTATATATGCAGGAAAAAAACACTTAACATGTAGATGATTCGGGTTCTGCCTTTGGGTGCTATTTTGAAGACAATAAAAAAATTAAAAATAAATCAAATGAACAAAATTGTATCACAAAAATATATAAAGATGGGATAGTATACGTCCATTATAAGTACAACTAGTAACTAGAACTCAAACTCGAAACCGAGTTCTAGTCGAGCTTAACAAGTCCTAACGGACTCGAACTTTTCAAACTATCCTGGACCCGGATTCTCGGACTTTCTGGACTCGCGGCTGTATTTTCGATAATTATAGAATTACGAGCCGTTCACTATCCCTAGAATGTTCGTTCGCTAACCCTGGAATGTATCGTTCATTTTCGTTAACCCTCGAATGTATCGTTCGTTTTGCTAACCCTAGAATGTATGGTTCGCTACCCTCGAAAGTATCGTTCGGTAACCCTCGAATTTCCATAACCTTCGAATTTAACTTACGCACTTTTGAACTATCACTTTCTTATGACTTGAATGGGTCCGTTTTCGAACTTTCAAATTTTCTCTGAGGTTCGGAAGCTCGAAAACAGACCGAACTTTATGAAGTTCGGCTATCTCTACTAGTAACCAATTTAATATAGTATACATACAAAATAGAAGCCTAGTGCAGACCCAGTTCAATTTGGTACATGTTTATTCCCTCTATGATGTCGCTATGAAAAGCCTGCCATTCTCTCTGGATAAATAAAAGCAATTAGTTCAATAACCTGGCCAAATTTATTTTAAGCCCAGCCACCCCTTTATGGTTGCTTTTCAGTTGGGTTCTACTCTATCATACTTGCCTTTTATGAGCAGAAAGTCCTTGCTGCACTGTGACTGGCTTCCTTGGGACTAACTCTTCTGATAAGTACTTTACTCATCTGAGCACATGACCTTACCTGGGTGGAGTACACCATTCCAGAGGCTTGTCAAACCCCCATTGTACCACACAAAATATATAAAGATGGGATAGTATACATCCATTATAAAGTGCAACTAGTGACATTTCATGTTACTGTCAATCTGCTGTGAATTTGATGATTGACAAATACACTTTAAGATCTAGCTTCCTATACCAGGGTGCCCAGCGTTCAACAGCACTACTGACACTATAGGTAATACTATTCTGTTTATCTCCAGACCACCCTAACACTGCCTACTTCCTCTCCCAGCCTACAACAACTGTCCCACAGGCCACACATTTGTTGAGCACCTATTCCTGAAACTCACTTTAGTTTAGTTTAGTTCAGGGTTTCTCAAAGGTGTTTCAGGCCACACTAGTGTGACTTCAGAGAGCCAGAGGTGTGCCTCAGAATTTTGCTGCTGTAGTATATTTTTCACAAGTATAACATACATTTTTGTTATTGCACATAAAATATATTTTGTATAAAATTTCAACACGCTTATGTAGTGTAATGATACTCTACATTGATTAGAATAAAATATACACTGTAAAGTGCATAAAACATGGATAAAATCCAAATTAAGAACACAAGTGTGCCTCGAGAAGAAATTGCATTGCCAAGTGTGCCATTCTGAAAAAGTTTCAGAACCGCTGGTTTCGTTGACAATTTGCAACAAAGTTTTTGTGTGCATGGCTATAGGCCACCTTAAGACAATTCTTGCATCAACTAAGCATCATGTGCATTGATACCATAATGTTCTTTATATCTCAAATAGTAAGAAGTCCATTCTTGAGACCCATTGATATTATTCAATGTATACACCTAGTTGCACAAGCAAAACACCTTTTTACAATCTATACACACAAATGTACAATTCTGTTTTGTTATTGTGATCTACACCTTCCATTTTACATCTAATATCCGTTATATTGTATTTTTATCCAGGTTCAAAAAAACCCACAGAAAGTACAGAGTGTGCAGGTACAATCAAAGCTAAATTGCAAACATGCCAAGTGTGATAGCACAATGCCGAACAACTCAGAAGATGGAAAGGTCACAGAAGACATCAACATTAAGAAATAATACCCTTCTTCCTCTATGCCTTAATGGAGGAAAGTGAACTGAATCAGACATGACAAATAACTGTTTCTCTTTGAAGTTATCTTACAATAGATACCAGGAAGAGTGCCCACATTCCGCATAAAAACGAAATCATTTTTATTCCAAATACGTTCATGAAAATCATATATCGGTTATAACGCTACCAGCTATTAAAAAGAGAAAATTAAAACCAAAATATTGTATGTGCATGTGTTTCTGTGGGTTTAATTAAAATAGCCGAACAGTTCTGGTAATAATTTGCCAATGAATAATAAGACTTACAGCTTTCAGGGTTTTTTCCTTTTAAAAGAGCATTAACTAAATTTGGACAAAGCCGCTGTAATCTTTAACCTGCAAGTACAAATTACATTGAATTACAATGAAGTATTATGGCATGAAAAGAAACTTCATTCAGTGCAGATGTTTCGATACATGAAGGGCATTAAATAATTAACAAGTGATAGCTCTTGTGCATTCTAGAAAATATTAAATGGCCAATCAGAAACATCTTAAGATTAACCTGCAGGTAATTAGCGAAGGATTCTAATGGTATGGAAATACACAGAACAATTCGGAATATATTAAAAATTGCAAAAATGTAGCATTTTTATTTTGCAGACTCTGGATATCCGAGTTAAAGGTCCGTCTTTACATTTATAGATGCAAATTTTACTTTAAAATAGTTTGCTTAAAATTTGATTCTTAGAAATATTTTAATATTTCAAAGTAATTCCATTTAGTTACTCCAAACCTAAATCAATTATCAAACCTATAATCAATAAGGGCCCCATATGTAAAAAAAACACAGGGGCATATTTAACCTGCAAACAGGTTAAATATGCCCAATGGCTTATATTGAGCAGGGTCAACCAACCATGAGCAAGATTTTCATCCTACTTTATGGAAGCAGTGGCCCTGCTTCATATATGTTTTGAATTGAATCATTTATCAATTAACTGATGAGTAATCTTAAGATATTTCAGATGTTGTTGAGTTTTATTTTGTGAGCGGTTCTACAAAATGTGTTCAAATAAACCCAATTGAAGTCAATAGGAGCATAATATTTTGAATACTGAATTTTTAATTTTGACAGGAATTTTGAATTTTCACATCACATTTTGAATTTTCAACACCACATTTTAATTTTGACATTACAATTCAAATTTACTATATTGCCTTTCGGATTTCTACAAAGTTCTGTCCTTGAAATTCTAAAAATTCTGCCAGATCATTACATTTTCAAAACCTCAGCTCGGTCTGGAATCCAGGTTTGGTTTGAAACCAGAACTTATCTCTAATTTCAGATATGGGCATTTAATAGGGACAGTTTGGGGGTGCTACTACCACATGGAAACTTGGTCAATCTTCCTGTAACTCTGTTACAATATATACACAGGGGGGCTGTGGGAGCACTCTGTGGCAAAATTACTTTATAACAAATAGTGGAAGTGCTACTGATCTGACCAAAACATTAGAACAAGCAAGAAAAGAGATGATCAATGCTCATTCCTGGGTCCCATATATCATATATCTATGCTAGTGCAAACAGTAAAACATGGGGGTTTTTAGTTACAATTTTATGCATAAAAGTGAAAAGCCTTCACTTGTAGCAGAGCTTCTCTGCAGGAAGACAGACCAAGCTTCCATGTTGTAGTAGCACCCCCAACACGTCCCTTTAATTGGAGGTCCTGTGCCTTAACACTAAGCATTGGATGAGAGGCCTCTTCCCTCCTTGTTAAAGCCAGTAGGCTGGGAGAAGTGATAGTAGGACCTTCCATACTGGAAGGTTTACTTGTAATGAAATCATAATAAAAATGCATAAAATTGTAACTAAAACCCCATATTTTTACTGTTTGCACTAGCACAGATATAATGATATATGGGGCCCAGGAATGTGCATTGATCATCTCTTTTCTGTTTGTTCTAATGTTTTGGTTTAGATCAAGTAGCACTTCCACTTTGTAATAAAGTAATTTTGCCACAGGAGTGCTCCCTTTTGTGTATTAATGTATGTCAATATTTATTTATTATTTATCATGTTTTGAATTGACTCCAAAAAAATGTTTTTCTTTTAAGCAATGCATATATTGTATTTCAACATAGTTTGTACTTGCAGGTTAAAGAATAAAGCAATTTGTCCAAATGAATAATTTCTTAACTACTGCTAACACAGTCAGAAACTTTTCTTTTGGCTTGATCAGTCAATAATTCTTTTTAATTAGCTTGGAAAAACAAGAGCATTTCATTGAAAATGTCAACACATACAGCCAAAGGAGAGGTACATGACATTTCTACTAGAAAAGACAACAACACAAAATAAAGGTATTCGAACAGATGACAATTTGAGCAGACGCTCTGATATGTCAGAAGGCTACTCAATCTGGATAACGTAGCCTCATTTATAAACCCAATTACAGAAGACAAGACACACACTGGGGAATTTTCTGAAGTATTGACATATTTTCTGTAGTGTCTATGTATTATGAAATAACAGTAAATTACTTGTAATGAAATCTATAATAAAAATTGATATGAGTGTATATACTGTAGAAAGATAATGTGTAATGCATCTATACATTAACTAGCCATAGCCATAAAGAACGTAATGAACTTTATACCAACATATTAATTATTAGTAACGTGACCTTACATGAACTGGTTTGGGTTGAACTCCCTGTTCTGAGTTTGAAATTCCACCAAAGCTACTGAGGGAATGTTGATGCTGAATTAATGAGGTTATTAATGAGGTTTGACCATCAAAACCAAGTTTCAACATCGAAAGTTTATAGCCGAACCAAACTATGTCTAATTCTGCATATCCGCTGGCGAAATAACCCCCTGAGGGTTTAAAGATGAACGAAACTCATAGGTTTCCTTCCACCAGTGTTTCCAACTTATTTATTATATGATGTATCACCTTGCACTAATCTTGAGCAGATCTAGGACTCTGTTTAGAACTATACAGCCATAGGTGGAATGTGAGAAAATGTTCCATCTGGTCTTGTCGCCTTTTTTCAAAGACTTCTTGAGATTTGATGAACAGTCTATTAAAAGACATGTGGATGGGAATTGAGTTTGGCTGATTCGATCAAAGTGATTGAATTTATTAAAACTACCGATCCCGAATTGCTAGACTAAGAATTACCGAATCTAGTTTCCTAAAATTTTAAGGAGATTTTAAAAACATCCAGTCAGCAACAAATTATGTAACTAAGTGAAACTCTTATTATAACTGATGTTATAAATCTGACAGGATTCATTCCTCTAGCAAATCCCTTATTATAACATGACTTTGTCTATATATGAAAGGAAAACCATAATCCTAAATTTAGTTAAATTACCATGATTTTTCTTTCAATGTAATTATTATTCCAATACATATGTAGGCTAGTTTATAACAATAGGGGCCTTCTGAGGCTTGAGTGAACCCTTATAATCTGGAATTATGTATGCATGTTTATATGTATAATATGTTTAATTATATAGGACCACTTTGGGGACGTATCGCTGCACCATATTTTAATACATGCATGCGAAGACAAATAATATAAAGGAATGAAATCAATATGCATTAATAAGTATACAAGTACTTTATATATATATATTTGGAATATATGTATTGTGGCTCTGTACCACACTTTCAGTTCCCAGCCGCTGTCTGGTTGTGCCCAGTATTTGTTAGTGTGCCTATGTTTCTATCCAAGTTCCCCACTCTCAGCACAGAACTTTTCTGTCAAAGTCTGGGGGCAACTGTGTCTGGTACCGCATTCAAGCCTCCTGGCAAATAGGGGTTTGATATAGGTAATACGAATGGTGAAGATTGGGGTTATCTGTGCTGTAGGGATACTCGAGTATGTGCTGAAGCATTACAATAAATACCTGAAAGAACAAAAAGGAATACAATCTTAAATAGCAAATCAGGTCATTTAAAACACATAAGGTAAATGCAATATCTGCATATCTGAAATTAGTGCAAAACCCCCCAAAAAACCATGTAATGTCGGGTTAGTGTGGGTTTTGAACTAATATCGGGCTGCCCACGCTATTTCCAACAATTGTAGTAATTGCTTAGTTAATTTAGTTCAACAATTTCCGCTAATCTTAACTCCATTGCTACTGTGGCATACAGGGCCAATGTTATACTAATACGTTATGTCTACCTACGGAATCCTGCAAGCAATAAGTCTCACGAGAGACTATAAAGCATGTGGGATCCCGGTCAGGTATGACTAACTTTTTTAGTACATCAGCCCGATAATGTGAACATTGATTTCTAACGGAGACAAAGACTGCGAGTACCAGTTAAGTCAGCATATCAATATCTAAATCTCAAACTCTGAAAATGGAAAATGAGATTCTGCTAACTAGGCTTTCCGTCTGTAATAATTATATTAATTTCCTAAATGCTAATAAATAGAGGGGAAATGAGGGTTCACAAAAAAATGATAATCTGCAATCTTTATTGTACCAAACAATGGATACACCACAGTAAAGATAGAACTTAAGGCACCATTTAATCTATTTGTATATAGTGTGCAAGGAAGCAGTGTAGCTCCAGGCAGTGATTATGACAGTACAGAATCCATTAAAATCCTGTGCTGGAACCATAGTTACAAATGGCAATTCTTGAAAAGAATTATTGCTTTTAAACCACTCAACTTGATCTATGAATGTTAACCTTGATGTTTAGGCAAAAAATGGAATACGAAGGAGTTTTAACTCTAGTTTTACTTTCCTGTGTAACTTGCATATTACTGCCTCAGTCATTGGTCTTTCTTAAGGTAAAATAAAAGTCTAATTAAAATCAAGATTGGATTCTCTATATCTTCCTGCGACATGCAAAGGGTCAGCCCTTTTTCAAGCCAGACACTGTTAGGTCAGCTCTCCAAGTTCAGTTGCCACTGTTAGGTAATCTCTCCAGTTCAGCAGCCACTGTGAAATCAGCCTTCCAGTTCAGCAGCCACTTTTAGGTCAGCCCTCCAGTTTACCAGATACCATTATGTAAGCCCTCCAGTTCAGCAGCTACTGATAAGTAGAGATGGTCAAACTTCTGAAAAATCTGTTCCGCTCAAGGATTCATTGATTTTCGAAAAAAATCAGAAATTAAAAAATTGCAAATCCGTAAATCGCCACTAAAGTCAAGGGGAAAAAAATGGGAAAATTTCTGCCTAAATAACAGTTTAAATAGCAGTGGTTAACTACTGTTAATGGCTCTAAGACCTGGGAAACAGTCCGGGGAACACGTGTGGTGTCTTCCGGGTAGTCCTCGAACTGCTAATTCGAGAATCCTTAAACGTGTCGAGGATTCCCAAAATTTGGACGTTCAACGATTATCGAATGGCCAAAAGTTCGGGGGCCGAACGTTCAGGGGTCCGCGGCTCCACACTGGGGCATGTCTTTTTTCTTCCCAGCCAGCGACACCAACTTTGCTGATGTTGCTGAAACCAGGCAATGCCACTGCGGCTGCCAATGACACACTGGCGCTGGCGACATCAACGTCTCTGGTGTTGCCGACATCTTGATCCGAAGTCTTCTTTCTTCTCAGCCGGCGACACCAACTCTGCTATGTCACCAAGACCGGTTGATGCAACTGTGGCCAACTGTGACACCGCCGGTGCCGGTGACACTCACGTTGACGGTGTTGCGACGTCTCTTTCTTCTGCCATCACACACTTGGGCATGTCTTTTTTTCTCCCGCCAGCGACACCAACTTCACTGATGTTCTGAAACCGGGCAATGCCACTGCGGCTGCCAATGACACTACTGGCGCTGGCGACATCAACGTCTCTGGTGTTGCCGACATCTTGATCCGAAGTCTTCTTTCTTCAGCCGGCGAACACCAACTCCCTGATGTCACCAACACCGGGTGATCAACTGTGGCCAACTGTGACACCGCCGGTGCCGGTGACATCAACGTTGCCGGTGTTGCCGACGTCTTCTTCTTCTGCCATCACACACTTGGGCATATCTTTTTTTTCCCAGCCAGCGACACCAACTTCGCTGATGTTGCTTACACCAGGCAATGCCACTGCTGCTGCCAATGACACCACTGGCGCTGGTGGACATCAACGTCTCTGGTGTTGCCAACATCTTGATCCGAAATCTTCTTTCTTCTGAGCCGCGACACCAAATCCGCTGATGTCACCAACACCGGGTGATGCAACTGTGGCCAACTGTGACACAGCCAGTGCCCGTGACATCAACGTTGCCGGTGTTGCCGACATCTTCTTCTTCTGTCATCACTGTGATGACGTCTGAACTCCATGGGGTTTGCCACTTTTTAGTTTGTTTTGCTGAAGGACCAAATCCAATTGTGATTGGTTAATATTTCATTGATTGCAATTATAAGATCACACATTAACCAATCATATTTGAATAATACAAATATGGTCTGTATTTAATCAGAAAAATTGTAAACTGATTTTTTTTACCTTCTCATTAGTTAATCCAGGGTTATTGCCAGCAGCTGAAAGTATTGGTGCCCAGAGTTGTGCATTGCCAAGCAACATCAGCAGCATGGTTAGTTCATTGTGAAGAATCTTGATACCTGGATGGATGAATATTACAGATATACTGTAACCTGGATGGGCAAATATTACAGATATACCATGACCTGGATGGATGAATATTACAGTATACTGTACCTGGATGGGCAAATATTACAGATATACCATGACCTGGATGGATGAATTTACAATATACTGTAACCTGGATGGGCAAATATTACAGATATACCATAACCTGGATGAATGAATATTCCAGTATCTATGACCTGGATGATGAATATTACAGATTACCGTGACCTCAATGAATGAATATACAGATATACCATGACCTGGGATGATAATATTACAGATATACCGTGACCTGGATGGATGAATATTACAGATATACGTGACCTGGATGAATGAATATTACAGATATACAATGACCTGGATGAATGAATATTACAGATATACCATGACCGGGATGATGAATATTACAGATATACCATGACCTGGATGGATGAATATTACAGATAACCATGACCTGGATGGATGAATATTACAGATATACCATAACCTGGATGATGAATATTACAGATATACCGTGACCTACGATGTAATATTACAGATATACCATGACCTGGATGAATGAATATTACAGATATACCATGACCTGGATGATGAATATTACATATACCATGACCTGGATGAATGAATATTACAGATATATCATGACCTGGATGGATGAATATTACAGATATACCATGACCTGGATGAATGAATATTACAGATATACTATGACCTGGATGGATGAATATTACATATATACCATGACCTGATGAATGTATTACAGATATACCATGACCTGGATGGATAATATTACAGATATACCATGACCTGGATGAATGAATATTACAGATATACCGACCTGAGGGATGAATAATTACAGATTATCATGACCTGGATGTAGGATATACAGATATACCGTGACCTGGATGAATGAATATTATAGATATACCATACTGTGATGATGAATATTACAGATATACCATGACCTGGATAATGACTATTACAGATATACCATGACCTGGATGGATGAATATTACAGATATACCGTGACCTGATGGATGAATATTACAGATATACCATGACCTGGATGAATGAATATTACAGATATACCACGACCGAGATAGGATGAATATTACAGATATATCATGACCTGGATGTATGAATATTCAGAAATACCGTGACCTGGATGAATGAATATTATAGTATAACCATAACTGGATGAATGAATATTACAGATATACCTGACCTGGTGAATGACTATTACAGATATCCATGACCTGGATGGATGAAATTACAGATATACCGTGACCTGAAATGGATGAATATACAGATATACCATGACCTGGATGGATGAATATTTACGATAGACCATGACCTGGATGTATGAATATTACAGATATACCGTGACCTGGATGAATGAATATTATAGATATACCATAACCTGATGATGATATTACAGATATACCATGACCTGGATGAATGACTATTACAGATATACCATGACCTGGATGAATGAATATTACAGATATACAATGACTTGGATGAATGAATATTACAAGATATACCATGACCTGGATGAATAATATTACAGATTTACCATGACCTGGATGAATGAATATTACAGATATACCATGACCTGGATGGATGAAATATACAGATATCCATGTCCTGGATGAATGAATATTACATATACAATGACTTGGGTGAATGAATATTACAGATATACCATGACCTGGATGAATAAATATTACAGATATACCATGACCTGGATGAATGAATGTTACAGATATACAATGACATGGATGAATGAATATTACAGATATACCATGACCTGGATGAATAATATTACAGATATACCATGACCTGGATGAATGAATGTTACAGATATACCATGACCTGGATGAATGAATATTATAGATATACCATGACCTGGATGAATGAATATTACAGATATACCGTGACCTGGATGAATGAATTTACAGATATACCATGACCTGGATGAATGAATATTACAGATATACCATGACCTGGATGAATAAATTTTACAGATATACTGTGACCTGGATGGATGAATATTACAGATATACCATGACCTGGATGGGTGAATTTTACAGATATACCATGACCTGGATAATGAATATTACAGACATACCATGCCTGGATAGATGAATATTACAGATATACCATGACCTGGATAGATGAATATTACAGATATACAATGACTATGGATGAATATTACAGATATACCATGACCTGGATAATGAATATTACAGTATATCATGACCTGGATGGGTGAATATTACAGATATACCATGACCTGGATGAATGAATATTATACATATACCATGACCTGGATGAATGAATATACAGATATACTGTGACCTGGATGAATGAATATTACAGATATACCATGACCTGGATGAATGAATATACAGATATACCATCTGGATGAATGAATTTTACAGATATACTGTGACCTGATGGATGAATATTACAGATATACCATGACCTGATGGTGAATTTTACAGATATACCATGACCTGGATGAATGAATGTACAGATATACCATGACCTGGATGAATGAATATTATAGATATACCATTACCTGGATGGATGAATATTACAGATATACCGTGACCTGGATGAATGAATATTACAGATATACCATGACCTGGATGGATGAATATTACAGATATACCATGACCTGGATGAATGAATATTACAGATATACCATGACCTGGATGGATAAATATAACAGATATACCATGACCGGGATGAATGAATATTACAGATATACCAGGACCTGAATGAATGAATATTACAGATATACCATAACCTGGATGAATAAATATTACAGATTTACCATGACCTGGATGAATGAATATTATAGATATACCATGACCTGAATGGATGAATATTACAGATATACCATGACCTGGATGAATGAATATTACAGATATACCATGACCTGGATGGATCAATATTACAGATATACTATGACCTGGATAAATAATATTACAGATATACTATGACCTGGATGAATGAATATTACAGATATACTATGACCTGGATGAATGAATATTACAGATATACCATAACCTGGATGAATGAATATGACAGATATACCATGACCTGGATGGATGAATATTACAGATATACCGTGACCTGAATGGATGAATATTACAGATATACCGTGACCTGGATGGTTGAATATTTTAGATATACCATAACCTGGATGGATGAATATTACAGATATACCATGACCTGGATGAGTGAATATTACAGATATACCATGACCTGGATGGATGAATATTACAGATATACCGTGACCTGGATGGATGAACATTACAGATATACCGTGACCTGGATGGAAATGATATACATATATTACCTGACCTGGATGATGAATATTACAGATATACCATGACCTGGATGAAATGAATATTAACAGATATACATGACCTGGATGGATATTTCACATAACCATGACCTGGATGAATGAATATTACAGATATACTATGACCTGGAATGGATGAATTTCATATATACCTGACCTGTTGAATGAATATTACAGATATACCATGACCTGATGGATGAATATTACAGATATACCATACCTGGATGAATGAATATTACAGATATACCACGACCTAGATGGATGAATTTACAGATATATCATGACCTGGATGTATGATATTACAGATATACCTTGACCTGGATGAATGAATATTATAGATATACCATACCTGGATGAATGAATATTAAAGATATACATGACCTGATGAATGACTATTACGATTACCATGACCTGGATGGATGAATATTACAGATTACCGTGACCTGAATGATGAATATTACAGATATACCATGACCTGGATGAATGAATATTACAGATATACCACGACCTAGATGGATGAATATTACGTATATCATGACCTGGATATGAATATTCCAGATATACCTGACCTGGATGAATGAATATTAGATATACCATAACCGGGTAATGATATTACAGATATACCATGACCTGGATGAATGATTACAGATATACCATGACTTGATGGATGATATTAGATATAACGTGACCGAATGGAGAATATTACAGATATACCACGACCTAGATGGATGAATATTACAGATATATCATGACCTGGATGTATGAATATTACAGATATACCGTGACCTGGATGAATGAATATTATAGATATACCATAACCTGGATGAATGAATATTACAGATATACCATGACCTGGTGAATAATTTACAGATATACCATGACCTGGATGAATGAATATTACAGATATACAATGACTTGGATGAATGAATATTACAGATATACCATGACCTGGATGAATAAATATTACAGATTTACCATGACCTGGATGATAATATTACAGATATACCATACCTGGATGATGAATATTACAATATACCTGTCCTGGATGAATGAATATTACAATACAATGACTTGGATGAATGAATATTACGATATACCATGACCTGGATGAATAAATATTACAGATATACCTGACCTGGATGAATGAATGTTACAGATATACAATGACATGGATGAATGAATATTACAGATATACCATGACCTGGATGAATAAATATTACAGATATACCATGACCTGGATGAATGAATTTACAGAATTACCATCCCTGGATGAATGAATATTATAGATATACCATGACCGGATGATGAATATTACAGATATACCGTGACCTGGATGAATGATATTACAGATATACCATGACCTGGATGAATGAATATTACAGATATACCTTGACCTGGATGAATGAAATTTTACAGATATACTGTACCTGGATGGAGAATATTACAGATATACAATGACCTGGATGGGTGAATTTACAGATATACCATGACCTGGATGAATGAATATTACAGACTACCATGACCTGGATAGATGAATATATCAAGATACCCATGACCTGGATAGATGAATATTACAGATATACAATGACCTGGATGGTGAATATACAGATATACCATGACCTGGATGAATGAATATCCAGATATATCATGACCTGGATGGGTGAATATTACAGATATACCATGACCTGGATGAATGAATATTATCAGATATACCATGACCTGGATGAATGAATATACAGATATACTGTGACCTGGATGAATGAATATTACAGATATCCATGACCTGGATGAATGAATATTACAGATATACCATGCCTGGATGAAGATTTACAGATATACTGTGACCTGATGGATGATATTACAGATATACCATGACCTGGATGGTGAATATTACAGATATACCATGACCTGGATGAATGAATGTTACAGATATACCATGACCTGGATGAATGAATATTATAGATATACCTACCTTACCTGAATGGATGATATTACAGATATACCGTGACCTGGATGAATGAATTATTGATATACCATGACCTGGATGGATGATATTACAGATATACCATGACCTGGATGAATGAATATTACAGATATACCATGACCTGGATGGATAATATACAGATATACATGACCGGATGAATGAATTATTACAGATATACCAGAACCTGAATGAATGAATATTACAGATATACCATAACCGGGATGAATAAATATTACAGATTTACCATGACCTGGATGAAGTGAATATTACAGATATACCATGACCTGAATGGATGAATATTACAGATATACCATGACCTGGATGAATGAATATTACAGATATACCATGACCTGGATGGATCAATATTACAGTATACTAATGACCTGGATGAATGAATATTACAGATATACCATGACTGGATGAATAGAATATTTAGATAACCATGACCTGGATGGATGATATTACAGATATCCCATGACCTGGAAGAATGAATATTATAGATATACCATGACCTGGATGGATGATATTACAGATATCCATGACCTGATGGATAATATTACAGATATACCATGACCTGGTTGTGAATATTACAATATACCATGACCTGGATGGATGAATATTCAGATATACATGACCTGGATGATGAATATTACAGATATACTAGACCTGGATGAATGAATATTACAGATATACCATGACCTGGATGAATGAATATCTCAGATATCCATGACCTGATGGATGAATATAACTGATATACCATACCTGAGATGATATTACAGATTAACCGGGACCGGATGAATGAATATTACAGATATACCATGACCTGGATGGATGAATATTACAGATATACCATGACCTGGATGAATGAATATTACAGATATACCATGACCTGGATGGGTGAATATTACAGATATACCATGACCTGGATGAATGAATATTACAGATATACCATGACCTGGATGGATGAATATTACAGATATACCATGACCTGGATGAATGGATATTACAGATATACCATGACCTGGATGGATCAATATTACAGATATACAGTGACCTGGATGAATGAATATTACAAATATACCATGACCTGGATGGATGAATATTACAGATATACCATGACCTGGATGGATGAATATTACAGATATACTATGATTTGGATGAATGTATATTACAGATATACCATGACCTGGATGGATGAATATTACAGATATACCATGACCTGGATGAATGAATATTACAGATATACCATGACCTGGATGGATCAATATTACAGATATACTATGACCTGGATGAATGAATATTACAGATATACCATGACCTTGATGAATGAATATTACAGATATACCATGGCCTGGATGGATGAATATTACAGATATACAGTGACCTGGATGAATGAATATTACAGATATACCATGACCTGGATGGATGAATATTACAGATATACCATGACCTGGATGGATGAATATTACAGATATACTATGACCTGGATGAATGTATATTACAGATATACCATGACCTAGATGAATGAGAACCTTCACAATCATTAACATTTTCCCAGAGATATCTGTTGCATTCAATTAGATCAACTGGACTTGAAGTTTAGTTCTTGAAGACGTTTCGCTAGTCATCCGACTGGCTTTCTCAATTCAGAATGACTTGTACAAGTATCTGTGGCAATTATGTACCCTGGAAAATCCTAATTAGCATATCACAGCCAAGTGTTAAGGGCGTGATTAGATAGTGGCTAAGATGTGTTATAGGAACGCCCAGAGTAAGGTGTCAAAACCACATTGTACATGGCAGACAGATGGTGTCGAACCCCCCCACCTGTATTCAGGCTTGGTTTCTTTATTATCACATAAATGGCCTCCTTAACACCTCTCTTTAACCAGTCACATTCCTTTGCCAATATGTTAACATTACAATCTTCAAAGGTATGTCCTTTATCCTTAAGATGCAGGTACACGGCTGAGTCCTGACCCGAGGAATTGGCTCTTCTGTGCTGGGCCATACGTTGATGCAGTTGCTGTTTGGTCTCCCCCACATACAAATCAGAGCATTCTTCACTGCACTGCGTATATGATGTCGCTTTTCTTGTGTTTCGGTATTGGGTCTTTCGGATGTACCAATTGTTGCCTCAGCGTGTTGCTCGGTTTAAAGCAGACAGGGATATGGTGTTTTTTGAAAACTCTTCTTAGTTTCTCGGAGACCCCTGCCACATATGGGATGACCATGTTCTTTCTCCTGTCTTGCTTTTCCCCTTCACTGTTGGTATTCGTGTTCTTTTCTTTCCTTCTGCTTCTTTTGACAAAGGCCCAGTCTGGATATCCACAAGTTTTAAGGGCCCCTCTGAGATGTTTCATTTCTTTAGCCTTCACCTCTGTGCTAGTGGGGATGTTCTCAGCTCTGTGTTGCAGGGTTCTGATGACCCCCAGCTTGTGATCTAAAGGGTGGTGGGAGTCAAACATCAAATACTGATCTGTGTGTGTTGGGTTTCTGTAAACCTCTACTTCCAGTTTACCATTCTCCCTGACTTCTACCAAGCAGTCCAATAAAGCCAGTTTGTTGTTTTGTACCTCTTCCCTTGTAAATTTGATGTTTTGGTCTACCGCATTAATGTGTTCTGTGAAAGCTTGTACTTCCTTCTGGTGGATTTTAACCCAGGTGTCATCCACATATCTAAAACCAGTGGCTGGGTGCTATGCCCTTAAAGGTATTAAGCGCCAGTTTTTCTACCTCCTCCATGTAAAGGTTAGCCACAATTGGTGAAACAGGAGATCCCAGAGCACATCCGTGTTTTTGCTTATAGAACTTATCCCTGTATTTGAAATAGGTGGTATTCAGGCACAAGTCCAGTAAGGCACACACCTGTTCTGGGTTGAGATCAGTTCTGCTGGTGAGAGTGCTGTCTTGGCCTAGCCGTTTTCTCACCATGACAACAGCCTCCTTGGTGGGTATACAGGTGAAGAGAGATGTCACATCATAGGACACCATAGTTTATTCTGCACCGAGTACTATATCTTCAATCTTGTTGGTGAAATCCTAAGAGTTCTGGATGTGATGCTTAGAACTTCCCACCAATGGTCCTAAGATGTTGGCTAGGTATTTTGCCACCTTGTATGTTACAGAGTTGATGCTGCTGACTATAGGTCTTAGTGGTGCCCCTTCCTTATGTATCTTTGGGAGTCCATATATGCATGGATGTGCCTCACCAGGGTAGAGGCGATGATACATTGCTCGATCAATGGCTTTATCCTTTTGCAGCTGTTGTAGTAAGTCTATGACGCTTTTCTTGTACTGGCTGGTGGGATCCCTTGTTAAAGCCTCATATGTGTTGTTATCGGCCAGGAGCATGGTCACCTTATCATGCCACAGATACTTGTACAAGTAATTGCCACAGATACTTGTACAAGTCATTCTGAATTGAGAAAGCCAGTCGGATGAAACGTCTTCAAGAACTAAACTTCAAGTCCAGTTGAATTGAATACAACAGATATACCATGACCTGGATAAATGAGAACCTTCACAAGCATTTTCCCAGAGAAAAGTTTTAGATATGCAAAAAGGAAGCATATCTCTTTTTTTTTTTTTATATTCCTTGTCTTATAACATTTTATCAAAGTGTCAAAGTTGATCTATCTTAAAACTCATTTTCCTTAAAAATACACAGTAAGAGCCTTTTTATATAGTGGACAGCTTAGGATTATTTCTATTTGAGTGGACTGCAAACATTTTGGTCGAAATGGAACTTGGCTATTTTTTAAATGTCAAATGTTTCTGTTCTGTATCAAAAAAAGTGGTTGCTATAGGAATGCAAATGTCAGAGAAATAGTGCAACAGTTCTCATATTCAATGTTGAAACGTCTTTTCTGTTTAATTAAAAAAAATGTATAGTTCCCAGGATAGCAAAAAAATTCACATAATCTAAACAGTTACCCCCTTTCAATATTTCTTACCAAAATTTCCAATCCTTTTGGCAAACGTTGACTTACAACTTGTTGTCCAAGTTGAAAAAAAGCCCATTACAAGTTGTCCAATGGTTAACAATAAACAAAAATGAACAAAATGAACTAGAGAGCTATGAAAACCTAGTTTTATACACCAAAAACAAATCAATACTTAATGCCTCAATGTGTATTAAAAAAGAATTCTAGGAAAGAAAAATGACTAGAGATAGCATATGAATTAATAGTGCATCCACCCAGCTTTTATTATCTTTTCAATTAAATATAAAGGCCCCCTGGAGTGTTAATAGGAGGGGCCATGATTTTTTTTTTTCATTAGGGCTAGGCCCCACTTACGCATTTTCTAAGCGTTTGTACACGTGTTTTGCGTCCGCAAAAGCGCATGCGATTTGGTTATAATGGAAATCGCGGGAACGCAAAAATCCCCGCGATTTCCCATGCGCATGTGATTGCGTATCCGTTTCCATTTTGGTAGCGCATGTGTTCACCATTTTTGGTGCGTTAACGCATGCGTTGCCATAACGGAAAACGGCAAAATCGCATGCGCAAGACGCACGTGAAAACGAACAAGTATGATGCACACAACCGCGTGCAATAACGCTCACGATTACGTGTGCGATTTAGTGCGTTGTAGTGGGGCCATAGCCTTATTTAGTATTGCAGCTATTGCCATATATTGTTGTTTTTTTACTGAGACACCCCTACATATAAGGCCACAAAAACATTTGAGTGAACTATTCCAGCAAAAATAATTTGATTATGTTGCTGTGTTCAATATAAGTACAGTAGTTTAAAAATAATCATGTTTACGTTCAATCATTATTTCCATTTGGTATTGGTGAATGGTGATGCCTACAAGGAAGCATTATTTTTTATTAATGTTAAAAACAAGAAATGTTTTCAACAGACTGAAATAAAAAAAAAAAAAAAAAAAAAAGAATAACTAGACTGTTTCAGAAAGGGTGACAATAAAATCAAAGGAGCTTTTAATTTCCTTTAAAAAACTAGAAATTTAGTGGTCATCAATAAAACATAAAGTACAATGTGGCCATTTAAAACAGAGCAACATTAAAAAAAGATTTAAGTTGTAATAATCTTCCAAATGTTTCTGTAACCCAGAGATGACTCCAGTGTTACAGTTAAAATATGAATAATTAACAATTAAAATAACAATTAAAATAACACTAAAGTGAAATGCTAATAGTTTCCAGTTTAAAAACTGCATTTATCCTATGTTATCATTAACATATAGGAATATGATTTAGGCTGTGCACATTTGGTTATTTTCAGCATGGTCGAACTTTCATCCAAATCTGAGGAAAGTTTGTTCTGATGGGCCACAAAATTTCTGATCATCTATAATAGACTGTACAATTGATTGTATGAAAATGTTAGCTGTTTAACCCAATTGACAGAACTATTGTGGCTGCTGGTCTATTAGGTGGAAATATTGCAACATGTAACATAGGAGTAGCTTTATTTAATAATTGGTGATCATTTTTCCTGCACTCTTAATTTGCAGCAACCAATAAGATTTTATCAGATGTTTTCTAACTGTAGTAGACCAGTAAAAATGTATCATCTGATTG
Source organism: Hymenochirus boettgeri (assembly GCA_019447015.1). Classification (NCBI taxonomy): domain Eukaryota; kingdom Metazoa; phylum Chordata; class Amphibia; order Anura; family Pipidae; genus Hymenochirus; species Hymenochirus boettgeri. The sequence goes on along the minus strand of CM033473.1, from coordinate 13,456,731 downwards.
GCTGAATCATATGGTGCTAATTTTGATCCAACAAATAAGATGTTGGCTTTCAAATAGTATAAAATATCTGATTGGTTGCGGCAAAATTAGCACCATTTTTGACGATAAGAGCTTTAATTACATAGGCCTGATAATAATTAGAGATGCACTGTAGCTTACAACAATTACATTTTCAAATGTAAGAGTCATTGATTGAAACTGATATTCAACATTGAATTTTACCACAAAATTTTAGTTTAGAGAGCTAATGTTTGATGTTGAAACTTCTGTGTGTCCCATGAACCCACCAAGTGAACAAAACCCAGTGGGTTCGATGATCCCCAATAATAATAAGTGAAATCTGTGATATCTTTTAACTGAAATATTAAGTCACTTTAATGTGGTTAAAGGGTGTTCTTAATGCGAATTGGAAGTGGTAAAGAGATAAAATGGGGTCTGAATTGGATTTATTTCTAAACTTTAAATGATTCGATTCTACATCCTGCTTTTAAGAATAGCCAAATCTTCCACAGCTGTAGATGGCTTAAATGTTCCTTACTTTTTGTATTTTCTGTGAGGACATAAAGCCAGAGGAGACACGAATGAACTGTACAATGTGAAATCTTCTTAATTTACATGTACATTTGAATCTACCTCGCAAAGACCATTGAAGAATATTCATGACATAAATCAGCAGCATTTTAAAAAAAATGCTCCATAAAGGAGAAAATATCAGTTTTCAGTGTTCAAGCTGCTTACCTTAAAATCGCTAGCTGTAACTAAAAGCTTACATTTCAATTACTTCCACATTTAAGGCTTGTATATATGATTATCCTTTTGTATTATGGCAAATTCTACACAAAATACATTCTGTAGACTCACTTTTGGTCCAGTATCTAGAAACTGAAATGTAAATACATTTGTCTAGACTATTTTGGTATGAATTTTATAACCTACGTTGCAGAATAGAAATGGTCTTACTGTTTTTTCTATATTTTATATTTACGGAGAGATGTGTAATCTCTCATGGCAAGCTTATGTGTTAACTGGAACAGGAAGCTTTTGTAAACAAGCAAATAAACACAAAAGCATTCAGTTCTTATTTTGGGTAAATATTTAAAAGCATTTATTGTCATAATGTCATAATTGTCATAAAGGAATCCTCTTTTCAATATTTTGTAATCATATAGGATAAAGAAAGGGATTGTGTTTAGGTACAGTATTTAAAAAATGGTCCTAAAACATTTTACATTTCCGTTAACAAAACTACGATTAAACTGAGTATGGAGTGAAAAAAATGGATCACTGGGGGGTATTTAGTTTAAACATCAAGATAGCATCATACAGGAGCATGCACACCGAAATATAGGAACCAGGACTCCATATAAATAAAAACTCACTTTATTGTAGAATAATAATGAACGTACCCAGAGGTGACCTGACATGTCTCGTATCATGCGGGTGTTTAATCACAGGTAGAATGACTCTGGTTTAGGAGGGAGTGGGAAGGTCCCTTAAATACACGCAGATATCCATTGGACTTCACCCCCCCCAATTAAAGAGATATACACAACATATACAAAACATGTACAAAGCACATAAGAAGCAACATAGCATGAGAAGAGACATAAGGACATGTCACATATATATAGATCTTAAAAAACACCCCCAACTATAAAATACTAAGTCAAGCGCATTATTGGCCATAATTAATTACCTAAAAATAATTATCATTACTCAACAGAATAATTAGAAAGCAGACAAATTAACCCACAAATCCAGTATTATCGAACAAACTGTTCAAGCATTGTAGGCAACAATATGCAAACCGCTGCATCCTACCTGACACCAATCACTTGCATCATAGGATCTCGAGCAGGTAAGAAGCACCGGTTTTTGCCTCATTTACTAAGCCGTAATTGCTCTGGGTAAATGTTTATTCCATTCTCTTTTACTAGAGTTGCGCCTTAGGGTAAATTCCAAAAGAGATTTAACACCAGCGTTACTTTAAGACCATCTATTAATGCTAAAAGCAGCGCAAAGCCGATATAGAATATCTTGCAGTTGTCTTTTGCAATAGCCACACAGCCTCCGCGAGTAAGGGATTAACCTCAGCCTAACCACTATTCCATAGGTTAGTGTTAGTTTAACCCCTAAATTGTGGCCGGTAATTCAGGACATATATGTATTAATATGTGCCTGCAAATTGCATACAATATACTGTCTGTTGAAAATTACAGTATGTGTACAGATCAGCCCCCATATGGCTCCTGGATTAACATTAACTAAATTAAAAAAATTCTGCTTAATTTAATGTGAATCAAAATCTAAATAAACACAGAATAGGCTCAATCTAGTCTTGTGTTTTATGAACAGAATGGCTACCTTTGTACTCTTGCAAAAGTGGTGCTAACCACTCATACGTAAAAATACTAATAAGGGGACATTTATTTATTATTTATCATTCACAGTGGCAAACAGTATAATAATTACATGAGTAATTAATGCTGCTTAAAGGGAAATGAAACCCTTATGACCTATCCTCCCCCCATTTACTGTATGTACCCAATGTGAGGACCTGAACTGCTAGGTCTTCTCCCCTGGGTCCAAAATAGATCGCAATATTTCTTTTTCAGCCTAGTGCCATGTATATGCATTCCATTATTCTTTCTCAAGTCGGACCATGCATTTTTTACCTTTTATTGCCAATTAAATAATACTGCGAAAACAATTTCTCATCACCATTTTATATTTAATCACAGCAAAACATGTCCATATGCAGTGATAGTCACAGTTTCCTAGTACACTCCAAACAGTTATCAAGAACAAGTTAGTTTATACCCTGAAGCAGTTACAATCTAATGATCTTGTTATCCACTATCATAATAAAATAAACAGATGTTCCTTCTTCAAGCAGTTTCCTCTAGGATTAAAGCCTGCAAACTACTGCTATTCAGTTACTTTGAAGCCAAGGTGTTGATCTGGGTAGGATTTGATGAAATATTTTATATCATCATAAAGGATTTATACTGAATGGGTGTGCCTTTTCGATTAACAGGCTTAGTTTTCTCTCTCTTTTTTAATGAATGGGAAGATTCTAAAAAAAAGATTTATCTGATATTCTGGATATTCTATGTAACTAGACAAAACTAGAATAGAATATTCCTTTAAACATTCAGTGTCACTTTAGACCAAGAACAACATTGCAAATACAATTTGAAATACATATTAATTCCAGAATATTGATTTTACTTCTTTCAGCTAAATATATTCATGGCAATAGGCTAATAAATGAAACAAATCAATAGAACTCTAAATATGGTTTAATGTAAGCAGCTTTCAGAAATGTAAAATGAAAGAATCTCTTAATTATAATATCAAGATACAGTTTTTTTTTTCCAGTGTTCGACGAACCTTACCTAGACAAGTATTCATCCCCTTTAGTATCGGATATGTGACATAGACACCGCACTCTTTGGGGAATTTTTATCAGCTCTAGTATTTCATTCCTTTTTCTATACTTTCATTTATTGGATTTCTTTTTTAAAGCAGTTTGCTTTTATTTTATTTAGTTAGTTAAATGGAAATCAGATGCTTTAAGAAAAAAAAAGGGGGGGTGGGTAAAAAGAGAAAACTTTGGGCATTTAATTTTTAGGGGCCTAAAATTTGTATTTAAAAGGGACTTTTTAACCCCTTACGTTGGCCTTCATAACAGTACCTGGCCCATAAAAAAATGCATTTTCACAATTTTCAAGTCTGGGACATTGACCCAGTCATGTTTGTGTGTGCACATCTGCAGTTTAGGCCCCACCCTGGGTTTATCAACTTTAAACAGAGTCCGTGGAGTGGTAACAGGTAAGTTGTGAGGTGCTGCCCCAATAGTCCATGCCACAGTCGATTTGCAGTATTTATATTTGAAGGGAGGCACACTCAAAAAAGCTGTATAGCATTAAATTTATTAGGTGCTGAAACAACCAGGTACACAATGTTTCGGGGGGTCCAACCTCCTTCATCAGGCACACCTGATGAAACATTGTGTTTCAGCACAAAATAAATGTAATTCTATAAAGCTTTTTTGAGTGTGCCCCACCCTGGGTACTTTTAATGCGAAAAAGTTAGATTGGGGGTATAATTCCCTTTTAAATGTATAGATTCATCCATCCACTTTTCTTTTCTAATACATCATAGTTTTTTTTCTACTTCTGCTTAGTTCTCATATTTCTACATTGATTATTAATAATTTTCAGGGTCCAGAGCCTAGAATCAAATGTTTGGCTACTTAGATCTGTGCTATAGATGGTAGAGTAAGTTGTAGCTTTTATTGGCTGGTTTAAATAATGGTCATGGGCAGTCAGAATGTTCCTTCCCATGTGAAATATTGTGCCATTCTTTAGAGAGTGGTGACATTTGCTTTTATGTGTGCAAACAAATGTCAACCAAAGGTTGCCATTAGAAGCATGTTTGGCCACTCTTTTTTAAACAGACTTGATTGGTTCTGAATTAGGTGACAATAATGGTCACCTGAATACAGAAAAGCTACCCCAAATGCATTGTTAGTTCCTGAAAGTTGGTTTCAAAGACATTGTTCTTCCCAAAGCCAAGTGATAGATACAACTTGAAAATATAGGGAATACAACATGAAGGTGATAGCTTTATTGAGATGATAACCATAGCAAGCTTTCAGAACATAATGTTCCTTTTTCAAGAAGCTTGTTTGGCTTGTGGTATTTATACAAAACGTTCTATACACAGCATGTGAAGTGCAAATTAACTTGGAAATATGTCATATTCGCTCAATTTAAAAGTTGTGCTGATTCACAATATAGCATACACTCAGGCTTATTCAATAAGAGGTGCAAAAACTTGCCCGAGCTGTTAATTTGCCTTAACCAATCAGATGATTCCTTTTTACTGGTCTACATCTAATTTGTTGCTACAGAAATACAAAGATTCCTCCATGACATCCGACTTAAAACCGAAATTTTGTCCTACCTTCCATACATGAAGCGATTCTCAGCTACGAAGGACATTCATCAGGTTGGGAGTCAGGTGTCATGCAGGAATCTTAGTGCCTGTACTTAGCTCAAGAACAAGGGGAACCTTTTTATATTTCTTATTGAATAAAACCCAACTGGGCTATGTCAAGGTCATGTGCTATGTCAAGGCCATGGATCACATTCTTTTACAATTTACCACTTATTTACCATTTTTTTTTAAATGTAGTACTCTTCTACTAACCTGTATTTTGGTTAACATTTTCAAAACCATTGTGTAGAAAGGGTTATTTTTCATGTCTGTTTAAAGGAACAAAAAAAATGATAATATTTTGTCTAATTTATAAATCAACATTATCTTCCAGAATGAATTTAAATAAGATCAAGATATAATAGATTACTATAGATAATTCAAGATGTAGAGTTGAAACACTCTGGTACTGTGTACAGCAATTAGACCCCGAGAGAAGCCAACCAAATCAGCACAAATAGCTCTCTGTGGAGCAAGACCCTGAGTGAGTCTAATAAAAGTTTCAGAAAAGTCAACAACTATGTTATGAGCAGCTAATCACCAGGCCTGGGGGCTTCAAAGCCAAAAAGAAAACCAATGAAAGATAAATGTTATTTAATCTCACAGATTTTACCCCTTTTTACCACTTTTATGGCAATAAAAGGTGCATCAAGAACTAAAATATGTTGATGTATCATTTGCAAACAAGAAAAGATGATCAATGCACATTCCTGGGCCCCATATATATAATATCTATGCTAGTGTAAACAGTAAAAACATGGGGGGGGTTAGTTACAATTTTATGCATAAAAGTGAAAAGCCTTCCAACAAAGTCAAGGTAACCCCAGTATGGAAGGTCCTAACAGTTTACCTTGGGTCATTTTTCTGGGCTGACACTCCCTGCTTTGTTGCATTTTTGTGGGAAGATAGTCTCCCTGACCTTGCATTGGATTACGGTAGTATATAAGGCTATCACTTCCCCCTGCCTACTGGCTTTTAACAAGGAGGGAAGAGGCCTGCCATCCAATGCATAGTATTAAAGTTGTAAAACCTCCAATTAAAGGGACATGATGGGGGTGCTACTACCACATGGAAGCTTGGTCAATCTTCCTGCTGAGAAACTCTGCTACATTATATAAACAAAAAGGGGGGCTGTAGGGGAACTCCTGTGGCATCATTATTATAACATATAGTAGAAGTGCTACTGATCTGACCAAAACATTAGAACAAACAAGAAAAGAGATGATCAATGCACATTCCTGGGCCCCATATATATAATATTTATGCTAGTGTAAACAGTAAAAACATGGGGGGTTTTAGTTACAATTTTATGCATAAAAGTGAAAAGCCTTCCAACCACATCAAGGTGACCCCAGTATGGAAGATCCTAACAATGTATCATTTATAATGTTCCCACAGGGTCAAAATGTTTATACCTACGGGAGGGAAACATTTAGATGGGCCTTTCTTTATTTCTAACACCCATAATAGTTAAAACACATAAGAAACACATGGGAAATAGCTTGGGGGAACACTTTCAGTTACTTCTGCCCACAACCTCAACTGCTATTTTTCCTGGTTTATTACATATATACATCTGAAACCAGATATATTTAATTATAAGTTTTATTCCTTTCTGGAAAAGGTATATGCCTCCTTCCTCTGCTCAATGAGCTTTTTATAAGCTTAAGCGTGTGCAGAGGAGGCAGCAGGTGAAACAGCAGTCAGTCATTGGCTGTGAGGTCAGTTGTCACCGCCTTGATTGACTGCATGGAGGGAGGGCCCAGCTTACTGAATGAGACCAATAATTATCTTTAAATATCTGGTTAGTAATGCAGGTAATAAAGTGCAAAATAAATCAGTTGGGGTTAGGAGAAGGTAACTGACGATTGTCCATTTTTTTAAGGATGAACATGCCCTAAAAACATTTTTCGTAGTCTAAAATATCGGAATAGTAAAGTTTTGCTATGAAATTTCACCAGCAAAAACTAACTTCATCCATCTATTCAGTGCTTTTCACCAAAATATCATTAAGATACATTTCTAATGGTAAGATAGTCCAGGAATAAAGCATCTTTATGTAAAAAAAAAGCCCCATAATTTATATAAAATGGCTCTAATAATTACAGCACCGTGGTGTCAGTGAGGATAATGACCCTTTAATGTATAAATAAATACATGTAAGTAGCACTTATTCTGAGGTTTAAGTGTTGCTGCCTGCCTTCAATTTGCAATGCTTTTTCCCCCTCAGGGTCAGTATCCCCCCCTAAATGAATTTCTGACTATCTGTAAATAATGCTCAATAATCATTATGAGCAAGAATTGGGGGCAAGAATTCACCACCATGCAATTCATACATACCAAATATCACCACTCCAGTAACAAAAAAACTGCCCACAGCAAAAGTTTCTTATATTTGTGTTCTTAAATGGCACCTGATGCTTTAGATTGGATATCTAAAGAAATTGGAGACAGATAAAAATGAGTACAATATTCTAGTGTAGATAACCTTTAATGTACCAAATGTAATGAAAGAGGTAACATCCATAGCTAGTAGGCCAAAAATGTAGATTTTACACCCATTTTTTGTCATACGCCACCTGTCTATTGACTGTGCTATTAGGAAATAAAATTGCAACTTGAATAACCGAATCAACCGACTAGGAAATTACATTCTCACCCTTTAATAAGATTATGTGATGAATTGTTAATTATGCAAAGACCAACATGCTTCCACCCTTTACCCTACAGTTCTGAATTTCCTTGAATTGGACAACGCTCTCTTTCATGTGCTATGTGTAACATAAAATGGTGTGTGTTTGCTGTGTATAAATGTGAATGTGTCAAATTAACATTTGTAGTTAATTTAGAAAATAGTTGCATAATTTAAAGGCATATTGTGAACGCTAACCCCCTTAAAAGCACAGGTAGATACCTCATGCATGTGAGTAATGATTTCCTGGAATATATTTATTAGCACTTCAAATTAAATATAATTAGTAATACACACATCTGCAAATAGACACTTTATAGTTACTGTCAACTGAAGCTTGTTTTTCAAATAAGTTTTTATCTTGTATTCTTTATAGAATCCAGATAAACTATAAAACCACTAACCATAAGTTTTATTGCTAATCAGCTCTGATGCATACTATAGACTCTGAGAGTGATGCTGGCTTCCATTGCAATAAAGATCTGAACCAATTACTAACTTTCCCTGCTACATGTAGACTTTCTAAGTGTTTTGTTTTAATGGTTGGGCTTCCTGATCATTACTTTTTTAAACTGCAAAGATATCAAACATACGTGTTGCGTGACTGATTCGGAATTATAGCTCCACTTATTAAATTATTTCAGTTGTGGACTGCGTAGCTGCATAGAAAGCAATACACTAAACCACGTGAAAACCATTAGTTGACACTGATAGTTTCTTTGGTGGTCATATCTAAACAGAAAAACCAATAAGCTGCATAGCTTGGTTTTGTTTGATCTGATCTGACCTTTAAACACACTCAGGGTAATTGAATAAAAGTTCTTATTGTTAAAAATGGTGCTAAATTTTGCCACAATCAATCAGATGTTAGCTTTCAAATGGTAAATAAGATCTGATTGGTTGGGGCAAAATTACCACTATTTCAAACCATAAGAACTTTTATTGAATCTCCCTGACTGTGTTTAACATTCCATAACATTCCATATATATCACAGTTTACATTAAATAAAACACCCTATGGTAGATTTATTGAATTTAAAGGCAAACATAGGTGACCCTTTAAAACTTCCTACCCTCTATTAAAACTTCCTCCCCCTTGGGTTTGCATTAGCTCAAGAGAAAAGGTCTGCCTCAATAGTGCTTTTGCTCCACCCCTTGCTTTGTCTGGGACATGGCTAAGAGACATTTTCTGCAAGAACCAACTTTAAGGATTCTCTGGAGCTGCTGAAAACCCCATGGGTGAGGACCTTTCAGGTCTTTACCCTGGGTACTTTTGATGGAGGGAAGGAGGAGGGGTGTATTTAAAGAGTTTACTTTTCCTGTAACCTATTTGCTTTACAAGCAAAAAAATTATATCTTATTTTAAGCCATAACATTTCTTTAAGCAGTTTTTACATAAAAGGTGATGGGCATCAAATGTGATAATTGAGAGGAAAGTTTGCACCTCCAGGAGGATGTGCATAGCCCCTTTTCCTAGCATGCATTCTGCGCTTCTAACAAACAGCTAATTAACGGACCGTGGATGTGTTTATGTGTGCATGGTTTTACATTATTTATCACATGCTACTTTCACACCTTAATAAAGATAAGGTCACTCACAAAATTACCTACAGTAGGTGTAATCCTTACCCCTACCTTGGGGTAAGCTGAGTCCAATAATATAAAAGAGGCGCACAATAAATCCATGATTCAAATATTTATTTGTTCAAAATAACATACACAATGTTTCTACCTGCCCCCTTACCCTGGACAGTTTAATACAATACACCCTGCTCTTAGATCCTTATTGAGACTCATTATTTTCAATAGATCCATATTGATCATTCATACTACATTGAAAAAAGTCAGTTGACTAGCATAATGTCTTCAAGTTCATTTGCCATAACTGAATATAATAATGAAGTGTGGCCATCAGTAATGATTTATTAAAAGATGGAAGAACATTGACATCCATTTTTAGATACTTTTTAGCTTGTTACTAGTCTACAGCAGTTAGATAGCATCTGATTTATTGTTAGACTTTAGTTCTCCTGTAAGCAAAACCATAACAGAAGCATTGAGGCATCCAAGCGCACACTAATCTCCTCCAACTGGTGTAAACATGGGGGATATTTTTATCTTTATCACATTTTTCTAAATTCTAATTAGTTTTTTAATTTGCTTATTTCATTTCAGCTTTTTTTGTTGTTAGTCTGAACACTCCTCTGTGGTCTGTGAATACCGGAGGTGTTGATCGTTCTCACACAGTTATTCTTCAGATGTGTGAATGACAAATTCTTTTTTGCCTTGAGTATCTAAAAGCTATTTGTCATTTTCAAATTTTGCTCAGTTTGCTTTCTTCCATATCTTCATTTAAAACCTTTCAATGAACCGTGACTGCTTCAAACAAATTGGAGTTCATTTGATTTTGGGCATTAAAGCTTAACATCTATTTTCTTGTTTCTTTAAAAAAAAAAAAAGATATACAGGGTTATTCAATAAAGGTTCTTATCGTTTAAAATGGTGCTAATTTTGCCCTAACCAATCAGATGTAAGCTTACAAATGTTAAATAAGATCCGATTGGTTGGGGCAAAATTAGCACCATTTTAAAGGATAAGAACCTTTATTGAATCTCCCTGATACTGTATAAATATAGTATATATATTAATTTGTAGATCATCTTTAAATAGAGTAGACTGTTTTACCCCTCTAACATTGTGGGTGGTTAGGGATTGTTAGGACGGCAATGTAAAACCTTAAGAAGGCTAAATAAAGGTTTTTAAATCCCACAATTTTTTTTTCTGCTCATTTTCCATATCTCCTGCTTCATGGAGAAATTGCTCAAACTTCTTTGAACTTAAAGGAGAACTAAAGTCTCCCAGTAGACTGAGCACATTCACAAGCATTCAAACTTTGTATTACCTCTCCCTTTGCTGTGGCTGCTGGGTGATTTAATTAACAGAATATTAAAATTTTAGTTAAAATTAAAAGTAAGTCTGGGGAATTGAAGCTGTAACCCCATGTACTCAGTTTTGCTAAAAGCAAGGCTTTTACCCCCATCCCAAACAGATACTATTTAAAGCACTAGTACATGTAGGAACTTTGCTAGGAGCATAAAGGAAACCAAAAAAAGTCTAGGGGTTTGAACCTGTGACCTTTTGGACTGAGTGTTTCTAAAACATATGTTTTACCAGTTGAACCACCTCTGCAGGTGCAAAATACATAGGTAAATTTAATAAAATAAAAAATTTAATAATAAAAATTTTAGTAAAATCAGACGAATATTTTGTTTTGCCCCAGGAAGGCAGTATGTAACTTACACTTGTTTGTAAATAAACTGCAGGGTAACAAACAGCTTCCAGGGTAACAACAGAATCCATTGCTTACATGTACTAAATGCAACTTTTTAGAGAAGAATATTACACTGTTTAGGTTTTCTGGGGAGAAAAGGTTTTACATACGTTTAAAAAATTAGGTCTAATTGTTATTTAATTCTTGGTATTTGATTGGGAGAGAATGGGATCACCAATGATGGTTGGACTTATCAAGGTTTTTCAGACTAACCATGTGTACTATCCATATTCTCCCTCTCCAACTGGAGGCATGGAAGACAAAAAGAGCAAAAAGATGGGACCACAGGCTTTTAAACATTTCCTGGTAAATATTTAAAACTGCAATGCACCTTCCAGTAGTAGATTTAGAAAGAGGATACCTTATACAATGTCCATTATTGAATTTGCTTAAAAGGCACCTAAAAGATACTGTACGTAACCAGTCTACTAGATGTACCCCCAGTTGGAAAGAACTTGAGAGGTCCTCACCCCTTGATACAGCTTAAGAGGCATGTAAGTTTTTGCTTTTAGTACTTTGTAAGCAAAGTTTTTCTTAAGCTGAAGTGTTTTCTTCTTTGTGATCAGATGATAATGCAGTGAAATAAAATCATATACACGGCACCCCCTGGAATGACTAATAAGCACTTGGTGAGTATATGTTAGAGATATCTTCCATGGTATTCATTGTAAGGTACAGAAGAGGCAGCAATTGTGTAATAACCTCACATTTCTAACGCACTTAATGACTTAGTGACACACTTGGCAGATGTTATAATGATTCCCACAAATAGTTACCATGTTGTTTGGATGAAATGACGCCTGGAATGATACAAATCGGAACACATTGGAGAAATTCTTTTAACTTAACGCTTTATTTAGAATGTAGATGATATCATAAATAGTATTCGTGGTAAAGCTTTTATCATGTTGCGAAATACTGTAAGTGAAATTTCAAAATAGTGGTATTGAAATGCACACCATTTAATAGATGTTTATGCCCATTACCTGTAACACATTGTAAAGGGCTTTCTAATAGTGGCTAGTTCTTCATCTACAGAATACCAAATACCATAATGATTTTTTCTCTCTGATATTTTTAATCCAAGGTGCTCAAGCTCAAAATATGTTTTGTGAATAGTTATACAGATTATATTTTTTTTTATTAGGAAAAGTAGCTTGATAAAGAAATATAGTCTACCATTTGCCTAATAATGAAATCCCTATACTTATTCAGTCCCCAATATCATCTTCATATACAGCGCTGGACAAATTACAGTGCTTTAATCCAGCTTCTCCAGCCACATTAGACCCTGTCCCAAAAAGCTTACAATCTACATACCCTACCACACATTAACAACAGATGAGCCTGGACTCTGGAAGCACTTAGCAGAAACCCCTGTAAGAACAGATGGAACATTGGAACATACAAACACATTGCAGATACGGCCGGTAGTTGGTTTAAATTTGTGATTTAGTGCTGCAGAGCATCAGTGCTAACTAATCATTCTGCTTTATTAGATATAAAAAGAAAGAATGGTGAAAAATGCACACAGAAACTGGAAATGGATCCTATTCATTTTAGTATTGGAATTGTACTTGTTGCTTGTGAAGGTTCTCATTCATCCAGGTCATGGTATATCTGTTGTATTCAATTAGATCAACTGGACTTGAAGTTTAGTTCTTGAAGACGTTTCGCTAGTCATCCGACTGGCTTTCTCAATTCAGAATGACTTGTACAATTATGTGGCAATTATGTACCCTGGAAAATTCCAATTAGCATATCACAGCCAAGTGTTAAGGGCGTGATTGCATAGTGGCTAAGAGGTGTTATGGAACACCCAGGATAAGGTGTGTTTTGACTTAATTGTAATAATTGTACTTGTTCTTAAACAAATTAATAGCCTGCTGCCTATCAACAGGCAATACATTCATATTTAAAAAGACACAGACTCTTGTGACTTGTTAAAGTCGGTTGGTTGTAAAGCTACCTTTGAAGGTTATCAAGACTAATTTTGAGGCTACTTTTGAGGGTCAGGGTTACCATGGCTACTTTTGAGGGTTATCCAGGCTACTTTTGACGGTATTAAATATAAGAAATTACTTTTTATGGTTACCAAAGGTAGCCTTGTCTATATGTAGAAACTTAAATATAGCTTGTGTGTAAAGGAAGTTCACTTTTATTAACATTAGCACATATATTGTAAATTACCATGCATTTTTAAATCCGAAAAAGTATCGGAACTCACCCGTTTTGAACATCTCTACTAGAATTGTCTTGAAAGCAAAGTGTCTTTAAAGGTCATGTCCAGCCATGAAATAAAACTATATCTTTAGGTTCAGCCCCTGAAGAGACTTACCAGACCTGGTCCCTCACCACTCTGCTACCCTTCTTTGTTTCCTGGTCAAAGCTGTCAGTCAACGGCGCAATGGTGACATCACGCCTAATTACCTGACAGCCACTACCAGGAAGCACCTCATTGCTGCTACTTGTGCTGGAAATGAGCTTGCAACAAGAGCAGGAGGTGGCATCCAGGTGGCAAGCGACCAAGTTTGTTAAGTCTCTTCAGAGGCATCTTTGTGAAAAACAAATAAAGCAAAAATTGGGTTTGGGAAGTGCTGAATAGAGATGTCCGAACTTCGCAAAATCCGGTCCGCTCGAGGATCCGCGAATTTTCGAAAAAATTCGAAAATCCGCGAGCGGACCCATTAAAACCTATTAAAATGAGAAAATCCTCGAAAATACGAGAAATCCTCGTAATTTCGAAAATTTGCAAAAATACATATTTTCTCGTATTTTCGAAAATACGAAAAATCCTCGTAATTTCGAAAATTTTCGAAAACGCGGTTCTGAAAAGTTCGGAAGGTGGAAAATCCGTGATATCTGCCGTTCGTGAACGAGGTAAATCCACCACGGATTCGGGTTCGGATCCGCGAACTGGGCCATCACTAGTGCTGAACCTAAATCTAAATCTTTTTTTACATGACTGGACATGCCCTTTAAAGTAATTTAGCAATATGTATTTATTTGGGGGGCATTTAACATTGTTCTTTGAAAGATTGCAATATTTAGCATGGCACATAGGGCTATAAAAATAGATACAGTTCTGTGAACTCATATGAAGTATCAACGTTTTTTGGAACATCAAAATTTTGAGGCTGTGTAGAATGTAGTAGATCAGTAGGTGATGGCACACTCTTCCCCTCATGGGTGCGTGTAAAAAGCACAAAAAAAGGATCAATAATATTACTCTTTTAATATATGATAGCCACTATAAGAACATAGAAATCATGAAAATATTAAAATGCACTTCTTTCTGCAAGAAAACTCATAAGCTCACCTGGTCTATAACCACATGGTATATAACTGCTGATCCATTCCCAACCTTATCTCTTTTCTACACCCTGTGGATAGACATACAGAGAAATTTTCTTGCAGATACCACATGCACATTCATCACATTTTTGATGAGTCAGAAGTAATAATAGAGGTTTGGGAAACCCTATGTGACATGTTATAGGAAAGGTGGTGTACCCTTCATACATAATTTTTCTGTAGTACTGCTGTTTTGGTTAAAGGACAATTATACTCACCTAGATCCCGCTCCTACCATCCATGGATCGGAGCACTAAATTAAACTTTCATTGAGTAAATCTAGAGTTTGAAAGTGAACTCAGGGGTGAGGACCATGCAGTTAAGGGCATTTTGAAGTTGTCCTTAAAACGGTCAAGGTTGACCATTATGCCACACTCTAGCACTGGAAATGGGCACAAAAGTGAGCATAATTGCACACCCATTTACAGTTATGATATTGGAATGCATGCGATTGCGTGGACCACACTAGTGTGCACTTTTTATATAGAATCACATTCAAATTGCGCTTAAAAGCGCACTAGTGTGATCTAGTGCTTAGGCTAAGCACTCCAGAAACACTCAAGCAAGCACGTTGCCATGTGCTGCAATCGTGCAATGTTGCGCAAAAATTGGGCAGATTGGATCGTGCTCAAAGGCACAGTAGTGTGGCCTAGCCCAGCGTACCTTTGTGACATCTTGGATCTGTAGTGTAGACTCTGTAGACTTCCTGGAGGGGTGCACGCCTGCACACACACGGACCACACGGACATTTGGAGGCTTCAGAAGAAGTTTTGAAGGGACGGAGCTACACTGCAGATCCAAGATGCCATGAACTTTACACCAGGAAAGGTAGGCTCAGGAGAAAAAAAGGAGGGGAACAGATTTTTTAAAGCTGCTGCTGAAAATTAAACTTATCTTGCTTTTACAGTGCACTTATCCTTTAAGGGAGGGTGCCACATGAGGTGGCCCCAGATTGCTGTTCCCTGATTCAAATTCTAACTAGCTATTCCCAGATAAAAGCAACTATCGACACTAGTTTAGCTCCTAATATATTCAGACAGACTTAATACTGTATGCCCTGAAGACACTCCATTTCCAAAAACAGTTACATACAACCTTTTGAAAAACTTCTAATTAAGAACAAAGCCCTTTACAGAGTAAAATCAATTGGTCTCTTATGTGCGAATGGGAAACTAACGAGATTAAAAGGAGGGTGAAATATATCAGTAAATGCATTTTAAGCTATTTTAAAGGAATGGGGGGAGCATTAAAAAATAAATCTGTCTACAGGCAGAAAGCAAATGATTATGGCTCAGGCTGTTTAAATTGCTTTGGATAAAGGGGCGCTTTAATTAACTTAAAATTATTATAACACATTCATAAATGTTGGGAGGAAAATTTGACTACATAATCTGTTTTTCACCTACTGAAAACTTCATGGGATAAAAAGGGCAAAAAAGATCTGTCGGTTTACTTCCTATGCAAGTTTAATAGATAGTAAATGTTAACTGAATGCATAAATATTCAGCATACCTTTAATGTACTTTCTGGCATTACTAGAAAGTTGATTTTAAAGGAGAACTATCGTGTGTATAACGTTTATTTAAAAAACAGTTAAAATGAAAAGTACTTGGGACAGGGCTGGTAATTCCTACCTCCCAATATAGTTTCTGTGAGGAGAACCAACCTCCTCCTTGCTTCAGCACTATCAGGGATATTCAATAAAATTTCTTATTGTTAAAAATGGTGCTAATGTTGCCCCAACCAATCAGATGTTGGCTTTCAAACATTTTCAACATTAGCACCATTTTTAAGGATAAGAACTTTTATTGGATCTCCCTGTATGTTTAATAAAGGATTAGTCCAGGACTAACCTGGCGAATGAAAACAGTATGTAGCTCTTTAACGAAATGATATTGGGAGGTAGGAATAATCAATCTGACCTCCCTACCCCAGGTACTTTCCATTTTTAATAAGTTATAATTTAGATATAACTTTTTAATTTTAATTTATGGCTGCGGTCAGACATTTATGACTGCTAGGCCATACAATATCATGCCATAATATAGTACCTCAATTGTAATGTATGGCCGATCGTACAGCTGTGATTGTAATTTTACTATTGCTGTCGTAAAAATAGCAACAGTTAAAGTGGCGGTATCTTGACATAGCGATACGGCGCATTTAGAAATATGCCCGTATGATGCAGGCAAAGGACCGCAGTCAGCATTGTGGCTGGTCAGTATGGATGGAAAATCACAATCTTTTGTCATGAGCTCCTGAAAAGATATGAAGAGTTAAGCGATGTACGGATGTACAGATAAGTGTCTTTGGAGCGATCATATCAAAGACCATTATCTACAGATCTATGCTCAAGAGATGGTCCAGAGAACTTGGAGAACCAGGAAATAAGGCTTGAAAACAATAGAATCATTTCCCAACATCCCTTAGTGCAATGTTTTTGCAAGCATGTTACACATGTTAGATTGCAGGTTAAAACAGTTGTTGTGTTTTGTTGAAACTCAAAATTAAATAGCTTTTCTGCTCCATCCTAAACAGCAATTACATAGAAATAAGAAATCACTATAGTTGGCCTCATCACAGACATCTATTCTGCCAATCAGATGCTCTCTATCTATGGTACCAATGGTATATAAGAAGATAAGGCTGTCCAGTCATCTCAGATTGTATGCAACATAGGGGGAATCCCTACTTTATTAGTGCAAAATACAACACACGACGTTTCGGCGCAGTGGCCTTGATAAAATTTCATTATCAGCCTGCAATTCCTTTCTACAAAAATGTCTAGCATTTTGTTTATGCAAAATCACTAGTTACATTTCCGTTCTTGTCCTGGTGGATCGTTTTACTCCCTTTGACTGCTGCTTACTACCTGCTGTCAATGAAATCTCTTTAGAATTTCAGTTACCGTGACACAGCTCTAGTAGTTTTGTTCTCTCTCAGATTTTGTTATTCAGAATTTCCTAGTTTGACATTTCCTTTTCCTCTGTGCCATTTTCTTGAAGTGTGTTACAGTCATTTCTTTGGTCATGTAATATTATATTACGAGATTGAAAATGACCTATGGGAAAATGATATTCATTTTAGAACCTTAAGAGTCTTCACAACTTTTTTTCTCTAAAGAAATAGAGGCAGTGGGCATTTTCACTCAGGAGAAACGATCACAGCAGTAGTAATTATTATTATAATGATATCTCAATTAAACTATACTCACCTCCCCCTCGCTCTATTCTTGGGCACTGCCAGGGTGAGGACTTCAACCACTAGGCCCTTACCACTGGTTTCTTCTTAGATAATAACTATTACTTACCTAAACTTTACTTTACTGCTCCAGTCCCCTCTGACTTCTTCAATCCGGCAGCCACAAGGCCAAAAACAAGGCACGCTGCAAGGAGCACATCTTTCCTGTTGGCCCACCGCTAAGAGGGGAAGGGGGACCAAAGCAAAAATGGGAAATTTAGGCAAGTGTTGCTGCCTATCTAAGAAGAAACTAGCAGTTTAGGTCATCACGCTGGGTACAATCTATGGAAAGACAAAAAGGTGGGGTAGTGGCATAAGTATAATTGTTCTTAAACCATTGTACAGGCAAACCACTACCATACAACAGAAAGCTGCAATGCAGGGGGTAAGAAGAAACATGCAGAGGAGACCAGGCCCCTGTAGTTTTGCTACCTTATGGATGATTTTCTTGGTAAAATGACTAAATTATATTTATATATCTATATTTATATATTTTTTTACCATCAGCATATACAAATAAATATACACCTTTTAGGACAGCTAAATACTGTACCTTTTCTTAGTATGGGAGAAAAAAATCAGTTTCCAGGAAGCCAATCCAAGTAAACCAGATTGGAACTTCACAAATTGTCTGCCAGCCTATATCACCTCTTCCATATTATATTTGGACACTATAGTGCCCAAATTACCTTTTAAATTTAAAATCAATATTATTCTGGGTGGCAGCATACCCTTCTCCTACCTCTAATTTTGCAGTAGAAGAAGAGCAGTAAGCATATAAAACTCTTTACTCCCACCTGCAGTTCCCCTAACACCCACCAATATGCGGGATAGGCATGATTGTGGTGGGAAGGTTTGGTGGAACTAGTAAAGCAGTCAGCTACATCATCATTTGTTTTATTGACAGTTCACCACTCCTCTTCTACTGCATAATTGGAGATTTAAGTAGCACCTCCTACCTTAGAGAATAATAAAGACTTCAATGTGAAAAGGCCATTTTGTGCAATATAGTGTCTCTTTATCACTCACCAACCATTGTACTTGCATTTAAAATGTCAGATTCTTTTACTGGATAAAGCCAAGAAAAAACAACCAGGCATTGGACTGGTGGTCTCAAAGCTTTACATAAATATTAATCAAAACAGATAAAGACCAAGTTGTTCTATTGAGGTTGAAGAAGAACATCTATTTTCTAACCAGTGGTCATTCAGAGGGCAAAATGTTTAAATGACTAATAGATATTTATTACAGGTTCACTAAACCTTGATCTAGAGCACGCAAGCTCTTAACTGCTACTGGAAGTTACCTGCTATTCCTGCAGAACTGGGCACATGTGAGTAACTTAACTACAGGAGACTCAGATTTTGGGAAATAAATCACATGAGCACCATATTAACACATTTCCAAACATGCAGAGCAAAAATGTGAGGTGACACACAACTTTGTGCTTTTTTGTCAAGGCAATGTGACTTTTGATTCAATATTGTTCAGTATCTCTAGTTGTCCTTTAAGTATTATTACACAAAACAGTTGCCAGGGAAAAAAGTTAAAGGGGAACTAAAGTCTCCAGACAACACTGCCAGCTGCAGCCTTGCTTCCTTGAAGCTGACTGCCAATCATATAGCAGCACTGAAATGTGTTTCCCAGACACAGAACAGGGATTTCTGTGTTTTTGTAGAAACATATTTAAATGCTTCATTTGCTTTTCACACACACACACACACACACAT
Organism: Hymenochirus boettgeri; assembly: GCA_019447015.1. Classification (NCBI taxonomy): domain Eukaryota; kingdom Metazoa; phylum Chordata; class Amphibia; order Anura; family Pipidae; genus Hymenochirus; species Hymenochirus boettgeri. The sequence goes on along the minus strand of CM033473.1, from coordinate 13,437,380 downwards.
TTTAAAAAAAAGAAGTTAAAAAAAAGAAGTTAGGGGAATTTAACCTATAACCTTATGTACTCAAAACTGTATACCACTATTCCAATAAAGCTACCATAGAGAAATTGGTACATGTAGACACTTTTAGGGAGATGTAATAAAAGTTCTCATTGTAAAAAAATGGTGCTAATTTTGCCCCAACCCATCAAATGTTAGCTTTCAAATAAAATAACATCTGATGGGATGACCAACATTTTTAAGGATAAGAACTTTTATTATATCTCCCTGCCTCTTTTTTTAGGAACATAACAGGGAAAAAAAGTCCGAGGGTTTGAACCCATAACCTCATGGGTGAGCCATCACTGCATATGCACAGAAGAAAGGTATATTAAAAAGCTTTAACAAGTTACAGAAAAAGTAAGTACAATCAGCTAGCTATTTTGTATTGCCCTATGAAGGCTGCATGCAATTCAAGCTGTCTGGTAATTTAACTGCAGGGTAACAAGCAGCTTTCAAAGTCTTATCAGGGACTTACATATTGGTGTGGAGGAATCTGTATAGAATACTGGGGTTCACATGATCACAGGGCCATTTGGCAACAACATGGAAGACTTGCAAGTAATATGATGTATTTCTCACATGCACTGAATGCTGCTTACTAGAGAAGAATCTTACAATGTATACATGTCCTGGGGAGAAAAGCTTTCACATTGGGATATAAAAACAATTAAGTTTAGTTTTCCTTTAAGAGAGGCTATTCTCTTTTACTTATTTAAATACATACTATACAGTGTTAGACCGATGCCTTGCAACAGACAAAGAAATGCAAGGGGATTACAGGATAATTATGATATCAAGGGATGCATTTCTAATAATAAGGGCTCCAGAGAGGAAAATGTACAGAAGACTCAGCCCTTTGGATATAATTATTACAACACTTTGAATATGCAGCAAACAACAATAGAAAAGACATAACTAAGCTGGTGGTGTAAGAAGCTGTCATTGTTTATATTTCATATTTCCTAACTAGACATATAGAGCGATGAGAAATATCATTTAAATGTTACAAATTTAGGACGTGTAATTAACGAACAGAGAAACTTCCCCGCTGGGTACACAATGACATTTGTTGCAGGATTGTTGTGCTTTTAGGGACTTGACAAAGATTTGAAAGCAAGGCTTACATTTTCAATCCATTATTTTATCTGACCAACATACAGTTTTAAATGACAACTACACTGTAGAAATTAACATTTTAAAAATGAAAGGTACATGGGGCAGGAAGAAAGGATTAATTATTCCTACCCCCCAATATCATTTTGTTATGGTGCGCCAGTACGTACAGTTTTCTTCTGCCATTTTAGAGTCCTGGGCTTTCCTGTTTGAAGATAGTGCTGAAGCACCGAAGAAGCCTGGCAGAAGCACTTTTCTTTATGCTGGTGCTCCTCATAGAAATAATATTGGGAGGTAGGAATCACCAATCCTATAGGAAATTTTAATTTTAACCATTTTTAAAAACATTTTTATATGCTCTACAGTTCTACTTTAATAATTAGATTTTGGACATATGACTGTGTTTTACTGTTGTGTGCTATGTTTGCATTGGAAGTATTTTTTGATTCAATTCATGAGCAGATGTGGTGACAGGATATTTTAGACTGGGAATTGCTGATTGGATACAAAGATACATTATTTTGCTTATTTACCCAGATTCAATATCCGTTCACGTGACGGTAACCTCTTCACTGTGCGGTTATTGCAAAAGACTCCTGCGCAGCCAGCTTGCCAAATTAAATATCAGTTTAACTCTACATTCAGCCTGACTATTTAACACCAGCTAATAGCCACAAAACAAATATTGTATTTGCTGAGGGAGATTTACTTTGAGCTATTACCGGGTAAATCTCCCTAAGTTTGTAAGAGTGATGGTCAATCTGAGATGATTCCCCACCTAATGTTACTAACTAGAGATGGCCGAACTTTCAAAAGTTTGATCCGTTTTCGAACTACCGTATATGGAAAGTTCGAAAACAGACCCATTAAAGTCAATGGGAATCAAATAGTTTCAAAGGTTCGAATGAAATACAATTAAAATATCAATGGTAACTTACTGTAAATGGCTGTGGGACCTGGGAAATGGTCTGGGGAACATGTTCGAATATCCAGGACTTTTACTTTTGTATAGGTATAATAGACATTTTACTCGCATATTCGTTAATTCGATATTAGACTCGCATATTGGTATAATAGACATTTTACTCGCATATTCGTTAATTCGATATCTACTCCCGTATTGGTATAATAGACATTTTACTCGCATATTCGTTAATTTGATATTTACTCGCGTATTGGTATAATAGACATTTTACTCGCATATTCGTTAATTCGATATTTACTCGCGTATTGGTATAATAGACATTTTACTCGCATATTCGTTAATTCGATATTTACTCGGTATTGTATAATAGACTTTTACTCGCATATTCGTTAATTCGATATTTACTCGCGTATTGGTATAATAGACATTTTACTCGCATATTCGTTAATTTGATATTTACTCGCGTATAGGTATAATAGACATTTTACTCTCGGATTCGAGAAGTCCGAGTCCGTTCGAACTCAAATAGTTCGGCTCAAGCTCAGGTTCGAGTTCGAGTTCTAGTCCATCTCTATTACTAACCCCATTCTAAATCTACAACCATAATTTGTTTGTGCAATGTGTCAATCCAAAACTACTGCATATAGACTGCCACACTAATATCCTTTCCATTCAAATATTTGGGACTACTGGCTGCAGAAGGGATAAATGACCATGTTCCAGAGGATAATGGGAAGAAGATTAATGGTATGCTACCTACCTTCTTCCCACAATGCAGTAAGCTCATGGAAGGTCTATTGTGCTTCTTGTATGTTCAAAAAAAAAACTGGTCAATTGTCAGTTACTTGCCCCCAAATAAAGATACGTTTTTCACTTTATTTAGCATCTTGCGTGGGTCTAATTTTCCACACCTGCACCTGACCCGACCCTACTCACAAAACTGCTGCTCACACCCGACCCGCAACCCACTTTTCTACCTGCTTCATACCCGTCACCCGACCTGCGAGTTTTGGACCCAAAACCCAACAGTCTTTTATTCTTTCTTCTAAAAAAAAGTTAAATAAATATTTTAGCCATAACCAAAGATGTTTATAGACACAAACCTACCATACCACAAAAATATATAGGAGTCTTCAACTTCCAGGCATCCAAATATCTGAAAACTACCACTCCCAGCATTCTCCCCTGGATGCCTGATATTATGAGTGCTGTAGTGGATTGCTGGGAGTTATATTTTTCAAACATATGTAGGCTCACAGGTAGGAGATCCCAGTTATAGCATACAATGTACAGTTTATATAATATACCTCTACTGTCCCCATCTACCTACCCATGAGCCTCCACTGTCCACAACTTCAATCTACCCATTGGCCTCTTGCATGCGATTTCATGTGCATTTTTGTTGCGTTTGCGTATGCGGCTTCTTTATTAGGTATAGGAAAACGCATGCTATTGCGATTAAAAATGCAGAACGCATATCACAATCGCATGCGCAATCACAACGCACCAGAAAACGCGCGTTTTCGGAGCGTTGCCGCATTTCCAATGATCTGCAAGCGCAATTGCATAAAAAACGCTGCAGTGTGGCCTAGCCCTTAATCTTTAACTACAACTCCCAGCATTCACTCTATAGCCAAGGAATGCTAAGAGATATAGTTTTCAAACATCCAGATATCTACTGGTTACCTATGATATCTATGATGTTATAACTATCCTACAGAATACATTAGCGCTGTTGATAATTCAATATTTATCCAGTCAATAACACACTAAGAGGCTGGGAGCTTTTGCATCGAGATATATTTGCCCTTTATCTGCCATAGTGTGATATAGTGTAAGGTGCTTTACACACTGCACATTGTGTTGGATTGCTAACAAAGTATTCTCAGCTTTAGTTATTATCGACAGTTTCAGTTATTACCCGACCCGATGTAGGACTCTACCTTTATTACTAACCAGATATTTAAGGGTAATTATTGTCCCCATTCTGGCAAAGTAAGCTGGCTCCTCCCTTCATGCAGTCAATCAAAGATGTGACAACTAACATCTCAACCAATGATTATCGGCAGTTTAACCTGCTGCCTCCTCTGCACATGCTCAAGCTCATAAAAAGCTCATTGAGCAGAGGGAGCAGGCAGATACCCTTTCCAGAAAGGAATAGAACTTTTCATTAAATATTGGTTACAAATACATATAATAAACTGGTAAAAATAGCAGTTGGGGTTTCACTCACCAGTTTTTTATTTGAAGGGTGAGCATGCTCTTTGTCATTGTGTTAGGTGACTGCGATTTTTGTACATAACATGTGATATCAGATCTCCCCGCAGTTTGTACGGTGCACTGCTTCCCATGTTTCTGTCCATCATTGCATACATTTTCATTGTAAGTATACAAACTGAAAAATGCTAGGAAAATGCAGGAAAACGCACAACTCTACAAAACGTTTTTTCGCTGTGTAATGTGAACAAGCTCTCAAAAAGTAAATTTTGTCCAAAAAAAAAAACCTTTCCATTTTATTCGATTTATCATTTGTATCTTTCCCTTAATGAACAGAGGTTGTGTTCCGCTTATCTTTTACAATTAGGAATGGAATGAGTTATTGACACGTCCTAGAATTTACATTTGACAGCTGGAGTGAAAAAGACTATAATAACTTCTACAATGGCATATGGATTTGGAAACAAATAAATTAACGATAATGTATTAGCTCAAAAAAGTCGATTAAATCCTGTCCTACTCTAATAAGTTCTAAAATTGCTCTTTGTCTTTATTTCCTCCATTATGCTGACTGCTAGAAAAACTTTGACAGGGATATTCCGTACATTGCAAATGTTCTACATCAAAGCAAAGCTTAAGGATATTATTTGATTAACAAAATATTTAAGAAAAGTCTGATATGGCTGGTCTATTGTTTCAAGATTTACTGTCTGGTAGTAAATGCTATGCCCTCCAGAGCAATAACCGCTAGCTAATTATCATATATGCCTTTATTTTTTGCTTATTTATTCAGACAAAGGGTTTCATATCAACAAAAATGATTGCAGCATAAATAATGAAGAGTGCTTAAGACTCTTGTATTAGAGCTATGTAAACCTCGAGGCTTGTTATTTATATATTTACAGCCTTTTGTTTTAGGTACAGAAGTTCTCTCCAAGATAAACGTATCTAGTTTAATATATGATGGTCTAGAAGCTCATTTTTCAATTTACAAATAGCAGTTCATTTGCTTATATATGATAAGGGTAGCACTGTGTTGAAGCAGACAGGTTCTTCTACAAGGAATAAGGCTTAATAATATTTCAACAGCTTACCACTACCTAAAGTAGTTAATTTTCTGAATAATTCCCCAGTGTTTGCTATGAATGCATTGTTCTCAAATGTCATTGGTAACTGTCAAGAAGCAAACCTCAGAACTCCATTGCTCACCAGAACATTCATGCAAAAGTGCTTGCTCCTACCTTACTGACAATTCTAGATATAATTATATATATATACTGTATTATATGATTTTTTTTATCTTTAATAAAGTCACTTTAGTTCTCTTTTAATAGTTTGTTTGAATGTATAAAACCACAGCTCTGATACTATCATAGGTTTTAGACAAACAATCCCTAACGTCCTAATGTCCCATTTTCTTCTTCCCATGTGGTCTATTTTAAAAAATATTATTATTTACAATATGAATTGTAGATTATTCAATTTAATTAATTGTATTAAAGTGATATTATAATTTCAATGCTAACCTTCTGGCTGTTTTGTCCAATGGCCAGGCAGTGCTAAAACCTGACAGCTTGATAATTTGACCAAATTTTGGGGCAATTGGACATGCTGTTAAATATTGACTGTATTGACTGTATGTGCCTATTTCTCTACAGAATCCTGCACTATGTACTCTGGAATGATACAGTATCAAACTTAATATGAATTGGTAACTTTGTTGAAAGCTAGGATGAGCCAAGATCAACGCTAGTGTACCAAAGTGATCTTTGATTGAAAGGTGACCATAAGGAAATAATGACTTGGGCCTTCAAACATTATCTTACTCTGGAGAAGCTTATGTTTTAGTGTCTCAACATTGAATGTAGCCATATTAGTGCACTTGTAGCATCCAAAAAAGCCAAGAAAGTCTAGTATGTGATATTTGCACAACATCAATAATTTTGTTAAAAGATTACCGTTCGGGAACTGCCTTCATTCTTCAGATCTTTACATTATCTGGCAACTTACAAATTAAGGTGAGGATAGTTATATAAACAAACAATAAAAGATAATGAATAATCAGAATGTGGATGTTGGTCATAAATGCTTTGTGAAGGTTTTGATTCCTCCATTCATTCATTTAAAATTGAGAAAGCCAGTCAGATGACTAGTGAAACTTCAAGAACTAAACTTTAAGGTCAGATGAGTTAACTGAATACCACAATTATGTTGTTAATGAAAGTGTTTGATAATAATTTAAATGGCCCAAGTTGGTGTTGATTACAAATTATCTTGTATTGAACAAAGTTTTCATTCTGAGTTCAAATAATATTCATTCTTGAGTATATGTAGTAATAAAATTACCCTTGAAAAACAGGGCAACTTCTATCCTCACCTCAAATGGGATTATGTGTTCTTGTACCCTGTAAAAGTTTATAGGTTGCCAGATAATGAAAAATCTATAGAAATCTAAAAGCCTCAGAACAACATTGAATTAGAAGGCAGATCTTCTAGTTATAAAAACAGTAATCAGTGTCTCACCTCTCATTTTAATATGGTTTTGAGAAATGTAACTTTCTAACATGAGGTTTGTGTTTTATTTCCCAGTGTCCCAGTATTGCACAGTGTGGTGACCATTATGTTCTTTACACGTGCTCAGTCCTAAGCTACAACAGAAACTTTTTACAGTTGGTCACACCCACTAATAGCCTATAGCCAATCCTTTTACAGGAGAGAATAGGAAAAGGAGCATGTGACTAAGATTAGGGGCGTGGCCAGTCACTGTACATACACACATTTATTTCATCCAGTTCTTCAAGTGGTAACATTTACTTTAATGCTATTTACTGTATTGCTATTTTACATTTTATTGGGTTTTTTAGAAGGTATATGTTCAGATTCTGGATTGTAAAAATTTGGGTTTAGTTCTCCTTTAAAGAAAATTATTGCTAGTATCACATGCTATACCTTGTGTATTTATTTGGAAGCTACAAATGCATTAATATGCCTACAATTAATTTTGAGGAAATAATGAGGCACCTGTAATAAAGCTGTGTGTTCACCTATTCGTGTGTCCGGATTCCTCTTTTATGTACTCCGGTTGATGCGGTGTTGTGGTTTTCTTTGTGGCACCGGAACATGAACTTCTACAGAGTAAGAAAATGTTTGAAAACCAAGTTAGAAGCACCTCTGGAGATATGGCATAGCTATGTAAATTATTTCCATTTTGTATTTTGCTGTTTAGATGTTTGCAAAAAGAGCAGTTAACATATTGGTTAGTATGTCTTTAAGCAGAATCCTAGTTATGTCCATATATTACACATATTTGGGAAGATGCGAGAAGATTTAATTAAGTTGTTCACTTTTACTTTTTTTTCATTTGACTGAGCCTGGAGAAAGAAATTTGCTTTATAGGAGTCACAAAGTATATTAAAGATTCATGGTCGTTTCGTGAATCCATCATTTACAAAAAAACTCTATTTTCCGGAATTATCCAACTGCAGTTTTATCTCATGTGAGAAAATCTTTCTCACTTCCATTATAAATGAGATGCTATTTTCAGGATGTAAGACTGAGGGGGGGGGGATACTCTTGATTTCTTAGCCACTCAGAAAAACCGAAGTCAGAAAAAATCATGTCCTATGAGACTATATCATACATTTCAATAGCTTAAAGCATTGGATGTAAAATAATGAAGTTTGTGTCCATGAATCTGTAAGATTAACCCAAAATGGTTTCTCTTTGCCAAAAGCAATTATATCTTTTCAGAATTTGAAGTTAAAACACAGATACCTTGGGGATTAGACACATTTGCAATAAATAGCTTTTTCATCCCTTACCTTTTAAATGTAAAGTTCATTTAAAGACCCAGGTCATGTAAATAGTTATTAGTATCTCAATAGCTGCACAAGAGAAGGTTACACCAATATGTTCAATTAACACATTAAAATGCTTCTCACACAAATTATTCCTCCCAATATCATTTACGTGTGGAGGCTTCCACCTGTATGGCCCAGGACACTAACCTGGCAGATGAAAACCAGACATGTTAGCCCTACTCAACGGAAGGATATTAGGAGGTAGGAATATTCAATCCTACCTCCCAACCCCAGTTACTTTTCATTTTTAAAAGGGTAATTTTTACAGTAAAATCATTCTTTAATAAGACAAACCAAAAGTTTACCCATGCTAATATCCTGCCAAAACCAAGAGATGTTTTGTAGTAGAAATACAAACCACTGATTAGTTGGAATAAGAGATGAAAGAAACCGTCCAGTTTCATCCCAAAATCAGATTTTCAAAAAGGTTTGAAAATATGAAGAAAAAAAACCCTAAATAGTAGTCAATAGGAAGTGAAGGTTCAAAACATTTAGAACATCTAAATGGTTAATTTTTATTCTAACATCAACATTAACTTTTGCATAGGATCCTGGGAAATGGTCTGGAGGACATGGATTAATGCCCACTACCATTAAAAAAAATCAATTTATAATGGAACTTTCACATGCAATCTGTTTTTTAAAGTCCGCACTGTATTTTCAACATTTTGTGAGTTTGTCTACTATTTCTTTAGTTATCTTTAGAAACATCTTATATTTTATGTCAACTAATTGCCTTATTATCATAAACATTTCTGCTATGTGCAGTTTTGCTGTAACTGAAATGGTGACTGTTGGAATGTGTGAATTGCATGGTTAGAAATACCCCCTCCCAGTGCTGACTCATAGTGATTACTGAGCATGCTTGACTTCTCAGGATGTCATGTTAGATCAAAGGAGGAGTTGGTTAAAAGTGATAGGGGAATACTTAGGCTGAGCAACTGGAATGAAGGCATGTAGCAGCACACACATCTCAGAATAAGGACTACTTATATATATTTATAGATAGATTTAGATGAGGCTCTTTTTAACAGTATAATTACATGGTTTGATATAATAGTAGCTTTTGGCAAGACAGTAACCAGTACATATGTGCCTGGCTATTTTTTGAAAGATTTATAATTATACGAAATTAAATAATTAAAGGGGAATTATTCCTTCCAAACCACCCCCTCCCATTTGATAAACTATATCTATGAAGAGAACCTAAACTACTATGTCCTTAATCATAGGTTTACCTTGGATTACTAGAAATACTTACATTAGGTACTGCTTGTGTGGGACCTGGCTAATTGGAAGACCAGCTCTACAAGCGTGTCTTCTAATTGGCTAGAGCACGGGATAAAGGAGTAGGCAGGGCAGAACTGAACACGACCGGTATGGACTATGTTTAATAATAATAATGGCTGTATTGATTAGGAGATAAGTTTATGTTTGTTTGAATTATTTAAGGAATTTTTAGTAAAAAAAACCCAAAACACTAGTCTTATAATAATTATCATTGTCTTTTGTTCTTAGAATCTTGCAGTAGATATATTGGACATTTTCAGGTCTTTTTCCTGTAGCTCATTGATAGTGTGGTTTGGCATTTTTAATAGATTTTTTTTGCACTGCATTTTAAAGAAGATACATAAGTCAATATGCTTTAAATAAATAAGGTTCCATCCCGTAATATGTAAAAATGGCACCTTTGCATATTGAAATGTTGGTTAGGTGTTCTTGTGTTGATCGGAAGGCAAGCAAACAAATTTGCACAAGGTGAAATACTATCTACCAATGATCAGGCACTTTCATGAACATTAACCTAGTAGCTACTGTACATAAAGATAAAATAAGATTGGGATGTTGCTATCAATAGAGTTGCTAAAGAAGCAGGTTTAGAAAGAACAGTTTCTTGTGAAAAAAGGTCTTCCCTTTTATACCAAACCCCATTATTCTAACTACAACACATTTTTACTTGTTTTGTGTTATTTAATGGATCTCATTTATTTACGTAGAACAATAAATGGTCAAAGCCTGAATAGATGCATTTGAATTGTATGAGGCAGTTACAGGTTAATGTTATGCTTCTGAAACTTATCTCTGGAAGAATAGACATTAAAGTCTTTTATTAATAGGAGGTAGAAGAATTTATTGATCGTCCCTTTGCTTTGATGAGGCATTCTAGAAATATAAGTTCTGCATTTGAAATATCCACCTTAAGAAATGCTTTTCAATAGAATGAAATATATTTATTAGATTGGTGTGTAAAATGCACAGATAAGAACAAACAATTGGAGTGAATAGAACGATTAATTTATATAAAATGAAACAGGGAGATTCACCCAGAGCCGTAGAGCAGTAGGTCTTTTAGCGAGGATTCAATGTCCCAAACAGTTTTAACCCATGAGTGACTATTTCACGCCAGCTATTAGCAATGGCTGCAAAAAGGATGTTGAATCGATTGCAATTTCTTTTTTGCGATACCCATGCCCCTGCAACAAGCAAGGGGTGCTTTGACTTTGGATGAATTCGGGGGGAAGATTTTTCTTCCATGCAATATGTTAAACTTTGTACCACTCATGGGAAAATATGCACAAACAGAAATGGGCAAATCAATATACCGTATGGGCAGAGTGGCATAGTGCCACACCACAGGTGAATCAGGTAGTGAATAAGTTAGTGTGACTTTAATCCCTTTCTTGCAGTGACTCTGCAGGTATTGCTAGAAAGTGCGCAGCCTCCGCAGAGACTAAACTACTAATTAGATACCTGGATCTATTATGTTGTGACCTTTGAAAGCATTAGATGTCTTTTTCTTTTAAATAAACTGCCCATTAGGAATCAAATATCACCAGGAACAGAGTAAAGTTAATGGCAATGTGTTTCACTTGTTTGATAAAAGAATTTTGTGCCATTTCTTTGAATGTTGTAAATTAAATGTATAATAACTGGTTATGGAATGAGATTGTCTTTATATTTATTTATTCACTAAAGCAATGACTTGTCAGGTCTTGTTCAATTTAAGGGGCCCTTAGAAAAACAACATGGTATCCTCTACACTTTTGCTCAAATGTTAGTAGAATTTCTCCTAATCACCATGATTCCATATACCAATTCCAAACAATTCCAAAAAATAAATTGCATTCTTGTAGCCTATTGCACCATAGAGAACTTAAAGTATCCTTTTCAATGCAGTCAAAAAATTAAAAGCAAAAATCATATTTACTGTAGCACCAGTAGTGTATACTGTATGTGTACCAGTAGTTTATACTGTATGTGTACCAGTAGTGTATATGTCTACCAGTAGTGTGTATGTGTACCAGTGGTGTATATGTCTACCAGTAGTGTATATGTCTACCAGTAGTGTATACTGTATGAGTACCAGTAGTGTATATGTGTACCAATAGTGTATTTGTGTACCAGTAGTGTATACTGTATGTGTACCAGTGGTGTATATGTGTACCAGTAGTGTGTATGTGTACCAGTAGTGTATATATGTACCAATAGTGTATTTGTGTACCAGTAGTATATACTGTATGTGTACCAGTAGTGTATATGACTACCAGTAGTGTATGTATACCAGTAGTGCATATGTGTATCAGCAGTTTATATGTGTACCAGTAGTGTATACTGTATGTGTACCAGTAGTGTATACACTATGTATACCAGATTCATGGAATACTACAGGAAAGATTCCATTGCAGTTGGTTGGTAAAATCTTACAACTTGCATATCCATTGGAATGTTTGGGTGAAAATACCGTACATTGTCACAATCGCTATTGGTGCCTTTAATAAAGGCGGAAGGCCAGGAAAGAAAGATGGTGTAATTTGTTTAGAAAGGACTGATGGGTGATAGTGGCAGTTCATCAACAGTGGGATTGATTGTTTTTGCACCATATATATATGGTGGCCATCTGTGTACTCAGATTAAAGAGCAAGTCTGTCTCTCCGGTAATAAAATAATGCATATAAAGCAGGCCTAAATTAATCCTAAGTGTAGCATTTTTAATTCCCAAAACCACAATGGGAAAATGCTGTAAGATCTTAAACCTGCCTGTCATCTTCCGTACCCTATGTCTTAGCTTCAGCTGTTTTTTCTGGGTAGAAGAAGCCAGTCATAACCACAGCTGTTGTCATAGTCAATGATTGACAGACGTTTCCCAAGCTTTTTTAAAAAGGCTAAGAGACAGAAAGCAGAACATTGGGCTTCCTATAAGTTAAGTGTCAAACCCTAAAATTTATTTAACTGTTGCGGGTTGGGTTCAGTAATTTCCTTACATACAATTGTTTACTGGAGAGGTGGGCTTGTCCTTAAAATGTAGATGAATAATAAATGTTCAATTGTTGAGCCAAATGACCAATCAACTGCTTGGGACCAATCAGCTGTTTGGCATTCCCAATTAACAACTTCTCTTTTGACAGTAAATTTCTATATTTTACACTTTAAGATATAGCAAAATGTGTAAAATGTGTGTGAAACAGGGTAGCTGTCATGTTCTTATACAAAATGGGGGATTTTCCAAGAGACACATTTGCTCCCCCTTGTGTCCACAATAATGTAATATTGCAATTGCTAGTCTTAGTAAATCTGTGGTTTTATTTGTGCATAGTTTTGTTTGATTTTTTTCCATAGCTATGGGCTATATGTGGTACCAAAGGGGAACCAAGGTTAAACATGACTTTAAGAAGTGAAAAAGCAATTTGCAACTCTAGTTAAATCTTCCCTATAATTTAACACTGTACACCTGAGAGGTTTTAAGGTAAATGCACGGAGATGTAATAAAAGTTCTTATCATTAAAAATTTTGCCCCAACCAATTAGATCTTGTTTAATATTTGAAAGGTAACATCTGATTGGATGGGGCAAAATTAGCCCCATTTTTAAGGATAAGAACTTTTATTGAATCCCCCTGATGGTATCCAGCAGTTTGTTCTTCTCCTTGGTGGGACCCTTATCACTGCACAACAAAAATTAAAGGAGTAGGGCCTTAATGAGGACCTTAAATCCTTTGTTTTAAGCCTTATAAATCTGTTTCATAAAAATAAATATGGTTGTGGGAGCGGCTCCTCCTCATCTTCCCAAGATCCTCTGCTTTTGGTAACACCTCCGCATGAGCTGAATATTTATTTGTCGCCACCCCAATGGGCTTAAGTCACCAGCAGAGGAACATGGAGAACATTAAGTAAGGGAGAAAAATCAATCGGAATGGTTTTAAAGTATTTGTTAGTATAAAAATAAATAGCAGATAAGATCCTTATTATACAGGGAAAATCACCTCAACTTATGAATTTATTTTTTAGTCATTCATTCTCCTTTAAAGATTCAGTTAACATATTTTGACTCACCCGTATTCTACCTAGAATAAACCGTCAAGTTCTATTTAAAATGAAACATGATTCCTGGATTCAGCTTCCTACAGTTTAGAACCAGCCGAGAGGAGATAAGATGATACAGAAACGGATTTAAGATTTAATTGAGTCATATGTAGATGATGGAGCGTAATGCAGTACTGAATTGCTTATGAAGCTTTGTATCTCTCCTGCTTAAAGATCCCTAAAGGAAAAACTTAAAAATCACTGTTCTGTGTTATTTTCCCTCTGTAATAAATTGATTAATAGAATCTGCATTTTAATTAAATTTGCCCCTCCTTGATCCTTTACTGGAGTTTTTTTGCTAGACAGGGAAATTCTTGTAACCAGTGAATGTTCCCACTTGTTAATTTCTGTGATAATACTCAGAGATGTTTTTTGTCTGCAGAAGTTAACACTGGGATTTTCAGCAGGAATAAATTGCACAGGGGTGTATTTGGCATGTACAATAACTCAGGAGACTTTGTTCTGTGCTGGTTATTATTAGAAATCGTATATAATCAGGTCAACATCTCCCTAGACATGCAAAAAATGTATTTTGTCCATAAGGGAAACATTAGTTAAGCAATAGAACAGATTAAAGAAGCACTGCTACGACAATGACTGTAGAGTCTTTCATTGCGCCTATTAAAAGGCCTAGCTCAATTACTAAATGACAAATAAATTGCGCAAATATAACATTGGACATCCTTAATATTACAGAAAATGTCTGTTGACCTATCTCTTTACGGTATAGTTTATACACCGGGGGGAAATCTGATATTTCCTTTATATAAAGTATATCCTTGCTTTACCTAGGCCAAATACATACACGCAAACATTTTTGCACCTGAGCAACATTTCACACCTGAGCAATCTGTGATCCAATAGCAATCTGTGATCCACTTTCGAGGGTTACCGTATATTCGAGGCTACATCCGAGGGTTACCATATATTCGAGGCTACATACGAGGGTTACCATATATTCGAGGCTACATACGAGGGTTACCATATATTTGAGGCTACATACGAGGGTTACCATATATTCGAGGCTACATACGAGGGTTACCGTATATTCAAGGCTAATTTCTAGGGTTACCGTATATTCGAGGCTAATTTCTAGAGTTACCGTATATTCGGGCTAATTTTCTAGAGTTACCGTATATTCGAGGCTAATTTCTAGAGTTACCGTATATTCGAGGCTAATTTCTAGAGTTACCGTATATTCGAGGCTACTTTTGAGGGTTACTGCAAATTCAAGGCTACTTTTGAGGGCTGTATATTCAAGGCTACTTTCGAGGGTTACTGCATATTCGACGCTACTTTTGAGTAGAGATGTTCGAAACTGTTGAGTTTTGTTTTGTTTTCAAATTTTCAGAAATTTCGAAAGTTCGAGTTTTGATTTTTGAAAACTGGCTACTTTCGATTTTTGAAAATCATCTACTTTCGATTTTTTGAAAATCGTCTACTTTCGATTTTAGAAAATCGTCTACTTTCAATTTTCAATTTTCGAATATCATCTACTTTCGATTTTTGCTAATTATCTACTTTTGATAATTATCTACTTTCGATTTCCGGAAATTGTTTACTTTGGATTTTTGATAATCGTCTACTTTCGATTTTCGATAATTATCAAATTTTTGATAAAAAACGAAAACTCGGAAAATTCGGTTTTCGTAAATTCCGGGAGTTCTGAAAGTTTCGGCAGGACTTCAAAATCCTCGGATTCAATTCAAAACTGGGTACTATTAGAACCCACAGTACATCTCTACTTTTGAGGGTTACCGTATATTCGAGGCTACTTTCGAGGGTTACTGTATATTTGAGGCTAATGTCGAGGGTTACCGTATATTCGAGGCTACTTTCGAGGGCTACCATATATTCAAAGCTACTTTTGAGGCTTAGCATATATTCCAGGCTACTTTCGAAGGTTACCGAAAGTTCAAAAATAGCTTGTGTGTAGGAAGTTTTGGTGATTCGTACATGTTCAACTAACCATGTCCCAGTAGCCCGAGCCATCTACAGTAAGTAACCATTCTTTTTTAACCCTTACTTTACTCTGGACTTTCTGATTTTTCCCCCCTATTGACTTCTATGGGTCCATTACTGAATCTTCGAATTTTCAAATTTTTTTTAGAATTCCAAAAATTTGAAAACGTATCAAAATTGTCCGGCTTCGAACATCTCTAATCAACACTAGATTCAAACAGGGAGATGCAATTAAAGTTCTAATTGTTAAAAATAGTGCTAATTTTGCCCCAACCAATCATCTTATTTAACATTATTTAACATTTGAAAGCTAACATCTGATTGGTTGGGGCAAAATTAGCACTATTTTTAACATTAATAACTTTTTTTGAATCTCCCCGAAAGTGTCAACATAGCAGAACCAAAAAAAATGCCAAACATTTCTAATAAGGTTTCCCTTGCTTCATTTAAATAAACATCATTTGTTTATTTACCGTTTGTTACAAAATATTTCTCAATTTCATTATTATTATTATTATTATGGATTTATAGAGTATATTCACATCATTCACTCTTTATTGTGAACAGAAGTGTGCAATGTTCTGATATTTTGGTTTTTTATTTTCATATTTACTTTTGAAGGGGTTATTTATGTGTTTTTGGCTGTTACATTTTATTGGCTAGAATTTATCTGTTGTATTCAATTAGATCAACTGGACATGAAGTTTAGTTCTTCATGTCCAGTTCACGGAAATTCCCAGAAGTCTACATTCCTTATTTGTATACAAGTGAAATTGTAGTGAAGCAGTAATGCCTTATACCCCCCTCTTATCTTATTTCAATTCTTGGTGCCTTTTAAGATGGCCATACAGGAAGATTTTACTTACCTGACCTAGCAATCCCACAACATTAGACCGATCCTGCTGGAACCACCTTTCCCATTCTTCTTTGTCGGTTGCAAAGAACAACCGTAAAGGTGTTTCCGCCAGCAGGATGGGTCTAATGTCGTGTGATTGATTGGTCGGGCAAGTAAAATTGTCCTAATGTATGGCCACATATAGTAGACCCAAATGTGTCTTTCAGCTGAAACTAGTTTGTTAATCTTTATGGAGTTTTACATTGAGATGGGATGTGACAGTTAATTGTTTATAAAGTTATGCAGCACAGTTTGTACCTCTATATGTTTGGAGAAGGCTCTGTAAAACTGGCTGAGGATGTATGCATACTTCTTTTGGTATAAAAAAAGAACATAGCAAACCTTTGGAGGACCCAATAATGTTTCTTGGTTTTTTATTTACTTAATACATTTTAGCTGTTTTGTGTAACAAGATTCAGAATTTTTTTGTCAATACTGATGCTTCCAAACATGAATAATTTGACTGCTGATGGGGGAAAATAGTTTATTAAATGTAATTAAGGCATTTGTAATAAAGATGTCCGAACTTGGAAGTTTCATTCTTTTTTCAGATTTACAGAACTCAGGAAAAACCCAAAGATCTGAAAATACGAGACAATGGAAATTACTTTTGAGGGATCGAAACATATTTTTGAGTGTATATTTTGAATGTACAAGGTTATTTTTGGTAACCCTCAAAAATAACCTTAAACTTTCGATAAACCACCGAAAAACTACTTTCAAGTTTCCAATCGTATTTCTGAGTGTTATCGAATGTTTGAGGTTATTTTTGGGAGATGGAAAATACATTCCGAAGTCCCAAAATCTGAATATTATGCCCGGTTTTGGATGGAATGTTCAGATTTCAGAAACAAGGGGTGCTGGATGTGGGTCCGAGTTTGACCCTGATCCCATCTCTAGTTTGTAATCTTGACATCTCTGTGTGACAATGTACCAAATCAAATAATTAACATAGCCCAAATGTTTTTTCTACATGGTTAAAGCTTTTATTTAAAGGGACATTGGTCAGTGAGAACAAAATTAATATTATTGAATATTTCTGACTTTTACAGAAAGAGTGAAATACCTTTAAGAACCACTTTACCAGTTAAAAGCAACCTGGGTATTGAACTATGTAAAACTAAGAACTGTGTCTAAAAGCTTAGACTTTTTGAACTAATGAATTCCAAATGAACATTTAAGAAATGCTGTAAAATCAGAATGTGAAAGGTTTTAATTTCTGGTAAAGTGCAGAATACTGAGTCATAATTATGCTACAAATGTACTAGTAGGACTCGCAAGCTATTATATATTGGATCTGTATGACTCATTGTTTTAAATATGTAAAGATAACAAGAATCATGCATCTAAAGAGCTTATGGAGTTATAAAAAGGGCAGAGAAATGTTAGTTTGTGGGGGGGAATAAATAATTATGGAGAATATAATAATAGTTGTTGATGTCCAGTAACCGTAAATGATTTATTTTGTCTGTTTACTCATTCTTTTTATCTGTGACTCATATCAAATAACAGACAGTTCAACAAATATATCAGGGATGGCAAATAGATATAAGGGCGACATTCATTCTGTCATCGTTTAGCCGGAACTTATTGAACTTCTAAAAATCCGAAAATCTATTTCAAACCTAACTGAAGCAGATTTTTTTTAGCAGAATTCTTTTTAATTTTCAAGCTTGTCTTCGAATGTGGCTGTTGGATTTTCAGTAAGTTCCAACTTTCAGAACTTTGTAAAATTCTATCGGATCCACGGATTTTCAAAACTGTCAGTTCTGAAAGTAAACCATATTTTTTTTGCAAATTGTACTCATCTCTAATAGCAAAACCCTTTTCCAAGTTCAAATAATTACCAATGTTATTAGTGGCCCTGATTGGACATTTGTTTGCAATTGCAAAAATGTCAAAATAATCACAATTTAACAGATTCTTATACACAGCAATACATTCAAAACTCAGACTCTAAAGTAGGAGTAAAGATGGACGAACTTCATTCATTTCTGAACTTCCAAACTTTAGTAAATGTTCGGAGGTTTGGTAGTTTGAAAACAAACCCATTAAAGTTATTGGGAAAAATGGTTTGAAAAGTTTGGATTAAATACAGTTAAAATAGCAATGGTAACTTACTGTAAATGGCTCTGGAACCTGGGAAATGGTCTGGGGAACATGTATCACCAAAATTCATTTAAACATTTAATTTTTCACACGATCAGGCAATTGTCTGGTTTCCACATGCTACATTGGAGGGTTATAACCAATTTGAGGGTTACCGGATAATACATTTAAGGGGTTACCGAAACCGAAGGCTACATTCGAGGGTTACTTAAATTGAAAGCTATATTTGAGGGTTACCGATTAGAGGTAATTATCTAATTTTTGAAAATAAGTCTACGAGTTTTAAAAACCCGAACTAGTTTGTAATTCGGATAGTTCGGATAGTTCGAGTTCGTATGAATTCAGGTCCATCACTAAATTGGAGGTACTTTAATTAACTAGACTCGTGTAGTGAAGCAAACATTTTTCCACTCATTAATTCTCCAACTATTCAGCTGTTCTTAATTTCAAGGTTTAATAGACCCAGAATACAAACATCATTGAAATCAAAATGCTCATAAAGGCCATGGCAATCCCACCAAATGAGCTAGTTTATTGACCATGCCTGTACACTGTACATTGAAATATCTACATTTTACTGTTAATCAAGTGCCATATTATCATAAATTTTTCTGCTGTGCAAAGTTTTACTGTAACTGCAAGGGTGACAGTTGGAATGTGCATATTGTGGAAAATGATCTCTCCCACTGCTGGCAATTACTGAGCATGCTTGACTTCAGAAAGCCACATCAGATCGAAGAAGGAGCCGCATTAGAGAGAAAGGTAGAATAATGAGCCTGAGTTAAAGAAGTACTAGATTAAAGACATGCAGCAACACACATACACCTCAGAGTGCATGCTGCTTTCATTTCTATTTATTTATCAATTAAGATCAGCAAAAGTAATTTTTCTAGTAAATGGTTCTCTACTGTGAGGTCAGTAAAGTTGCTGAATACTCTACCTGAAAATGTTGGGCTGGCTGAATCTCTGAACGCGTTCAAAGATGCATAGATGTCTTCTTGGACAGGCAGAATATCCAGAGTTACATTTGGTGGCTGCATTGTAAGGGCATGTGTAATTGGTTGTGTCCTTGTTTATTTTGAGTACAGGGAGGGGGGGCATGCACCAATTGAAAAGAGGAAACTGCAATATTGTGTTGGGTTGGAGAGGTTGGGCTTTAAATTTGATGGTCTATTTTACCAAATATGTAACTATGTACTGTATCAACCTCTGCTTAAAACCTATCATTTTAACATCAGCAAACAGTGGGCAAAAATATTGCCTTTGAAGTAGTGGCCAGAAAGGCCTTGGGGACTTCTTTACTTATCCACAGCAGCTGATAAATAAATATTTGTTGTTCTTTATGGTTCTAATTAAGAAATGTTCTTCTAAAATGTCATTAGTATTCTTTATGATGTTTATTAGAGAGAATCATTTTTTCCTATGAGTTTATTTTTTCGTATTAGCCACAGACTCAATGTAGAAGAGCATCTTGTTTTGAAGCTAAGTGTCCTTTTACAATTAATTATCACGCATAAAGAGAGGTAATTTGGATTTTCAAGAAGTAGAGGTAAATTGTCTATGTTAGAGCAAGAGTGGTTGAAAGCATGATTAGGCCACTTCAGACCATCTATATCCTATTTGTTAATTTAGTAGGTCTTATGAAAGTCATTGTGCTGTTAAAATGCATGTTTCCTTCTTCAGCTAAATATATTTGTGCAATAAATTCCATTCACAAGTAATTAGGCCTGTCATGGAAGAACTTTGTCAAATAGATATTAGGGGTCAAGTGATTACACAAACCCTGAACTGATGCAATCTGAATAATTAATAAATTAGTATATTGTTCTAACAGCTCGAATATTGCAATTGATTTATCCGTAATGCATCAGATAAAAGAGAAGAAATTATATGTGATACAATTCCTGTTATGTTGGAACATGGACTAAATGAAAACTCATTTACAGATGGGATAACAATGAGGACATATTTATATTTTATTTTTGTGTAATGGTGACATGTCACTTAATGGTTTGTGTAATGGGGACATGTCACTCAATGGTTTGTTTGTGGATCAATGGATCATTTCCTTTGATTTAATTGAGAAATAGCCCAGTTGAAATCTCATCTGTGTTTACCTGAGTATTTTTGTGAATAGAAATTTTTGAAGAACCCTGAACACTGTTTTCTGTAGGCATGTTCTGGGGAAGATAAGAATGTTATATAGGTTTTATATATATAATGTATAAAGGTTTTCTAGTCTAGTGTATAAACACTAGACTAGAAACAGAAAATGCAAGCCCAATTTTCAACTATTACAGTATGTGTGAGACTTAAAGGATCTTTTGGATATTTTAATCAGGTACGTGGATATGTTTGGTTCTAAGAATTTCACTACCATTTGCTTAGTTGATAATGAGATTATTTATGAATGGAATTTTGTTGCACAAAAAATTTAGTTAAATAAGGGTAAATTCACACATACACAAGAAGGGTAAATAAAACACAAAATGCACATTCCTAGGCCCCATACAATATCATATTATCTACACACTGACATACATTATAAACAAAGGGGTTTTGGTATACATTACTGTGATCACATGAATGAAAGGTCTTCCAACCATGTCAAGGTAAGCCCAGTCTGGAAGGTCCTGTGCCTTTAATATAAAGCACTGGATGGATGGCCCCTCCCCTCATTTTAAAAAGCCAAAGGGCTGAGGGGAAGTGAGGGAGCCTGTTATATTGATCCAGTGCGCAAGTATGAGAAATGCAAAAGTTTGCTAATCGTAATTGAAGTAAAAAAGGTTAGAAGTTAGGACCTTCCAGACTGGGGTTACCTTGACCTGGTTGGAAGGCTTTTCATTCATGTGATCACAGTAATGTGTACTAAAACCCCTTTGTTTATAAAGTATGCCAGTGTATAGATAATATGATATTGTATGGGGCCTAGGAATGTGCATTGATTATCTTTTCTATGTTTGTATATATATATATCTATATATCACAAACATTTTGTGTCGGGCTTTTTATTTTTGTGACAAAATATTATTGCAATGGAAATGCTTAATGAAATTTACAATTTACAGATACCCCTATCAGGAAGGGCTTAATAATTAGAAGTTTGTCTTCACACAAAATATGTATGAATTGCTTACAGCATATGTTACCAAGGTTATGGCATCTCCCAATTATTCAACTTGTGGGAAATTCAGGAGGACCCACCAGACCCATAAAAAAGCAGGAGACATCACTTTATAAGAAGCAGGAGACATCACTAAGTTAATATTTTACATACAGTTCACAATAGATTACATCATAACAAGTTCCTAAAATGTAAAAATATAAATATCCATTGTATTTATCATTAAAGTGGATCACAAGTGCTCTGTTGTCCTGTTTTCCATAGCAATGCTAGCAGTGTAGGGATCAAGCTTTTGTGGCTAAAGTTGAAAAAAAAAAATGTAATGATTAATACCTGGCTCTGTACTCTATGTAACTTTGGAAACACACCAAGTTTAAAATAATGTGCCTTCTCTTCAGGGCTGTTCAGCTAAAATGTAGGTTACAGTCTTATAATGAAACAGATTATATACTCACTTATTATAATCATGTTGCTTCTCAAATTCCCTGCAATTTCCAGGTGCACAAATGCCATTAAATTGTAGAGTAGGAACTGAGTTATTGTTAAAGTCTATTGCACCTCGTTCTTTACCTTTTTGATGTATATTATTTTTTTTCTCTATCTCTCTCTTTTTTCTTACCTAAGCTTACTAGCCATTTTTGTGAAATCATTTTTTCTTCTAAGTTTCACAATATTCAGCATGGACCTTTGTCAGACAACTCAAGGAAGAAATGTGGCCTGGAAGAGCGATACTGTAATTTACTGTATTGTATCTGGTATCAGATTTGTAATACCCTGATTTTAGAAGAAAGAGAAATACAAACACCGTAATCCAGTGATTTAGACATAAACTGTGTAGTGCTTTAATATCATTGTTAAATTAGGATACATGAAATTTAGAAAGTGATAAAAATATGCTTAATACTTTAAGACTCAACTGAAGTCTCCAGGCAACATTGCCCCAATAGAAAGAGCACATTCACAAGGATACAAAAAGCTGTTTATCACCTTTCCCTTTGCTGTGGATGCTGGGTTATTTATGAAATTAATATGTGGGTACTAGGGGACAGCTTCCATAATTCACCTTAGCTGGGAGCACCCAGCTAAGTGTACACCTTACACTTCACAGGAAGCTGCAGCGTTGCTTCCTAGTAGCTGACAGACTCAGAGATCATCCTTTCCTCTGACATAGAACACACATTTCAGTGCAGTGTTACTCTAAATATTAATTTTCCTGTCCCTAGCAATAACAAATTAATTTCATACAAAATAGAAAAGTAATCTTTGCAGTTTATTTCTTAGCCAGCAAGTAAATCTGGGGAATCAAACCTGCAACCTATACTGTGTCTTGCTATAAGAAAAGCTTTCTACCACTATCCCACAAGGACTTCTAGGTGGGATATGAGTACATGTAGAATCCTTATCTTTTGCAAGGAACATAATAGAAACAACAACAACAAAAAAGTAAGTCTGGGGAATTGAACCTGTGCTCTAATGGGGCCACATATATTTTTTACATTTTGCCCCACTCAATGTGAGACAGACTCATACAGTAACTGCATACAAATTTTACAGGAAATTGGATTCAAAATATTTCATTATGGGTATCTGTATTTAGATAACATGAACCTTTAACAATTTGATATTTAAGATATTAGTATTTGCAAAATACTATGAATACTATTTAAAAAGTTTCATTTTTCCTATTTTGTTTAAATTTCTTTCGATATAATTCAAGTATTTTTTGTCTTTTGTATTTTTAGAGGAGTGCAGTTGTAACATTTCATAGTTTTATTACAAATGGAACTATTGAGTTTGTGTAGCGGCTTTGGGGACAGTGTTTAAGATAACACCTCATTGCAGGTATTTTCAAGTACTGGTTGATGATTTATTCTCTGGCCTCTTTTTTATAGACATTGATAACCAAAACACATAAAGAATAGAGAGCACAGAAGGCTGCATTGAAAAGGTATATGAGTGTTTCAGAAGTACAAGTCAGAGAGACAATGAACATTCTATAAAACATCCTGGGTGTTTAGCACAGGGTAGAACAATGGCTAGGAGAGCAAATATTCATAAAACGCTAAAGGAGGTCCAGTTGTCATCTCAGATCGAGAAATAGTCATGGGGCCATGCATAGTGATTTTGATGAGACCAACCTGATTTTTTTTTACTAAATTGCCCCAAATAGAATACCATATGTGTATTTACACATATTGTTTAATAGAGGTGAACTATTCCCTTGATTTATTATTAAGTGAAGATGAATGAAGGCAAGACAAGTGCATTTACTAGTCAATGAATGTGACTTTTAAGTGCATAGTCTCGGAAATATTTGGTATCAGATTAAAAAGTTCATGAAATATGATAGTCATAAGATGTAAATACATGAAATACTCATTTTGACTGTTAAAGGCAATGGGACATCACATTGTGGCATTTGCAAGAAATTCCCCTTTTAACCCAAATCAATGACTCTGTGTTAGGCAGTCTTTAATACTATGGGTTACATTGATGTGGTTATTTTTTCATTTGACTGCTGCTGTTCTTTATGATTGACTAGAGATAGTATTTCGGTATAAAATAAACTTTTATTGACAAGCTTGTGTTTCCCAAAGGTATGTAAGAAACATTAATTCTTTTTCTGTAATCGAGGCATGCTGGAAATCTTTGAGGAACAGTAGTAAAGGTCACTTGTGTATCATTTTACATTTTCTAGAAATTGATTTAAAAAAAAACTAGAGCCATTTTATTACTATTTGCCTTTAACAATAAATATTGCATGTGTTGGAAGTACCCTTGTTTGTACTCCTGAAGCATTTAGACTGGTGGCTGAAGGTCTGTCTTTTGTGACCCTTTTTATAACACTTTTCTAAATCCCAATGATAGACATTAAATGAGTTCAATGAAAACTATGTCACAATCATTATTATTTCTGAAAACCTGTTTAATTCACTTAATTCACAATGAGAGATTGCAGTATAAAGTTACACGTTGATTATTGTTGCTTGAAATAATAACTAAACAATTGTTTCGAATGACAACAGTCATATAGACAGGCAGCTCGGAAGCAACCAAGCAGCCTCTTCTTTCCTACAGTATGTAGATATGTAGAGCGAGGTGGTGTTGGATAAGATTCCCCACTAAACGGGGAGAAGAAAGATATTATCGGTGTCCACAAACCACTCTAGACTGTTATCCTATATCTGTATGTTGTCCCATCCACTTAGATTATAAGCTGTAAGGATCTCATTCCTAACATGTCAAGGCATGCTGCATTTATCCATTATATATATATATATATATATATATATGTATAATGTACAGTGCTGCGTACCCAGGTGGTGCTTTATAAATAAAATTATACATATCTGTTGTATTCAATTAGATCAACTGGACTTGAAATGTAGTTCTTGAAGACGTTTCGCTAGTCATCCGACTGGCTTTCTCAATTCAGAATGACTTGTACAAGAATCTGTGGCTATTATGTACCCTGGAAAATCCCAATTAGCATATCACAGCCAGGTGTTAAGGGTGTGATTAGATAGTGGCTAAGAGGTGTTATAGGAACGCCCAGAGTAAGGTGTTAAAACAGCATTGTACATGGCAGACAGTTGGTGTCGAACCCCCCCCCCCCACCTCTATTTAGGCTTGGTTTCTTATTTTCACATAAATGGCCTCCTTAACACCTCTCTTGAACCAGTACGTTCCTTCGCCAGTATGTAAACATTACAATCTTCAAAGGTATGTCCTTTGTCCTTAAGATGCAGATACACGGCTGAGTCTGACCCGAGGAATTGGCTCTTCTGTGCTGGGCCATACGTTGATGAAGTTGCGTTTGGTCTCCCCCACATACAAATCAGGCATTCTTCACTGCACTGCACTGCATATATGATGTCGCTTTTTGTGTTTTGGTATTGGGTCTTTCGGATGTACCAATTGCTGCCTCAGTGTGTTGTTCGGTTTTTAAGCAGACAGGGATACGATGTTTTTGGAAAATTCTTCTTAATTTCTCGGAGACCCCTGCTACATATGGGATGACCATGTTCTTCCTCCTGTCTTGCTTTTCCCCTTCACTGTTGGTATTCGTGTTCTTTTCTTTCCTTCTACTTCTTTTGACAAAGGCCCAGTCTGGATATCCACAAGTTTTAAGGGCTCCTCTGAGATGTTTCATTTCTTTAGCCTTCGCCTCTGTGCTAGTGGGGATGTTAGAGGTGGGGGGGTTCGACACCAACTGTCTGCCATGTACAATGCTGTTTTAACACCTTACTCTGGGCGTTCCTATAACACCTCTTAGCCACTATCTAATCACACCCTTAACACCTGGCTGTGATATGCTAATTGGGATTTTCCAGGGTACATAATAGCCACAGATTCTTGTACAAGTCATTCTGAATTGAGAAAGCCAGTCGGATGACTAGCGAAACGTCTTCAAGAACTACATTTCAAGTCCAGTTGATCTAATTGAATACAACAGATATACCATGACCTGGATGAATGAGAACCTTCACAAGCAAAATTATACATACATACATACATACATACAATCCGGCAAAGTGGATTTCTAAACGATAGTTGTAGATGGCCTTACACATGGTAAATTGGCAGACAAAATTATTGTTTTCAATCACAAAATACAGCAATTTTCTTCCATCTGTATGTAGCTTTAGAAATGACTTTGTAGTATTGCAATGAGTTTTACATTACAATGTGAACGATGGAGATAATCATTGCATTGATTTGGTAGATGAGGATAGAAAATGGGCAGAAGAATTTGTTGTGGACATCCCCAAATGTTGGTCACATCTGATTAAATCATTACAATTTATTTTCAAATGTAGAAACAGAATAGAATTTTCAGATAGTTCTTCACATCCACCCGTGTTAAATATTCACAAGTAATTTTCTGAAATAAAGCTAATTAACACTCAATTTTAAAGGAGATACCATGTGATATAGCACGTACCCTCTAATTATTATCTCCTGTTTTCATTAATGAATGAAAATGATCATCTATACATTTAGACTAAATTAACGGTGTCTGTACTTTGTTATTGTGTAATGTGAAGGTTAATTCACTATCATATTACACAATGTAATTTTGAATTCTGATATATCAAAGTTTGCTAAAATAATGCAGAAAAAATATTTGATTATAAGTTAATGCTATGTATTAAATAGAAACTCGTAAAAATAAGTCCTAGTATATGTCTTTAAGATGTACTCTAAATAATGATCCCACCAAAGCCTTTTAGCATGGAGAAGGCTGGTTCTCTTTACCAACAAGTTGTTTTACCAATGATCAGTGCAGTTATGTGGGCATCAGTATAGGTAGATAAAATGGTAGCCAATCACTGATGCTAATGCCGGTCCATCCCCTTCTGCTGTGTGTGAAAAAGGGCATGGAACAGCAAAACAGAGAGCTAAGGGGACGAGTCCAGGTAAGTATACCGAGAGTTTTAAACCTAATGAAGTCTAGGTTTTGGGGGTTAATTAGGTTAAGTTAAAATTTTAGTTTGGGGGTGGACATGCCCTTTAAAGTGATTCTTACATTCCTTATTGACAAGAAAATTAACAGACAAGTTAGAACCCCCACGGAAGTTATAAGTAAAGTACCTTTAACTGCAGTCCCCTTACAGCCATATGCTTGCTTACAGCCATACTTACCTTTCTCTGTGATGTTCCTGAAGTTCGTGAATACTTACTTTTCTCTGTGATTATTCCTCAACTGGAATCTATGTCATCTTCCCTACTTACCTAATGGGTAGCAGCCCTAAGTCTCTGCTGTAATGGTCGACATCATGGCTGGCTCTTCTGCACATGTATGAGCTCGTAAAAGAGCTTCTATGGCTTGAAGAGGAGGAGGCTATCTCTGCAGCAGGGACTGGCTAAAATCCAGATGAATAGTTGACTTGGTTGGTAAGCAAGACTTGGTGGGTACAGGTACTTGCACTGGGGGGGGGGGGGGGGGCTGCAGCTAAAGATAAATTTCACTTGGGGGTTAAAATGTGTCCTTTAAACCAGGGAAGGTGCTGCAGTGGTTTCAGAATCAAAGCTTGTCATTTAATAGGAGAATATAAAAAGATATACAAAACATTATTGAAGCAGGCAAAAAGAAATGCATTTTTGAAAATGTCAACAATATGAAGGAATCCCTGAAGTAGAGATCTGTACGGTTAGGTTCATTCCATATATATATTGAACAAAATGTGTGTTTGCCTTCGTATTGGAAACCAACATGGACAGTGAAGTTTAAATCTTATCTTTATTACATTTGCATTAAGAACATAAGCTACTGCCAATCTATTTCCCAGGAGGGAAATGGTAATTTATGATGGTAATTTTCCAAGAAGTTTGCACAGAACTGCAGAGATACTGATGTGATTATTATGCAGATAGATGTGAGAAAGTTGCAAGTTCAACACCTCCATTCACCCAGTTATAGCTCACCAAGGATGTTTCCTATTCTACTGACAAGCTGTCAACACCTACAGAAAGTCCCTTGTTTAACGACACACAAAGGCTAGTAAATTATCCTAGTAGAGGAAATAGATTCATAGAACACGGATTTTAATGACAGGAGAGAAGGAGAAAGAGAAATAGAAATATAAAATGAACAGCTATTTAAGAACTAACAGGGAGATGTTATAAAAGTTCTTATTGTTAAAAATGATGCTTATTTTGCCCCAACCAATCAGATGTTAGCTTTCAAATGGTAAATAATATCTGATTAGTTGGGGCAAAATTAGCACCATTTTCAATGATAAGAACTTTTATTACATCTCCCTGTTAGTTCATTATATAAAAAAAAATATGGTGTCTTTAAGTGAAAGTAACTGTAGGCCTTGATGTAGATTTCACAGATTTTTCAGTAGAGATGTAATGTGGCTTCGAATAGAACCCAGTTTCAAATGGAATCTGTTCTTTTCGAAGCCCCGAAGAAACCTTCGGAACTCCCGTATTTCACAGAACCTGGATTTTTAGAATTTACGTTTTTTATCGAAAATCGAAAGTAGACGATTATCGAAAATCAAAAATCGAAAGAAACGAAACTCAACAGTTTCGAACATCTCTAAATTTCAGCAGTTATATTTTTGGTTGGAAATTGCTTGGAGTGACAAAATTTCAGGGCAATGTAATAAAAGGAGCTATTTCCCAAATCAGTTGAAAAAAAAAAAAACATGCTACCCAATGTGATATCAGGTTAGCACGTTTTTTTCAACTATAACTTTTAGTAAATACCTTAAGACTCTAAATTACCTGTAACCAAACTGCATGGGCCCACCTTACTTAGCAGATCTCAAAAAGAATCTGTAAGATGCGTCAACAGAGAGTACCAAGTGCTTTCCCTATATGTATAGGAAATATTCTGGCTGCACGCACAGTGAACGAGAAAAATTTGTGGTCAATAATGACCATTCCGGTGCCAACAACATATGTTCGTCAACCTATGGAATGTTTTTTTTTTTAAAGGGCCCTTTGTCAGTACTGTTTGTACCCAGATTTATACTTATTTGATGAAGTTTCTGTGTTTTTAGTACCGTAGATACTTAAGCTTTTAAAGTATGGGATTTTGAAATCTCTGTGGTCTCGTTATTATTGACGGATATTATTATTCTTTAATTTGAGAGACCCAGATGTAAGCTTTACTGTTTAAAGAAGAACTATAATGCATATGAAAAATGTTTTGGGGCAGGGAGGTAGAATTGGTAATTCCTACATTCCAATACTGCTTCTGTACAGAGGAACAGCATAAGGGAAAACTGCTTCTGCCAGGCTTCCTCATTGCTTCAGCACTATATTTAATACAGGAAAGCCCATTAACTAACCCTGTCTTCAAAAAATAATACAGGGAGGTGGAAATAATTTATCCTACCTCCCTGCTCCAAGTACTTTTCATTTTTAAAATGTTAATTTTTACAGTAGTTATCCCTTAATTTGGTTGTCAACAATAACTGTAAAATATTTTAAATAGAGAATTGGGAGATTTAAATTACTGCTGAATTAAAATGAAATCATTCCTTTCAAATAGATTGTCTTCAAGCATTCAAGATTCCGTAGAAAGATGCAGAGACTGAAGGTTATTGTAATTGTGCCAGAAATAGGGCAGCGTGTACTTTGATGTCAGTAAGGTACAAGGAGAATGAATTCGAACAGAGGATGGTTAAGCATATTTTTAGACCAGCCATTCCGTGTTGTAACACTTGCTCCTTTTTATGCCCTATTTGATTCATTTCCTTCTTACGGAGTACATCGTGTTAGGAGTATAGTCTTCTTCCGAATGGGTACTTGTCTGTACAGTAGTTCTTTTGTTACACTGCTTGGGTTATCCTGTATTTTATTTACACCCTCTATTCTGTCTTTAACAGTATCCACGCTTTTCTATGTATCACGTCTACGCACTGCATCGAATGAACATTTATACATATGGTTTGAGTAGAGTAAAACCATTTGTTTGTCCTTTTGCGGCTGTATCTTATACTATGCACTTTAATTCCATGTGATCCCATATATTTAACCCTTTCATGTCTTCCTTCTTTAGAGCTCTCACATATGTACTGAAAATCCTTGAAATGCTGTTGATAAACATCAATATATTTGAAGCCTTGTTTATGTTAGTTTTCAACATAGAAGCGGTCACAGTTGTAGTCATTTTCTGCTCAGCAAAGATACACATTTTGAATGGCGCCTTGTAACATACCTATTTTTCATGATCCATAAAGAGTCTTTTTCAGATAAATAAGGAATAATCGGGAGGTACAATAATTGGTAGTGTCGTTCAGCCATGCTATTTACACGTACACAATCCCTTGATTCAATAACATTGCGGGAGCGCGCATGGCTAAGTAGCAGGGACTGAACGCCTGCAACAAAAAGAACATTAGATATTGTTCAAAATAGAGGCACAATAACAAAAGGGAAACTGTGTCCTAAAATCACCTTGCATAGCAAGAAGAAAGAACATTTTCCATACCAGGAAGCCAACTCCTTCAGTTACTCCACCTCTCTCTGCTAATGTTGCTGCTTTATGATGGGAACATCATAAGCAATGGCACATTCCCTGACATCAAGGGCAGCACCCCTGTGATGTCACCACCCTGCATCATTCCCTGACATCAAGGGCAGCACACCTGGGATGTCACCACCCTGCATTCTCTGACATCAAGGGCAGCACAACTGTGATGTCAACACCGTGCATTCCCTGACATCAAGGGCAGCACACCTGTGATGTCACCACCCTGCATTCTCTGACATCAAGGGCAGCACACTGTGATGTCACCACCCTGCATTCTCTGACATCAAGGGCAGCACACCTGTGATGTCACCACCCTGCATTCCCTGACATCAAGGGCAGTCCACCTGTAATGCCACCATCCTGCGCCTGTGATGTCACCATCCTGGAGAACTGCTGGACTTCATCACATAAAATCCCTTTGGTTTCAGGGTACAGTTATAGTGATTTTGTTAAAATGGGTTTATTTTGACCTTCACATTAGTAGTTGTGGGTGGGAAGTTGCCCAGAAGTCAGGATGTATATCAATAGGACTGACTCCTTATAACGTGTACCTATAAGTAAAGAGGGGGAGAATATGGTGATTAATTAATGTGTTAGATAAAAAAGAAGGTTCTGTTAAATAGCAGAAAAAGGCAGTAAGTCCCAGCATATTTACTCATGTATAGTATATAACTAGGCTACAATACACTCATAATGAGTAGTAATAGATACATTGATATACAGTGCTGGCTGTCACAGGGTAAAAATCAGCAGAACAATAGAGAAGAGTCTCTGGCTTTGATTATAAACAGGAAATTTTATGCGGATATGGCGGTATTTTTAGAAATGTTAAAGTCGGAAATTAAAATTACAGGCAAAAGTGCAAATATTGGGGGACGAAGACACAAAAATCATGCTTGAATATTAGTAAATTGTGGTAAAAAAATTGAGACAGATTTTCAGAATTTTTAAACGTACCGCAGAACCATGGGCATAACGAGACCCATCAGTTTCATTCATCCCGTCACAAGGAGGGTTAACATGGAAATTTCAAATGAACTCTAACACTTGCGCTTTCTTTAATCTATCAGCATTGCAATTTGAATTAACACCAACGTAATAATATTTGGGCAAGAAGAGTTGTTTCTTTAGTAACTTGTGGAAACTATCCTGATGTTTTATTAGAAATACTTGGTAACATTCTGTTATTTACTAGGAGAGTTTTCAATATAACACATTGTTACAATGTAAAACATAAATCTTTATTCTAAGAACTTCTCAGGAAATAATTCCTGCAAAATTACATAGCCTATATTTGTCCGACTAGAATTAATTTTTCATTAAACTGTCTTCTCTAGTGTTTCCTGTAAGCCCTCCATGAAAGATAGCTTGTCTTATTTCTTATTAAAAATAGTATCTCTTTATCATTCTGTAATATAAGGAGGATTGTGGTATCTATGTAATGGCATCTTAATAGAGATAGAACAATTCATCGGGGGGAAATGGGGAATAGATGGAATTCTGGGAGAGACCAAGGACCGAGGTGAAAAGTTGAGTAGAAATAATGTTGGCCTGAGAATAGTTAATTACCCGCAAATGTGCCTAATTACAAAATGTCATTCAAAGGATTAGCAATATGGTTACTGGGAATTATAAGGCCTGCAAACTTCATTGGCTGATAAACACAAGATTAATATTAAAAGGGGAACTGTGGTCTCCAAAAAGTTTATTTTAAATGAAAGGTCAGGTTCCTACTTTTAAAATGAGCCATTTACCACCCCTCTATGTGCAGCACTGCCAAAGATATGAAGAAATCACTGATGAGAAAGTTAGGGGGTGGGAAGTTTTGAATCTGCGGTCACAAATACTAGTTCCTCCCTCTCATCTGTGGTTGCTCAG
The DNA here is from genome assembly GCA_019447015.1 of Hymenochirus boettgeri. Classification (NCBI taxonomy): domain Eukaryota; kingdom Metazoa; phylum Chordata; class Amphibia; order Anura; family Pipidae; genus Hymenochirus; species Hymenochirus boettgeri. The sequence goes on along the minus strand of CM033473.1, from coordinate 13,404,904 downwards.
TGCAGGAGAAACCAGAAGACACTAGAGATGGACTAGAACTCGAACCCGAGTTTGAGCCGAACTATTCGAATTCGAACAAATTCGGACTTCTTGAACTATCCCGGACCCGGATTTTCGATATTTTCGGACTTTCGATAAATGTGCGAGTAAAATGCTTATTATACCTATACGCGAGCATCGAATCCGCGAGTAAAGGTTCCATTAAAACCTATACGCGAGCATCGAATCCGCGAAGAAAATGTCCATGGTATCTAGGCGCGAACATCGAATCCGCGAGTAAAGGTTCCATTAAAACCTATACGCGAGCAACGAATCCGCGAATAAAATGTACATGTTACCTAGGCATGAACAAGCTCGAATATAGCGCGAGTGAGAGTAAAATTGATTTTTCGAATGTCCTGGATATTGGAACATGTTCCCCAGACCATTTCCCAGGTCCCACAGCCATTTACATTAAGTTACCATTGATATTTTAATTGTATTTCATTAGAACTTTTTGAACTATTTGACTCCCATTGACTTTAATGGGTCCGTTTAGTTCGAAAGTTCGAAAACGGACTGAACTTTCGAAAGTTCGGCAATCTCTAGAAGACACCAGGAAGAGATTGAGATACAGTGACTTTTTTAATGGAGGAGGAGGAGACACAGAGAAGAGGGATTGACCCATGGTTTTGGAGCAGGAAGCAGGAAGTGCAGGGGATCGGATGATGCTGCTACCATATCACACATAAAAATGTAAATATCTTAAAAACTATGTAAAAAAAATAAATTGCAAAAATACTTGGGCAAGCAATTCCAGTCAATTTACCTAAAGTCATTTTTGGACCACAGTTACCCTGTGCGGTGGATGTATGAAGAATTGGCTGATAAACAGTTTTCATACTTACAGTAAATAGAGAAATAAAATCACATGAAATTGGAATTTAGACCAACAACTCGGGAGGATTGGGACCCTTTGGCCTGGGGGGCAAATCCAAGTGGCCCTTTCACGATAGATTGCAAACTTTTGTCCACGCCCATTTTGGTAAGACCACACCCACTTTGTTTAAACCACGCCCATTTGCTAGGGCCACACCCACTTTGTTTAGGTTACGCCCATTTTTAAGACTACTATTGCTATTTTACATTGTTGCCTGTAAAATTTTCAAGTGTATGATGTGGTTAAGATAACGGTAACAGACTAATAAACTGGAGGGCTGGCTAACACTGTCTAATTAACTGGGCTGGCTAACACTGGCTAATTAACTGGAGGACTGACTAACACTGGCTAATGAACTGGAGGGATGACTAACACTGGATAATTAACTGGAGGGATGACTAACACTGGATAATTAACTGGAGGGATGACTAACACTGGATAATTATCTGGAGGAATGACTAATACTGCATAATTAACTGGAGGGATGCAGCTCTCAAGAAAATAATGTCTATGATCTTCAGATGAGCATCTTTCAAATACATTTCACATTGTATGGGGAATGTTAAGAGAATTTAATCCTCTTTACTTTTACCAATTAACAAAGATATTAATGCTCCTTCTTGTTAGTACATGGGGGTAAGCAGTCACACTGCAGGATACACAATTTGTGGCTTTGACCTTCGGACAGTTTGTGAATAAAAGTTCAGCGCTTAACTAGAATTTCATAAAAAGCTTTAAGACACAAAGAATGTAATATCGTATGTCAGCCAAATGGCTTTCTGCAAAAAGGCTTTTAAGCAATCAAGTTGCCTCCAAATTTAATTTGAGAATGAGAGCTAGACAGATTACCTGAATGAAATTAAACTTTAACGTTAGCTCAGCTTTCCGCAGATCTTGTATGAATGTATAGGACGTAATAGGACAGCACATCTGCATGTACTGAAAGGAAGGATAGCTATTATTTTTAGCTGTTTTAGCTATTATGTGGGGTATGCAGACAGATCAAGTTGCCATGGGAGTTCTTTTTTAAGTGCCTTTAAAGGAGAATTAAAGCTGGAATATAATTAAGATTTAACGGATTATATAATTCCTTCCTAACTAGCAGATAGCTGTAACTGCCACCTGATTTCTGCAGATTTCCTTTCTAGTGCGTAATGATATAAAGTATAGAGAGAACGTTAGTGACTGCCATACTCCCTATATAAAGTATATATAAAGTATTGGGAGAACGTTAGTGACGGCCATAGTCCCTATATAAAGTATATATAAAGTATAGGGAGAACGTTAGTGACCGCCATACTCCCTATATAAAGTATATATAAAGTAAAGGGAGATCGTTTGTGACTGCCATACTCCCTATATTAAGTATATATAAAGTATAGAGAGAACGTTAGTGACCGCCATACTCCCTATATAAAGTATATATAAAGTATAGGGAGAACGTTAGTGACTGCCATACTCCCTATATAAAGTATATATAAAGTATAAGGAGATCGTTTGTGGCTGCCATACTCCCTATATAAAGTATATATAAAGTATAGGGAGATTGTTTGTGACTGCCATACTCCCTATATAAAGTATATATAAAGTATAGGGAGATTGTTTGTGACTGCTATACTCCCTACAATAAAAGCCAGTCAGAATTGGAAACAGTAATTTTGCCCGTACACACATTAGGGATATAGGGCCAATACTATCGGTATATCCCTAATGTGTGTTCCCAGCTTAAGTGTTTAAGTCTTTCTCTTAACAAACATTTGTACATTTATTGCACTTTTATTGCAAATGAGATGTTTGCTCTATGATTGCATACAATGCTTGGTTTAATACTGTAACAATTGCCAACCCCCCACCCCCCACCCCCCATACTGTTATCATTTCTCTAGGAGAGATGTGCTATTTTTAGCAGTGTTTGTGTTAGTTTTTAATGATCTAAAGTAAAAGTTATCATTTTTAATTAAACTGTGCTTGTTGCATGATAAACATGATAAACAATAAACACATGCAGTGCTTATTAGACTTTCATTTCTGATTATATTTTTAATTAAACTTAGTATACTGATAGCATTGGTGCAATTTCAGCCTACATTATATATTGAATATCCCTGAGTTATACATTTAAGGACAACTTTATTGTAAAAATACAACTCCCAATGAAAAGTACACTAGGGCAGGGAGGTACGATTGATTATTCCTACCTCCCAATATCATTTCATGAAAGGACATGTAAACTGTGCCAAATCATTCTTTAACTAATCACACAGTAATTGGGATTAATTCCCACCGATCTTAAATCTGCTTTTCTTCTCTGACCTTCCTATCCATTGTTTTTAGCTCTGGGGTTTTACTTTTTAGAGGGAGGGGCACAGCTAGTCAGTAAAGAACTGTCAACCACCCAGCTCCTCCCCCTGGCACACTACATGTAGAAACTATCCATTCTATAGAAGTAAAGCTTATTTCTCTGTTACTGCATGGCTAATTGGTTCAGCATTAAGATCAGGAAAATGAATAAGCATTGTCTGTTACTCTGTGCTCTTTCTGTGCAGATAAATCCAATCCTGCAGTTAGCTGCTGTCTGTGTTACTGAAATCCCAATGTAGCGCTGTACCTAAAGAAATCAATTGAACCCCCCCCCCCCCCACACACACACATTCACCTTTAAACTGCTACAGTTAAAAGAAAATCTTCCTTGATTCAAGCAGTGATTACAGCTCCCAGTGCTGATTACCTTCCCATAGCAAAGCAGTTTCACTTTCACTATAAAACAAAATCACTGGGTGAGTGCTATTAGCTGTAGGGGGCGCAGATCACCTCCACTGCACATGCTCCACACTCTATCTGTTCCTCAGTTTTGGAAGGGGGTGGATACATAGAGAGGAGCCATGCATACTAACTAGGAGTGAGCTGAACAGGACATGAGGAGATCTAGTGACAGGGAGCACTGAGAGTAAATAGGGATCAAGTTCCTGTCAGCACAAAAATTATACAAAAGGATGAAGGCAAGTCTTTTTTTCCCAGTTTAGTGTCCCTTTAAGGAATGACAGCACATACAGCATACATCTGCCAGGTTAGTGTCTTGGGCTTTCCAGTATTAAAGGGCATCTAAAATTATTATTATTTTTTAAAACTTGCTTTAACTGGAAACTATAATTTTTCCCAACAATCACTGTACAAGTTTGTTTTGTACATCTCTCCCCTATTTCTTAGGTAGCTTTAAAAAAAATCTTACATTTCAGCTGTCAATCAAGTGCCTTATTACCATAAACTCTTCTGCTTAATCAAGTTTTGATGCAACCAAAATAGAGACAGACAGTTGTGTGAATTGCATGGTGGGGAATTCCCTCTCCCAGTGCTGACTCATTTTAAGGTGTGTGCTTTTATTTGTCCATGGCAATCAGATGTTTGTGACACAATATAAAAAGCTCATTGATTGGTTGCTATTTATAAAAAAAAAACAACCCCCCCTCCAAAAAAACCCTATTAATTGATAGCACTGATAAACGTTTGCTCATATTTATCCATAAGGTCATGCATGCTCACAGACCATTAGAGAATTATGCAAATGCTTGTTTAAAGGGGGACTGTTTGAAATGCTAGAATTTAAAGGGCATCACAAAAAACAATCACTTGTCAGCTAACTGCCCCCAATTCCATCTGATATATTCTGGTAGAGTAAGCTGGCTCCAGGGGCAATCGCAGGATTTTCAAGGGGGGATTCCTGAATGGGTTCATCCATATATTCTATTATGTATGCATCATATAATAATATTATATATTCTGGACTTGCCATAATTATCATCACAGTTAGCTAAATATCACTTTTGTTATAAAGTATCTTCATTAAGGCTGGGTACATACGAGCAGATTTTTCGTCCCAACCGATATTTATGTGTATCGGTTGGTTGGTCTAAAAAATCTGAGGGGATTTACCAATGTCGGTAAATCACCGCAGATTTTGCGGTCCATTGGAGACATTTGCCGCAACTAACAGTGCTTTGTCCCGGCCGACTGCTCTTAGTGGTGAATGGCCGAGATGAAAAGTTTGCCCATTTGTTCCTAGCCTAATGTTCTCTTTTACTGAGAAATCCACATTTGCCCTTCAATATCATTAGTGTCCTTCAAAGTCAGAGCTGTGACGCTGACGGTGGATCTGACAGAATTTGCTGAATATTGTCGGTATCGGGACCTATCGGACAAGACAGAAAATTTCCATTTCCGGTTCCCTTTACTACAGTAGGGGGAGCTGATAACATTAGACCATGTATGGGTATATTGAACTATCATTCTGTATATGGAATATATGGAACAATCACTCCTGTGTATTTATAATATATATAATGACATGTTAATAGTCAGCTACCACCTCCAGGATTTCTTAATTCCCGCTCACTAAGCTCCATCACAGTGGGGTAAGAACAGTAAATTCTGTATATAAACCCAGTCTCAACAATCACCTTAAAGGGAAACTATAGTGCGTATAAAGTTTTTTCAAAAACAGTTAAAATACCTAAGGCAAGGAGGTAGGATTGGTGCCTTTTACCTACCAATATCCTTTCTATGAGGAGCAGCAGGATGAAGAAAACTGCTTCTGCCAGTCTTCCTGAATGCTTCAGCACTATCTTTAGTATAGAATGGCCCAGGGACCTGGCAGATGAGAACTGTGAGTGCTGTATCTCCTCAACAAAACAATACTGGGAGGTAGGAATAATCAATCCTAACTCCTTGCCCCAGGTGCTTTTCATTTTTAAAAAGTTAATTTTTACAGTATAGTTGTCCTGTAGCTGCAGGGTTAATATTGATACAGTTTTGTATCAATTAGTTATGCTGCTGTCAATCACAGGACAAACTGGATACATTTTTGAAACATACAAATGCTGCTTCTCACTCACAGCTCAATTGACAATGTAACAATCTATGTAACAGTCTATGGACACCAGGGGAAGTAGAATAGCAGACTGCACTGAGCAGACAGAAAGGGGGGATTCCAGGCACCAGGAATCCCCCCCCTAAACACACCCCTGGGCTCCTCCCTAAATGTAGTCAATTAAGGTTGTGAGAACTGACATCCCTGTGAGTCCCTTCCACAACTGATAATTGTTTATAGACAAATCACCCCCACACTTCAAAACCACAATAGTTAGAAAGCCTAAAGGGAACATTGGTCCAAAAATGACTTTAGGTAGTATTGTGACCGCAGATTCAGAACTTCCCACCCCTTAACTTTCTGATCAGTGATTTCTTCATATCTAAGGCTGTGCAGCACGTAGAGAGGTGGTTGATGGCAGGTACGAATCTGGCCTGTCATTTAAAAACAAATTGTTTGGAGACCACAGTTCCCCTGTAAAGATGTAACACTAACCAGAAATGCTGCCCAATGTTCTGTTATCCTTCTTTCTGCTTCCTGGTTCTTCCAGTTTGCACCTGTCATGGGTGCTAAAGATGACATCACAGTCAGTTACTGAATACTATTCTTCTACATGCCTCCTCTGAGAATGTAAAAGCTTATAAAATTTTTTGAAAAGATCCCGAAGAGATGGGAACCTTTTGAGAGGCAGAGGGAAGGAGGAAAACATAATTTTGCTGCATGACAGATTAGCCCTACGTCTGTCATAGTTTTAAAGGCCCATACATTAGAACTCACCTCCCGGCTGATCCCATGACATTCAATCAATTCTTCAGGAACTGCCTTACCTGTTATTTTTCTCAAGTGACATTTGGTTCCTTGTGGCACATTCATCGAATGTCAAGTGCGGAAAAGAAAGGGAAAGGCGGTTCCAGAAAAGCAGACCCTTTAAGACATTAAAATATTACTAAGTGTCAGGGCGATGCACTGAAGGATCTGACAATGTTGTATGCGGATATTGGATCACGGAGATTGTGCATTGCTGTTAACCATTAGCTGGCATTAAAAAGTTCCTGCAATAGTAAACCGCTATGGATGCATGGTTAATTTCCACCACACAGCTGCCACAACAAAGTAGTTAAAGTAGCACTAACCGATATATAACATTGGTTACCATGACGTTAACTCCACACAGGAGCATTGCCACTGTGCATCGGTGCATCGCCTGTATTGGGTCTTTTCGGCTGACTAAGGCAACTAAAAGATCCTTGACTGAAATTATCTTTTACAAACATTCCTTTTTTTTAGCCCATTATTACCATTTCTAACCATTTCCTTTCATTGTGGCAAATATACTACTAAGAGACAATATGAATAGAATGTTTATTAATACATGTTCCAGAGGTAAAATTGGTCTCTCCAGACCTAGAGCCAATTATAATTAAAATCTCCCAGAGACTTCAGAAGCTCTTCTTGCATCCTTAAACGCATAAGCCATCCTACTCCTTTGAGCATAATTATTTTGACATTTCTGATGAGACCTAATGTCATAATGGTAGATAGGAGCCAGTGGTGTTTATGAAAAGGAAATAAATAAATCCCAAATAAACTCAGTGACATGGATGTTCCGCCTGATTTCAGAGCGATTGTGCATGAAGCATGTTCAGACGCAGCTGTACGTGAATTTAAAGGTACAGTCTCCCGAGCACATTACTTTAGCCTTGGTCTACCGATTGTTTAAAAGGGATCGGATTTCATTTCTTTATTATTTCTTTTATTATTCAGATTTTAAATCGATTAAAAGTTTTAGTTAAAACTGATAAATATAGAATAAGAAAATGAAAAGAGACATTTATAAATATAAACAAAAAATAAAACCCTAGACTGAAGAGGGGCAACCAGTAGCCCTTCGGGCCCAATTGTTATGCCACTGGCTGCCACCCAGGAATTGCTAAGGGTCCCTTCACAATAGGATATGTTTCTGTGCAATGTCAAGTGTTAACATTGCACCAAAATGCTGTGGTCATAAGGGTGAACATGTGGTGTGTTGCTATGCAATAACGCAGGCTACCGGACATGAATGTGATCGTAGCCGCATTGCTACAGGACCCGAATGTGATCGTAGCCCTAGACTGAGGCAATAGGGCATATGAGTTGCACGTTTCCGGTGCTCTCTTGCACATTGCCATGCACTGTAATTGCACAATGACTGATCTCATGTGCTCCATTTAATGGATTGCAGCACAGCGCACAGCTGTACACAGCCCAACTGGCCAGAACTAGCGTGCACTTTTTAACACGAGATCCAATCTCAATTCGGACCAAGTGTAAAAACAGCTGCAGTTTTCAGACAAGTTCAGGGTCAGTAGTTGCTTATTTCTTCCGTAGACATTAAATTTAACCTGTCATCACTTCCTTTTTAGTACAGATATAGAAATTCCGTTCCTGCTTTTCACCATTAAATAACAGTTCAAAGACGAAGCGGGAATCTGATATTGCATATAAAGTTGCAATCCAAAAATGGATCAAAATACAGAGATTTGTCCTTTTCCTGGTTCCTATCATTGACTGCGGAGGAGGGAGGCAGTGCATTGGGATAATGTGACACAGCTGTTAGCATTACCTACAGCAGTTGGTTTTATTGGAGAAATTCATTACGTCTATTTGTAATTTGTCTTTACTGATTCTGCTATGTGACACACAGAAGGAGTCTAATGTAAAGGGATGGGGGCAAGAGAGACGGAAAAACAAGAGCATAACTCATCAAATTGTGGTTAAGGTATTTCATTTACACTGGGAACTACACAGACTTATTTATAATAAGACTTTATTCTTTAACTAGAAGTGGATTCTGGGTAAGGAAATAAATATTGGCTCTTGTTGTGTTGACATGCAAGGTTGTTTCTGGAAGTGTCAGAGCTGCCTCTACTTTGATGACCCCCCAATGTCCCGCAGTCTTTTCTCTGGTGCCACTAACGATCATGAACATCCATAGACATTAATAGTGGTACTTCTGACTTTTGGCTGGTGCTACTAATGATCAGGAACTTCCATAGATATTAATAGTGCTACTAATGATCAGGAACTTCCATAGACATTAATAGTGCTACTAATGATCAGGAACTTCCATAGATATGGTGACTCATATGCGCATGCACTCCCATAGACAGCTATAGTGGAAGGTGGGCACCACCTGCTGCGGCCCCTTCCCAGCAGCCCCTTCTAGTCTCCTGTTCCATATGTTCGCCACGAACGGGGTTGGGGGTTAGTAGGGGCTGCTGTGAAGCGGCGGGCAGCAGGTGGTCGCCACCGCCGCGGGGGTCCCTTCGTGGCAATATTGTACTTAGCGCATTGCGCTAAATGCAGTATCACCGCAAAGGGACTTAAATTTACCGCCAGACATCGGGGCCACGATACATATTGCGGCGATGGCACTTGCCGTTAGAAATACGGCGATAGTGCTATTTTCGCGCCTGCGATGTGCAGCAGTAATTTTTGGGCGCTATTTTCACCCCTTTATAAATATGCCCCTATGTGCATATTTACTCTTTTATATAGTACTCAACATTTTTAAATCTAGGTTTTTAGGTTTGTGGATGAAAACTCATACAAACAAGGATAATGAACATTTTGTTTTGTATATGTAGCCAAGGATATAGTTAACCAATGGCTCAGGGTTACAAGATATGCTTGTGTGGAAAATGAAATATATATCAGAAACACAAGGGCACCTGACTGTTGACACTTACCAGGTTTTAGTTCAAGGTTATAGAACTTGTAAATGCTTATAACACCTTATTATGCAAATAAGAATTTAGGTTGGATCTTTCATATGCTTGTGTCTAATTGTTAGTAAACTAATTTACTGAAGATACATGGATATGTTGTTGGCTTTTAATAATAAATACTACCCAATCACAAGCTCAGCTTTCCTTTGGAACCCTGCAAGCCTGTAATTAAGGCTAATGCCAGATGGGCATGATACATTTCCTATGGGGAGTGATTATTCATGGTCTGTGGGTGTTTGCTGCAGTATTGTCTCCCCCAAGGGAACATACAGTTACCACCTCCACCAGACATTAGTTTTATTGGGACAGTAGTTCTTGATTATATTAAGGAAATGTTTAGGTATGCCTCAAACTTATGTCAGCCTCCATAAATACCATAAATGTACTTATGCATGTTTCCTGTTTATTACCTTTGAATGACATACTATTTTGGCTCAAAGATATGTATTATAAATTCTTTCTGCACTTACATAAAGTGAATAATCTTATTAATCACATTGTTAAATGGAATGTCCACCCTTAAAACAAAAAAAAATTGTCAGCTTCCCCAACCCAATTGATATATTTTGCACTGTATTACCTGTATTACTAACCAGATATTTAAGGATAATTATTGTCCCCATTCTGGCAGAGTAAGCTGGCTCCTCCCTCCATGCTGTCAATCAAGGCTGTGACAACTGATATCAGAGCCAATAAGTGAATGTTGTTTTACCTGCTGCCTCCTCTGCACATGCTCAAGCTTATAAAAAGCTCATTGAGCAAAGGGAGGAGACTAATACCTTTGCCAGAAAGGGATAGGGCTTATCATTAAATATCTATTTATGAATGCATTTAATAAACTGGTAAAAATAGCAGTTAGGGTTTAAGGCAGATAACGGACAAGCCACCAATGTTATTTTAAGGTTGGACATGCCCTTTAAATTACATTCCTGATTTAAATAGTATTTTCTATTTTTATATATATATATATTTATGTGCCTGTTTTGTTTCCAGGTCGTGTATAAGAACAACGATGTAAGACTGGAATTATCCCGACTCGCAAAGCAAGGCGATGCTAAAATGAAAGTTCACGGTGTGGTTGCTTTCAAATGTGAAAATGTGGCAACACTAGATCCTATAACCTTTGAAACTCCAGAGTCTTTCATCTCTTTGCCCAAGTGGAATGCTAAAAAAACCGGCTCCATATCATTCGACTTCCGCACCACTGAACCCAATGGATTGATCCTATTCAGCCACGGTAAACCAAGACATCAAAAAGACGCAAAGAACCCCCAGATGATCAAGGTTGATTTTTTTGCAATTGAGATGCTCGATGGACATCTCTATTTACTATTGGACATGGGATCTGGTACAATAAAAATAAAGGCCCTGCAGAAAAAAGTAAATGACGGAGAGTGGTATCACGTGGATTTTCAGCGGGATGGACGAACGGGTAATTATAGAATTCTTTTAAAGTTTTGTGGCTATTCTTGAAATTGTAACGTTTTTATTGATGTATCATAAATTATTTATGTAAGAAGTATAAAAAGTAAGAAGCATTCCATGATAATATATCAACAACTATTAAAGGGTAACAATGGTCTCCAAGTTTTCCAAACAAGTTTGGGTTATATAATAAAAACTTCTGTTGTACCTTCAACACAAACCCTAAATCACATCTCTAGGTAACGTTTGTGAGAAGTTATTGCAGGAAAGGTTCAGCAATATTACTTCCTGCTTAAACACTTCCTGTTTCCAGCCATGTGACATGCTTGTAATCATGTGCCCAGCTTGTAGTCATCCAATGAGCAAATCTACAGTGGCACAGTGGTTTATTTTCAAAATTCCGGTACCTATGTAGCACCTTTTCAAGGCATAACTCTAGGGGCATTAGAGGCCAATAAATATGTGTGCATTCACTGAATATTTATGAATGTGGTCTTGAAATGCTGAAAATAAACCACTTTGATTTTTTAGAATGGTGTGTGGTGGATTTGCTCCTTTGGTGTTATGTGTCAAATTCCACAGTGATTACCACGATATACCCGGCATGAGTTTACTGGGTGTGTGCCGATGTCTAACTCTCTTTTTTCATCAGCTTGTCTAGCATCTCCCTGCATTAATAGGCCCCCCTTCTCAACTGTCAATTCTTTTTTATGTCTGTGCAGATGCTTACAAGATTTTTCCTAGGCCACACTGCTGAGATTTAAAGCATGATTCGATCACACATTTAAAAGCGCACACTAGTGTTGGGCAAATGTTGTGGCCACACTAGTTGTGTTGTGCTGCGATCCGCTAATCAGATATTGCACACTGGTGCAACAGAAGCACGCAGGTAAACGCTAGGATGTGGTATAGGGTAGCCTTATCCTTAGTCTAAATTGAGCATGCTTCTGCCCTGGGGCAGAGGGTTGGAGCAGAGTGTCAGGTGATGTCACTCAACCTACTGGAAGCAGGAAATTTTAACATTCACCTCAATATAACTTCTTACAGGCTGCTTCCAGAGATGTGATTCCAGGCTCATTTTAAAGAAAAAAACTTCAGGCTTTTATTTTACCCTAATTTGTTCGGAGACCACCGTTGCCCTTTAATGTACTTCTATGGAAGGAAATGGTATTGTCAATGGCATATTTACTGTCCATTCTATTGTAGTGACAGTGATGATTAATCTGTTCATACTTTACTGATTCATAGAGTTTCACCATTGCTTTAACAGTATGAAAATACAACAGTGATTGAGACCGTTGCCAATAACAAAAGAAAGTATCCCAATACTAATACCAATTTAGTAAAGTAAATTCCCTAATACTTAATCCATACTGTACAATACAGATGAAGAACAATTGTTAGACATTTGGTCAAATTGCCATTGCCTGACAATCCCTATACAGACAGGCCACTTGGCTTTGTCTTATGGAGAGGGAAGAACACCCAGGAGACCACCCACCCCCATTCTGAATATGTATGGAGATTGTTAAGTGATCTGAAAGGATGGGAGGAGCTTGTAAAAAAAAATCCTTTAATGCATTAATTGAAAAAACAAGAGGTAAAGGAGCTACCGGTATGTCTTACCTCCTGTTCTTCAATTCATTTAACAGGATCCAGGAGTGAAGGTTCAGAAATTTACCTCGTTTGCGATCCACCACCGGCTCATCTGACATATCCTGACTGTTTCCAGCTTTTCCTAACTATAGTGTGCATGCATGCTAATGCGAGCTATAATTAAGTGAAACCCGGGAACAGTCAGGAATTGTCAGAAGAGCCTGACAAGCGCACAAGGTAAATTTCTGTACCTTCACTTCTGGATCCTGTTAAATGAATTGAAGAACGGGAGATAAGACACAGAACCTTTACCTCCTGTTCTTTAAATAATTCATTAAAGGTATAGTTCACTTTTTCAGTGAATTATTCTTTTAAGTACTGTATAACTAAAGCTGAGAAACTGTTCACTCTCGATTATGGTGAAAAACTACAGGTGTGCCAAATAATTAATTTGATATTTTCCAAGAGGGCAACACATTGCCTGCCAAATCATGCACCATCAACTGTATTACATTACCAAATTATAACTATATCACATAACCGAACAACACCTTTCTCAATGTATTCAACATCAAGTATCTCACATTACAGTACATCAACTATATCACATTACCCAATATCCCCCACATTATATTAACCACAGATCCATTCCATAGACAGAATTCCTGCTCACAACCAATAATACTTGAAAATCCTTCCATATTCTATTCTTCATTCCATAGCTTATTTAATCTCGTATGTACTTTATTCTTGATTCTTGATTTAGGGTAAGGCCACAGTGCATTCACATATACTGGCCACACTAGGTGCACTGATGCCTGTCACGCTGTGATCAGATTATTAGAGTGTAATACACAGGGATCGCATTATAAGTGAGCACCAATGCAAACAAAGTGCCTGCATCTGTAAAACCTTTTTTTTAGACACAATGCAATCACATTCTGCATTCAGAAGGTCCCTAACACCTGGCTGTTATATGCTAATTGGGACTTTCCAGAGTACTTATTGCTAACAGATTCTTGTACAAGTCATTCTGAATTGAGAAAGCCATTTGGATAACTAGCGAAATGTCTTTAAGAACTAAACTTCAAATCCAGTTAATCTAACAGAATGCAACAGATATACCATGACCTGGATGAATAAATATTACAGATATACCATGACCTGGATGGATGAATATTACAGATATACCGTGACCTGGATGGATGAATATTACAGAATACATTACCGGATGAATAAATATTACAGATATACCATGACCTGGATGGATGAATATTACAGTATACTATGACCTGATGAATAAATATACAGATATACCAGGACCTGGATGGATGAATATTACAGATATCCATGACCTGGATGAATAAATTTACAGATATACCATGACCTGGATGGATGAATATATAAGATATACTATGACCTGGATGAATAATATTACAGATATACCATGACCTGATGGAAATATTACAGATATCCATGACCTGGATGAATGAATATTACAGATATACCATGACCTGGATGGATGAATATTACAGATATACCATGACCTGGATGGATGAATATTACAGATATACCATGTCCTGGATGAATGAATATTACAGATATATCATGACCTGGGTGGATGAATATTAGAGATATATCATGACCTGAATGAATAATTATTACAGATATACCGTGACCTGGATGAATGAATATTACAGATATGCCATGACCTGGATGAATGAATATTACAGATATACCATGACCTGGATGGATGAATATTACAGATAAACCATAACCTGGATGGATGAATATTACAGATATACCATGACCTGGATGAATGGATATTACAGATATATCATGACCTGGATGGATGAATTATAGAGATATATCATGACCTGGATGAATGAATATTACAGATATACCATGTCCTGGATAAATGAACATTACAGATATATCATGACCTGGATGGATGAATATTACAGATATACCATGACCTGGATGAATGAATATTACAGATATATCATGACCTGGATGGATGAATATTACAGATATACCATGACCTGGATGAATGAATATTACAGATATACCATGACCTGGATGGATGAATATTACAGATATACCGTGACCTGGATGAATGAATATTACAGATATACCATGACCTGGATGAATGAATATTACAGATATACCATGACCTGGATGAATGAAAATTACAGATTTACTATGATTTGGATGGATTAGAATCTTCACAAGCATAATTAAGGGGTGTCGTAGAATTTAGCTTTTTTTTATGTTTAGAGAATATAGTTCAGTATCACTCAAGCACACTGATGTTATTTGTTTGCAATACAATGGGTAGGTGCTATCTACCAACCCTCTATTACAATGGCCAAGGCAATCCAAACAAAAAACATAATGTGAAAATGTGAAAACAATGTGATACGTTTGAGCTGTACTTGTAGTCCGCTCCCCTTTTTGTTTTTTATTAGACAATATACATGGGGCTAATTAAATAAAAAGTTGAAAAGTTTGCCTGTGATAGTAATCTGCATCAACCAATCCAATGTTATCTAACTGAAGAAAGCCAGTAAAATGCCAACACCTAATTGGTTCCTGCGAATTAATAGCATGGTATAACTTTGCTCTTCTTTTTGCAGCTGACCCATTGTGTGAATTTTCTTTGGGGGCTCATTGGAGACTTTAGTTCTATCAACTTTCAGTTTATTTTTTGTTAAGGAAACTATTTTATATTATGGCAAAAAATTCAACGGTATCTCCACTGGTAAAAAAAAAATGTAAAATGCCATTCAGTTTATTGAAGAACTTGTTGGTAAAGGAGCTGGGTCTTGCCTCCCATTCTTCAATAAAACCTGTAAGAGCCGCGAACGAAGGTAAGGTACTTACACAATAGCTTGCTTCTTCGCCTTCTTCGCCACATACTATGCATGGGCCTGTCAGGACCTGTCAGACTACGTGGCAGAGGAGTGAGCAATCGGGTAAGTACCTTACCTTCGTTCCCGGCTCCACCAGGTTGGACTGAATACCAATTTTTTTTTCTCCAGTGGAGATACCCTTTAAAGTAACGATTAAAGGATATGAGAATACTGTTAAGATTGCATTTTACACAGTCGTAGGATTAGTTTAGATGGTTAATGTGTGGTGTACTTTAAATCACAGGCATGCAATTCAGCATGAATATAAAATGAACGTTATAACAGCAGCAGGACTGCTATGATCATTTTGAAATGGTCATGAAACATAATTCGATGTAAGCCCTTATTTTATGAAAACAGGTGTAAGGAAACAGAATTTGCTGAGATAATGATTCATTGAAGATGCTCATTAAACATACCTTTGGAGAGGTTTATTTGGCTAAGTACCGGACAGTATTGCCAACTACGCAAGAAAAGGAGAGAGCAAAGCATATAACGGATGCACAAGTCTCTTTCCTGTCCGATGTGACTCATTAAACAAACAACTTTATAAGAATTAAACAGCCACTTTTAACCTGTAAAAGGCATTTTCATCTATTCCCTATTGCATGTTCAATCTTAATAGAGACGTATTTATGGAGCTGTAGACATGACCTGTTCTCTGTACCTTTTCTTTATGGAGCATTTAATTCTGAGACCCATTTCTGTCAAGGTTTCCATAAACAACAAATGCCAACAAATCATTTAGTTAAAACTTATGTAAAAGCAACTTCAGTAATTTAACATTTATGTAGGCTGAGTTAAAAAAAGAATCACATTTACATCGATAGGTTAATGCCATACTGCCTGAGTCTTGTCAAAGTTGATTACATTTCAAAGTGTAACCCACTGCCAGATATTTTATTAGACTGAGCACTGTCTGTTTCTTTACACCATAAGGGTTGTCTTAAAGCAGTCCTTTGATAGGCTGAGAGGCTTGGAACCAAGATTTAATAACTAAGTATAATGCATACTTTGTTATTGTATATAATAGGAGCATCACTGGAATATATTGCTATAATAGTCACCCAGCTATGAGTGGCTATTATAAGAATATATTTCACTGTCGCTCCAAGTGTATGGGACATTTTTTATAAAGGGATCATAAAAATTACTATTCATATCTGCAGTAGCTATGTATGGCACAGCCAGAAAGCACCATCGCCATTGTAAAAATGGCCACAATGAGCGGTATATTATATGATTGCTATAAAGGTTTGTTACTGTTATTTTTTATAGGTACCATTTCTGTCAATACTTTACGCACGCCTTATACAGCTCCGGGCGAAAGTGAAATTCTTGACCTTGATGATGACTTGTATTTGGGTGGTTTACCTGAAAATAAAGCAGGCTTGGTTTTCCCAACCGAGGTGTGGACAGCTCTTCTTAACTACGGATATGTTGGGTGCATTAGAGACTTATTCATTGATGGTCAGAGCAAAGACATTCGCCAGATGGCTGAAATTCAAAGCACAGCTGGAGTAAAACCTTCATGTTCAAGAGAGACAACCAAACCTTGCATCAATAATCCATGCAAAAACAATGGCGTGTGCAGAGATGGTTGGAACCGTTATGTCTGTGATTGTTCTGGTACGGGTTACCTGGGGCGCTCTTGTGAAAGAGGTTAGTAGCTCTCTTATAAATTGACATAATTTAATGTATGTGTTTTTCAATAATTTATCAGAAAAAAGCATATTGCTAATATACAACATTTTCTTATTAAAGGGGAACTAAAATCTGTAATAAATAAGGCTGTAAATGAAATATACTGCGTGATTCATGGTACAAAGTGTGCCAGTTCAGTCACAGTGAGTCTGTAATAACAAATATACATGCTTCTGAAGTTGCCACTTGGGGCAATGCATTGCTCCCTCCAATTATTTAGTGGCTGTGAGCACAGATATACATAATATAAGACTTCACTAATACATTAAATAAGATAGGGAGAGAATTCAGGCTTTAAAAACTCCCTTTTCAGCAATATGCAAATAAGGTCTTCCGGGAAATTACCATGTTTCCATGGAAGGTCTTAGGAAGCAGTTAGGGCTATGTACCGAGAGCTGCTATCGCAAAGATGGTATAAAGTTAAAGGGTATGTCCACCCTTCTTTTCAATTTTTTATATAGTTTAGGGCTTAGTCCCCCAGCCCCAACTGCTATATTTTTAACCTAAGAAACTTCCCCAAACATTGCTTACCTTCCCTCTTTCCTCCACCACACTGCCCGGCCCTCTGCTTGCGCAAAAATGCAAGCAGAGGGGCAGGACCATCAGCCGCATCTGTGATTGGCTGAGAGGCAGCCAATCACGGATGCGGCTGCCGGTAGATCGGAGAGATGGAGGAAAGAGGGAAGGTAGGTAAAGATCTAAGAAGTTTCTTACATTAAAAATATAGCGGTTGGGGCTGGGGGACTAAGCCCTACACTATATAAAATGGATTTGTAGCTAGGGGGTGGGAGTCCAAAACGGGAGGGAAAGGGAGGTAGAGGGAGGGAGGGGGGGGGGGGGAGAATGGCTGCAGTGTGCATGCCAAACTTCTCCAGGAAGGGAGACAGGGGGCAGGGTCCTATATGGACTCTGCTATCCTCCTGGTCGCCACTTTTTTTACTTGGGGGTGGGGCTACAGGAGAACCATTTGGAGGTAAGGATTTTTATCTACTACAGAGTGGGGCCAGTAGTGTGGGGAATTATAGTTTTGGGATTAATAATACATAAGTGTTTGCATTAGAAAGTCACGTTAAGAGCTTAGTGTGTGTTTTAGTAGTGGAATTGTGTAAATTGTGGTACATAAGCAATGCACAAACTCTCGATAACAAGAAACATCCATAGGCCATATATTGACTTAAATTACAGAGAAATAAGTTCACTCATACTTCCCCTTTATGGTAGTAGGTAGTGGCTAGCTAAGTAGTTAACTAATTGGCTTAGCAACACACCCGATAGCTCACAATGAACATACATTCATAAATATAAATGAAGCAACAATTATTTGCGTTACATTAGGAAAAGTTTGCTTGCTACACACATGCATGCGTGATTTGTGATTGGTCTGCATCGACCAATTACCCTTTACAAAATGGGCCAATCGTGAGGGTGAAATCACATGATAGCAATGCGCACATATACCGCCTCTCTGTACATAGGACGTTTTCAGTTAACGTCTGATCATCATTGTGGTGGCGTAACAAATGCTCTAAAATATTACGTTATAATCACGCATTAATGGTGTTAAAATTTGCTACATTACTTGCGTTGTCTAGACGTGCAAAGTTAACGAGAATAACACCCGCATCGGAACTTACGTCTAAAAGTCACATCGATGATGATAAATCCCCGTTAAGATATTAACGGAACTTTAAGACACAATTTTGCGATAGCGGCTCTCAGAACATAGCCCTATATATCTTTAAAAAGACTTTTACAGCATTCCACAAGCTAAATGCAAAACCAGAGTGCCAACTACAGACCGGTTTCAGCTTTATTGAGCCATCATCAGTGTATTGCAGGCCTCTGGTTCTGCAGTGTGAAGCGCCTATGGACAGACTTCACTCATAAATTAAATAGGATAGGGAGAGAACTCCCTTTTCAGCAATATGCAAATAAGGAACAAAGACTTCTGGGTATTTACCATGTTTCCATGGAAGTCTTTTTAAAGATATAGCATTCCTGTGTAATAATGTATATTTGCTAGAGAGGCAAATATACACTATGTACTTACCTTCCCACCTTCCACTGTCCTTTTTGTGATCGACTCACAATCTCAAAATAAATGTGCAAGGTGGGAACATTGCAGGACCAATGGAACATTCTGAAAAAGCAATGTTTAAGCCAATACACAGGCTGTTTAAGATCAGATTTACAATGATTTCCACCTACTGTAAATTTGTTCTAAAACCATCCGCCTGTGTATGGCTGTCTTAAATATTGCATTTTCAGGATGTTCCGATGTTTCTGTGTTGTTTCCACCTGGCCCATTCATCTTGAAATTGTGAGTCAATCGCAAAAAAGAACAAGTCGGGCGGTTCAGCAGACGGAAGAACCAATCGTAATTCCCCACCTTGCACTGCCAATCTTCTATAGATTTCCGGTTCTGCCAGGTGGGGGTCGAAGGAAAATTTACCGCATTGCCTGATTTTTTTTTTGGTCTATTGACCAGAACACGGATGCCTTCAGACATTAGATAGTTTAGACAACTGTCTACAATAGAACATCTAATCTGTTTACCTATTGTATGGCCAGCATATTATGTATATTATTATAATAATCTCTCTGTCCATAACATTGACTTGAAATATCAGGCATTTAGGGTTAACTGAGACTGGCCATAGACAAACCCGAATATGTCAAGTTTCTCTTTGCATATGAAATAGTTACTGGCAAACATCTAGTTAAGGATTCAATAGAGTTTTTAATTAGTGGGATTTCCTTCTGCCATTGGATTTAATTGTTATAGAGATATACACGTGAATAGTGAGAGAATGAAGAGTGATAAACTAAGGTTTCTAAATGCAATTTGATCTTACACATCCCAATCATTTGGCTGTTGGCTACTGATATTGATGTCTCCAGATTGTTCCTTTGCTGGTGGACCAGAACTGGCAGAGGGCTTAACCAAACTGTCAGATAAATTACGAATCCATTCATTTAACCGTGCAGTGTGTACCACCCTGTGGCAAAATTCAGCTATTACATATGGTCAGAGTGAAAATAAACAAGGAAGGGAATGAGCTGCTCACATATTGCAGGCCGGCGAAGGGGAAACAGGCAACATATGTTGATTTGCGTATAAACAGGATACATGTATCTCAATAATGCATCTGACAGGCCATTTTCTAAAACTAATTTCTGCGTAGTCTGTTTTCTCTCCTCGTTACGTCCAATGTTCATGGATGTGGAGAAAGTACAACTAGTGCCGGCATCTTCACCGGGAAGTTTTGAAAGAATCAATGCGGTGGAAATAATATGTAGACAGTTGCTGAGCAGCCAAAGAGGTTTGCCATCCAGTGTCAATGTTATAAAGAGGTTATATGATCTAATTCCCATACATGGGCTCTATTTTTTTTTAGTTTATTAGGGAACTCTACAGTATAAAAACATTTGCATGGGGCTGAATAACAATATAAAAGAACGATTAATGCTACTAATACAACAAGCTATTTCATGGTCCATTGCACGCTAATATAGCTGCAGCACTAATTACAATTATGTGCTACAATGTAACTAACAGGAAGAAGTTATCAGCCCTCAGCGATTTGGTTCCATTTATACCTATATAACGCGGTAAACAATGTTAATATTAATGGTATGACTGCTTGAGTTTTTAGCCCATAGCAAGAGCTGTTATGGGTGCAGCAGTATATCATTTTATCACTAATTACATGATATGGTACAATAGTTTGAGTCTGATATTTAGTCGTTATTTAACCCTTAAAGGGTATTTAAACCCCTTTTATTTTTTACATTTGTTTTTGTTGATGTGCCCCCCTATTTTCTATTGTATAAATATCCAATATGAGGCATCTTACAATTCATCTGTCAATTTGATGTCTTATTATCAGCTGTGTGTAGTTTTGCTGCAGCTGGAATGGTAATAGTTGGTTTGGGAAAGAAGATACAAAGAAACTTACATTTTGCGCTATCCACGGCGGCCATGCTGAAATCTCCGAGCGCTTTTTTCTCCAGTACAGCTATAGCGCGCATTACGTGCATGCGTGCTATTGCTGTACAGTAGAGAGAAGCAGTCGAAGATTTCAGCATGGCCATGGTGGATAGCGCAAAGGGTAAGTTATTTGTATCTTTGTTTCCAGACCCTGCGCTATTGATTGTAGAACGGGAGGTAAGACATATCTCCTCAACCTCCCGGGCTTCAATCAATATATTAAAGTAATAGTTCACTTTGAGTGAACTATTCTTTAGTATTGGTTTTAGCCCTTGAAAGGATACATATAAAATTGCTCCCTAAATATTGGAGAACCTTTTTGTTGAAAGGCTAGCGAAAGGTTTGAATGTCGTAGATGTAGTGTCTATCTGTTTCTTAGATCACTGGAGGCTTTTAAAGTTTCAAGAGTCCTTCTTCAGACTTTTATCATTGTGAACATCACAATTAGGGTAGGTTCAGTTACCTCTGTGGTTCAGAATCTACTCCTGGCCAATTAAATATGTATGAAGATACAGATCTTCTTAATGCCTTTTTAATTCTTAAAGACTGATTGAATCCACTCTATTGCCTTATTAGTTCTAATCACCCACCACAGCCTAAACTTTTGGCTTTACAGTAGATGGCTGAGGCACCTGGGAATGGCCAGGGAAACACTTATATATCATCAAAGCTTAAATAAAATCACATTTTCTACATGCAAGCTATTTTCTAGATACTGCTTGTATATTCTAGGATATTCCGGTAACCCTCGAAAGAAGCCTCATATATTTGGTAACCCTCGAAAGTAGCTTAGTTTTTTGTGTTACCGAAAGTTCCAAGATCCTAAAGTTCCGAGTATAAACCAGATTCAAATTGGACCCTGATCCCATCCCTAACCATAGACTGTATTTCAGCTTTTTAACTTTCAGCATTTTACATTTCATTTTTAAAGTTTTTAATATCAAAAAATTGGTAACCAGGTGCACTCTAAGCCTAAAAGTAAGTTTAAAGCACCCCCCCCCCCTATAAACATCAATATAACAAAAGAAAAGGCAAAGTAGGGGATAATGTGCTATAACAAATATTTATTGTACATAGAGATAGAGCCCCCGATTGGGATACTCCCACGCCCACTGCCCCCCTACAGATGTTATAACCAGAAAAAAATGCACCTTAATACAAAACAAGATATGATAAACATTATACTTATCAGACACAATTAGGAGTCAGTCTCATGTGCTACCGACTCCTAATTGTGTGTTATGATACCATTGGGTATGCAAGTAAGGAACAAAGACTTCTGTTCCTTACTTGCGCATCGCTCCTGATTTGGATTTGAAGTTGCGCTAGCCGATGTTATACCAGTTAGCGTGACTTTAACTCCTTCCTTGTGGTGGCTGCGTGGCTAACGCGAAAGTTAACAGCGCAGCCGCCGCAAGTGATGTTATATGCCGAAATTGGCATTTTATTGCGGCAATTAGTGCCGGAATAGAACAGTGCCAAGTAGCGATGTTCCAAGCGCCGCTATCGGCATATAACATCGCCGGGCTGTTTGCACCGGGTTGCCAATAGCGGCGCTCGGTGCATCCCCCTGTATGTCTTAAAAAGACTTCTACAGCATTCCACAAGCTAAATGCAAAACCAGAGCACCAACTACAGACCGGTTTCGGCTTTATTGAGCCATCATCAGTGTAGTGCAGGCCTCTGGTTTTGCAGTGTGAAGCACCTATATTAGGGCATGTCCACCCCTTTTTCTAATTTTTTACATATAGTAGGGATAATTCCCCCAGTCTCAACTGCTATAATATATTTTACAGAAAGTCCCCTGATAGTTACTTACCTCCCCTCTCTCCTCCGACACACTGCCCGGCCTTCTGTCTGGCCTTCTGCTTGCATGGAACTGCAATCAGGGGGCCGGACCGGCAGACGCGTCTGTGATTGGCTGAGAGGCAGACAATCACGGACGCGGCTGTCGGCAGTTCAGAACGCCGGAGGAGAGAGGGAAGGTAAGTAAAGATTGGGGGGAGTCTCTGGAAAATATATTATAGTGGTTGGGGCTGGGGAAACTAGCCCTACTATTTGGCAAAGGGATATTACACTAGGGGGAGGAAGAGCAAAACGGGAGTGAGCGGGAGGGAGAGAGGGGGGGAGGGAGTAAAGGACTGCTCTGAGCAAGCCAAAAACCTCTGCTTAGAGGCAGAAACAATTTCCCTGGTGGCAAGGCTCCTGGTGGTCAGTTTTCTGGATTTTAGGGGGACTTTACAGGAGAACCATTTGGAGCTGGGATGGTAAGGATTTTTATGCACTACAGAGTGGGGCCAGTAGTGGGGGAAATTATAGTTTTGGGGGTGGACATGCCCTTTAAGTGTGTTCAGGTTTCAATATGCAGGGTATTTCACATCTTCTTTAAAGTAATTCATTTTGACATATGGTTATGAGTTGCCGAATAAGGGCAACTTTCTGTACATAGTATGCATGGCCAGTAAAGATAATGGTGGGCCGTGCCTATTCACGCGAGAACGGACAATACATGTTATTGG
Source organism: Hymenochirus boettgeri (assembly GCA_019447015.1). Lineage (NCBI taxonomy): Eukaryota > Metazoa > Chordata > Amphibia > Anura > Pipidae > Hymenochirus > Hymenochirus boettgeri. Next base: position 13,381,207 of record CM033473.1, on the reverse strand, counting down.
TCTGTCCCTCTCACAAGATACATGTATATGACGTAACTGTGCCCCGTTATCCTGATTGGGTCCCGTAGCCTGATCAGGAAGAATAATTTAGCGCCATTGAGAAAGCTCAGTAGTAGAGCGAAATGCGTTTGGAGCTTGGTCGCTTCCCTCCTTACCAGCATTTTGTACCTATTACACTGGATCTCCATGGTCTCGCCTTTTCTTTTGTTATGTTTTTAAAGTTTTTGACCGAACTTTAATCCCTCATTTGTGTGAGTATCATTTTATAAAATGCCACGTCTCTCTAGCACAGAGGGAAGGCTGTAATATATCAATAACATGCAATAACAGGGGGTGCTTTTTTATTAGGTTATCCATTCTATGTTGATAAGGGATTTAGACCTTTGACCTGATTGCCTCTCCTTGTTAGTTGTTTAAAGAGAAACTTTACTTTACTGACTGAGTACTTTCTGGCTTCTCCCATAGTCAATGTAGTGGACTCTCCTCCTATATCTAATAATGATAAATACGTGCTAATAAAGGGGGGGCAAGCTGGGGGAAGGATCCAGAAGATTGACATTTACTTAATAAGTGTAGTGTGTCCCATTTCCAAAGACTTTTGGAAATAGCCCACTGCACAGTACAAGCAATGCAATACATTTTGCGATGATTATTGTGCTTGTTTTTTGCACCAAAATTATTTGATTATGGCTTTAAAGCAGTGCAAAAGATCGCAACGTATTGCTTGCATTTGTGAGATGCAAAGTGTTTACTGCAGCATGGGAACAAGTGCAGGTCAGTTGCGATAGGGGGGAATTTATTGCATCTCCCCCATTGTGTTCACAAGTGAGTCTTAAACAAGGCAAGTTTCCACATTTTACACCTCTTATTGCATCACACTTTACACTACAAACTTACCTACTGACATTCGAACATTGTTACAACCACCTTTCCCGATAACTTCTCGATCACTATTATTATCACAATATCAATTGTAAGTACGATCATAAAAACAATCCAGCGGGAAATATACAGGGTTATTCAATAAAAGTTCTTATTGTTTAAAATGGTGCTAATTTTGCCCCAACCAATCAGATGTTAGCTTTCAAATGTTGAATAAGATCTGATTGGTTGGGGCAAAATTAGCACCATTTTTAACGATTAGAACTTTTATTGAATAACCCTGATAGTCTGGTAAAAGTGCAGCTTCGAATGTCTAATGAGTGTACTCTCGATATAGTAAATGGACAGCTTTAGTGTTCAAATGTGCAGCTTTTTACTGGGCTACTGAAGCTAGGGAACATCTAATTGGTTGGTGCTGATTAATAGCTCTTGCAAACTTTTGAAGTTTTTATTGCATCAATCCCTTGTGCTTTTGCTAGAACTTGTTTGCACAGAATAGTTTCTTTGGGCTTTGATTGTGTCAGATTTCACCTATGTCCCCTTAGTTCTCCCTTTGTTCCATATGTATAGAAGTTATAGAGAATGTTTAGCTTGACAGCGAGTCTTAGAAATATCGATTGTCTTCGCAAGAAAAAAAAGTGATATATAAAATTTAAAGAAATAAAGGACAACACAATGGCTTTTAGTAGATGTGAGGCAAAAAAACTAAATTCAGTGGAATGAATACATTTTCCCGTTATGATCTTCATATATAATTAAAAGGTAAAAAAGCAAAATACCGTAGCACACATACACATATTGGTTATTGAGCAGTGATGATTTATTTTACATTTGCCATTATAAAGTACTAAGTTACCCTTGGGGGGGATTGTTGTATAATGGTTTAAATAGCTGTAAGTTTAGTTGAGAGCTAAGGACAAAATTGACAGTGAAAACCACCTAGTAATCTGATTAAGCATCGCAGTGCTGTTGAAAATAGGTCGGGTTCCAGTTTTACCAATACAACTCTTAGTTATTGACAGGTTAACAAGGGAAATTAAGGTGCTCCTATCTTTTATTTATTCATCCAGACATAAGCAGTAGGGATGGACCCAAACTCAAACCCGAGTTTGAGGCGGATTTTACTTTGTACAGACTTTTTAGAACTCTCCAAACTATGAACTTTCTTTTTCTCAAACTCCCAGACATATTTTCAATAATTATTGAAAATTCAAGAATTTTCAAATTGATGACCCTCGAATCGATAACCCAGGAATGTGTCTTTCGGTACATTTGAGAGTTATAGCCGAATTTGAGGGTTAGCAAATGCTGCATTCAAGGGTGATCAAATATATACAATACGGCCGCGCACTCCGGTAAACAAAATCCAGCAGCTTGTTCAGCTTGTTCAAACCATATACTTTATTCCACACATCATCAAGACAAAAGACAAGTGTACATCAGATCCATAGCCTTACGCGTTTCGAGCCGACTGCTCTTACTCATAGGCTTCATTGATACTTATTCAAGGGTGATCGCCGAATTCGAGGGTTATCAAGTGCTGCATTTGAGGGTTATGGGCAAAATTGGAGGGTTAGCAAATGGCGATAATCCTTGAATGTAGCATTCGCTAACCCTTGAATTCGGCCAAAACCCTCAAATGCAGCATTTGATAAACCTCTAATTCAGTGAGTTAGGGCTTAAACAAGCTTTGGAGATATGTACGTGTTCCCCAGACAATTTCCTAGGTCCCAGAGCTATGTACAGTAAGTTACCATTGCTATTTAAACTATATTTTATCAGAATTTTTCAAACTATTTTCCCCTATTGACTTTAATGGGTCCGTTTTCAAACTATAGAACTTTTACTGAATCTATAGTTTTAAAATGAACTTAACTTAAGGAAGTTAGCTAAGTAGGAAATTATAAATCAACTACTTCCAACTAGAAATTCCTAATACATTTTTTTATCTATTGAACTTTAAAGTTTTCAAAGTCCAAATCCAAAAGCACTTCTGTTGTAGTGCCCAACTGAAGAAAAGAGTTGTGCATTTGTGTTTCACTTGGAACCTTTGTTGTGTTGACCCATTTGCTCTACAATGAACTCTTATTCTTCTGTTAAAAAAATACTTTATTGATTCTTTGTTGAGTGGCTTTCATTCTTCATTAAACTAGACTTTTGCTCAATAGTTCCAAGAACTCACAAGTCCTACCCCACCGAAGCAATGTTTTTAGATATCAGACATGCAAGATGGAGACACACTCCAGTCAGATTAATGTTCAGCCGTAGCCCTTTTTAAGAGTTAAAGGGACACTAAACTGAAAAAATGACTTTGCCTCATCTTAAAGGACAACAATACAAAAAAAAATAACATCACCCCCATCCTACAGCTGAAATCGCTTACTTACATTTACAGTCGTGCTGCCCTCCCTTAGATACCACACAGCAAAGATGAGTGCTAAAAGCCCGTCTCCTAGACGGCCCAGGGCCATGATTAACATAACACTTATCATTGGCTGGTGGGAATGTCTGTTACAACCTCTCTCCTCCTCCTCTGCCAGTCAAGCAAGCTTGAAATTGCTAGGATACAGCCTACATAATTAAGCTGATCAAGGGTAGGTGGAGGAGTGTTTTCTCGCATGCTAGCTTTGAGTGACAGTTAGAGGCAGACAGAATCATTACGCCCCCTTCACAGCATGGCTAATTGAAGGCAGAGAGAGGCTCGAAATCAGGGGGAAAAATGTATGGGGATGGCTGTATACCTTTACTTGTTTTAAAGAAACTAAAATAGTTATCCTTTAATCTATAATTGAATACATGTTAGTAGCACTTACTCTGATTTGCGTGTGTTGCTGCATGCCTTCAATCCGGCACACATTTTGTTTAGGAGCAGTATCCCCTCGCCCTCTTTTAACGACTCCCACTTCCATCCGACCTGACTTTTTCCCCACAAACCATCTGTCGAGTAGTAAAACTACTCACAGAAGAATAGTTTTGGAGAGCAAGGAACTTGATTGACAGCTGAAATATAAGAATTTTTAGATTGGATATCTAAAGAAATAGGGGCAGATCAACAAATAGTGATACAGTGGTGGTTGGGAAGAATTATAGTTTCCAGTTATGGTCAATTTAAAATAAACTATTTTTTGGTATAGATGCCCTTTAAATGATAACTAATCCAATATATACCTATATCACCTAGGTAAGGTTTGCGATGGCTGTGCGAGTATTGGAAGAGACAGTCCATAGCCGCTGCATGCCTTTTTATCAGACGTAGTGCACCTCCTTTAGCGTAAGCTTTCAGCTGGCTTTAAATACAAACACAAGGGGGAGATTCATCCAGAGCAGTGCAACCTCTGGTAAATCTCTCCTAGTAAATTTGCCCAGAGTGTGTGTGGCTCTGAGTGAATCTCCCTGTCTATATCTTAAGGCTGCAATTTTGCTACCAAACCATCTGATTTTATTTCCATGGATAGCCGAAAGGACTTTAGAGATACTACCTCTCTCTCCTGTCTGGTTCTTCTGTAATCCTAACCTAATTTCCCTATCATTTTGGGGGTTCACTATGTAACAATGGCAGCAGGCAGCTGAATGAAGCAATGGGCTGTTGCAGTTAATAATGATAGTCTGGCTTGTGGAAAATGTATCCATCTTAAGTCACAGTCAGAGAGAGTTGAGAGTCAATGTGTGACCTCATGCAGGTATGTATTTAAAGGGCACTTCAAATGAAAATTGAGAAATTTGAGAGATGTGAGACTAAAGTGAAAAGATGCCCGATGTTCTGTTACTAATCTTTCTGCTTCCTGGTTCTTCCAGTTTGCATCTGTCAGTCATGCATGTAGCCAGTGACTGAATGCTTATCCCCCAGCTGCTTGCTCTGGGCATGAAAAAAGCTTGTAAAAAAAGCTAGGAAAGCTCAAAAATATATAATATTTTTTTGGTTTGAGTCCTGAACATCTACTTTAAATTACTATTGAAACCGTAATGGGAAAATAGGGCTTAAATTCTTTAATTAGACTAAAAACTAAATTTGCATTTCTGTTTGCACAAAAGCTAAATGCTCCTGCTAGATCATTCTATTTCTTTCAGGTCTTATCTAATATTGACAGAGCATGCATGTGAGAAACTGAAAGGTCTCATCTGTGTGCTCTTTAATTGTAAACATCAGGTTGTGAAGTAACAGGCAAGAATGGAGAGAAATAGAAATGACTGGAGAGAATCGGGCAGAGTGGCGGGTGAGAGTTATTTCAAATTAAATTTAGTAGGGAGCAGTAGAATTTTGTATTATATTAGCTACTCAACTATGTACTGTAGCTGAATATTCCACCGTAACTCTCATTCTAAATTTGACCATATAGATAAAAAAGGTGATAGGGAAAAAAAACCAGTGCATTATAAGGTACATTGTAATTCCCAACAGTGAAATAAAATCTACACCTTTGATTAACTGTGCTAAACTGGATCTTCAAAAATGTAATGCAGATTCATAATATAAAATTGTTTTAATAAAAAAAAACATAGTAACTAAACCAATTTGAATTAATGACTAACCTGGATCACAAGAGAAAAAATAATCACATTTAGCTCTTAAAGGGGAACTGTGGTCTCCAAACAAGTTGATTTTAAATGAAAGGCCAGGTTCCTACCTTTAAAATGAGCCATCAACCACCTTTCTACGTGCTGCACAGCCCAAGATATGAAGAAATCACTGATCAGAAAGTTAGGGGTGGGAGTTTCTGAATCTGCAGTCACAAATGCTAGTTCCTCCTTCTAATCTGTGGTTGGCACCTGCTCAGTGCAGGAGAAAGCAGGAGAAACCAGGAAGAGATCAAGTTACAGTGACTGAAGAAGGACTAAAGGAGAGCAGGGCCCACAGCAGGGAGTGTAAAGTGTACACATTTTTGTCTTTTTTTAATGGAGGAGTAGACACAGGGAAGAAGAATTGTCACATGGTTTCAGAGGGATCTGGCCATGCTGCTACTATATTGCACATAAAAATCATCATCCCAGCTCCATCTGGTTCTTCTGCTATCCCCCCTAAAGTCCCAAAAAATGCCCACCAGGAGTACTGCAGAGTCCATATAGGACTCTGCCTCCTGTCTCCTCTCCGGGAGAAGTTTGGTATGCGCACTGCAGCCCTTCTCCACCTCCCTTCCCCTCCCTCACCCTCCCGATTTAGATTCCCTCCCCCTAGTGTAAAAACATTTTTATATAATATTCTCCCTGTCCCCCCATCCCAAACCGCTATAGTTTTAAGTTCAGAAAGTGCCCCAAATATTACTTACCTTCCCTCTTTCCTCCGCCGCACTGAACTCCCGGTAGCCGCGTCCATGATTGGCTGCCGCTCAGCCAATCACAGATGCAACTGCCGGTCCCGCCCCTCTGCTTGCATTTTCTTGCAAGCAGAGGACCTGGCAGTGCGGCGGAGGAACGCCACACTGCCAGGGAGAATATTATATAAACATTTTTTAAGGGTGGACATGCCCTTTAATTTAACCCTTAATGAGCAGTTTTCTTGGAGATTAGTTTGCAATCCTAAAACAATGCTTTCCTTTTATTTAATTTTTTTTATTACCATTTTTATTTTCAATCACTTTTAATATTAACTATTTCAAATGGTTCTTGATCTAATTGTTTCTTATTATTTCATGGCTGAGATCATTCCTTGAACTCTATGGTCATAAAGTATGATGTTTGTTTAATATGCTTACTATAAAAAGAAGGTACCCCGAAGGATTTAAAAACACTCATGACCCTTTCAGCATCACAAGTAACTGTCATTACTATTTGTGTCCTTTTTCTTAGAGGACTTATGCTATGACTGTCATGATTTATGGAGTTGTAAAGGCCACAATGTTAAGCTCACCATGATTCCCTAAGGTAGCAACAGTCATGAAGATAACGTCTTAGCTGAATAAATTTTATTTTCTCTTTTCAAATAACACTTCTCTCCATTATAACAGGTAAATAGAGGTGAATGCATCAAACCATTATGTTTACTGTCTTGTGAAATTGGCTACTTGAATAAAATACAATATTTAATCATGGTAATAAAATTTTTTGCATCTTATAGTTCCCTCCTAAGAATATCATTAATCTCAGAGTTATACTTTCTCGATTCTTGGTTTTTTTAATGTTTTTCTTAGTTATAGCATGAACTTCTTCCATATATGTAAACCTAATTTACTAGACAAGAGTCTTACAATGTTAAGGTGTTCTGTGGAGGTAAACGTTCACATTGTGTTTCATCCAGGAAAACCTAAACTAAACAACTATAAATATTTCTATATGTTACTTTTAATTTTCTTTTTTGAAGAGCTATTTTCTTTTATGTGTCCATTGCTGCGAGAGATGTAATTAGACCTAAAAACACCAGGAAGCTTGGTCATGGTCTTTTTTCTTTTGCATCATCAAATCTGGCATGATATTAAGGCATGCAAATTCTTGGAATAGCTTCTGATAAAGAACAGGGGAGCACATCAATCAAACTCAGACTGCTCAGCTCACTAACCAAGCATATTTTAAAGACACAAACCAGTGTGGAATGGCAGCAACATCACACATTGTATATTCAAAGAAAAACCCACAAAGAAATAAATAAGTCAAAAGAAAATTTGCATTCACTTTTTATCAAAGCATAGGGTTAATACCCAGATGCAGAAATGTTTTTTTTTTTTTTTAATTAAATCAAGATAGATTTACTATGCAGGTATTTCAAGGGGGGAGGGGGGCACCATTGCTGCATTATATATCCAATCAGAATAGAATGTTCAGACCTGATTTCCTTTATGTTAACAGGGAGCTCCATAAAAAAAAAAAAAAAGAATGTTTTATTTTTTGTTGTTTTCTGAGTTTTTTTTTTAAAACTTATATAGTTTTAGCATTTTGCACAACTACCGTATATACTCGAGTATAAGTCGAATTTTTCAGGCTTTAAAGTTAGCCTGAAAACCTAACCCATACTCAGGTCAAGTCCTAATTTAGATCCAAATTCTGCAATTGCGGATAGTAACCAGTAGGTGGCGCTGTGTTAACTTGCATAGAAAGTTACAGGAGCTAATCTGCCTTACACTTCCTGATTCCTGTAGTCTGGCTGCTGGACTCACTCAGCACTGTCACTGCTCATCTGGATGCTGTAAATCTGATGGGTCTCCTCAGTTTGGGGCAAAAAAACAGCTGCTAGTACAGTGCAAATGACAGCTTGAAACTCAACTCTCAGGTGACATTTTAACTTTGGGGTCAGAGAGTCCTTTACTATATGAGGTCAGAGGGCCCTTTACTATATGGGGGTCAGGAGAATTGTAAATGATGGTAAGCTTAATTAAAAGATTACTAATCCTTGCCACTCCACATGTGGATTTAGCTATTACTGTATGGGATTCATGTATGGGAATCCTGCTGTCCATTTAAAGGGCAACTTAAGCCACAAAACAATACAGAATCAGAAGTCAGTAGTGGTGATAATATCTACCCTCGGCTTATACTCGAGTCAATCAGTTTTTATAAATTTTTCAGGTAAAAATAGGTACCTCGACTTATACTCGGATCAACTTATACTCGAGTATATACGGTATGTCCCTTTCTACTTAAAGGGCAATTCAAATTCCCAAACTCTCTTTCCTTTTTTATGTACCAAGGGTACATAGAAAATTAAACGTCCCCCTAAAAGCTCCTTAAATGACTGTACATCACAATCATACACTTATCCAAAATTCCCCAACATAGTCTATTTGTCAGAAAACAGGCCTGGTACATAATGCTGGGGAAACACCATTAGGGGGAATTTGTTCTGAACAACCGGTTGCCACCAGATATCGGTCGGCTTGAACGAAGCACTGACAGTTGCGGCAAAAGTTCCATAGAGGACTGAACAATTATTGCCTGTGGTTTTCCAATGCGTCCAATTACCTATTGAGATATCTATCTAATGTCTAAAGACTACATTGTACAAGCTGCGGTTTTTATCCTGAGATGTTCCTATCTGACCCATTCATTTTGTGATCTCAAATTGATTGTATGAAAGAACGGGCTAGGCGGTTCTAGATAGATTGGACATTTATCTTATGAGAGATTGGACATCTTGTCTCCAATAACGTCTATTAGTGTATGGGCACCTTTATAGCTTGCTACTTTCTAACCAATCAGCATGATCACTAGACTAGGGCTAAGTCACACAAAAACATTTTTTTTAATAGTTATAATTAAGATTGTCACATGACACAAGTTTCACCTGACAGTCTTGTCTATGGGCTCAAAGGCCAATGTTCAAGTGGCTGGTCCTGTTGTGTGTGGCCATGTTGCAATCCTTATTGCATCAGCCTCGGTGAGCTTGTGAGACATCTGTTTATTACTAAGTCCTTAAACTCCTTGAAATAAATACTTTTTTTGACTGGGCTGAATATTAGCACATTTACCGTATATACTCGAGTATAAACCGACCCGAGTATAAACCGAGGTACCCAATTTCACCTAAAAAATATAATAAAGTTGTTGACTCGAGTATAAACCGAGGGTAGAAACTTGGCATTCAAGATGTTTGGAAACTACAACTCCCAGCTATAAAGCATGTTGGGAGTTGTAGTTTCCAAACATCTGAATGCCACCCTCACCCTCCCACCCAGTCAGTTTGTACCCGGTTACCCTGATAATGTCTGATGCCTCCTGAGTCACTACTGTAGAAGTGCAAGAGTCATCTGATTTACCTGGAAATCTAGGAGATGTGTAGAACACAGGGAATAGGGTAGGGAATTTTATATGCTACAGGAACACGTCTGCTCTCCTTTACTTAACTCATCTTTATCCAATCTGCCAGGCAGCCACGCGCTCAGGTCCAGGGAATTTTATATGCTACAGGAACACGTCTGCTACTGGCGGCGCCGGGCAGTGACGTCGCCGGCGCGCCAGTACAGGACCTGAGCGCGCGGCTGCCTGGCAGATTGGATAAAGATGAGTTAAAGTAAAGGAAAGCAGACGTGTTCCTGTAGCATATAAAATTCCCTACTTGTTCTACACATCTCCTAGATTCAAGGTAAATCAGATACTCTTGCACTTCTACAGTAGTGACTCGAGTATAAACCGAGTTTAAGTTTTAGGCTGATTTTACAGCCTGAAAAACTCGTTTATACTCGAGTATATACGGTATATTTTACTAATGGCCAATTTAGACTATTAGCTGCCTCTTATTTAATTTGTGAAACAACACTTTTCTTTTCCTTTTTACCGCATCGTCCATCAGCAAAAGATAAAATGATGTGAGGTCACACATTTCAGAGATCAGCCTCTGCTCGCTCTCCGTCTGCTGGTCATCCCGGTCGTGCCGGTTGGGGCGCTGTGGGAGTGGGGTCGCGCCCCGCCCCGGTGTCCCGGCGCGCCCGTCTCTGCCTGGTCCTCGGCGTGGGGCGCGGGCGTGCGCGGCGCCCTCTGCTTCTCTCCCGAAGTTCATTTGGCAGGCAATATTTCACACTATAAGCTGTACCTTGTTTGCTACTGATGTATTAATAATCTTCATTATAATGGCAGTTTGCGGTAGAGTAAAATGTGTAACTACTCAGTCCAGGTCTTACAACATTTCCTTTAATCATATAAAGACCAATTTCCTAACTACATAATTTATGCTTACTTTTGAAATGTTGTTTTAGGTATAAAGAGCATGATAACTTGATTGATAGTAAATAACCTATTTGTCCGTGTTTTATATACAGTATTCGCTTTGTTTTGCAGGAATAATATTTACTAAGACATATTGGTAATTAATATATAGATGTCACCTAATATTCCAGCGTTTCTTAGGGTCCTCACTTTCCCACTGCTCCGTACCCAGCAGTCTAATAAGTAATATCACACAAAGTCTATTCCTTACAGTCTATTTGTGTGATATGACATATTGGTAATGTTAATTTTGATGCATTTGAATTATGTATGTAGATTTGTATTTGTATAGAGCCACTTGGGTATGTAGCAGGGTATATTTTATCAATATAAAGAATACAGTCAAGGGAACCCAATACACAAATAAACAATTTATACACACAAAGACGTACCACTCCCAATATATTAAATCACATTCAATACGTCACTCAGGATGTTGCAATAAATGGCTTTTATTTAAATATGTTCTCTCCATTTGTACAGATGTAGACAAGCAATATTTCAGAGGACTCTGCTTTCTTTTCTCATGCTACTGTTATAAATATTTTGATACCGTATATACTCGAGTATAAACCGAGGTTTTCAAGCTTTAAAAAAAGCCTGAAAATCTTACCTCGGTTTATACTCGAGTCAGCCTATCTCCTACCTTGTCCGCCGGCCGCGCGATCCGCATCCTTGCTCCACAGCTTCTGCGCATCCGGATGATGTCACTGCCCGGCGCCACAAAGTGAGAGGCGCCGGTAGTGACATCATCCGATGCGCAGAGGCTGGTAGAAGGATGCGGATCGCGCGGCCAGCGGACAAGGTAGGAGATAGGCTGCTTTTGCTTTCGCAGGGAATTGGCAAATACTTACAAAAGAAGAGTAAAACTTCTTTATTTGTGCATACTGTATGCACAAATATAGGAGGATTTACCCCTATTTGCAAGTATTTGCCACTTAAGATGTTTGATAACTACAACTCCCAGCATGCTTTATTGGTGGGAGTTGTAGTTTTAAACATCTTAAGTGGCAAATACTTGCAAATAGGGGTAAATCCTCCTATTTGGTGCATCATTATGCACAAATAAAGAAGGTTTTACTCTTATTTGTAAGTATTTGCAACTTAAGATGTTTGAAAACTACACTCCCAGCAATAAAGCATGCTGGGAGTTGTAGTTTCCAGACATCTTTAGTGGCAAATACTACTCTCTCCTAGGTTTATACTCGGGACAGTGTGTGTTTCCTTTCCCCCCCTAAAACTAGGTACCTCGGTTTATACTCGGGACGGTTTATACTCGAGTATATACGGTACATATTAATCCCTTTACGTATCCCTTTAAACTACTACTTGCACATTGATGTATTGCCATCCTGGAAAAAAATAGTACACACACAGATATATATATATACTGTATACTGATTGATATATACTGTACAAATGATTGACACTGATTGACATACTGTACCAGATTGGATAACAGCACAAAATACTTATGCATCTAACATCAAAGTGGCATGGTTCATAGTGCTTATAAACTTTTTTCAAAACAGTTAAAATGAAAAGTACCTGGGGCAGAGGTAGGATTGGTAATTTCTACCCTCCCAATTCCTTCTTTGAGGGCGAAAATGAAGAAAACTGCTTCTGCCAGGCTTCCTGGGTGCTTCAGCACTATCTTTAATACAGGGAGGCCCAGGGCCATAACCTGGCCAGGGAAAAATCTATGTGCTGTAGCTCCTCAATGCAACAACATTGGGAGTTGGGAATAATCAATACTCCCTCCCTGCCACAGGTACTTTTCATATCTAAAAAGTTAATGTTTACAGTATAGTTGTCCTTTAAAGGGCAAGTCCAGCCCCAAAATGAAAACTTACATACAGGTAAATCACCCCCCAAAACCTAAATGGTAATAGTTTGAAATGTGAAATATATAAGTCTAACCTGAAATCCTGCACAATGTCCTGTTTCCCCTGTTTCTGCTTCCTGGTTCTTCCAGTTAGTAACTGTCAGTTATGGATTTGACAGTTGACATCACAGCCAATGACTGAATGTTAATCCCCTGTCTGCCTCTTCTGAGCATGCCCAGGATCAGTAAAGACTCCGTACAGATTTCTAAATTGCTCAGTTTCCATGATACATCCAGAAGCATAGCAGACATACAGTAATAAAGCAAAAAAATAAGCGCAAAACTGAACTCTCACCTTGTTATAATGGATTTTCACTTCAAAAGTTATTGTTCTGCCGATAAAATAATATGACATAAATGTATTCCTGAGGCTGTAAATACTTTTGAAAAAAAATTCTAGTGGTATATCATAGAAGAATACTTTTTAATTTTTCTTTATAAGGTGTTTTTTTTTTTTAATAATTACACACAGCTGGTGATATAGAGAAATAGCTGAAAATGTCAGTATTAAATGATCCCCCCCCTTCTTTCTTCTGGCCATTCATCATTTCTAAATCTATAATGAATTGGTGATATGTATTATATAGTTTCTACTTCACCTTGTAGGGTTCTAATTCTAGCTCCTTAATGAAATTAATAGCTGGAATTATATTCTCAGGGGTGAACAAACATGTCTGCGTTTCCTGCAGACACACAACCATAAAAGTCATGACTTTCAAATCATTTTAAATGACTGATAGAAATAGAACCAAGGGAGAAGGCCTAAAACAGCATTTACGCTATAACCCTGCTTCCTTAGTCATGCAGCAGCCCAGCCACGCTAGAAACGCATGTTTCTTATGCCCAGGTTCCGGGGACCAAACCGGAGGACAGGAAAAAGGAAGCCGCTATTTTAAACTTAAAAGCCAAAAGTTATAATGGTAACCCCGGCGTTAGGACCTAATTGGATTAATGGGAGGTGGTGGGGGGAAAGGGTTTAATTGTCCTTTAAAGGAGAACAAAAGAGGATTTCCAACATATGGAGGGCCACAGGTTGGAATTGAAGAATATTTGATACTGCCAGGAAATATTATCAGCAAAAGCTTGATTCTGATGAGACATATGACATCATCAGAGCTTTACTGTTGTTAACAGGAAGTCTCAAGTTAAACCCCTTCTTGTTGTGTGATCATAATCAATATAAATGTATTTCTGCTTTGCCTCTGGGTCCAAAAGTACTTATGGACAATAATTGAACTATTGATTATTCAGTAGATTAGTAGATAAGGGCTGTAGACAAGCAATGCTTGGGGGACCTTCATAATAATGTAATAACATGTCTCTCTGTATGTTTAGTTTTAGGAAACACCCTTATATGCAAATTTTTACGAGTGACAGTGAGTATGGAAAACAGACACAACTAGAGTAGGGCATTTAACATCTTGTTTAATTGCAGGCAGCCAACTGGGAGGAGAGGTTCCATTTTATTGATTTTTGTAGAAATTTATGAGCCACATGCCACTCAGTGATTTTCGTGTTTTTGTTTAAATCCGTCTTTGCATGAATTACAACTGAGATCTATAGTTACGGTAGTAAAGACATGCACTTTAACCATTTTATCTTATTTTTTCCCGACAGTATGCATGATTTATTCCAGCTTTATGATCTTTCCCTGATTATACAAGACACAAAAAACATCAGCATAATCTCAGGATTGGTTTAGATTTTTTTTTATATGAGGCAGCAGACGGAATGACAGATGTCACTTCAATATCATTTGGCTTACACTCTTCTCTCTATTGTTGATCACAGTGAGAGTCTATCTTTAGGCAAAACCTTTTGCAGGTACAAAATGTATTTTGATTAAAACCCTATAAGATTGAGGATTAAAATATTCATTTTAGCGCTGAATGGGTTAAGTAAAATGATCAGGCTTTGGTACACAGAGAAACATGATTTTTTTATGCCCACATCTGTTTCCTGCCATTCTTTATCTTTCCAAAACAATAATAATAAAATCAGTGTTAAAGGACAACTCTACTGTCATAATGACATATTTTAGAAATAATGGTCCCTTTAAAATATGTTGATATATCCTGCTTTGTCCACTGGAATCATTAGCTTATGCCAGCTATGCTCTTAGATGCCCCATAGAAACTGAGGAGTAGTGTGTGTTAACTGCTATATTTGCTCATGCCCCCTTCAATCGTTTAGTGAGCTGGTAATAACCTTGATCTACAGGATTAGCATTCAGTCATTGGCTGTGAGGTCAACTGTCAAATCCATGACTGAAAGTTGTTAACTAGAAGAAACAGAAACAGGGGCAACAGGACATTGTGCAGCATTTAAACATTTTCGTATTTTTCATTTGAGGGCTGGACTTGCCTTTTAAGGATATTACAGTAAGCATAGTAATAATCACAAGTAGAGATGGACTAGAACCAAACTTGAACTCAAGTTTGAGAAGAACTTTAACAATTGTACGGACCCAAACTTTTCGAACTACTACATAGAGATGTCCGAACTTCGCAAAATCCGGTCCGCTCGAGGATCCGCGAATTTTCGAAAAAATCCGAAAATTCGAAAATCCGCGAGCGGACCCGTTAAAATTAAAAATACCCTTGAAATAACAGATTTTTCGTATTTTCGAAAATTTTCGAAATTACGAGTTTTCACGTATTTGGGAATTTTCGAAATTACGAGTTTCATGATTTTGGAAAATATGTATTGTTCGAAAATACAAGTAATCCTCGTATTTCGAAATATTTTCGAAAATACGTATGTTAGGAATTAAGAGAAACCCTTGTATTTTCGAAAATTTTCGAAAATACATGTTTTCCCGTATTTTCCGGAAATTTTCGAAAATACGTGAAAACTCGTAATTTCGAAAATTTTCGAAAATACGAAAAATCCGCGAATCGGAAGTTCGGAAGGCGGAAAATCCGGAAAAATCCGCCGTTCGCGAACGGGATAAATCCGCGGCGGATCCGGGTTCGGATCCGCGAACCGGCCATCCCTACTACTACAATAATTTTTGAAACTTGAGAATTTTCTAATCAATAACCCTTGAATTTAGAGCTCCATCAGGGTTATTCAATAAAAGTTATCGTTTAAAATGGTGCTAATTTTGCCCCAACCAATCAGATGTTAGCTTCCAAATGTTAAATAAGATCCGATTGGTTTGGGCAAAATTAGCACCATTTTAAACGATAAGAACTTTTATTGAATCTCCCTGCATATCCCTTCAATGCAGCATTCGGTACATTTAAGGGTTACCGAATTCTACATTCGAGGATTTTCACAAATCGAATGTAGCATCTGATAACTCAAATTTGCTATAACCTTCGAATGTAGCGTTTGGCAACCCTCGAATTTGTGATAACCTTCAAATGTACCAAAAACTTAATGTGGGAGCCCGCAAATTGCCCTATTCTGAGGAAAGTTACAGGGAGATTCAATAAAAGTTCTTATCATTTAAAATGGTGCTAATTGTGCCCCAACCAATCAAATCTTATTTAACATTTGTTAGCTTACATCTGATTGGTTGGGGCAAAATTAGCACCATTTTAAATGATAAGAACTTTTATTGAATAACCCTGAAAAACTTATATTGAATAACCCTGTTAGTGTTTAAACAAGTTTTGCTGATATGGACATGTTCCCCAGACCATTTTCCAGGTCCCAGAGCCATTTACAGTAAGGTACCATTGCTATTGTAACTGTATTACTTATTATTACTTTTTTACTGAAGTTCTCTAGTTCGGAAAGGAAACAAGCTTTAGAAAGTTCGGCCATCTCGATTACTAACATGAGACTTTTTAGTTACACCTGTCAGGCCATATGGGTCAGTAGCTATTTCAAGTGCTACTTCCTCTCTGTACTTTTTGCTTCTAAATTTGCTCTTCTCATTTTTGGTAAACGGACAATCCTTATATTTATGGCTTATGTTCTGTCGCTAGCAAAATATCATTTATAGTTTAGGATCTTTATCCATCGCAGTTAAACTACATCCAGCACAGATGCTGTGATTTTAGCACCATAGCATAATAGCACCAGGTTATTTCCCAGGTTAGATTATGGTTTACTTTGTGAAAGGTATAAAAAGGAGTTAATTAATGACAATCTGATTTGTTAACTAAAAATATTATTAAGGAAAGTAAATTAGTTTGCAACTTAATTAAATCAAATGTTTCTAAGTTTGGAACTCATTTGCATAATGTTTCTTTATTTGCTACATAGGTGTCACCGACGGGTAATATTAATTGCTCTAATTGTATCCTGGCTCATACAAATTGGTACAAATATGGATTCTTGCTAATTAATTTAATTTCCTCTAGTGTTAATCCGCTATGCCATCAGTCAGATGTAGGTAGCATTAAATAGTTTGGAAATGACTCCCAGATTATTTCAGCAGTTTTGCTGTAACTGGAATTTTATGTATGTATAGTTTATTTATAAAGCGCCACTTGGGGATGCAGCGCTGTACAGTAATAAATTATAATATAGTCAAAAAAGTCATACAAGGGGGATAAATACATAGATAGTTCAGTACCTAAATACATAAATAATATAAATAGAAGTGCTAGAGCTTTGAGGAAAGGATGTCCCTGCCCCATAGAGCTTACAATCTAGTTAGGTGTGTAACATACAGATACAATGGAAGGGGTATAAGTGCTGGAGTGAGATGTATGCAGTACAAATAAAGCAATCAAATACTGTGCTGGTTACCAGATAGGTAGGATGTCAGGGTATATTTATCATATATAGATATATAGATACCATATACTGTGCTGGTTACCAGATAGGTAGGATGTAAGGGTAGATTTATAATATATAGATATCATATACTGTGCTGGTTACCATATAGGTAGGATGTAAGGGTAGATTTATCATATATAGATACCATATACTGTGCTGGTTACCAGATAGGTAGGATGTAAGGGTAGATTTATCATATATAGATATATAGATACCATATACTGTGCTGGTTACCAAATAGGTAGGATGTAAGGGTAGATTTATCATATATAGATATATAGATACCATATACTGTGCTAGTTACCGGATAGGTAGGAGGTAAGGGTAGATTTATCATATATAGATATATAGATATCATATACTGTGCTGGTTACCAGATAGGTAGGATGTAAGGGTAGATTTATCATATATAGATACCATACCATTTACTGTGCTGGTTACCCGGATTAGGTAGGATGTAAGGGTAGATTTATCATATATAATATATATATATCATATACTGTTGCTGGTTACCAGATAGGTAGGATGTAAGGGTGATTTTCATCATATATATATATAACCATATACGTGCTGGTTACCAGATAGGTAGGATGTAAGAATATATTTATAATTATAGATATATAGATTCATATACTGTGGCTGGTTACCGATAGGTAGGATGTAGATAGATTAATCATATATAGATATATAGTATCATATTGTGCTGGTTACCAATAGGTAGGATGTAAGGTAGATTTATCATATATATATACCATATACTGTGCTGGTTACCAGATAGGTGGATGTAAGGGTAATTTATCATATATAGATTATATATACCATAATACTGTGCTGGTTATCAGATAGGTAGATGTAAGAATAGATTTATCATATATAGATATATAGATATCATATACTGGCTGGTTACCAGATAGGTAGGATTAAGGGTAGATTTATCATATATAGATACCATATACTGTGCTGTTACCGATGGTGGATGTAAGGTAGATTTATCATATATAGATATAACATATCATACTACTGTGCGGGTTACCAGATAGGTAGGATGTAAGGTTAGATTTATCATATATAGATATATAGATACCATATACTGTGCTAGTTAACCGGATAGGTAGGATGTAAGGGTAGATTTATCATATTAGATTATAATATCATTACTGTGCTGGTTACCAGATAGGTAGGATGTAAGGGTAGATTTATCATATAGATAAGAACCATATACTGTGCTGGTTACCGGATAGGTAGGATGTAAGGGTAGATTTATCATATATAGATATAGATATCATATACTGTGCTGGTTACCAGATAGGTAGGATATAAGGGTAGATTTATCATATATAGATATATTATACCATATACTGGTGCTGGTTACCAGATAGGTAGGATGTAAGATAGATTTATCATTATAGCTATATAGATTCATATACTGTGCTGGTTACCAGATAGGTAGATGTAGGATAGATTTAAACCTGCTAATTAAGGTTTCTTGATGTAAGGAGGGGGAATAGAATTTCAGAGGATGGGAGCCACAAGAGAAAAAGATTTAAGGCGAGAGGAAGCAGTATGAGGGTCTGTACAGGAGCTGGTTCTGCAATGAGCGGAGGTATGGGCAGAAAATATGAGGACACTAGAGAAGAATATAAAAAAAGCAGCAGATTGAAGGGCTTCAATGTTAGGAGAAAGATTTGTATACGATGTGCTGTTTAACGGGGAGCCAGGTTTGTTGTCGGTACAGAGGAATTTGGGATCCAGTTTATTAAGAGAAAAACAATACGTGTGGCAGGGTTAAATATAGACTGAAGGGAGAGATTTTGAAACAGGGAGACCATAAGTAGTAGATTGCAATAGCCCAGGCGCGATAGGATGAGAGCATGCATAAGCATCGCGGTGGTTGGGTGATCAGGAGAAGAAGGAACCAGCACATTCTGGCTATATTATGAAGTTTTTGCAACATTATTAATGTGGTTAGAAAAGGAAGAGATGAATTGAGACAGTGGTATGTGTGAATTTCTTGTAGGGACATTTCCTCCCCCAGTGCTACTGAGCATGCATGCCCTCACAGAGAGGGGGCATACTAAACCTGAGAAAAACAGTTCTAGATTGAAGGCATTCAGCACACACACACGCACCATAGAATAAGTGCTAATTGCATGTATTCATTTATAGATTAAAGGAGGCAAAGTAAATTTGTCAGTTTCCATTCCTTTAAGGCTGACATAACAAACCTTTTTTTAAAAGATAAATCAATGCGGTAAATTGGTTTGACAACTGAAGCTGAAACAGTTTTGGAATAAATGTTAGTTAGAGTAAAGATTCCCTTTAAGCTTTAGTGTTCGATAAACGAATCCAACCTATTTTGTGCCATCTCTTGTATACCAATGTTCACAGCAATACAAGGATTGTGGAAGCAATCCAATTAGCTAATTTGGAAGGCTTTTCATTCATGTGATCACAGTATGTTTATGTGTAAACTAACCCCCCCTTTGTTTATAATGTATACCAGTGTGCAGATAATAGATATTGTATGGGGCCCAGGATGTGCATTGATTATCTTTTCTATGTTTATAATGTATACCGTGTGCATAATAAATATTGTATGGGGCCTAGGAATGTGCATTGATATCTTTTCTATGTTTATAATGTAGCCAGCGTGCAGATAAATGATATTGTATGGGGCCTAGGAATGTGCATTGATTACTTTTCTATGTTTATAAAGTATGCCAGTGTGCAGATAATATGATATGTATGGGGCCTAAATGTGCATTGATATCTTTTCTATGTTTATAAAGTATGCCAGTGTGCAGATAATATGATATTGTATGGGGCCTAGGAATGTGCATTGATTATCTTTTCTATGTTTATAATGTATGCCATTGTGCGGATAATATGATATTGTATGGGGCCTAGGAATGTGCATTGATTATCTTTTCTATGTTTAATGTATGCCAGTGTGCAGATATTGATATTGTTAGGGGCCTAGGAAGGTGCATTGATTATCTTTTCTATGTTTATAAAGTATGCCAGTGTGCATAATATGATATTGTATGGGGCTGAATGTGCATTGATTATCTTTTCTATGTTTATAATGTATACCAGTGTGCGATAATATGATATTGTATGGGCCCCAGGAATGTGCATTGATTATCTTTTCTATGTTTAAAATGTTGCCAGTGTGCAGATAATATGATATTGTATGGGCCCAGGAATGTGCATTGATTATCTTTTCTAGTTTATAATGTATGCCAGTGTGCAGATAATATGATTTGTATGGGGCCCAGGAATTGCATTGATTATCTTTTCTATGTTTTATAATTGGCCAGTGTGCAGATATATGATATTGTATGGGCCTAGAATGTGCATTGATTATCTTTTCTATGTTTATAATGTATGCCAGTGTGCAGATAATAGGATATTGTATGGGGCCCAGGAATCTGCATGTGATTATATTTCTATGTTTATATAAATGTTCAGCAGCATTAGAGAAATCTTTCTCTAGATACAAGAGACACAAAAGCAAACGCTTAGTTACTAAACTTTAGAATTTATAACCAATCTATGTTGTTTTTTATCCTCTCCAGAGGGCGACCATTTTAAGCTACATGGAGTATGTTTATAAAAATCCAGCTTCCTGTGGTTATGCACACCGAGGCAGAAGATGTGTCTTTGCGCTTTCGTTCTCAACGTGCCTATGGCATATTGATGGCTACCACCTCTAGGGAGTCCGCAGATACCACTGCGCCTGAACTGGACGCAGGGCGTGTGAAACTAACGGTTAACCTAGGTAACATTTATCACAATACATAGCCCATGCTTTTCTTCATTTCTTTTGGCTATGATTATCATCCATTTTTTTTTCTGTTCATCATTTCTAGTATTTACATTTTGAAGCCTTTCATTTTGCTTGCTTTATGTAGGGCAAAACATGGTTAAAAAAGAGAAGCCATGATAGTAATATATAAAAACAGAAAGAGGTGAAGACATCAGTTTGGGGTACAATGGTAACTGAGGAATACAAAAATATTACTGAGGGATACGTTACACAAAACTACAAACCTCATGTAATCACAGGACAAATTTGTCTAAATCCATTGTGTGGGCTCTTTATATGTAGAACATCATTTCCTGCATTCTGTCTGCTTCAGAAGGCCTCAACATAACCCAACTAGATTTAAGCTTGAACCTCTTAACATATCTCATATTTTGCATGAATTTCTCTTTTCAACACCTTAAATGTTCAAAAAATTCATATTTTTTTTTGATTGCTGTTTTTTTTTTTTGTGTGGGGTGTGTTTTGTGCTGTGTCCGATATGAATATAAACCTTCAATGCCACCAAAAGTCTGCGGCCCTTAGCAAACAGTCTGGTGATAAATCCACACAATCTCTCTCCTAGAAGACAATTTAATATCCTTAATTTGTGTATAGAGATAATAAATAAAGAATGAAATCCACTAACCTAAATGACACAAAATGTGCCTTCCCATATTAGCCCTATATTATAATGACCACAAGACTACTGTAACCCGAGAGTAATTTTAGAAGGAAGGAGAAAATGGGTAACACCGTTGTATTGACATTGACATCATCACTGGATATCAAGCACTAAAACCAATAATACATGGTGTAAAAGTGCATTGATTAATCCATTTACTGCAACATAGATTCTCTAAACCAAAGGAAAAACTCTCGAAAAATACTACTTTGCTTCCCTCTGTGGCCAGTGGGAAGTAATTCCCTTTTAACGTGAAATGAAGAAGAATAGATAATAACCCTACAGTACAGCAACGTTGTTCTGTGGACAGAGGAGTTTGGCTTGTTTGGCCCAGACTGTTTGCCACCACTTTTCTGATTCGGTTGACGACACATGACAGACTATTCTCCTGGAAACAAAATCTCCTCAAAGGCATGGACTCAAGTCAGCCTTGCCAATAGGTGATGGCTTATCTAATTGCAATTCTTCGGGGAATTTATAAATTATATGCTGAAGGGAATGCTTAGCTTTGAGATGCCATTCCCAGGAATGTAAAATCCTCCATAAATCAAGATATTTATAGATTTGTATGTATATTCAATGGTAGAACAGAAAGACCTGGATAGGTCTTGGGCCAATCCCTTGAGGCCTGCACAGGTGGTCAAACTGGTATTAACTACATTGTGCACAGTGCGTAGGTGTCTTT
Organism: Hymenochirus boettgeri; assembly: GCA_019447015.1. NCBI lineage: Eukaryota > Metazoa > Chordata > Amphibia > Anura > Pipidae > Hymenochirus > Hymenochirus boettgeri. The sequence goes on along the minus strand of CM033473.1, from coordinate 13,358,901 downwards.
TCCATGTCGTGCAATGAAGGAGTTAAACTCATGCTAACCCATTCAATAGTGGATACTGTGAGTTAAACCATTTATTTATATTGGCATGGTAAATGAGGCCCTAAGAATCTACTCACCACTTTACATATACTGGATGTTTCCACACACACACCACAACACACACCCACAACAGATAGAATAGATAGATAGATAGATAGATAGATAGATAATAGATAGATAGATATATAGAAAATAGATAGATAGATAGATAGATAGAAAGCAGACACACAGACAGACAGACAGACAGACAGACAGACAGACAGACAGACAGACAATAGATAGATAGATAGATAATAGATAGATAGATGAGAGAGAGAGAAGAGAGATAGACAGACGATATATAAATAGATAGATAGTAAATAGTTAGATAGATTATAGATGTGATATAAAGATATTAAAGATAGATGATTGATAGATACGAAGATATAGATAGATAGTAGATAGATAGATGATAGTAGATAGATAGCTATCATGATCGATATAGTGCTATGATGTAGCTACGGTGCGGGAGTAGCGAGGCTCGTGTTGTTGATTGCTCTCGGTCGTCGATTGCTAGTGATAGTATGATCGCTCGATATTATTCGATCGTCTCTTACTCGTTTCGTCGCTGATCGCTCGTAGTAGTCGCTGTATGCTGTGTGTGCTGCTCTCATGTCGTCGTTTTGTCGTGTGTTGTGTGATAGATCGCTGTCGTGCTGCTGTAGTTGTACTGGTCTGTTTTTTTTTGGGGGGGCCGTTTTTCCATTCCACGGTCCTTTCTACGCCTTTGCAAGCCGTTGGGGTGCATGCTGTTGGTCGTTCTGCTTGGCTTACCCTTGTGACCGGGCAACTTTCATTTATTTTTACATACATTTCTGCTCTTGCACATTGGGGAAATGTTGCTCCCTAACTAGACTCCATCTTTGACTGACAGAATTTTTCCCTTGAGTTGTCTCCATGTAGCACTGTTTGCGGCCAGGTCAGATCCTTTGGCCCTTTAGATTTTCTTGGTAATTTATTAAGAAACAATGGCCGAAGTGCATGTGTCTGTCCCCGGAAGGGTGGACTGTAGTTATATTGTGGATGTCTGCAGCTGATACCTTGAAGGATAAACTTTCATTTTTCATCTATTCTTCTATCTAGACTGTAACGGATTAACTGTAATTCCAGTAAGTGACTGTTCAACTTTTTTCCTTTGCCTTCTTAATGTTATCTAATATAAAATGTTTATAAGAAATATGTATTTGTTAATGAAACAATACTTTAGTTAAGGAAAGTGATATATGTCAAACCTGCCAAGTTGAATGTGATATTGTGATGAATAAACATGGGGGGGGGATATACGATTTCTACTGTAAATCCCGGGTGCAGGCAAATGGCTTGTGCAGTTGGTTCCTCCTGAATTGGCCCAGTTAAACATCTGCAGTTCCTAGTCAATGAGTTCTGCTTTCTGGCATGGACTCCACACACACGTATTTTTGCTTAACCACGTTAACAAAAAAAAGAAACATAAAGGACAGATCAAGGTAAACAGATATATAATAAAGGGAATGATAAAATAATAAAAAAATAAGATAGAATAGATAAATAGATAGATAGATAGATAGATATAAATGATAGATAGCAGTACACAAAATGTATTAGAGCACTCACAGGTCTTGTGAAAATTCAAGTGTTTTTTCAATACCACAGCAAATGCAACGTTTTGGTCTGGTGCTTAGGACTTTATCAAGCCATAGATAGATAGATAGATAGATAGATAGATAGATAGATAGATACAAAAAGCCGAATAGAACTGCACTCTATTGCAAAGATGAATGACATGGTGGCAACATTCGAGGTTGGCCACTCCCTTTCTCAGAGAGTGCAGTATCTATCAGCTTTTTGTATGCATAAAAGGGATGCAGACTTTCCCTTTAAGCTACATGCACCTCGATTTGTACTTTGGATGTTGTACCTACCTGAAATGGTGATCCAATACCTATATTTCAGGTTTTATATAGATAGATAGATACAGGGCAGGGTCCACACTCCACACTTTTATTGAAACAACTAACACACCACGCTATACCTTAAATGTGTTTATTATTATTATTTATAATTTAGATAATATCAGTTGAAATCATAGATCGGACATGCTGGTACTCATGGCTGATCATGCGGTATTCAATAGGCCCATAGTTGGTTAGGTTAAATTTTGACTATATCACTTAATTTAATCGATAGATACATCAATCAAAAAAATCTGTCAGCTAAAATTATTGGAGAGTTTCTTTGTTTCAACCCTTTTAGGCTAATAGAGTTAACCCCTAATTCTGAATAAAATGCTTGCTAGGAATGCTCACTTTTGGGTTCACCGTCCATCATTTACTCCAGGGGATCTCTAAGTGTGTAGTGGTAGTGTATGTAAATACATACACTACACACATGATCATTAGACAGTGTTATAGTATTATTTATCATTTGCAGTGCTATATATATATCGTTATTGTTTTTAGAAACGTTATTCCCTATTGTAGAATAGGGACTGTGAGTTCATGTCAAACTATACATGACTGGCACATTATTAAACCAAATTCATAATTGATTATAAAAAAAAGTCAAGCTGTTTTCTGGATGGAGAAAAAGGTCCAACAGATATATTATTGATGTCATTTGATAGAACTTTTTAACTTTATTCATTTTCCAAAGTTTTATTTCCAGTAAATCTATCTGAATAATTTAATGAGTATAAAATGTTATATTATAACACTGCTACTCGTTAAGTACATTATGACAGACTCTATTTGCAGGGATCCCTTGCACTAAAGAGACCGCATATTGAATCTAATACTATCACACTATTTCTGACCCTTTTTGCACTGTCTGACATCACCAGACCTGCCAACTAGCCACAAACAAATACAAAAGACAAGGTGTGCAGGAGGACTTGTCATGTGACGTACTGCTTCCTGTTCATCCTATTCTAATAACTTTCTAATCACTACACCAAACCAATTAATTTCTGCGCCCCTGCCTTTTCTACTCATGTGCCCCTCATGCCAGGATGACTCTCTCAATGCATAGGCCAAAATGAAAACACAGTCCCCACTGGACACAAATACAAACAAACAAAAATTTCTGGAAATGTTAGCATTATAAATTATTATTATAGATTACCAGCTACTAATGATAATGACATATAAAGCATAAATATATTATATTTTTGAATTAATATAAATATTTTTTTTTCTTTAAAAATACTATTCCTACCGACCTAGGATTCTTCTCAAAGCTTTCAAAGATCCACTATTGCCACAACTAACAGTTTACCACTCACACTCTCTGTGCCATGTTGTTCTGTATCTCTAGCTAACATTAGGACCGAGCACCGAACAATGAACTGTCAGCCATTGCAAGAGTGGAAAAGTGAGTTAGGTAGGAAAGGGCTTCACTTGCTCCCTCGTAATAACTTTCAAATTAGAAATGATTGTTAAGTCCATTTTTTTAACCCTTTAAATAGTTTCCAAATATCTTAATTGGCTATATATAGCATTTTAGTGTCTTGCTCACTAGTCTTGAACTATAAAGTAGTGGACAGAGAAGATGCATTCACATTGGTATATTTTAGTGTTGGTCCCATTGTTACTCTAACTTCAAATGATAGTAAACATCCACATTTTTAAGGTACATGGAGAAAATTCTATACTAGACTGTAACACAATAAGGAGTTTTAGGATAGTTCATCAAAGTTAACAATGAATACTTTCGATTGCAACTCAACCAACAAAAAGAGAAAAAAAATCAGAAAATGTACATGTACAGTGTAGTAAAGAAATAAGAAAAATCTTGCTTCTACAAGGGGTCCATTGTTCATCCCTGCAGAGACCAACAAGAAATGGTGATGTAAACAATGGGGGGAAAACAAACACACCAGAGTATTCATCAGTTTGTGAAGCTGGGTAGAGACTTTAGAGGGACCTTCAAAATGTAATTTTTAATGTGAACTGATTCACTAGTGAAAAGAATAGTAGTTTAGCCATATCTTACATTTCAAACTATCTGCACAGCATATTGTCTTTGCCTTAAACAAAAAACTTCAAGTTGTAAAGGACAACAATATCAAAAATAACATATACCCCCATTACATTGTCCACACTTCCAGCAGCTGAAATCACTTACTCTACTTATTTACAACCGGGCTGCCTTCCGTGAGATATCACACAGCAAAGATGAGTGCTAAAATCCCACCCCTAGAGGGCCAATGTCATATCACTTGTCTTGACTGGTGGGAAGTCTTTTACAACCTCTCTTCTCCTCCTCTGCCAGTCAAGCAAACTGAACTGTTCAGTTGCTAGGATACAGCCTACATAATCAAGCTAATCAAGGATGGGTGGATGAGTGTTTTCTCACATCTAGTTTTGAGTGACAGTTACAGGCAGAACAGAATTGTTTTATGCCCCCTTCACAGCATGGCAATTGAAGGCAGGGAGAAGCTCGAAATCAGGAAAAAATATATGGGGAGGGCTGCACACCTTACTCTCTTTTTGAAGCAGTTTAAAAAAATGCATTGAGGCAATACAGTTATCTTTAAGCACAATCATCATGAAAAATTCTATAAACTTGCACAAAATACAGGGGCGAAACACAGGTTATAATTGAACAATTTTGTAGAATTTTTATTTTTCACAACTTTTGACGCTTGAAGAAGATTAGGGGAGAGAGAGAGACCCAGAAGTCAAGCCTTATGACAACCTAATTTTCAGATTAACATTTCCTAAGAAAAAATGCAATTAGTGCCAGGTCAACAGTAACAAAGCTATACCTTGTGCTACATTAACAAAATGACAGCCTGTAGAAAACTAATTAAAGAAATGCAGATGCAGTGTTAACTGGGGTGGTTTAATAAAATTAATAAAGTAACTCAATAAAAACGTTATAAATACCCATGGCATTAATAAACAAGACTAAACATGTATTTCCCAGAAAGTCATGCAAATTATTTTATGGAATTTTTTTTCCTGTGCTTTAAAATTATTACGTTGTCTTTGTTATTCTCCATTTGAGAATTGTTTTGTGCAATAATTATGCCATGTTGGTGGAGCAGTTGCCTATGTTTGGTAGGCTATCATGGTATGAAGTCTTGTGTGTTTTGTGTATTACTATTTCCCGAATAAAAAGCATTAACAGACAATTTGTGCAGCAGTGTCTACAGCATAATATATTACTATGTGGGGGAAGCAGCCTTGTGATTTTCTAAAATGGTTCCTCAGAATCCCTAATCAAGCTCCTTAAAGGTTCATTCCTACTGTGAACTACAATTGGCCTCTAAAGAGTTCTAAACCAAATGTCTCTCCACAAGTAGCAGAGCTTGTTCACGTGATATAAGAATCAATGTGCAGAGTAGGATAAAATTCTGTTTCATTTTTTTGAGAAGCCCCTGGTTGTTTCCAAGGGCTATATTCAATGAGCCACAGTATCGCCAACTTAGATACCGGGGGTTTATCATAAAAGTATGATCGCAGCTGTAAATATACGGCCATGGGTGTACATTGACAAACATATTGAATGTTCGTACATGTCATGCAGTATTTGTGGGCGATCGTACAAGTACGATTGTCCATTTATAAATAAAGCCCCTAAATCTTTTTTTTAAAGGCATGTCCATCCCCAAACTAAAATTTAAACCCACTACTGACCCCACGTGTAGTGTTAAAAATCCTTACATTACACCTTTGCTCCTTTTGGTTCTCCTGCAGTGCCTGTTCAAAGTTATCATCCTGGAGACTCTGGCATGTGCAGGGGAGCCCCCCTCCTCCCTCCCTCCGGATCCCTCTACCCTTGCACCCACCATTTGTGAAATAGACATACCATTGTACATTCCCTCTACGCTCTGCATAGCCAGAAGCCGCACTGTGATTGGTTGACTCTCGGACAATCACAGATATAGCTGCCAGTTTGGCCCCTAATTACAATTTCTGGGAAGAGAACAGACAAACATATGTAAGTCTATTTCAAACAAATAAACATGGTGGTTGGGGGTGGGCTGGTTGCCCTACACTTCAGCAATTATTGTTTTAAGGGTTGAGATAACTTTAACTTCTACTATGGGAGGCCTAGTACACAAATGCCAATCTCAGCACAATTCTGGTTTCCAACTAACATGCCACATGGATCATTTGTTTACAGAAATACAAATAAAAATTGTAACTTTACCAGCAAAGTAACCAAATTAGCTAAAAATTTTAATGTGAATGATTAGTCGGCTGGTAATATTCAGATTAAATACAAATACAAATCACATCAACCTGTGTGTTAAATATTATAAAGGGTGTTTTGTTCTAATTTTTTCATATGTAGCATATTTGTAAGGGTAAGTTCAGCTCAAATACATGTGCTTTGAAGAACAAAAACAGTATTTCCCCTTAAATAAATGCTTCAGAAATACCGCACTCCTGTTTGCAGGACCCTAATACTGTATGCTATGGTCTGCCTTGACTCAGCCCCAGTAGAGATCTGACCCTGGTTGACCCATACAACAGCCAATCAGTAGAGATGTATGTGGTTTCGAATAGAACCCAGTTTTGAATCGAATCTGTTGGTTTCGAATTCCACCGAAACTTGCGGAACTCCCGAATTTCACGAAACCGATTTTTAACATTTTTGTTTTTTATTGAAAAATCGAAAGTAGAACGATTATCGAAAATCGAAAGTAGAACGTTTTTAAAAATTTAAAATTTAAAGTAGACGATTTCTGAAAATCAAAACTCGAATTTTCCGAAATTTTTGAAAATACAAAACGGAACGGAGCTCAACAGTTTCGAACATCTCTCTGCCAATCAGTAGAAACTCTGTTAGGAACATTCCAAGGAAATGGTGCCTACTGGGAAGAAGAGTCACTTATTACAACAACAAAGCATAGCAAATAGTATTCAACCAATGAAAATGGAAAGAATTTATAGAATACCTAGGTATTTGTGATATTATCTAGGAATTTAAGAATTTAAAAAATGCGATATTTCAATGAACTCCTATTTCAACAGTAAAGTGTGAATATAAAGAAGGAGTATTCACTTTTATGACCCCCTCCTATGACTTACTTTGCAGCTTCTGTCATCTTGAATCCTCTGCAAATCTCCCAATCGTGATGAGCTTAACTTCTAGCCTGTCACACGACAGCCGGGCTGGTTAGGCATACTTTGTCTTGTGCTAGAGTATGCTGATTGGCCACTCAGTTTGGCACATGATGGTATTGTGGTCACATGGCAGCAATCCTAGTGCGATCAAGATATTTAAAGGGCATCTATAGTGGAAAAATTATTTTTTTTCCCTTCTTTCTATGTGTTCTATACTTCCCCCCAACCCCCAGAGTACCTTTATTTTGTTCATTTCCACCTCTGCCCTGAGATATACAAATTAAAAGAAGTGAAGATTTCAATACACACTCCTGCTTAAGCGGTCAATCAAATCCCCAAACAGCATGCCAGTGTAGTGTGTAGGTTTACACAGAGTTTTAAGTCTCCCAATGACTCCTTCCTTCTCAAAATGCTTGGCATCTGGGTTAAAAACAAGTAAAGGGAAGAAGTCCCCCCCTCTCCGCAAGCTTTCACCGATTTATTGCCTGTCAAAGGGAGACACAGGCTGCAGTGATTCAGGACTCGGTCTCTCCAAACTCCCCCCCTTCCCCCCCCCATTCCTTAGTAGCACTATCTTCAGAACAACCAGAAACTTCCCCTCTACAGGATTATATACTGAGGTTTTTTTTGTTTGTTTTACAAGGTTAGAGTGATGCGTTATGGTGTAGGAGGATTAATGCACATTAGCGGCTTGTTTCACAGACTTAATTTACAGCCGAACTCAATGAACGGGGAATGACCGGGAGGGGAGGGGGTGTGGGGAGCCCTGCATAAATCAACTGTGTGCAAACATGGAGCCACAGGAGAGTAAGAATAAGCAGAATACACTAACCTTTTTTATGTCTAGATTGGAGCAATGTATAAATTTCACTATAGATGCCCTTTAATAACAGATGTTTTGGAGAGAGGTGTAAAAAATTCCCAGCCTTCCTAAAAATTCTGCTTTAGCTCTACTTTAAAAGAGAATTTGCCCAAATTATATTCTTCTGCCTTGAAAATTATCTTGCAGTATCATATTATTTTTATTTAAAAGGCTGGGAATTTTCTAATTATGGGAGGAAAACACATTACCAACTTCAGTAATAGCATTCAGATCCTTTGTATAAAATTTCATGTTTTTGTTTCTGTTCTTGTGAAGAAATACACAGCTTGAGGCAGAACCGTTTATTTTTATGTTTAGATTTCCTTGATGAATATCCTGTATGCTCTAATTTGCCACCTGTTTTGGTGACATATTTTATTCAGCACAACCCTCTTAAAATATTAAATGCATATTTCACATAATAATATAATAATTGCCTGATGATTTGCTTTGGCAGTGGCTTTTGCAAAGCCCAGGTAAATAATACATTTTAAATGTAGCTCATTTTTGAGCACAAAACAATCAAATGAAACTCGTTATGATTCAGTCGAGTTATTCCAAATGAGAAAATAACGTTTTACTGTAATGACTCTGTCCTTGGGCAGCTATCTCGAACACTCGTGAAATGCAGACCAAGAGCCGTACAGTTTATCAATTCGTGCGCAGGAAATTGGAAAGTTGACATCAAAATTTCAGGCTTTGCAACAAAAGTTATTGACAATTCATAAGGTTCCTGTGGGAACCACACAATTGGTTGTGGATTATTCGTGATGAATCATATGAAGCTATGTAAGCAAGGAACAATTTGCTAATTCATATCCTGAAATGGAAATTAAGAATTATATTTTTTAAATCATTTGTTCAATAACATGTAATAATGTATATCTACATATTATCTTATTTTCTTAAAAAATCAATAGATTTAATATATTTTACTATGGTCAGTAGTGAGCTGTTATTTCAGGTTTTGCAATTGTTCCTGTTTACAGGACACACCCTTATGGGCTGTGGATCAGTCAAAGTGGGTCTTTTTCTACTAAGCAACTAATTCGCCCCACAGGCTGAGACCAGGGCAAGACATAGTGGAAACTATAGGTTGTCCTGCATTCAGTTCGAACTTGGAAGCATTATTTATACACAGAGAAATCATTGAATGGACAGATTAAGGGTTCTCGACGGAGTTCGTATTGCATGCGCATACAGAAAAACTATGCTGCGTGGCCTGTCAGAAATCAGCTGAGGAGCGAGAGACTAGATAAGTTCTGAATCTCTCTTCCTGGCTCCTGTGGTTTTATAAAAAGGGAGGTAAGACACAGCTCTTTTACCTCCCATTCATCAATTAAACCGAAACCCCCAGTTTTACCTGGTGGAGATACTCTTTAAGATTAGTGGATGAGAAATTCATATCTGGTTGTGTTTTTACATAAATAACTGTTCATTTACTTAGTTTATGAGTAATGAAACAGTTATTTTGATTCGATTCAAAACTGGGTTCTGTTCGAACCACATTACATCTCTACTGATTGGCTGTTGTATGGGTCAACCAGGGTCAGTAATCTAAAAGTTACATTGCTGCACAATTTAGTTTTACTGTTTTTATTTCTTGTTACTTTGCCAAACCCCTTGAAATAACTTTGTCGTGCTTTGTCTTGTGCTGTTTAATATTGAATTGGTAGCATTTTTAGTAATATAATATAAAAGCCTTTTTGAAGTTGGGTGTGTGATTAAAGGGTGATGGTGTCCATCAACTTTTATTATGTGTCCTGTAAACCCTAGGGAAGTTTGCAAGGGGGGGTGGGGGGTCCTGGGCCATAGTGCATTTTTTTTGTTGAACTTTGCTTAACAAAGCACTCTTGCAGACCTGAAATTGTAGCAACAGTATTTATTTAACAGTGATACACACAGGGAGATTCAATAAAAGTTCTTATCATTAAAATGGTGCTAATTCTGCCCCAACCAATCAGATCTTATATAACATTGAAAGCTAACATCTGATTGTTTGGGGAAAATTAGCAGCATTTTAACAATAAAACTTTTATTGGATCACCCTGGTATGCTTGTGAAGGTTCTTATATCATCCAGGTCATGGAATATCTGTGGCATTCAGTTAGATCAATTGGACTTTGCTATATGCTATATTTATGCTATAAATCACAAATCCACCAATGGGGAGCGAGACAAGAGAAAGAACATGGTCAACCCATATGTAGAGGGTCCTCAGAGAAATTAAGTAGACTTTTCAAATGACACAGTATCCCTGCTTGGTTTAAAGCCAACAACACTGAGGCAGCAACTGTGGTGCATGCAAAGGACCCAATCCAAAACACAAAAAGACACATAATACCAGTGCAGTGCAGTAAGAGTGCTCTAATTTGATGTGGGGGAGACCAATCAGCAGCTGCACCAATGTAATCCCAGCATAGCCATTTCCTCAGGTCAGGACAAGCCGAAGTTTCCTGCATCTTCAAGGAAAGGGATATATGTTTAAAGATTGTAATGTCACACATCTTGGCCAAGGGATAGGATAGGTTCAAAAGAGGTGATAATGAGGCAATTTATGTGAATATTAAGAAACCAAGCCTGAATAGATGTGGGGGGATCAACCATATTTTTTGCCAAATTAATGCTGTTTTTACGCCTTACGCGTGGGCAGTTTGATAACAACTCTTAACTACAATGCTCAACAACTTGCATTAAAGAGGTCCCTAAAAACTTTGTGATATGACAAAGCTTCTCAACTAAATAAATGGTTAGTCATAGAAAAAGTTTCACAGTACTTTTTTTTAACATCTATATATTGGACCAATACGGCACTACAATACTTTTCTATACAATTCTTGTACAATTCACTCTAACTTGAGAAAGCCAGTCGGATGACTAGCCAAATGTCTTAAAGAACTAAACTAAAAAAGTCTAGCTGATCTAACGGAATATAGAGAGCCACACTGTGCAACATCACCTCACTTCTTTACTGTGATATACTGTTACTGCTGAGGACAGTCGGTATTATAGATTAGACATTATACATCATCCAGGGAGCCAAAATGTTGGGATAAAAAAAATCCTAATATCTGTGCTGAATAGTGATAACAATCACCATAGACATCACTTTAATCATTCATATCCCATCTGATTGAAAGACATTCTAATACCAAAGGCCCAAGTGAAAAGTTTCATCTAGAAAAAATTGAAATGTCTATTTTTCAGCCAGATCAAGAGCGAAGATGGGAAATTTCATTTTACTAGCTTGGAAAGGAAAAAAGACAGTTCAAGTTTAATGGAACTTGTGGTTCACTTAAAACACAAAATAATCTTTGATTCTTATCTTTTTACATGGATTGAGTTATTGTTTCAACATAGAAAAATGGGCACCATGCAATTGTAGGTTAAATAAAGGTTAAAGGGTCAAGAAATATACAGTAAGAAGAAAAAGCTTGATACCTCTATTTTCATGGCTCCAAAAATTGTTTTTTCCTGGTTTCAACTTAGATAGTTTATTGCAGTCAAAGTATTTGGAACAGTTATTACAGTATGTTTGACTGTAAGTCTAGCTGAGATTTGCCTCATTTTCATACCATTTAAACTGAGATGAGACTCCTTAGTTGAGCTAAAAATTACCATTTTTGAATTTCCAATTGTCACAGGTACATGGTAATATATTATTGTGTTTTGCACAACTCAATTTAAATACACAACAGGGGCGTAATATGGTCATGCAAAAAGGCAAATAGCAAAAGACTAAATTAAAAAAAAAATTAATATTTAGCTTCTAATTGTTTCACTACAGGCAGACCCCTGGCTACCTACATCTGACTTACATAAGTACAACTCACATTATAACAAAGCAAATGAGGGGCATAAAGCAATACTGTACAATGTGAGGGTCTGCAGGAGCGTTCAACCAGGTGGTCCACTGGTGGTTGGCTACCCACCACTGTTAAATGGACCCCCAACCCCACTGGTGGTTGGCTACCCACCACTGTTAATGGACCCCCAACCCTCACCTTCCCACCTTGTGCTGACCAGAAGCAGCTATTAAAAACAGTTGATCGCAAATCTGTATGACACTGCTCTATTTTTAAAAACGCTGCAAAACATCTTGTCTTAGTTGCATTTTATAAATAAGGGGGTAAAGGAACCTTTTCCAACTTAATACAAACTCAACTTAACAAAAAACCTATAGAATCTGGTTTATACCTGGGCACTGCCTGTATTGCAGCAACAACAATTATATACTTTTTGTACAAGAATAACAAATAATTTGTGTGATTAGTGCTTTGAAATCTAAGGAAACAATATTTTATGTAATTTCTTGGGCAAATCGTGGATCCTGAATATGCGTTTTTTCCCCTAAGGGCATGGTCATCAAATATAATCTTGAATCTTTAAAATATAACCACTAGAGTACCTAGGATGCCTATACTTTCCCCCAAACCCCTTAGGTTATATCCTCCTTGACTCATGGAGAAATAAAGGGTTCTTGATATTCAAGCAGAGCAATCTATTATTTATTAAGTGTTTCTCCAAGAAGTAGAATCTGACAAAACCTTTATTATTTATTGTTGCAACCTTACACAATGATGCCAGACATTAGATTAAAATAATAATAATAATAATAATAATAACCATTCCCACCTCATAAGAAGGAGGTGCTGTTGAATATGTTTTTCTTATTTTCAAATTTTAGAAACATCTACTTTATTACGTCGATCTGTCTAAATATCATATACTTTGTGTCAGTATATCACCACTTATTTTAGGTGCCTCCTCATTTCTTCGGTGGGTGTTAAAACTTCATAACTGATTCCAGAACATTCTCTCTCTTTTTTATATTTTTATTTTTTAACAAAAATGTAACACTGTTTTAACAATAGTTTTTTGCTGAACAGTCCAGGAAACGCAAATATCTTGTTATGGGTTTTTTTAAAAATGATTGTGATGTAAATAAAGAGCTCCATTTGTATTTGATTGAGTGCTTACTGCAAGAGGGCTTGCAGGGAGTACTACCATACCAGTACTACCAATACCAGTACTACCATACCAGTCGGTTTAGTATAGTTTAGTAAGTGGTGGCAAGAAAAGAGTCCACCCCAACTACAAATGTGGATCAACCAGTAAAAAGCAGAACCCAAGCAGATGTTCCCCTTTTGTGATTCGACAGAATTTGATAATCAACAACCTTTTCACTAGAGCTGGGATCCTGTTCTGTCTCCACCCCAGATCTGACATGGAACCCCTCGTTTCCAAAATCCGAAGTTTCCATCAAAAACTTCAGAGTTCGGAACGTATTTTTGAGGGTTACCGAATGTACAAGGCTATTTTTGGTAGCCCTCAAAAATAAACTTTAACGATCTATAACCCTCGAAAATACTATTTGAAGTCCTGAATTAAGTCCCGGAAGTAAATTTTCCCGAGTTCCACAAATCACTTCCGAGTTTTGGCCATCTCTCTTCTTTTACCACTCGGTTTCTAATTTACCATCTTCTTAGGATAGAAACTACTGCACTATGTTAGGCTATTACCCTTTAAAATAAGCATGTTAATTTGTAAATTTCAAATCCGAAAATCTACAAATAATCACAAAAATGTTGGTGAAACAAACTTGCATAGTTTCATCCATCTTTTACTTCAAAAGAGCATCTCCACTATTAAAACAAACAAAAAAAAAAGGTCACTTGTACTTACTTGCCCCAAACCTCAATGATAATTCAAAATGTAATAAGCTTTTACAAGCGATATTTAAGATAATTATTTCATACTGCTGGCAGAGAAAGCTAGGTCCTCCCTCCATGGAGTCAATCAAGCTGTGATTGCCAACAACAATAATAGACTGCTGTTTCTCTCTGCTGCCACTTCTGCACATGTGGAATGTTTAGAAAAAGCTCATTGAGCAAGAGAGTAGGTAGAATGCAGAATGGAAAAGAACATATCAATAAATATCTGTTTACAAATGCATGTATAAACTGTTAAAAATAGCTGTTTGGGTGACATGCTCTTTAAAGTGTTCCCTTTCATTACAACATCTCAGTAGGCAAATAGGGCATATCATATGTCTATTGAACAACTGCTAAACAGGTGATTTTCAACCTGGCTGACCAATATTTTGGTTGACAACCGATATCAGTAAAACCTTTTCAAATAGGAGGAAAGTTTGAAAGTTTGATTGGAGGTGCCAGTAAATTTCACCAGTCTTATATGGACATCAGAATCGATCATGCCAAATTATAGTGGCAGCTATTTTTGCTGTGACTGATAAATTATGCCGCGGGCTAGTAGCCAGTTAAAAGAATCTGTGGCAATTATGTACCCTGAAATCCCAATTAGCATATCACAGCCAGGTGTTAAGGGCGTGATTGGATAGTGGCTAAGAGGTGTTATGGAATGCCCAGGGTAAGGTGTCAAAACAGCAGGTACATGGCAGACAGTTGGTGTTGAACCCCCCCCACCTCTATTTAGGCTTGTACAATGCTGGTAACCCCAGTCTGTAAGGTCCTAACTTCTAACTTTTTTTACTTTAATTACTATTAGTAAACTTTTGCATCTCAAACTTGCATACTGAATCAATATAGCAGGCTCTCACTTCCCCCCCAGTCCTGGCTGTTTAAATGAGGGAAGAGGCCGTCTTTCCAGTGCTTTACATTAAAGGCATAGGACTCCCATTACATTAAAGGGACCTTCCATACTAGTTACCTTGACTTTTTCTTCTTAAAATGTCCACCCCATGAATTTTTTAAAAATGTTTCTCAGGACCCCCCAAAACCTAGGTTACATTTTTCTTAAAAGATAAATAATGTTTCCAGACAGAGAAGTTATACTTACAAACCCCATAATCCACTGCAGTGGCTCCTTCTCCACTGCTCTGGTGCTAGGTGTCTTTTTGTTCATGGCAGCAGCATTGGAGGCTCATTCTGTAATGGCATTCAACAGTTGGCTGTGACGTCACTGTTTGGCCGTGACTGACTACCTTACCAGAAAGTATTGGGTGCCGCGTGGTGTTTGTTGGTGGTTGTAAGTATAATTTCTCTCTCTGGGACCATTATTTAGTCTTTTAACCAAAACCTAACCTAAGTTTTGGGGGGTCCTAGACATATCAAAAATGTAAATTAAGGGTTGACATACCCTTTAAACATTCCTATCATATTACTCTTACAAAAAGAAGTTTGTTTATAATGTCTATCAGTGCATGACTAGGTGGATGGCCGCATTGTATGCACAATGATCCTTTTTGGATCGCAATGGTCACCATTTTTTTGTAAATTACATGCAATCCAATATTGTGAAAATCGGAGCACAAACATACAGTAACCTGTTGCAATGCATGCATGTCTTTTCACACGTGTTACCATCTGATACAATGTGCCTGCAGATAATTCTTAAATTCATGATCACACAGACCCCTGGTTATCCATAATTTTTAAATATTACTCAAAGAGCAGGTCCAGAACTTGGCCAATGAACACTGAAATTGTGTCAGATTGATTGGTCAGTCCCAAAACACATTGGGTTTGGGGGGTGGAGCAAACAGGACTAACAATCAGAACTCTTAGTGTGTGGCGCTTTCTCGAGTGGTCATTCAGTAAAGACCATAAATTTTCCTCGGCCACAGTAGTCTCCCTATAGGGGAGTCGGCCTCAGTCAAGGAAGACACACAGTCCCAAATATCCTCTCTATGCTGTGTATATGCTGTGTATATGCGGTTGTATAGGGAGAATGCTCAGGAGTGTGTTCCCTGTCTTTGAAACATGACAGACAGGATCTACAGATCCTGTCTGTCATTTTCAAAAATCTGCGATGTGTGTTCCAGTTTACAATAAGCCCAGGAGTGAGTACCAAGTGTTTTAGGTCTTCACCTTATGTACTTTTCTTGGGGGGGGGTGGGTAGGAGCCGTATAATTACCCTATTGGCCCTGTAAAGAATAGACAAAAAAATTATTCTTGTATGTGGTTCTGTGGCTGTAAAATCGTGTAGTCTTGATTTTAGTCTTCTGACAGCATCAACATCAACATTAATAGGATTCCTAGTGTATTTGTTAGATGCAACCATCGTAAAACACACAGGAATTCTATAACATATATATTTTTACATTAGTTTCAACATATTTAGTATTTTTATAAGCCTTAGGATAGGGACATATATATTCTATTATAGATAACATGTCATAAACGTAAAACATGTAACATTACTAATAGCTGCATTTTAAAGACACGTCTAGAGCAAATATGGGGAAATGGAGAGATACAGGATTTGAATTCTTTATTAAATGGGCCATACGCAGATGAGTAACCTTTACCCACATATGCAAAGCGAAGGCTAAAACCAGTGCCAGGAGAAAACCGGCAGAATATTCATTTGTTCTAAATAAAAAATGTTGACTTTTTACTATGTAGAGAGTATCCAGCAGATTTGAATATGTTCCCTGAGGCAGCAGCAGATTTCTAACAGTGTAGGTCATGGTATGGTCTATCATCATTAAATATATAATACACATTTCTGGATTCACAGCAGGATGGATATATTGTGAAATCTCTTTTGCCTAGTGAAACTGTTTTATTACCTCGTAATATATTGCAGAAATAAACATCTGCTTTCCCACAGGGAGATATTTTCTGAGCTTATTTCTTCATATATTCTGACTGTACATTTCTATTACATACTACACACCTCTTACTATATTAACTTCTTTACTCTTTTCTTTCTTCTGTCACATTCAATCTTTGTAACTGTGTAGCCCAAAAATGGGTTTTCTTTTTTTACAGTATCTTCAAAGTCAAACAGTTTGATATGAATTGAAATAACAATATGTAATCCTTTCCTTTGGTTAATATAATGCCCGGGCAATGTAGAGCAGAATAAACGGTAACGTTTACCTTTAAAATCACTTGTCAGAGCCCAAGAGAATTAGAAATGAATTGGTTATGTAGCAAGAGCCCCTATCGCTCTCTATTTCCCTCTTAGGTGATTCATGGTAATATCGTCTTTCTCTGCATAGTGAATAGGGTTAACCCATTCCAGCTTTTGCCAGCTTAAAGTTTCCGTCCTGAAGGAATGCTATCGGGTAGTACTTTGGTTGCGGCTGTGGTGAACCAAGTTTTTACCCACACCACCCAACGGCTGTCACACACACCCACATCGGCTGTCATTTGGGCCGAAAGCACTGCATCACACCCTCGGTTACATCTGTTAACGTGCTTTAGACACAATATTAAAATAGTGGCTATGATAAAAATTATACAATTCAGTGATATAAGTTTGACTTATTCCATTGCCATAAGGATTCATAAACCATTTACAAAATGTAGGGCTGATTTACAATTTAGTGGGTTTTTCGTAAAATACAAGCAGGGATTTTTTTTGTGGGGTGTGGGTTAGGGGCGGGGGCACATCCTCTAAAGGAGCCCCCGCTGGTTGCTGCCCCTGTTCCACTGTACACACATTGTTCTGCATTTCTGTTGCTTGAGGGTGATTGTCTCAAGCTTCTTAGGCATGAAAGTTCTGCACTTCCCTTGCTATGTCTGAATAGAGCATTATAGCACTAGATTTTAGTTTTAAAGAGGCTAGAGGTCCTGTGGTGGTGTAGCCACAGATCAAAGAAGCACCAAAACTAGAGAAAGATCAAAATAATATTTTATTCTGCAGAAAGGGTGTATACAATTAGGTTTCTATCTTATCTCCTTCCTAAAGGATTATCAAATGGGCAATTGTTCCCATGATGAACGGGCATCAACAAATGGCCACAGAGTCATGTGTTGTGTACAGAGAATATAAAACAAATAACACCCAAGATCGCACACACACGCGATTATTGCCCACAGCAGCCATTAATCAGATGCTTGTTCAGCAGGAATCACAGGCAATGTCACTCTTCTGTACGATCCTTTGCCTTATTAGATTCAAACAGATCAGCATCGTGCATACTGGATTAACCATATACACCCCACATAGAAAAAGGGTAAAGGTTCTGTATGACTCCTAAGTGCTCTTCTGTAAAATAAATAAACTCCTTGACAAACTTACCCAACATGTTAAAATCCCTTGCCTCTAGTTTTTTTTTCAACAGAACTATGGTGACATACTCAGACATAGACAGATTTCCAGCAAGATTCATGTCTATGCCTTGCTAAGCATTTACAAGGGTTAATGTGACTCTTAAGACTTAAGAAATGCGGTGACTGCATGGGTTTTGAGGGTTACTATTTGTTAAACCTCCTATACAAAATGTTTATTTTTTCACTACACAGAATCGAGGGTCCCAGGATGTTGGCACTGCTAAAAACGCTGTGGTTGGATAATTTAAGGTCATGTAGTTGAATTATTTGCACAAATTTGATGAATTACGAAAACCGGTTCATCGATAAATATCGAAAAATGTTTCTGTAATTCAAAAATCCGAAATCCGAGAAATCCAAAAAGTCCAAAAAATCTCATTCAGAACTGGATTAAAGACAAGCAAAGCCCATCCCACAAGGCATACATACTTGCCATGATAAATTAATTGTATTAAGATATGCACACCCACCCACAAGGCAATCCAAATTTGCAATGATAATTAATTGTATTTGGTAGAAATACAGTCTCTCTCGCTAGATGTCTAAATAATCCCCAAATATTTTGCAGTCACCAATTAATGTATTTTTCTAATAAATCTAAATGTTAGAATGTAACTCTATTTGACAAGTCTACAACAGTTTCTTTGTTATGAATTTCCTTGTCAATATTTTTTATCCATTGAAAGGGTTACATTTGGAACAATGAATTTCGAATTTTAGGATGAAATTTGCTGTGATAATCCTTACAATGTTTGCAATCAACTGGTTAATTTAACATTCTAGACATATTTTTTTTCTCAATTATGAGAGCTAAACCCAAATATGAACTTTCTGGTTAGCATAAGTTCGAAATTTGTCACCCGTAATTTACCTGCCTTGGAAGTTAATGTTTTGAAAATTACTTTGCATTTATCTAACAAATAAGATTTTACTGATTGCTAGGGTAATAACATCAGTTCAGATACTGAAAAACAGAATAAATTTAAGAAGGAAAAAAAGCAAATATTTAATATACACTGCCAGAAAACTGTCTTAGAAGTCATATAGAAGTGACACCACCAGATCCCATCCCTGATTGGACCCAAAACACAGCTGATTAACTCGGAACTCCTCCTGCTAAGTTTATCCTGATTGCCATCCCTTTGCTATCTTCTAAGCTAGGTACACACCAGCCAATATTTTCAGCCGATCGACCGATCATGGTATTTTCGGTCGAAAATATGGGCTGGTGGTGGTGCGGGTGGCCACGACCAACATCGATCGTTAGTTCATCCGATCGGGACGAACGAACGATTGGACATTCAGAAAATTCGATCAATCGTGCGGTTTCCCTACGGGAACACACAATTGATCATTCGGCAAATTCGCCCGCGACGAATTTGCAGCGATCGACGACATTTGTTCCCGCCGAGTGCTCGCTTGTACAAGCACTGGTTGGGACAAAAAGCCCTCCGTGTTACCCAGCCTTAGAGATGCACCATTGCTTTTGAAAAAATGAGATCATTTGTTCAGCCATCCCACCCTTCCAAAGAGAAAAACAGACTTTGATTTTGGTTATTTTAAAGATTTGATATAGCAGTAGTCTGGTCATCCATCCAAAATGTTGTTACACCAATGATGAGAATGAAACAGAAACTCATAAATGTATAATTCAAACATGGCAATAATGTCCATAATACTATATTAATTTAACACTTACACAATGTATATTTCAGCCTTTATTTCTTATTAAACTTATTTATTTAAACTTAATTTGTCATAAACCCTATATGTTTAATTTCTTTTGATTATTTATATGGCGAAGGACAAAACAATGAAAATCAACTTACTATCTGCTAGTAATTAAGAATGTTTTAAAAAAAATTAAACTTTACTGTATTTACTTCTAGCTTTTTCAATTAGTTTGTCAATATCCATATTAACACTTCATTATCACAGCCCACTGACACTGAAAACTTTCTAGAACAAAAGTTCTACAGTAAATGAGTCCTTAAATGTCAAGCATGAATGCACAATGGAGGAAAAAGTGTAGGCTATCAGGACGTCTTATTTCACGTTAACACTTTAGACTAAAATGGCTAATTATGGCTGCCTTTTACAATATAATTAAAAGCAGTTTTTGCATTAACACTTACAAGTTAGATATTAAACATAATTATCATGGTACTTAGTCAGTCTTTACACAGACACTAAAGTTTGGGGGAAAAAGGTGTAGGGAAAATAATTTATTAGACAGCGTTACTAATGACCCGTAGATAAAACTTTTCTTAAATACAGTGATAGAAATTTAATTTGTTGAATTAAAGACTTTAAACCTTTTATGAGAATGAGTCATGCAGTAACCTATTCTCAGGTGAAACAATGTGATTTATGAAAAGATTTTATATTACATTCAAATTAGATTTTCATGACAATCATACCCAATAACCCAATTTAGGGATTCTGCATACATTTGAAAACATTTTATTTGTTCACTCACTGATATAAAAACATTGGTGAATAATGTATGTACTCAGAGGTGAACGTTTTGTATGATAAGCCCATAATCAGAACAATTACCAGTATTTAAGCAAATTAAAGTTAAATGCTTCCCTTCAAATTAAAACAACTGACATAAAAGGCAATTGAGTTAAGAGTCAAAGCCAGCAACAGACACATAAACATACAAGGTTGCAGTACCTAACATACCAGACATTAATTACTGGGTTTCCTTTAGTCCAGTTGACAATTTCATTATGTGCTGAAATTGTAATATACTACATTTCCAACAGCTTGGCCATAGAAACCATGCATTAGTAAACTATGTACAATTATGATCTCAATCATAAATAGGCCCATCATTTCTGAGTTATACTTTGCCCTAATTATCCTATACTACCAATACTCAAAGAAGCAAAGAAGAACCCTGAAAGTATTAATGAAAATTATGGTTTCGTAATAAAGAGTATGTCCTACTTGTGTTGTGAACTTTTTAGTAGAGACGTCCAAGTTCCGCTATATAAATAAAATAATACAAGCATACATAGGCCAAATTTGGGTATTTTAAACTGACCTTGAACCCCTATAAATTATTTATTCTTACCCTCGACTAAGAACCTATTTACCCCCAGACGAGAGTATTGTCCCACCAAAAGCTGGCACACAAATTGCTATTTTGTAATATTCCCTCTGCCATCTGTTAAAGATGGGCTATACTCAGTCCCGATTAGACTCTCTATACTCTAGAGAGTATAGGCAAGATCATTCAGGGCTGCCTCACACCTAACGATTGTGGTCAGCACTATATTACAGTAAAGGAACTGACAGTGGCTGATCGAAATGTTATCAGCCATAAACAGCTATTTTACCGCAAACTGGTCAAAAATGGTCAAATGTTGTTGTTACCTACTGGACCGCCCCGTAATTTTGTGTGTCCACCTAAAGCCACCTAAATAAATTATGTGATTTGGATACGGCAGCCTGCTGCTGTAAATAATATCTTTATAATCATCACATTGCATTATTAGTAAGTTTATTTACAGACCTATTTACTTTAATTTATTATATTATTATTATTATTATTATTGTTTAAATAGCACCAAATCTTCCATAGTGCTTAATAATTACATGTAACATTCACATCAGGCTTTGCCCCGATGAGCTTACATCTAAGTACACTTATTTGACACATACAACCTATCAGTATGTCTTATGATTGTGGGGGAAACCAGAGTGCCCGGAGGAGGAAACCAACTCAAGCACAAATAAGACGTGTAGATTATATATGATATATATATATTGTAAGGGACACAGTTATGCATATTAACACTTTTACTATATAATATTATATTAGATCTGTAAATAATCCTCATCAATAACAAATAAAAAATGTATATATTGTTTGATAGTGTACAGTAGTGGTGACTCCCGTTCTGTAAACAAACCTAATTTCGATTTGGAGTTGCCGTTTAAAAATCTACAGATTTGCGAAATTTTGAACTTTTCATTTAAAAATAAAATAGGTAGGATGTAAGGGTAGATTTATCATATATAGATACCATATACTGTGCTGGTTACCAGATAGGTAGGATGTAAGGGTAGATTTATCATATATAGATATATATATATCATATACTGTGCTGGTTACCAGATAGGTAGGTTACAGATAGATTATCATATATAGATATATAGATTATCATATACTGTGCTGGTTACCCAGAATAGGTGATGTAAGGATAGATTTTCATATATAGATATATAGATATCAATACTGTGCTGTTACCAGATAGGTAGGATGTAAGGGTAGATTTATCATATATAGATACCATTACTGTGCTGGTTACCAGATAGGTAGGATTGTAAGGGTAGATTTATCATATATGATATATATATCCATATACTGTGCTGGTTATCAGATAGGTAGGATGTAGAATAGTTTATCATATATAGATATATAGATATCATATCTGTGCTGGTTACCAGATAGGTAGATGTAAGGGTAGATTTATCATATATAGATACCATATACTGTGCGGTTTACCGGATAGGTAGGATGTAAGGGTAGATTTATCATATATAGATAATACATATCATATACTGTGCTGGTTACCAGATAGGTAGGATGTAAGTTTAGATTTATCATATATGATATATAGATACCATATACTGTGCTAGTTACCGGATAGGTAGGATGTAAGGGTAGATTTCATATTAGATATATAGATATCATATACTGTGCTGGTTACCAGATAGGTAGGATGTAAGGGTAGATTTATCATATATAGATACCATATACTGTGCTGGTTACCGGATAGGTAGGATGTAAGGTAGATTTATCATATATAGATATATAGATATCATATACTGTGCTGGTTACCAGATAGGTAGGATATAAGGGTAGATTTTACATATATAGATATATATATACCATATACTGTGCTGGTTACCAGATAGGTAGGATGTAAGAATAGATTTCTAATTAGCTATATAGATATCATATACTGTGCTGGTTACAGATAGGTAGGATGTAAGGATAGATTTAAACCTGCTAATTGAGGTTTCTTGATGTGAGAGAGAGGGAATAGAATTTCAGAGATGGGAGCCACAAGAGAAAAGTTTAAGGCGAGAGGAACAGTATGAGGGTCTGTACAGGAGCTGGTTCTGCAATGAGCGGAGGGTATGGGCAGGAAAATATGAGGACACTAGAGAAGAAATATAAGAAAAAGCAGCAGATTGAAGGGCTTCAAATGTTAGGAGAAAGATTTTGTATACGATGTGCTGTTTAACGGGGAGCCAGGTTGTTGTGCGGTACAGAGGAGATTTGGGATCCAGTTTATTAGAGAGAAAAACAATACGTGTGGCAGGGTTAAATATAGACTGAAGGGGAGAGAGGTTGGAAACAGGGAGACCAGTAAGTAGTAGATTGCAATAGCCCAGGCGCGATAGGATGAGAGCATGCATAAGCATAGCGGTGGTTGGGTGATCAGGAGAGAAAGGAACCAGCACATTCTGGCTATATTATGAAGTTTTTGCAACATTATTAATGTGGTTAGAAAAGGAGAGAGATGAATTGAGACAGTTGGTATGTGTGAATTTCTTGTAGGGACATTTCCTCCCCCAGTGCTACTGAGCATGCATGCCCTCACAGAGAGGGGGCATACTAAACCTGAGAAAAACAAGTTCTAGATTGAAGGCATTCAGCAACACACACACGCACCATAGAATAAGTGCTAATTGCATGTATTCATTTATAGATTAAGAGGAGGCAAAGTAAATTTTGCAGTTTCCATATCCTTTAAGGCTGACATAAACAAACCTTTTTTTTAAAGAATAAATCAATGCGGTAAATTGGTTTGACAACTGAAGCTGAAACAGTTTTGGAATAAATGTTAGTTAGAGTAAAGATTCCCTTTAAGCTTTAGTGTTCGATAAACGAATCCAACCTATTTTGTGCCATCTCTTGTATACCAAATGTTCAGCAGCAATACAAGGATTGTGGAAGCAATCCAATTAGGCTAATTTGGAAGGCTTTTCATTCATGTGATCACAGTATGTTTATGTGTAAACTAAAACCCCTTTGTTTATAATGTATACCAGTGTGCAGATAATATGATATTGTATGGGGCCCAGGAATGTGCATTGATTATCTTTTCTATGTTTATAATGTATGCCAGTGTGCAGATAATATGATATTGTATGGGGCCCAGGAATCTGCATTGATTATATTTTCTATGTTTTTATAAGTATGAGCCGGTGCAGATAATATGATATTGTATGGGCCTAGGAATGTGCATTGATTATCTTTTCTATGTTTTATAAGTATGCCAGTGTGCAGATAATATGATATGGTATGGGGCCCTGAGAATGTGCTTGATTATCTTTTCTATGTTATAAGTATGCCAGTGTGCAGATAATATGATATGTATGGGGCCTAGGAATGTGCATTGATTATCTTTCTATGTTATAATGTATGCCAGTGTGCAGATATATGATATTGTATGGGGCCAGGAAGGGCATTGATTATCTTTTCTATGTTATAATTATGCCTGTGCAGATAATATGATATTGTATGGGCCTAGGAATGTGCATTGATTATCTTTTCTATGTTTATAAGTATGCCAGTGTGCAGATAATATGATATTGTATGGGCCAGGAATGTGCAGATTATCTTTTCTTGTTTATAATGTATCCAGTGTGCAGATAAATATATTGTATGGGGCCCAGGAATGTCATTGATTATCTTTTCTATGTTTAATGTATGCCAGTGTGCAGATAATATGATATTTGTATGGGCCCAGGAATTTGCATTGATTATCTTTTCATGTTTATAATGTATGCCAGTGTGCAGATAATATATTTGTATGGGGCCCAGGAATGTGCATTTATCTTTTTCTATGTTTATAATGTATGCCAGTGTGCAGATAATATATGATTGTAGTGGCCTAGAATGTGCATTGATTATCTTTTCTATGTTTATAATGTATGCCAGTGTGCAGATAATAGGATATTGTATGGGGCCCAGGAATCTGCATTGATTATATTTTCTATGTTTATATAAATGTTCAGCAGCAGTAGAGAAATCTTTCTCTAGATACAAGAGACACAAAAGCAAACGCTAGTTACTAAACTTTAGAACATTTATAACCAATCTATGTTGTTTTTTATCCTCTACAGAGGCGACCATTTTAAGCTACGATGGAAGTATGTTTATGAAAATCCAGCTTCCTGTGGTTATGCACACCGAGGCAGAAGATGTGTCTTTGCGCTTTCGTTCTCAACGTGCCTATGGCATATTGATGGCTACCACCTCTAGGGAGTCCGCAGATACACTGCGCCTGGAACTGGACGCAGGGCGTGTGAAACTAACGGTTAACCTAGGTAACATTTATCACAATACATAGCCCATGCTTTCTTTCATTTCTTTTGGCTATGATTATCATCCATTTTTTTTTTCTGTTCATCATTTCTAGTATTTACATTTTGAAGCCTTTCATTTCTGCTTGCTTTATGTATGGCAAAACATGGTTAAAAAAGAGAAGCCATGATAGTAAATATATAAAAACAGAAAGAGGTGAAGACATCAGTTTGGGGTACACAATGGTAACTGAGGAATACAAAAATATTACTGAGGGATACGTTACACAAAACTACAAAACTCATGTAATCACAGGACAAAATGTGTCTAAATCCATTGTGTGGGCTCTTTATATGTAGAACATCTATTTCCTGCATTCTGTCTGCTTCAGAAGGCCTCAACATAACCCAACTAGTATTTAAGCTTGAACGCTCTTAACATATCTCATATTTTGCATGAATTTCTCTTTTTCAACTACCTTAAATGTTCAAAAAATTCATTATTTTTTTTTGATTGCTGTTTTTTTTTTTGTGTGTGTGTGTTTTTGTGCTGTGTCCGATATGAATATAAACCTTCAATGCCAAAAGTCTGCGGCCCTTAGCAAACAGTCTGGTGAATACAATCCACACAATCTCTCTCCTAGAAGACAATTTAATATCCTTAATTTTGTGTATAGAGATAATAAATAAAGAATGAAATCCACTAACCTAAATGACACAAAATGTGCCTTTCCATATTAGCCCTATATTTAATAATGACCACAAGGACTACTGTAACCCGAGAGTAATTTTAGAAGGAAGGAGAAAATGGGTAACACCGTTGTATTGACATTGACATCATTCACTGGATATCAAGCACTAAAATACCAATAAATTACATGGTGTAAAAGTGCATTGATTAATCCATTTTACTGCAACATAGATTCTCTAAACCAAAGGAAAAACTCTCGAAAAATACTACTTTGCTTCCCTCTTGTGGCCAGTGGGAAGTAATTCCCTTTTAACGGTGAAATGAAGAAGAATAGATAATAACCCTACATGTACAGCAACGTTGTTCTGTGGACAGAGGAGTTGTGCTTGTTTTGGTCCCAGACTGTTTGCCACCACTTTTCTGATGCGGTTGACGACACATGACAGACTATTCTACATGGAAACAAAATCTCCTCAAAGGCATGGACTCAAGTCAGCCTTGCCAATAGGTGATGGCTTATCTAATTGCAATTCTTCGGGGAATTTATAAATTATATGCTGAATGGGAAATGCTTAGCTTTGAGATGCCATTCCCAGGAATGTAAAATCCTCCATAAATCAAGATATTTATAGATTTGTATGTATAGTCAATGGTAGAACAGAAAGACCTGGATAGGTCTGTGGGCCAATCCCTTTGAGGCCTGCACAGGTGGTGCAAACTGGTATTAACTACATTGTGCACAGTGCGTAGGTGTCTTTTGCAATGTCGGTGCAATGAAGGAGTTAAACTCATGCTAACCCATTCAATAGTGGATACTGTGAGTTAAACCATTTATTTATATTGGCATGGTAAATGAGGCCCTAAGAATCTACACTCACATTTAGCATATACTGGATGTTTACACACACACACACACACACACACACACACACAGATAGAATAGATAGATAGATAGATAGATAGATAGATAATAGATAGATAGATATATAGAAAATAGATAGATAGATAGATAGATAGAAAGACAGACAGACAGACAGACAGACAGACAGACAGACAGACAGACAGACAGACAGACAGATAGATAGATAGATAGATAGATAGATAGATAGATGGAGAGAGAGAGAGAGAGAGATAGACAGACAGATAGATAATAGATAGATAGATAAA
The DNA here is from genome assembly GCA_019447015.1 of Hymenochirus boettgeri. Lineage (NCBI taxonomy): Eukaryota > Metazoa > Chordata > Amphibia > Anura > Pipidae > Hymenochirus > Hymenochirus boettgeri. Next base: position 13,331,669 of record CM033473.1, on the reverse strand, counting down.
TAGTTAGATAGATAGATAGATAGATAGATAAAAGATAGATAAAAGATAGATAGATGATAGATAGATAGATAGATAGATAGATAGATAGATAGATAGATAGATAGATAGATAGATAGATGATAGATGATAGATGATGATGGATAGATAGATAGATAGATAATAGATGATAGAGAGAGAGAGAAAGAGAGAGATAGATAATAGATAGATAGATAGATAATAGATAGATAGATATATATATAATAGATAGATAATAGATATATAGATATATAGATAGATAGATAGCTAGATAGATAGATAGATAGATAATAGATAGATAGATAGATAGATAGATAATAGATAGATAGATAGATAATAGATAGATAGATAGATAGATAGATAGATAGATAGATAGATAGATAGATAGATAGATAGATAGATAGATAGATAATAGATAAATAGGTATGATTTTTTTTTTGGGGGGGGGCAGATTTTTTCCATGTAAAAAAACGGTCCTATAATTCAGCATATTTCAAAGCCTTTGAGGATGAACATTGCTGTTGAAGATGTCAGATTCTAGCTTGGCATGCTATAAACCCCATTGTGACGGAGCAACTTTCATTTAATTTTTCAATACATTTCTGCTCTTGCACATATGGGGAAAATGTTGCTCCCTAACTAGATCTTCCATCTTTGACTGACAGAATAATTTTCCCTTTGAGTTTGTCTCCATGTAGCACTGTTTGAAACGGCCATTGGTAACAGATCCCTTTGGACCTTTAAGACATTTTCTTGGTAATTTAATTAAGAAACAATGGCCGAAGTGCATGTGTCTGTCCCCGGAAGGGTGGACTGTAAGTTATATTGTGGATGTCTGCAGCTGATACCTTGAAGGATAAACTTTCATTTTTCATCTATTCTTCCCTATCTAGACTGTAACAGGATTAACTGTAATTCCAGTAAGTGACTGTTCAACATTTTTTCCTTTGCCTTACTTTAATGTTATCTAATATAAAATGTTTATAAGAAATATGTATTTTGTTAATGAAAACAATACTTTAGTTAAAGGAAAGTGATATATGTCAAACCTGCCAAGTTGAATGTGATATTGTGATGAATAAACATGTGGGGGGATATACGATATTCTACTGTAAATCCCGGGTGCAGGCAAATGGCTTGTGCAGTTGGTTCCTCCTGAATTTGCCCATGTTAAACATCTGCAGTTCCTAGTCAATGAGTTCTGCTTTCTGGCATGGACTAACAACACAAGTTATTTGCTTAAACCACGTTAACAAAAAAAAAAGAAACATAAAGGACAGATCAAGGTTAACAGATATAAATAAAGGGATATGATATTAAAATAATAAAAAAATAAAGATAGATAGATAGATAAATAGATAGATAGATAGATAGATAGATAAATAGATAGATAGCAGTACACAAAATGTATTAGAGCACTCACAGGTCTTGTGAAAATTCAAGTGTTTATTCCATACACACAGCAAATGGCAACGTTTTGGTCTGGTGCTTAGGACCTTTATCAAGCCATAGATAGATAGATAGATAGATAGATAGATAGATAGATAGATACAAAAAGCCGAATAGATACTGCACTCTATTGCAAAAGATGAATGACATGGTGGCAACATTTCGAGGTTGGCCACTCCCTTTCTCAAGAGAGTGCAGTATCTATTCAGCTTTTTGTATGCATATAAAGGGATGCAGACTTTCCCTTTAAGCTACATGCACCTCGATTTGTACTTTGGATGTTGTACCTACCTGGAAGTGGTGATCCAATACCTATATTTCAGGTTTTATATAGATAGATAGATACAGGGCAGGGTCACACTCACACTTTTATTGAAACAAACTAACACACCACGCTATACCTTAAATGTGTTTATTATTATTATTTATAATTTAGATAATATCAGTTGAAATCATAGATCGGACATGCTGGTAGATCATGGCTGATCATGCGGTATTCAATAGGACCCATAGTTGGTTAGGTTAAATATTGACTATATCACTTTTAATTTAATCGATAGATACATCAATCAAAAAAATCTGTCAGCTAAAATTATTGGAGAGTTTCTTTGTTTCAACCCTTTTAGGCTAATAGAGTTAACCCCTAATTCTGATATAAATGCTTGGCTAGGAATGCTCACTTTTGGGGTTCACCGTCCATCATTTACTCCAGGGGAATCTCTAAGTGTGTAGTGTGTAGTGTATGTAAATACATACACTACACACTATGATCATTAGACAGTGTTTATAGTATTATTTAATCATTTGACAGTGCTATATATCATATCGTATATATTGTTTTTATGAAACGTTATTCCCTATTGTAGAATAGGGACTGTGAGTTCATGTCAAACTATACATGACCTGGCACAGTATTAAAACCAAATATCATAATATGATTATTAAAATAAAAGTCAAGCTGTTTTCTGGATGGAGAAATAAGTCCAACAGATATATTATTGATGTCATTTGATAGAACTTTTTAACTTTATTCATTTTCCAAAGTTTTATTCCAGTAAATCTATCTGAATAATTTAATGAGTATAAAATGTTATATTATAACACTGCTACTCGTTAAGTACATTAGTGACAGACTCTATTTGCAGGGATCCCTTGCACTAAAGAGACCGCATATTGAGATCTAATACTATCACACTATTTCTGACCCTTTTTGCTACTGTCTGACATCACCAGAGACCTGCCAACTAGACACACAAACAAAATAACAAAAGACAAGTGTGCAGGAGGACATTGTCATGTGACGTACTGCTTCCTGTTCATCCTATTCTAATAACTTTCTAATCACTACACCAAACCAATTAATTTCTGCCCCCTGCCTTTTCTACTCATGTGCCCCTCTATGCCAGGATGACTCTCATCAATGCAAATAGGCCAAAATGAAAACACAGTCCCCACTGGACACAAATACAAACAAACAAAAATTTCTGGAAATGTTAGCATTGATAAATTATTATTATAGATTATCCAGCTATCTAATGACATATAAAGCAATAAATATATTATATTTTTGAATTAATATAAATATTTTTTTTTCTTTAAAAATACTATTCCTACCGACCTAGGATTCTTTCAAAGCTTTCAAAGATCCACTATTGCCACAACTAACAGTTTACCACTCACAACTCTGTGCCATGTTTGTTCTGTATCTCTAGCTAACATTAGGACCGAGCACCGAACAATGAACTGTCAGCCATTGCAAGAGTGGAAAAGTGAGTTAGGTAGGAAAGGGCTTCACTTGCTCCCTCGGTAATAGACTTTCAAATTAGAAATGATTGTTAAAGTCCATTTTTTTAACCCTTTAAATAGTTCCAAATATCTTAATTGGCTATATAGCATTTTAGTGTCTTGCTCACTAGTCTTGAACTATAAAGTAGTGGACAGAGAAGATGCATTCACATTGGTATATTTTAGTGTGTGGTCCCATGTTGTAGCTCTAACTTTCTAAATGATATAGTAAACATCCACATTTTTAAGGTACATGGAGAAGAATTCTATACTAGACTGTAACACAATAAGGAGTTTTAGGATAGTTCATGCAAATACGTAAACAATGAATACTTTCGATTGCAACTCAACCAACAGAGAAAAAAAAATCAAGAAAAATGTACAATGTACAGTGTAGTAAAGAAATAAGAAAAATCTTGCTTCTACAAGGGGTCCATTGTTCATCCCTGCAGAGACCACACAAGAAATGGTGATGTAAAACAATGGGGGGAAAAACAAACACACCAGGAGTATTCATCAGTTGTGAAGCTGGGTAGAGACTTTAGAGGGACCTTCAAAATGTAATTTTTAATGTGAACTGATTCACTAGTGAAAAGAATAGTAGTTTAGCCATATCTTACATTTCAACTATCTGCACAGCATATTGTCTTTGCCTTAAACAAAAAACTTCAAGTTGTTAAAGGACAACAATATCAAAAAATAACATTACCCCCATTACATGTCCACACTTCCAGCAGCTGAAATCACTTACTCTCATTTACAACCGTGCTGCCTTCCGTGAGATATCACACAGCAAAGATGAGTGCTAAAATCCCACCTCCTAGAGGGCCAATGTCATATCACTTGTCATTGACTGGTGGGAATGTCTGTTACAACCTCTCTTCTCCTCCTCTGCCAGTCAAGCAAACTTGAACTGTTCAGTTGCTAGGATACAGCCTACATAATCAAGCTAATCAAGGATGGGTGGATGAGTGTTTTCTCACATGCTAGTTTTGAGTGACAGTTACAGGCAGACAGAATTGTTATGCCCCCTTCACAGCATGGCTAATTGAAGGCAGGGAGAAGCTCGAAATCAGGAAAAAATATATGGGGAGGGCTGCACACCTTTACTCTTTTTGAAGCAGTTTAAAAAAAATGCATTGAGGCAATACAGTTATCTTTAAGCACAATAACATCATTGAAAAATTCTATAAACTTGCACAAAAATACAGGGGCGAAACACAGGTTATAATTGAACAATTTTGTAGAATTTTTATTTTTCACAACTTTTGACGCTTTGAAGAAGATTAGGGAGAGAGAGAGACCCAGAAGTCAAGCCTTATGACAAACCTAATTTTCAGATTAACATTTCCTAAGAAAAAATGCAATTAGTGCCAGGTCAACAGGGTAACAAAGCTATACCTTGTGCTACATTACAAAATGACAGCCTGTAGAAAACTAATTAAAGAAATGCAGATGCAGTGTTAACTGGGGTGGTTTAATAAAATTAATAAAGTAACTCAATAAAAACGTTATAAATACTCCATGGCATTAATAACAAGACTAAACATGTATTTCCCAGAAAGTCATTGCAAATTATTTTATGGAATTTTTTTTCCTGTGCTTTAAAATTATTAACGTTGTCTTTGTTATTCTCCATTTGAGAATTGTTTTGTGCTATAATTATGCCATGTTGGTGGAGCAGTTGCCTATGTTTGGTAGGCTATCATTGGTATGGAAGTCTTGTGTGTTTTGTGTATTACTATTTCCCGAATAAAAAGCATTAACAGACAAAAATGTGTGCAGCAGTGTCTACAGCATAATATATTACTATGTGGGGGAAGCAGCCTTGTGATTTTCTAAAATGGTTCCTCAGAATCCCTAATCAAGCTCCTTTAAAGGTTCATTCCTACTAGTGAACTACAATTGGCCTCTAAAGAGTTCTAAACCAAATGTCTCTCCACAAGTAGCAGACGCTTGTTCACGGTGATATAAGAATCAATGTGCAGAGTAGGATAAAATTCTGTTTCATTTTTTGAGAAGCCTCCTGGTTGTTTCCAAGGGCTATATTCAATGAGCCACAGTATCGCCAACTTAAGATACCGGGGGTTATCATAAAAGTATGATCGCAGCTGTAAATATACGGCCATGGGTGTACATTGACAAACATATTGAATGTTCGTACAATGTCATGCAGTAGTGTGTGGGCGATCGTACAAGTACGATTGTCCATTTATAAATAAAGCCCTAAATCTTTTTTTTAAAGGGCATGTCCATCCCCAAACTAAAATTTAACCCACTACTGACCCCACTGTGTAGTGTTAAAAAATCCTTACATTACACCTTTGCTCCTTTTGGTTCTCCTGCAGTGCCTGTTCAAAGTTATCATCCTGGAGGACTCTGGCATGTGCAGGGGAGGCCCCCTCCTCCCTCCCTCCGGATCCCTCTACCCTGCACCCAACCATTTGTGAAATAGACATACCATTGTACATTCCCTCTACGCTCTGCATAGCCAGAAGCCGCATCTGTGATTGGCTGACTCTCTGACAATCACAGATATAGCTGCCAGTTTGGCCCCTAATTACAATTTCTGGGAAGAGAACAGACAAACAATGGTAAGTCTATTTCAAACAAATAAACATGGTGGTTGGGGGTGGGCTGGGGTGCCCTACACTTCAGCAAATTATTGTTTTAGGGGTTGAGATAACTTTTAACTTCTACTATGGGAGGCCTAGTACACAAATGCCAATCTCAGCACAATTCTGGTTTCCAACTAACATGCCACAATGGATCATTTGTTTACAGAAATACAAATAAAAATTGTAACTTTACCAGCAAAGTAACCAAATTAGCTAAAAAATTTAATGTGAATGATTAGTCGGCTGGTAAATGTCAGATTAAATACAAAATACAAATCAACATCAACCTGTGTGTTAAATATTATAAAGGGTGTTTTGTTCTAATGTTTCATATGTAGCATATTTGTAAGGGTAAGTTCAGCTCAAATACATGTGCTTTGAAGAACAAAAACAGTATTTCCCCTTAAATAAATGCTTCAGAAATACCGACATCCTGTTTGCAGGACCCTAATACTGTATGCTATGGTCTTGCCCTTGACTCAGCCCCAGTAGAGATCTGACCCTGGTTGACCCATACAACAGCCAATCAGTAGAGATGTAATGTGGTTTCGAATAGAACCCAGTTTTGAATCGAATCTGAGGGTTTCGAATTCCCACCGAAACTTGCGGAACTCCCGAATTTCACGAAACCCGGATTTTTAACATTTTTGTTTTTTATTGAAAAATCGAAAGTAGACGATTATCGAAAATCGAAAGTAGACGTTTTTAAAAAATTTAAAATTTAAAGTAGACGATTTCTGAAAATCAAAACTCGAATTTTCCGAAATTTTTGAAAATTCACAAAACGGAACGGAGCTCAACAGTTTCGAACATCTCTGCCAATCAGTAGAAACTACTGTTAGGAACATTCCAAGGAAATGGTGCCTACTGGGAAGAAGAAGGTCACTTATTACAACAACAAAGCATAGCAAATAGTATTCAACCAATGAAAATGGAAAAGAATTTATAGAATACCTAGGTATTTGTGATATTATCTAGGAATTTAAGAATTTAAAAAATGCTGATATTTTCCAATGAACTTCCTATTTCAAAGGTAAAGTGTGAATATAAAGAAGGAGTATTCACTTTTATGAGACCCCTCACTGACTTACTTTGCAGCTTCTGTCATCTTGAATCCTTCTGCAAATCTCCCAATCGTGATGAGCTTAACTTCTAGCCTGTCACACGACAGCCAGGGCTGGTATGGCATACTTTGTCTTGTGCTAGAGTATGCTGATTGGCCACTGCAGTTTGGCACATGATGGTATTGTGGTCACATGGCAGCAATCCTAGTGCGATCAAGAGATTTAAAGGGCATCTATAGTGGAAAAATTATTTTTTTTCCCTTCTTTCTATGTGTTCTATACTTCCCCCCAACCCCCAGAGTACCTTTATTTTGTTCAGATTCCACCTCTGCCCTGAGATATACAAATTAAAAGAAGTGAAGATTTCAATACACCACTCCTGCTTAAGCTGTCAATCAAATCCCCAAACAGCATGCCAGTGTAGTGTGTAGGTTTACACAGGATTTAAGTCTCCCAATGACTCCTTCCTTCTCAAAAATGCTTGGCAATTACTGGGTTAAAAACAAGTAAAGGGAAGAAGTCCCCCCCTCTCCGCAAGCTTTCACCGATTTATTGCCTGTCAAAGGGAGACCAGGCTGCAGTGATTCAGGACTCGGTCTCTCCAAACTCCCCCCCTTCCCCCCTCCCATTCCTTACGTAGCACTATCTTCAGAACAACCAGAAACTTCCCCTCTACAGGATTATATACTGAGGTTTTTTTTGTTTGTTTACAAAGGTTAGAGTGATGCGTTATGTGTAGGAGGATTAATGCACATTAGCGGCTTGTTTCACAGACTTAATTTACAGCCGGACTCAATGAACGGGGGAATGACCGGGGAGGGGAGGGGGAGTGGGGAGCCCTGCAGTAAATCAGACTGTGTGCAAACATGGAGCCACAGAGGAAGGTAAGAATAAGGCAGAATACACTAACCTTTTTTATGTCTAGATTGGAGCAATGTATAAATTTCACTATAGATGCCCTTTAATAAGACAGATGTTTTGGAGAGAGGTGTAAAAAATTCCCAGCCTTCCTAAAAATTCTGCTTTAGCTCTACTTTAAAAGAGAATTTGCTCCAAAATTATATATCTTCTGCCTTGAAAAGTATCTTGCAGTATCATATTAATATTTTATTTAAAAGGCTGGGAATTTCTAATTATGGGAGGAAAACACATTTACCAACTTCAGTAATAGCATTCAAGATCCTTTGTATAAAAATTTCATGTTTTTGTTTCTGTTCTTTGAAGAAATACACAGCTTGAGGCAGACCGTTTATTTTTATGTTTAGATTTCCTTGATGAATATCCTGTATGCTCTAATTTGCCACCTGTTTGGTGACATATTTTTATTCAGACAACCCTCTTTAAAATATTAAATGCATATTTCACATAATAATATATAATTGCCTGATGATTTGCTTTTTGGCAGTGGCTTTTGCAAAGCCCAGGTAAATAATACATTTTAAATGTAGCTCATTTTTGAGCACAAAACAATCAAATGAAACTCGTTATGATTCAGTCGAGTTATTCCAAATGAGAAAATAACTGTTTTACTGTAATGACTCTGTCCTTGGGCAGCTATCTCGAACACTCGTGAAATGCAGACCAAGAGCCGTACAGTTTATCAATTCGTGCCAGGAAATTGGAAAGTTGACATCAAAAATTTCAGGCTTTGCAACAAAAGTTATTGACAATTCATAAGGTTCCTGTGGGAACCACACAATTGGATTGTGGATTATTCGTGATGAATCATATGAAGCTATGTAAGCAAGGAACAATTTGCTAATTCATATCCTGGAAATGGAAATTAAGGAATTATTATTTTTTAAATCATTTGTTCAAATAACATGTAATAATGTATTCTACATATTATCTTATTTTCTTAAAAAATCAATAGATTTAATATATTTTACTATGGTCAGTAGTGAGCTGTTATTTCAGGTTTTGCAATTGTTCCTGTTTACAGGACACACCCTTATTGGCTGTTGGATCAGTCAAAGTTGGTCTTATTTCTACTAAGCAACTAATTCGCCCCACAGGCTGAGACCAGGGCAAGACCATAGTGGAAACTATAAGGTGTCCTGCATTCAGGTTCAGAACTTTGGAAGCATTTATTTATACACAGAGAAATCATTGAATGGACAGATTAAAGGGTATCTCGACGGAGTTCGTATTGCATGCGCATACAGGAAAAACTGCGTTGGAACCTGTCAGAAGATCAGCTGAGGAGCGCGAGACTAGATAAGTTCTGAATCTTCTCTCCTGGCTCCTGCTGGTTTTATTAAAAAAGGGAGGTAAGACACAGCTCTTTTACCTCCCATTCATCAATTAAACCGAAACCCCCAGTTTACCTGGTGGAGATACTCTTTAAGATTAGTGGAATGAGAAATTCATATCTGGTTGTGTTTTTACATAAAATAACTGTTTCATTTACTTAGTTTATTGAGTAAATGAAACAGTTATTTTGATTCGATTCAAAACTGGGTTCTGTTCGAAACCACATTACATCTCTACTGATTGGCTGTTGTATGGGTCAACCAGGGTCAGTAATGCTAAAAGTTACATTGCTTGCACAATTTAGTTTTACTGTTTTTATTTTCTTGTTACTTTGCCAAACCCCCTTGAAATAACTTTGCTGTGCTTTGTCTTGTGCATGTTTAATATTGAATTGGTAGCATTTTTAGTAATATAATATAAAAAGCCTTTTTGAAGTTGGGTGTGTGATTAAAGGGTGATGGTGTCCATCAACTTTTATTATGTGTCCTGTAAACCCTAGGGGAAGTTTGCAAGGGGGGGTGGGGGGTCCTGGGCCATAGTGCATTTTTTTGTTGAACTTTGCTTAACAAAGCACTCTTGCAGACCTGAAATATGTAGCAACAGTATTTATTTAACAGTGATACACACAGGGAGATTCAATAAAAGTTCTTATCATTAAAAATGGTGCTAATTCTGCCCCAACCAATCAGATCTTATATAACATTTGAAAGCTAACATCTGATTGGTTTGGGGAAAATTAGCAGCATTTTTAACAATAAAACTTTTTATTGGATCACCCTAGGTATGCTTGTGAAGGTTCTTAATCATCCAGGTCATGGAATATCTGTGGCATTCAGTTAGATCAATTGGACTTTGCTATATGCTATATTTATGCTATAAATACACAAATGCCACCAATGGGGAAGCGAGACAAGAGAAAGAACATGGTCAACCCATATGTAGAGGGGTCCTCAGAGAAATTAAGTAGACTTTTCAAATGACACAGTATCCCTGTCTGGTTTAAAGCCAACAACACACTGAGGCAGCAACTGGTGCATGCAAAGGACCCAATACCAAAACACAAAAAGAGCAACATAATATACGCAGTGCAGTGCAGTAAAGAGTGCTCTAATTTGATGTGGGGGAGACCAATCAGCAGCTGCACCAATGTATATCCCAGCATAGCCATTTCCTCAGGTCAGGACAAGCCGAAGTTTCTGCATCTTCAAGGAAAGGGATATATGTTTAAAGATTGTAATGTCAACATCTTGGCCAAGGGATAGGATAGGTTCAAAAGAGGTGATAATGAGGCAATTTATGTGAATATTAAGAAACCAAGCCTGAATAGATGTGGGGGGGATCAACCATATTTTTTTGCCAAATATAATGCTGTTTTTACGCCTTACGCTGGGCAGTTTTGATAACAACTCTTAACTACAATGCAATCAACAACTTGCATTAAAGAGGTCCCTAAAAACTTATTGTTATATGACAAGCTTCTCAACTAAATAAATGGTTAGTCAATAGAAAAAGTTTCACAGTACTTTTTTTTAACATCTATATATTGGACCAATACGGCACTACAATACTTTTCTATACAATTCTTGTACAAGTCACTCTAACTTGAGAAAGCCAGTCGGATGACTAGCCAAATGTCTTAAAGAACTAAACTAAAAAAGTCTAGCTGATCTAACTGAATATAGAGAGCCACACTGTGCAACATCACCTCACTTCTTTACTGTGATAATACTGTTACTGCTGAGGACAGTCGGGTATTATAGAAGTAGACATGATTACATGCAATCCAGGGTAGCCAAAATGTTGTGGATAAAAAAATCCTAATATCTGTGCTGAATAGTGATAACAATCACCATAGACATCACTTTAATCATTCATATCCCATCTGATTGAAAGACATTCTAATACCAGAAGGCCCAAGTGAAAAGTTTCATCTAGAAAACTTGAAATGTCTATTTTTCAGCCAGATCAAGAGCGAAGATGGGAAATGTCATTTTACTAGCTTGGAAAGGAAAAAAAGACAGTTCAAGTTTAATGGAAACTTGTGGTTCACTTAAAACACAAAATAATCTTTGATTCTTATCTTTTTACATGGATTGAGTTATTGTTTCAGACATAGAAAAATGGGCACCATGCAATTGTAGGTTAAATAAAAGGTGTAAAGGGTCAAGAAATATACAGTAAGAAGAAAAAGCTTGATACCTCTATTTTCATGGCTCCAGAAAATTGTTTTTTCCTGGTTTCAACTTAGATGATTTTATTGCAGTCAAAGTATTTGGAACAGTTATTACAGTATGTTTGACTGTAAAGTCTAGCTGAGATTTGCCTCATTTTCATACCATTTAAACTGAGACTCCTTAGTTGAGCTAAAAATTAACCATTTTTGAATTTCCAATTGTCACAGGTACATGTAATATGATTATTGTGTTTTGCACAACTCAATTTAAATACACAACAGGGGCGTAATATGGTCATGCAAAAAGGCAAATAGCAAAAAGACTAAATTAAAAAAAAAATTAATATTTAGCTTCTAATTTGTTTCACTACAGGCAGACCCCTGGCTACCTACATCTGACTTACATAGAGTACAACTCCTACTTATAAACAAAGCAAATGGAGGGGCATAAAGGCAAATACTGTACAATGTGAGGGTCTGCAGGAGCGTTCAACCAGGTGGTCCACTGGTGGTTGGCTACCCACCACTGTTAAATGGACCCCCAACCCCACTGGTGGTTGGCTACCCACCACTGTTAAATGGACCCCCAACCCTCACCCTTACCCACCTTGTGCTGTACCAGAAGCAGCTATTAAAAACAGTTGATCGCAAATCTGTATGACACTGCAATCTATTTTTAAAAACGCTGCAAACATCTGTCTTAGTTGCATTTTAATAAATAATAAGGTAAATGAACCTGTTCCAACTTAATACAAACTCAACTTAACAAAAAACCTATAGAATCTGGTTTATAACCTGGGCACTGCCTGTATTGCAGCAACAACAATTATATACTTTTTGTACAAGAAATAACAAATAATTTGTGTGATTTAGTGCTTTGAAATCTAAATGAAACAATATTTTATGTAATTTCTTGGGGCAAATCGTGGATCCTGAATATGCGTTTTTCCCCTAAGGGGCATGGTCATCAAAATATAATCTTGAATCTTTAAAATATGAACCACTAGAGTACCTAGGATGCCTATACTTTCCCCCAAACCCCTTAGGTTATATCCTCCTTGACTCATGGTAGAAATAAAGGGTTCTTGAGTATTCAAGCAGAGCAATCTATTATTTATTTAAGTGTTTCTCCAAGGAAGTAGAATCTGACAAAAACCTTTATTATTTATTGTTGCAACCTTACACATGATGCCAGACATTAGATTAAAAATAATAATAATAATAATAATAATAACCATTCCAAACCTCATAAAGAAGGAGGTGCTGTTGAATATGTTTTTCTTATTTTCAAATTTTAGAAACATCTAATCTTTATTCGTCGATCTGTCTAGAATATCATATACTTTGTGTCAGTATATCACCACTTATTTTAGGTGCCTCCTCATTTCTGGTGGGTGTTAAAACTTCATAACTGATTCCAGAACAATTTCTCTCTTTTTTTTATATTTTATTTTATAACAAAAATGTAACACTGTTTTAACAATAGTTTTTTGCTGAACCAGTCCAGGAAACGCAAAATATCTTGTTATGGGTTTTTTTAAAAAATGATTGTGATGTAAAATAAAGAGCTCCATTTGTATTTGATTGAGTGCTTACTGCAAGAGGGCTTGCAGGGAGTACTACCATACCAGTACTACCATACCAGTACTACCATACCAGTCTGTTTAGTATAGTTTAGTATAGTGTGGCAAGAAAAGAGTGCCACCCCAACTACAAATTGTGATCAACCAGTAAAAAGCAGAACCCAAGCAGATGTTCCCCTTTGTGATTCAGACAGAATTTGATAATCAACCTTTTCACTAGAGCTGGGATCCTGTTCTGTCTCACACCCAGATCTGACATGGAACCCCTCGGTTCCAAAATCCGAATTTTCCATCAAAAACTTCAGAGTTCGGAACGTATTTTTGAGGGTTACCGAATGTACAAGGCTATTTTTGGTAGCCCTCAAAAATAAACTTTAACGATCTATAACCCTCGAAAATACTATTTGAAGTCCTGAAGTAAGTCCCTGAAGTAAATTTTCCCGAGTTCCACAAATCACTTCCGAGTTTTGGCCATCTCTTCTTTTTACCACTCAGTTTCTAATTTACCATCTTCTTAGGATAGAACACTGCACTATTGTTATGGCTATTACCCTTTAAAATAAAGCATGTTAATTGTAAAATTTCAAATCCCGAAAATCTACAAAATATCACAAAAATGTTGGTGAAACAAACTTGCATAGTTTCATCCATCTTTTACTTCAAAAGAGCATCTCCACTATTAAAACAAACAAAAAAAAAAAAGGTCACTTGTCAGTTACTTGCCCCAAACCTCAAATGATATATTCAGAAATGTATAAGCATTTACAAGCAGATATTTAAGATAATTATTTCATACATGCTGGCAGAGAAAGCTAGGTCCTCCCTCCATGGAGTCAATCAAAGCTGTGATTGCCAACAACAATAATAGACTGCTGTTTCTCTGCTGCCACTTCTGCACATGTGGAAGTTTAGAAAAAGCTCATTGAGCAGAGAGAGTAGGTAGAATGCCAGAATGGAAAAGAACATATCAATAAATATCTGTTTACAAATGCATGTAATAAACTGGTAAAAATAGCTGTTTGGGTGGACATGCTCTTTAAAGTGTTCCCTTTCATTACAACATTCTCAGTAGGCAAATAGGGGCATATCATATGTCTATTGAACAACTGCTAAACAAGGTGATATTTCAACCTGGCTGACCAATATTTTGGTTGACAGACCGATATCAGTAAAACCTTTTCCAAATAGGAGGAAAGTTTGAAAGTTTGATTGGAGGTGCCAGTAAATTTCACCAGTCTTATATGGACATCAGAATCGATCATGCCAAAATTATAGGTGGCAGCTATTTTTGCTGTGACTGATAAATTATGCCCTGGGCTAGTAGCCAGGTTAAAAGAATCTGTGGCAATTATGTACCCTGGAAAATCCCAATTAGCATATCACAGCCAGGTGTTAAGGGCGTGATTGGATAGTGGCTAAGAGGTGTTATAGGAATGCCCAGGGTAAGGTGTCAAAACAGCATTGTACATGGCAGACAGTTGGTGTTGAACCCCCCCACCTCTATTTAGGCTTGTACAATGCTGGTAACCCCAGTCTGTAAGGTCCTAACTTCTAACATTTTTTACTTTAATTACTATTAGTAAACTTTTGCATTTCTCATACTTGCATACTGAATCAATATAGCAGGCTTTCTCACTTCCCCCCAGTCCTGGCTGTTTAAAATGAGGGAAGAGGCCGTCTTTCCAGTGCTTTACATTAAAGGCATAGGACCTCCCATTACATTAAAGGGACCTTCCATACTAAGGTTACCTTGACTTTTTTCTTCTTAAAAATGTCCACCCCATGAATTTTTTTAAATGTTTCTCAGGACCCCCCAAAACCTAGGTTACATTTTTCTTAAAAGATTAAATAATGTTTCCAGACAGAGAAGTTATACTTACAACCTCCAATATCCACTGCAGTGGCTCCTTCTCCACTGCTGGTGCTAGGTGTCTTTTTTGTTCATGAGCAGCAGCAGTGGAGGCTCATTCTGTAATGGCAGTCAACAGTTGGCTGTGACGTCACTGTTATGGCCGTGACTGACTACCTTACCAGAAAGTAGCTGGGTGCCGCGGTGGTGGATTGTGGAGGTTGTAAGTATAATTTCTCTCTCTGGGACCATTATTTAGTCTTTTAACCAAAACCTAACCTAAGTTTTGGGGGGTCCTGAGAACCATATCAAAAATGTAATTAAGGGTTGACATACCCTTTAACATTCCTATCATATTACTCTTACAAAAAATGTTTGTTTATAATGTCTATCAGTGCATGACTATGTGGATGGCCGCATTGTATGCACAATGATCCATTTTTGGATCGCAAATGGTCACCATTTTTTTGTAAATTACATGCAATCCAATATTGTGAAAATCGGAGCACAAACATACAGTAACCTGTTGCAATGCATGCATGCTTTTCACACGTGTTACCATCTGATACAATGTGCCTGCAGATAATTCTTAAATTCATGATCACAGACCCCTGGTTATCCATAAATTTTTAAATATTACTCAAAGAGCAGGTCCAGAACTTGGCCAATGGAAACATGAAATTGTGTCAGATTGATTGGTCAGTCCCAAAACACATTGGGTTTGGGGGGTGGAGCAAACAGGACTAACAATCAGAACTCTTAGTGTGTGGCGGCTTTCTCGAGTGGTCATTCAGTAAAGACCATAAATTTTCCTCGGCCACAGTAGTCTCCCTATAGGGGAGTCGGCCTCAGTCAAGGAAGACACACAGTCCCAAATATCCTCTCTATGCTGTGTATATGCTGTGTATATGCGGTGTATAGGGAGAATGCTCAGGAGTGTGTGTTCCCTGATCTTTGAAACATGACAGACAGGATCTTACAGATCCTGTCTGTCATTTTTCAAAAATCTGCGATGTGTGTTTCCAGTTTACAATAAGCCCAGGAGTGAGTACCAAGTGTTTTAGGTCTTCACCTTATGTACTTTTCTTGGGGGGAGGTGGGTAGGAGCCGTATAATTACCCTTATTTGGCCCTGTAAAGAATTAGACAAAAAAATTATTCTTGTATGTGGTTCTGTGGCTGTAAAATCGTGTATGGCTTGATTTAGTCTTCTGACAGCATCAACATCAACATTAATAGGATTCCTAGTGTATTTGTTAGATGCAAACATCGTAAAAACACCAGGGAATTCTATAACATATATATTTTACATTAGTTTCAACATATTTAGTATTTTATAAGCCTTAGGATAGGACATATATATTCTATTATAGATAACATGTCATAACTGTAAAACATGTAACATTACTAATAGCTGCATTTTAAAGACACGTCTAGAGCAAATATGGGGAAATGGAGAGATACAGGATTTGAATTCTTTATTAAATGGGCCATACATGCAGATGAGTAACCTTTACCCACATATGCAAAGCGAAGGCTAAAACCAGTGCCAGGAGAAAACCGGCAGAATATTCAATTTGTCTAAATAAAAAATGTTGACTTTTTACTATGTGAGAGAGTATCCAGCAGAATTGAATATGTTCCCTGAAGGCAGCAGCAGATTTCTAACAGTGTAGGTCATGGTATGGTCTATCATCATTAAATATATAATACACATTTCTGGATTCACAGCAGGATGGATATATTGTGAAAATCTCTTTTGCCTAGTGAAACTCTTTTTTATTACCTCGTAATATATTGCAGAAATAACATCTGCTTTCCCACAGGGAGATATTTTCTGAGCTTATTTCTTCATATATTTCTGACTGTACATTTCTATTACATACTAACCACTCTTACTATATTATACTTCTTTAACTCTTTCTTCCTGTACATTCAATCTTTGTAACTGTGTAGCCCAAAAATGGGTTTTTCTTTTTTTACAGTATCTTCAAAGTCAACAGTTTGATATGAATTGAAATAACAATATGTAATCCTTTCCTTTGGTTAAATATAATGGCCCGGGCAATGTAGAGCAGAATAAACGGTAACGTTTACCTTTAAAAATCACTTGTCAGAGCCCAAGAGAATTAGAAATGAATATGGTTATGTAGCAAGAGCCCCTATCGCTCTCTATTTCCCTCTTAAGGTGATTCATGGTAATATCGTCTTTCTCTGCATAGTGAATAGGGTTAACCCATTCCAGCTATTTGCCAGCATTAAAGTTTCCGTCCTGAAGGAATGCTATCGGGTAGGTACTTTGGTTGCGGCTGTTGTGAGACCAAGTTTTTACCCACACCACCCCAACGGCTGTCACACCACCCCATCGGCTGTCATTTGTGCCGAAAAGCACTGCATCAACCCTCGGTTACATCTGTTAACGTGGCTTTAAGACACAAATATTAAAATAGTGGCTATGATAAAATTATACAATTCAGTGATGATAAGGTTGACTTATTCCATTGCCATAAGGAATTCATAAACATTTACAAAATGTAGGGCTTGATTTACAATTTAGTGGTTTTTCTGTAAAATAACAAGCAGGGATTTTTTTTGTGGGGTGTGGGTTAAGGGGCGGGGGGCACATCCTAAAGTGAGCCCCCTTGGTTGCTGCCCCTGTTCCACTGTACACACATTGTTCTGCATATTCTGTTGCTTGAGGTGATTGTCTCAAGTCTTCTTATGGCATGAAAGTTCTGCACTTCCCTTGCTATGTCTGAATAGAGCATTATAGCACTAGATTTTAGTTTTAAAGAGGCTAGAGGTCTGTGGGTGGTAGCCCACAGATCAAAGAAGCACCAAACTAGAGAAAGATCAAAATATATTTTAGTTCTGCAGAAAGGTGTATACAATTAGGTTTCTTATCTCCTCTTCCTAAAGGATTATACAAATGGGCAATTGTTCCCATGATGAACGGGCATCCAACAAATGGCCACAGAGTCATGTGTTGTGTACAGAGAATATAAACAAAGTAACACCCAACTGATCGCACACACACAGGCGATTATTGCCCACAGCAGCCATTAATCAGATGCTTGTTCATCAGGAATCACAGGCAATGTCACTCTTCTGTACGATCCTTTGGCCTTATTAAGATTCAAATCAGATCAGCATCGTGCATACTGGATTAACCATATAAACCCCACATAACTGAAAAAGGGTAAAGGGTCTGTATGACTCCTAAGTGCTCATCTGTAAAATAAATAAACAATCCTTGACAAACTTACCCAAACATGTTAAAATCCCTTGCCTCTAGTTTTTTTTTTCAACAGAACTATGGTTGACATACTCAGACATAGACAGATTTACCAAGCCAAGATTCATGTCTTAATGCCTTGCTAAGCCATTTACAAAGGGTTAATGTGACTTTAAGACTTAAAGGAAATGCGGTGACTGCATGGGTTTTGAGGGTTCACTAATTTGTTAAACCTCCTTTATACAAAATGTTATATTTTTTCCATACACAGAATCGAGGGTCCCAGGATGTTGGCACTGCTAAAAATAGCTGTGGTTGGATAATTTAAGGTCATGTAGTTGAATTATTTGCACAAATTTGATGAATTACGAAAACCGAAGTTCATTCGATAAATATCGAAAAATGTTCTGTAAATTCAAAAAATCCGAAATCCGAGAAATCCAAAAAGTCCAAAAAAATCTCATTCAGAACTGGATTAAAGACAAGCAAAGCCCATCCCACAAGGCATACATATCTGCCATGATAATTAATTGTATTAAGATATGCACAGCCCATCCCACAAGGCATACAAATTTGCAATGATAATTAATTGTATTCTGGTAGAAATACAGTCTCCTGCTAGATGTCTAAATAATCCCCAAATATTTTGCAGTGCACATTATGTATTTTAATTCTAATAAATCTAAATGTTAGAATGTAACTCTATTTGACAAGTCTACAACAGTTCTTTGTTATGAATTGTCTTGTCAATATTTTTTATCCATTGAAAGGGTTACATTTGGAACAATGAATTTCATGAATTTTAGGATGAAATTTGCTGTGATATATCCTTACAAATGTTTGCAATCAACAATGGTTAATTTAACATTCTAGACATATTTTTTTCTCAATTAATGAGGAGCTAAACCCAAATATGAACTTTCTGGTTAGCATAAGTCAGAAATTTGTCACCCGTAATTTCAACCTGCCTTGGAAGTTAATGTTTTGAAAATTACTTGCATTTATCTAACAAATAAGATTTTACTGATTGCTAGGGCTAATAACATCAGTTCAGATACTGAAAAACAGAATAAATTTAAAGAAGGAAAAAAAGCAAAATATTAATATACACTGCCAGAACTGTCTTAGAAGTCAATATAGAAGTGACACCACCAGAGTCCCCATCCCTGATTGGACCCAAAACACAGCTGATTAACTCGGAACTCCTTCCTGCTAAGTTATCCTGATTGCCATCCCCTTTGCTATCTTCTTAAGCTAGGTACACACCAGCCAATATTTTCAGCCGATCGACCGATTCATGGTATTTTCGGTCGAAAATATTGGCTGGTGTGGTGCGGGTGGCCACGACCAACATCGATCGTTAGTTCATCCGGATCGGACGAACGAACGATTGGACATGTCAGAAAATTCGATCAATCGTGCGGTTCCCTACGGGAACACACAATTGATCATTCGCAAATTCGCCCGCGGACGAATTTGCAGCGATCGACGGACATTTGTCCCGGCCGAGTGCTCGCTTGTAGCAAGCACTGGTTGGGACAAAAAGTCCCTCCGTGTGTACCCAGCCTTAGAGATGCCACCATTGCTTTTGAAAAATTGAAGATCATTTGTTCAGCCATCCCAGCCCTTCCAAAGAGAAAACAGCTTTGATTTTGGTTATTTTAAAGTTTTGATATAGCAGTAGTCTGGTCCATCCAAAATGTTGTTTACCCAATGATGAGAATGAACAGAAACTCATAAATGTATAATTCAACAATGGCAATAATGTCCATAATACTATATTAAAGTTTTAACACTTTACACAATGTATATTTCAGCCTTTATTTCTTATTTAAACTTATTTATTTAAACTTATTTGTCATAAACCCTATAGGGTTAATTTCTTTTGATTATTTTATTGGCGAAGGACAAAACAATGAAAATCAATTACTATCTGCCTAGTAATTAAGAATGTTTTAAAAAAAATTAAACTTTACTTGTATTTACTTCTAGCTTTTTCAATTAGTTTGTCAATATCCATATTAACACTTTCATTATCACAGCCCACTGACACTGAAAACTTTCTAGAACAGAAAGTTCTACAGTAAATGAGTCTTAAATGTCAAGCATGAATGCACAATGGAGGAAAAAAGTGTAGGCTATCAGGACGTCTTATTTCACGTTAATCACTTTAGACTAAAATGGCTAATTATGCTGCCTTTTACAATATAATTAAAAGCAGTTTTTGCATTAACACTTACAAGTTAGATTATGTAAAACATAATTATCATGGTACATTAGTCAGTCTTTACACAGACACTAAAGTTTGGGGGAAAAAGGTGTAGGAGAAAATAATTTATTAGACAGCGTTACTAATGACCCGTAGATAAAACTTTCTTAAATACAGTGATAAGAAATTTAATTTGTTGAATTAAGACTTTAAACTTTTATGAGAATGAGTCATGCAGTAACCTTATTCTCAGGTGAAACAATGTGATTTATGAAAAGATTTATATTACATTCAAATTAAGATTTCATGACAATCATAACCAATAACCCAATTTAGGGATTCTGCATACATTTGAAAACATTTTATTTGTTTCACTGATATAAAAACATTGGTGAATAATGTCTGTACATCAGAGGTGAACGGTTTGTATGATAAGCCATAATCAGACAATTACCAGTATTTAAGCAAATTAAAGTTAAATGCTTCCCTTCAAATTAAAACAACTGACATAAAAGGCAATTGAGTTAAGAGTCAAAGCCAGCACAGCACATAAACATACAAGGTTTGCAGTACCTAACATATACCAGACATTAATTACTGGGTTTCCTTTAGTCCCAGTTGACAATTTCATTATGTGCTGAAATTGTAATATACTACATTTCCAACAGCTTGGCCATAGAATACCATGCAGTAGTAAACTATGTACAATTATGATCTCAATCATAAATAGGGCCCATCATTTCTGAGTATACTTTGCCCTAATTATCCTATACTACCAAATACTCAAAGAAGCAAAGAAGAAACCCTGAAAGTATTAATGAAAATTATGGTTTCGTAATAAAGAGTATGTCCTACTTGTGTTGTGAAACTTTTTAGTAGCACGTCCAAGTTCCGCTATATAAATAAAATTATACAAGCATACATAAGGCCAAATTTGGGTATTTTAAACTGACCTTTGACCCCTATAAATTATTTATTCTTACCCTCGACTAAGAACCTATTTACCCCCAGACAGAGAGTATTGTCCCACCAAAAGCTGGGCACACAAATTGCTATTTTGTAAGATTCCCTCTGCCATCTGTTAAAGATGTGGCTATACTCAGTCCCGATTAGACTCTCTATACTCTAGAGAGTATAGGCAAGATCATTCAGGGCTGCCTCACACCTAACGATTGTGGTCAGCTACCTATATTACAGTAAAGGGAACTGACAGTGGCTGATCGAAATGTTATCAGCCATAAACAGCTATTTTACCGCAAACTGGTCAAAAATGGTCAAATGTTGTTGTTACCTACTGGACCGCCCCGTAATTTGTGTGTCCAGCATAAATGCCACCTAAATAAATTATGTGATTTGGATACTGGCAGCCTGCTGCTGTAAATAATATCTTTATAATCATCACATTGCATTATTAGTAAGTTATTTACAGACCTATTTACTTTAATTTATTATTATTATTATTATTATTATTATGGATTTAAATAGCACCAAAATCTTCCATAGTGCTTAATAATTACATGTATACATTCACATCAGGCTTTGCCCCGAAGAGCTTACAATCTAAGTACATTTATTTGACACATACAACCTATCAGTATGTCTTTATGATTGTGGGGGAAACCAGAGTGCCCGGAAGGAGGAAACCAACTCAAGCACAAATAAGACGTGTAGATTATATATGATATAATAATATAATTGTAAGGGACACAGTTATGCATATTAACCACTTTTACTATATAATATTTATATTACTGTAAATAATCCATCATCAATAACAAATAAAAAAATGGTATATATTGTTTGATAGTGTACAGTAGTGGTGACTCCCGTTCTGTAAACAAACCTAATTTCGATTTGGAGTTGCCGGTTTAGAAAATCTACAGATTTTGCGAAATTTTTGAACTTTTCATTTAAAAATAAAACATTAGAAAATTTAAATTCTAAAGTCAGAAAGAAATTTTTTTGTCAAAATGGAAAATTCGAAAAATAAGATAATACTGAATACTGAAATACTGTCAGGGCGATACTATACCGGCCGCTATATGGCCAAATTTAGCCAGGGCAGCGCCATTTCCGAAAATATTTTAAAAAACATTTTAAATTAGTCTAAGTTAGTCTAAGTTAAAATATTTTAACTTAGTAATGCAACATTTAACGCCTATTGAATGGAGGCATAAACCGCACATCTTACCTAACCGGGATCCCACTATGCTGTAAGTCTCGCCAAAAGATTTTCTGAATCACGCGATCACAGTTAGGTAAGATGCATGGTTCCATTTTCGCACTACAAGGTAAGATATAACATCACCCCCTGTAAATGAAAAAAAGAAAATTAAAAAATTTAGATTAAAACGGTAAAAAATTCCAATTCAGTTGGACTCAAATATTTTTTTCAGAACTTCAATACCTTCTGCAGAACCGCTGCCAGAAAGAAACTCGCCACTTTCGTTCATCTCTAGTGTAAACTCTAGAGTTTAATTATTATTTTCATCTTATTTTCAAACCTGGTTATCAAATTACTTTCTTAGGTGAAATTTCACTGGTCGACACTACTGCCAGATTTTTTGAAAAGTTGTGATGCAGAATTGTGGAATTTTTATTAATGTAAAAATTTTATAACTTTATTTACAAGTTAAAAGATTGCACTTTATGCTCAGTAACTGAATACATTATAAATAATGGGTGAATAAATGTCTGATTATGAAGCTTGAAATAAATAAATCCTCAACTGCAAAAATAAATTAGAAACACGGTAATTTGTTATCAAGGTTTAGGTTATTACTTTCATATCAAATGAAAAAAAATAACAGCATGTTAATTTGTCAAACTAAATAATATTCCGCAAGGGTGATACTGAAATTGTAATTAAAATTAACAAACACAACTCATTTTCATTACACTAACACAATTATTGTCGTAAATGAAAAAGATGTTTTAGTTATCACATCTATTTCAGTGTAGCGTATTATTCCCTAATATGAATAAATTTGTTTGATACTTTCTTTTTAATGTCACATAGGCAACTTTAACAAACTAGTTCTATTAGTTATACCCTTAAAATGTTCCTATTTAAGGCTGACATGTGTAAGATGCCATGGGCCATATTTTTAAAGGCACGTTATCACTTTTTAGTGACACCACACCTTTAACGATTGCTAAACCGTTAAATTATGATCGGTTTAGCGTTTGTTAATACGATTGTTATAGTAAATTAATGATAATGATTGTAAATTACTGATACTGATTGTAAATCTACGATAACACGATCATAGATTTACGATCCCCATAGAATACCATTGCGGTAATTTATTACAGCATGGTAATCTACGACCAAACATTAATTAATTAATAAACGTTCCCCCACAAATGCATGACCATGGCTAAATTGCGATACTGCACTTTATAAATATGGACTTAAATGCTTGCGTTTCATGTTGCAGCAGTTAGCCATTTTTATTGTGTACAGAAACATTAAATCACGTGGCTTCCTCTTTAAAAAAACTTTTCCTCTTCATTAAAGAATGTAAAATATGTCAAGTTCTTGTGCAATGCTAGCCTAAAACTAGCTATTGAAAGGGCAACTATATCCTAAACATAACTTTTTACACCCTGAATTGATAATTCTATAGGAGGTAGGAGCAATTAGTTTGCTTTTATTTAAAAGTTATTGTCTTTAGAGGTTTTATAGTGCTTCCGGCTTCCTGCCTGAGCTAAAAAAAACAAACTCTGGTTTAATCTACAACCATAAAAACCTACTGATAGGTTGTATGTGCCAAATAAAAGTGCTTAGATTGGAAGCACTTCAGGACACAACCTTATGTGAATGTATCGATAGAGTTGAAAAGAGCTATGGAAGATATTGGCGCTATATAAATCCACAATAATAATAATACAATATACGTACAGTATCAGGATATCCCTTTTTGATATTTTTTTCTTATTGGTCATACTAGAAAATATTTTGGAGCTATACCAATCATACGATGCCGGAATTTTATGTGTGTATTGGACCCTTTCCTTGACACTTAACTTTATTTGTAACAATATTTTTCATTGAACTCAGCCAGGGAGATTGAAGCGTGCAAGCAATTATAATAAGGTAAATTATGTTAAAGGGAAACATAGAGCAGGTAAAAGTATGTAGTCAAGATGGTTTGTGGCAATAAATGAAACACAGGACAAATAATTAAATGAAACTTGGATTGTATGTATACATAACATCTCTAAATTTTTCATAGATTAAACTAAGTGTAAGGGATATTTAAAGAGTATATTCTCCCTAAAAGGGGAACTGTGGTCTCCAAACAAGTTTTTATATAAAAATTTTAAATATAAGGTCAGCTTCCTACCCTTAAAATTAGCCATCAACCACCTCTCTATATGCTGCACAGCCCAAGATATGAAGAAATCACCGATCAGAAAGGTGGGAGGTTCTGAATCTGCAGTCACAAATACTAGTTCCTCCTTCTAAGCTGTGGTTGGCACATGCTCAGTACAGGAGAAATCAGAAGAAACCAGGAAGAAATCGAGATGCTGCTACTAGATAGAGATATTGCTACCTGTTTGAGAATGAATTCTAGATCCAGTTGACTAATATCCTACTAATATTAACCTTTCTTTATAAGTATGTAATAACTTATTTTTTTATAAGGTGCCTTTAGCAATCATAATTATACGATCGCCTATACAATACCATCGCGGTAATCTACTACCCCTTGGTATTGTACGTCATATTGTCCTAAATGTAACTGCTAATGTGTGATATCACATATTTATAAAGAGGGCCCTTAATTCACTGCTGCCTTATTTGTAGCAAATGTAGCCAACTATGTATCTCTAAATGTGGCACATTTAAGACTTACTACCTTACCATAAACATGCATTATTCCTACATTTATTATTACATTCAGAACAATTAAACCCTAAGTATAAGGTTAACCTTATACAAAACCATTGACGGCATGATATTTACTTTCTAAAGTAAAAAAAAAATTCCACTTGCTGTATTAATCCATCTTGTCTGCATCTTCTTCCGTTTCATGCCATTTTCTATTTATTGTCTGTGTTTGCCAGGAGATAGTCTATGTACTGCAGAGGATATCTTTTATGAAAAAGTAAGGGCAAATGGCAAAATAATTGCACCTCTAATTGGAAAAATTTTCATTCTCAATATCCTTCTAATAACAATGAAAGTTTGTTTATCTTTTAACTATTACTGTTAGAGAATGAATTCTAGATCCAGTTGACTAATATCCTACTAACATTAACCATTCTTTGTAAGAATGTAGTAACTTCATTTTAGATTTTATTGATACTTTACTTTTTAGATGACAGAACCAGTACATTTGACTGTTCCTATAAATCTATGTAAAATAAGCTATTGTGTACATATTAGGTCTTCCATATGCTTGTTCTTCTTTGGCAGCTATAGGTACACTGAACCCAATTCTTAAATTGTATTTTACTTTGCATTATATATATATAGATTGGGATACATTAAATGGGTATTTATTGTCAACAGATTCTTATTTTTTGAATTGAGAGATCCAATTGGATGACTAGCATAACGTCTTCAAGAACTAAACTTCATTTACTGCCCCCTACCCTTGCTTGTTGAGCTCAGACACGCTCATTGTGTCTGAGCTGTATCTCACTGTGCCAAAGGGAGGTGGGTACAAGGAGAAGTGAAAGAGGGAGTTAAATGTTAAATGTAATGAGTATAAACCGAGGTACCTAGTTTTAGCTAAAAAAGGAGAAAAAAAGGTATTGACTCGAGTATAAACCGAGGGGGTTAGTATTTGCCACTTAAGATGTTTGGAAACTACAACTCCCAGCATGCTTTATTGCTGGGAGTTGTAGTTTTCAAACATCTTAAGTGGCAAATACTTGCAAATAGGGGTAAATCTTCCTTTATTTGTGCATACAGTATGCGCAAATGAAGAAGGTTTTACTCTTATTTGTAAATATTGCCCTGGTGTCCGTGGTATCTTCCTACCTTCTCCGGCGGCCACTCGCTCCTCGCTCCACATCCTCAGTGCGCATCCGGATGATGTCACTACTCGGCGGCGCAAAGTGAGAGGCGCCGGGTAGTAACATCATCCGGATGCGCACTGAGGATGCGGATCGCGCGGCCGCCGGACAAGGTAGGAGAAAGGCTGACTCGAGTATAAACCGAGGTAAGATTTTCAGGCTTTTTTTAAAGCCTGAAAACCTCGGTTTATACTCGAGTATATACGGTAATTATTTTATAATACTCAAGGGTCTGGATTTAGAATGGAAGGTACAGTAAAATATTTTCTTATAAAAAGTCACTTAGCTACGTAGCTAAGTGCCAAAATCCTTATATTCCACTGCACCTCTCATTTCTTTCACAGACAGTCTGTCTTCCTTAACTGCTAATTAATTCCATAATGTCAGTGTAAATAAGCACAAGGTTAATAGAATTTTACAATCTCAACCACCCAATATTGCTCTTCATATAATAGACTTGTAGTTTCTGCGTTGATACTAATTGAGACAACAGACCAGGAGACCTTTCCCCTGCCTATCACTCATGGAAAAGGATTCTGGGTCTCTTGCACTGCTGCCTGAATTGTATCATTAAGGAAAATACAAGTCAATTATATTTTTATTTTAAAAAATTAGGTAGTGTAGTAAATGGTGTAGTATTTTTAGTTAATAGTTTTGTAAGTGAGAATCTAATATATCAGAGTATGTTTTGGATAAGTGATCATAACATACACATACAGACTCAAAATGGTTTAAGATTACTACTTGACTGTTTTGACTGCTTCCATTGTAAATTATCAGGGGTAGAGTTTGTCAAAGCTGTTTAACACGGTTTGGGTGAAGTCTAGTCAAATTAAAGGGGAACTGTAGTCTCAATGCATTTTTTTTCAAACAAGCCTCGGAACATCTGTGGTGCTGCAATTTATTCAGAGTTAACAATACCTGCTTGCAGGGTTTCTCCTCTTTAGCTGGGACACAAAGAATGCCCTCCTTAATGCTAAATATTATTTTGCAGTACCTTGAAAATGCATATTGCAAGCTTCTTCCTATATTTATGGCAATCAGAGACAAACAGGCATTTTCCATCTGTCTGTTTCTTTGTATTTCTGGTATGTTAATTGGCAGCTATCAGTGGAGAGGACCTCACTCTGCAGTTAAGACCTCATTGAGCTTCCTCGTGTCCCTGGGTTAAGGCAATGCTAGGAAGATAGTAAATATTATATAGGCAACAACTCTGAAAAGCTAAAGACAAGACTGTGGGCTTGTTTGAAAGGTTGAGGGAAAATCTTTAAAATGGAGAACACATATATGGAGACCACATTTTCCCTTCAATATCTAATAATCATTGTAACTCTCTTATGTTATCCAATAAAGTAAAATTGGAAATGGCTGTTTAATCATGTTTCAGGGCATGATTACATACATGTATGGGGTGTTTATTTAATCTCTGCATTGTTGGTTATGATGAATTACCATCCTCTACTTGTGCCAGGGGGTGGAATGACATCCCAGGTGTAGATAGAAATAGAAGACCAATGGCCTCATTGGAAGTTTTATGTTAGCCAACCACAGAAAATACATTTTTGGTATGACAGATAATAATCAAAACCAAGGCTTTGTTCTGGAGGAGAATATTTGTGCAGTAGTAATAGGCCACTAAAGTATAAAAAGGATCAGAAAATGTATTTTCTGCCTTTCTAAGAAATTCTAATAGCAGTTGGTCCAGCCTCCCAGAATCTATGTCGAATTTGGTATCTGTTCTTTGTAATAGTCTATAACAATAACAATATAATTTTTTAAAATTAAATGAGGAGCTAAAACACAACCCTTATTCACAAATTTTAAAGTCATACTAACCTATTCAATACCCCTTGTGGGAGGCAGCTGTGCGGGTGACACTTAAAAAACCTGAGCCGCAGCTTTAAGCTATTCAATGCCAGCTTTCTGCTCCTGCAGGGGTTAAATCTCTTTCAGGATTAACCAGGAGATGTTAAGCCAGTACTGAGTTATTGAATATGGGAAGGGAGATAAACCCAGAGCGATATCTGTAAGACTCAGGCAGTATTTTTTAACATCATGCAAACTGGATGATAATTTCAGAATTTTTTATTGAAACCACACAAATATATAGGTATATATCTAGTAACTGCTGTCTGAGTAAGGATTTCTGTTAATCTCTAAATTAAACGTTGGATTTCTTTTACTGTAGGCATTTATGATTGATACTATGTTCATTGATGATGCTACAGAATTAATGCGCACAGACTAATTTATAACAAGAACCTTTATCCCAAAAAACAAACATTATAAAGCAAGAACAGTTTGCACTCAACCAGTGACATATCTGGCAGCTAGAGATGGAATCCGTGTCCGAATCAGAACTCTCGGATCCATTCGGAACTAGAGATGGACTCGAACTCGAACCCGTGTTCGAGCCAAACTATTCGAATCTGCGAGTAAAATGCCTATTATACCTGTACGCGAGCATCAAATCTGCTAGTAAAGTGTCCATTAAAACCTATACGCGAGCATCGAATCAGCGAGTAAAATGTCCATGGAATCTAGGCGCGAGCATCGAATTCGCAAGTAAAGTGTCCATTAAAACCTATACACGAGCATTGAATCCGTGAGTAAAATGGACATGATACCTAGGCACGAACATCGAATGTTCGAATGCGAGAGCTTCAAAAATAGTGCAATTTTTCGAATGTCTTGGATATTTGAACATGTTCCCCAGACCATTTCCCAGGTCCCACAGCCATTTACATTAAGTTACCATTGATATTTTATTTGTATTTTATTAGAACTTTTCGAATTATTTGACTCCCATTGACTTTAATGGGTCCGTTTTCAACTTTCGAACTTTCCATATAGTTCGAAAGTTCGAAAACAGACCGAACTTTAGAAAGTTCAGCCATCTCTATTCGGAACCGATCAGAACTTTTGGATCACAAAACCTTCCAGACTTTGGATAACCTTTGAAAATACAGAGCTACTTTCAAGGGATAATGGATGTACGAGTCCCCAAATATTCAAGGCTACTTTTGAGGGTTACCAAAAGTAGCCTTGAATATACGTGCGGAAACTCGAAAATAGTTCACATAAAGGAATTTTAATTTTATTTAGGTTTTGATGATTCGTTCATGTTCCCTATGACTATTTCCCAGGTGCCCGAGCCATCTACAGTAAGTTATCCTTCTTTATTCACCCTTACTTTACTCAGGACTTTCAGATTACCCCCCCCTCCCCCATAGGATTTTAGAATTTTGTTCCAGAATTCCATAAATTCAAAAACCTAATGAAATTCCGGTCTCCACTGGCGACAGGATTAAAGTTATACATTAATAGAGATATTTCAAAACTCATAAGTTTGGTTCCCTTTTCAGATTTACGGATCTGAAAATAATTAGAAGATCCGAAAACGGAACATACTTTTGAGGGTTCAGATCGTATTTTTGAGGGTTACCGAATGTAGGGGGCTATTTTTGAGGGTTACCAAAAATAACCTCATACATTCGGTAACCCTTGAAAATATGATCAGAAGTTCCGAAATACAAAAGGTCAGCTCAGTTCTGACAGAACATCGAGTGGGACAAGGGACACGGATCCCATCTCTATCCATTAATGTTAAAACACACAGGTGTATTAACAAGCAGATTACCCACAGGCACAGATTGGGCAGATTTCTCAGGTTAAAGTTACGTTAAATGATTTAATATTGGTTAGTATGACTTTAAACCCTTTGTTACACCAAATTCAATTGAGTTTGTGCTTGATTTTGCAAGACTTTTTAATTCCAGCTAATAGCTTTACCCACAGCCACTAAAACCGAAAATGAATTTGAGCAGCGAGATTTAGCAGCTCTGGGTAAATCTCCCTGATAGTCTAATTCCTCCCTGGGGATTCCTCAGTAGTTTTTTAAAACTCACCCTCCAAACACTTATTTGATATTATGTTGTTAATAGAAGATCGCACCATGTCAAATTTTACACAAAAGAAACGTAATGAATTAAATGGCATGTCCATCCTTTAAAAAAAGATATATATTTATGTCCAGCTACCACCCAAACCCCAGTTTCACATTTTAGAAAACTTAAAAAGATGCACCTGAAGGGATTTACCTGTCCTGGACTCTCGCCGCCTGGGTACCTCCCCTACTGCTCTTCTGAGCTCATTTCAAGCAAGAAAAGCAGCAATGAGCCACTTCCTGGTCATGGCTGTCAGGTAATTGGGCATTTAGTCAGGTTGCACTTTGACTGACAGCCATGACCAGAAAGTATCTCTGCAGAGAAGTAGAGATGTAATGTGGGTTCGAATAAAATCCAGTTTCAAATCAAATTGGAGGGTTTCGAAGTCCCGACGAAACTTTCGGAACTGCCGGATTTCACAGAACCCGGATTTTCTGAATTTTAGATTTTTATAGAAATTCGTATAATTATCGAAAATAGATGATTATTGAAATTGAAAATGGAAACTACGAACCGAAAGTAATGATCGATTTCAGTAACCCTTGAAAGTAATGATCGATTTCGGAAACCCTTGAAAGCAAGAAACTATCAGGATTATTCAATAAATGTTCTTATCGTTTAAAATGGTGCTTATTTTGCCCCAACCAATCAGATATTAGCTTTCAAATGTTAAATAAGATCTGATTGGTTGGGGCAAAATTACCACCATTTTAAACAATAAGGACTTTTATTGAATGTCCCTGTATTTCGGTAACCACCGAATTTGTAATATCTGTAACCCTTGAAAGTAGTGCTCAATTTTGGTAACTCTTGAAAATAGAATGCGGACGCTCGAAAACAGTCCAATCGCAAAGAAATATTTTAAAATAAGTTTTGGTTCTATTTACGGGTTCCCCAGACCATTCCCCAGGTCTCTGCGTTATTTACACTAACCTACTATTACTATTAGTAGAACAGAAACGTTCAATTTTTTTTCTCTCATAGACGAAAATTTAAAAACAGAACGAAACTCAACTGTTTCGAACATCTCTACAGAGCAGATCAGAAAAGGACCACCTACTGCTCCTCCTCTTCTAAAGCTGTATGTTTTTATTTTCACAATTACCTGCTTCTACCGAGTATCTACAGCAGCTAATAATTTAGAAACATACAATTAGTCCAGGATATTCATTTCAGATTTTTATGAAAAGTGGTAAATTATATTTCTTTCTATAATGAGATTTTTTTTATTGTTGAGCAGAATTGAGTTCAACATATTGGTCAGGATCCCAATTATTGAATTGTTATAGTTCCTGTTGGACTTTGACACCCTAATGCAGGATGCTTCTGGATAAAGTCCAGCACTTTTAGTTGTATTTATGGCTGTTCATAGCTGAACATGCCCAGGGAATTATCTTGTCCTAATCCCCTCTCCTCCTGCCAGAGCTGTCAAGTAACTACTGGGTGAACTCACTAGTAGAGATGTTCCAAACCAGCAAGTTTCGTTATGTTTTCAGATTTTCAAAATTCAAATGAAGGGTATGAAAAGCATGGTGGCTCAGGCACCTGGGAAATGGTCAGGGAAACACATACATATCATCCAAATGTAAATAAAATGAAAATTCCTACATGCAAACTATTTTTGAGCTTCCACATGGAAATTTGAGGTTACTTTTGGTAACCCTTGAAAGCAGCCTCCTATATTCGATAACCCTCGAAAGTAAATTTGTTAACCCCCAAAAGTAGAAAACCCTCGAAAGTAGATTTGGTAACCCCCAAAAGTAGATAACTCTTGAAAGTAGATTCAGGAATCAATGAAACTAAATAAACCTCAAAAGTATAATTGATAACTCTCTTAAGCAGCATCCTATATTGAATAATCCTTGAATATCGATTCAGTAACCCCCGAAAGAAAATAACCCTCGAAAGTATCCTCGATAACCCTTGTAAGCAGCCTCGTATTTCCAAGGGTTACTGAAAATATGAAGACTTGCAAGATCCAAAAGTTCTGAACAGTTCTGAAAAAAACCTAGGAACTGGGAGTTTCGAGTCGGAAACGCGTTTGAATCAGACGCTTATCCCATTCCTACTCACTAAGAAGGATTCAGGAAATGCCAGAAACCTGCACAATTATACATGGTTTCTCCACAATGCTGCTGATTTCAAGGGTGACATTTGAAGCTCTTTTTTGAAGCTAGCCTGAATGGATTATACAATCCATTCAGGCTTTTATCTATTTTAGCTTTAGTTCTCCTTTAAATGCCCCTTTATAAATGACCATTGGCAAATACTTTCCTATTATGTTTCTACATCAATTGTGACACAGCTCTGAATAAAATATTTCTGTTAGAGAGAAATGTTACATGATCAGGTGTAGATGTATCACTGAGTCAGCTGAACTTTCAAACCATCAGTAAATGGATCTTTAATTTTATTGTGGGGGCTGTATATGATATTGTGTTTGTTCCCTGCTGCTTGAGGGACAAATAAAGGCTAAAGTGTGAATAGCTTTACAAGACAAAGGCTGCGTGACTCATCAACAGCATTCATTGTATAGGTATTTAAGGGACAGACAGGCTTATGTAATATGAGGTGCAAAATGTTGCCACTTCTTTTGGTTTGCATCAACCAATCAAATGTCAGCTTTTTACTGCAGTAAGAAAAACCTTTCTTCTTGGAACTAACGGTTTTATCAATCTAGCGATCTAACAGGGTGTTTTGGGAAATTCCAGATGGTAATTTCGCAAAAAAAAAAAATTGGTTTTAACAAATGTGTGAAAGTATTCAAGGGGTGATGCAATTAGGATGGACCAGTAAAAGTCTTGCAAAGGTGTCACTATTTAACTTACTGCAATGTTATCAGTTACTGCATCACAGGAGCCCGGTTACCTAATGAGTAGCACCTTGCAAGGCTTTTACTGGTCCATCCCATACTTGCTTAGGGGCGTATTTAAAAACAAGCGGTATCACAAATTTGCAATTCCAGGGGTTATCATAAAAGTATGTTCGCATTTATGAAAGTATTGGCGTTATTAAATCTACAGTATGATCGCGGACATAAATCTATTATTGTGAACATAAATTTATGACCACATTTATTGAGTTAGGACCGCAATTACAGATTTACTACCGCTATCAAAGATTTATGTCCATGATTAGCAATGATTGGTAAAAGTGCAAAGTACAAAATAGCTTTTATAAATATGGCCCTTACTTATACGTTATGGTGTAGAGAGTATTGCATCGGGTATTGCGCCCTATGTGCAGAAACATTATAGTTAGTATAAAACCCAAACTAATGCGATTATACATCGGGTAGCATGAATTTTATACTTATTTTAACAATAGCAGGATATTTTGCATATTCCGGCTACCATTATACTATAATGGGCCAACAAAAAATACATGAATGGCAACCCTTCAGTACATACTGAATGTATTTAATTGTCACAAACTAGTAATGAGTGGTCTTCAGAGTGAACCACATTTTGATTTCGAACTCCCGGTTTTAAAATTCCACAGATTTAATGGATTTTTTAATAAAATTTTTGGAACTTAACTTTTTAAAAATTTTATTGGTTTTGTGGAACTGCGGGTGAAACGAAACTCGCTTTGGACATCTGAGATGTCAGACCCTGCAATGATCTGTTCATTGGGTGTTTCATGACATTTTTGGAAAATTTGCCTTTGAAATCATAAAGTTTAGATGGTAAAAAACTTTCCATTTGGCAAAAAAAACGTGGACGGTTTTGGGATGATATTTGTTTGGACGTATACACGGCTAAAATCTGGTTGTTGATTTCCCAGCTGTAAGGGAGGTACTATAGGCTTAAAATGAACCAGAATAGTTGGACATGCTATGAAGTAATATAAATGTACTAATAACAGTATTAATCCTGCACGTGGATATCCTGGAGTTAAGCTTAATATCAAGGTAAGTAGAAGTACTTGTGGAATTCAATTCAAATGGATTTCTTGCGCTCAGGGGGTGGATTTAGAGTGTTAGAAAGATAAAAATAGGAAGATTGGTGAATATCTGTAAAAAAAATGTTCACTTGTTTCAAAATGGTTTAAAATGCTCACTTAGCAATTGCACCACTAGGGGGTGTATTCAGTTGTTTCTGGTTGGCAGCCATCATTATTACAGCATTTTAACTAAATTGCCAAAAAATACTACTACTACTATTCCTACTCCTCATACTACTACTACTACTAATAATAATAAAATTAACAATAACAATAATAATGATAATAATAACAACAACAACAATAATTATAATAATAACACTAATAATAATAATAATAATAATAATAATAATAATAATAATAATAATATCATAACAAAGTTTACATGAAAATAATTGATGCTTTTCCAATTGATTTATAAAAACCGAGTACTTGGAACTTAAAGGAAACAAGGAATATTCCTTTAATAGCAGCTTCTCTACTGAATACACACTGTGAAATGTATAAATACTATAAATAGTGATAATACTGGTTTATATGTAAGTAAATACTAGCATTAAATATGAAAAAAAGGAAAAACCAAGACAATAATAAACCAAGTCCATAAAAGAGTCTACTAGTGAGCGCTAATGGCTATGTATGTATATTTGTAGGTATGTAGGTATATATGGATAATTTTATTTATAAAGTGCCACTTGGGTACGAGTACAAGCAATTATACAGATAAATAAATAAAAAATAAAAATGAAATACAATTTCATACATCAGTTAACACATTTATTAATATATATACAAATTATGGATAAATTGATAATTGCAGCATGCCATGACACATTAGGAATGAGATTCCTGACCCAAAGAGCTTACAATCTAAGTGGGTAGGACAACATACAGATACAAGTGGGTGAATGGGTTCAAAGTGCTTGAGATGGCTAACAATCATTTGTTGTGCTGGTGCTTAGAAAAGTAGTCTAGATTTGAAAGCATTAATGGATGTCACCTGGTGAAGTTAGACAGAGAGAGAGAGTTCCAAAGGTAGGGAGCAGCAAGAGAGAGAATGGTTTAAGGCAGGAGGAGGCAGTGTGTAATACAGTTCACAATAGTCTCCAAGATACATCAGGATCAGACGATTGATTTACCTATCTCTCTCTCTAAACCCCATAGCATGCATAACTTTCCCAATTTTTAGTGGCTTTAAAGGTTTTTTTTCCACATATGTAGTAGTGTATGACCAATATTTAAATATGTTTAAATAGGCTTCATCAGGTGTGTTCAACC
Organism: Hymenochirus boettgeri; assembly: GCA_019447015.1. Classification (NCBI taxonomy): domain Eukaryota; kingdom Metazoa; phylum Chordata; class Amphibia; order Anura; family Pipidae; genus Hymenochirus; species Hymenochirus boettgeri. The sequence goes on along the minus strand of CM033473.1, from coordinate 13,296,237 downwards.
ATTTCAATATATGGAATTGTTCGTTTGAATATTTTTATAGTAGACTTTGGTTCATTTAACTGGTTAAGGAAATGGTAGCTGAAGGACATGAACAGCTGCAGTAGATGTGCTGATGTAGAGGTAAGACCCCGCTTTACTGCTCCAAAAACCGGGGAGCGTTAGGAATACGCAGTTTTGCGTGTTAGTGCATGCAGGTCCTATTTTCAATTAAATGCATGCAAAGGGCACCAAAAATGGCATCACGTGCATTGTCAAAATGCAGCGCAAGTTGGCGCATACATATAATCATGCAGGGAGATTCAATAAAAGTTCTTATTGCTTAAAATGGTGCTAATTTTTCCCTGACCAACCAGATCATATTTAACATTTGGAAGATAACATCTGATTGGTTGGGGCAAAATTAGCACCATTTGTAACGATAGGAACATTTATTGAATAACCCTGATGGTGTCTATGCAATGCGCAAAGTGGATGCATATTTAGCCCCTAGTGGGGCCTAGCCCTTAATGCTTATTTCGATGACACTGATAATTTCCTTTGAAACGGAAGATTCATAAAAGCTAGGTACACACCACATTTCAGCATTTCGGTCTGTCGGGCCGACCATCGATCATTTTTTCATCGGAATCAGTCAAACACGATCGGACAGGTTGGAAAACTACGGACAATCATGCGGATTGTATGCTCAGTCATGGTTACTATCGGACCCGGGTGCTTTTGCTGCGCCCGACAGTCCTTCCTCCTGGACGACCAGTCGAAAGTCTTGAAGGGTTGTTCAGGAGGAAAGTTGTATGGTGTGTCCCAGCCTTAAGACTATCTAGGCATCCATTGGCATTGTTCTTGCATGGTGGTCAGGCAGATCTATATCAGATATATCATTAAAATGTTATTTTCTGCTTTTGAAAATTTCCTCCGGTACCTCACTGGCATGCGATTACATTTTCCAAACTTACCCAGTCAACCAATGCCCATGTAAAGGTCCTGACTGGAGTCAGATATTTCTTCACCCTGGATGCACAAAAATTTACTTAAAACCAAATTTGAAAGATTTTTATTCTCTTGGATTCAAATTAGTTTTTCGGAAAAGTTCCGCAGAATCAAAACTCGCTCCAAAAGCTATAGAGGCTAATATTAATTCAAAATGTGTCTTAACTTTTGTGTGATTTTAATGTTAAAATAAATGCACAGATTCCTCTGTATATAGTATTTGGTACATCCCCTGTAGCATGACGATCCCTGTTTTATGTCCATGCCTCAAATCCCATCTTATGTCCATGCCCTCACTGCCCTGCTGTAAATGGGTTCACATAGGCTTAGGATGGGAATTTAGAGTTTTGGTTGGATCTCTGTTCATAGCCCCAAAAGTTACTATAGTTACCTACATTGGCAGCAAGGTGCATAAAATTATTTTAGCCCAAATAAATTGACCGCTCTGTGAAACAGAAACCTTAGCTTACCTTTCTTTTCTCAGTGGCCAAATTCCATGTAAAAATACATTTCAGTATTTTATATTATAATGATTGTCTTTTAGGGAAAAAAATATTATTTCTACAATTATCATATTACGATAGATCAGGAATTTATAAGAATTGCAATTTAGCTAGAAAGAGAGAAATCTTTAAAATTATGAAAAACAACATTCTGTACTAATGAGTAGAGATGGACTAGAACTCGAACCCGAGTTCGAGCCGAACTATTCGAATTCGAACCAATTCGGACTTCTCAAACTATGCGGGATCCGGATTTTCGATATTTTCGGACTTTCGATAAATATCGAATGTTCGACCGTTCGAATGTGCGAGTAAAATGCCAATTATACCTATATGCGAGCATCGAATCTGTGAGTAAAGTGTCCATTAAAACCTATATGCGAGCATCAAATCCGAGAGTAAAATGTCCATGGTATCTAGGCACGAACATTGAATCTACGAGTAAAGTGTCCATTAAAGCCTATACACGAGCATCGAATTCGCAAGTAAAATGTACATGGTACCTAGGCGCGAATGAACTCTAAAATAGCGCAAGTGAGAGTAAAATAGATTTTTCTAATGTCCTGGATATTCAAACATGTTCCCCAGACCATTTCCCAGGTCCCACAGCCATTTACATTAAGTTACCATTAATATTTTAATTGTATTTCATTCGAACTTTTCGAACTATTTGACTCCCATTGACTTTAATGGGTCCGTTTTCGAACTTTCGAACTTTCCATATAGTTCGAAAGTTTGAAAACGGACCGAACTTTCGAAAGTTCGGCCATCTCTTCTAATGAGTCTTCTCAATTCCGTACACATAGAAAAGGTTAATTTATATGGGTTTTTTTTTTCCTTTCCAAATGTTGCCAATTCTCCCGTTTGTGGTCACTTACCATTAACCTCAATTACATCTTATTATAAAGTACATTGATACACATTCCTTTCTAAAACATTTCCTGAATTTAATCAAAAGTAAATGGAATTTTACTGCATACACCAGCAACAAGACACTGACTAACACAACTTAGTTATGGCCTCCTTGACACCTCTCTTGAACCAATCCTTTTCCTTGGCCAAGATGTTGACATTAAAATTTTCAAACATATTCCTTCAAGAACTAAACTTTAAGTCAAGTTGATCTAACTGAATATAACAGATATACCATGACCTGGATGAATGGGAAGCTTTACAAGCATACAATCTGTAAATTAAATGCAGGTATACTCTACACCAAGATCATAAAAAGCAAATACATTTATTACCCTGATTATGTCAGAACAAAGAGACATACCACTTGTTTCAAGAGGCTCTAACATTTCGATTACTCTGTTTTGCTTGTAACTGTTGCAGAAATAGGTGTTATAAAAGGTTTCAGAAGAATAAAAAAAACAAACAAACAAACATGAAAAGACCACTGTACAACAATAATCCTGTGATATCCTGTGGGCCCCCATTTTATGTTGTTTAATAAACTAATAAATTAACCTGTAGAGAAAACAGATTGAGGGTTGCACTTCAAAATCAGTTGAATACTTAATTTAGTGACCAAAATCAAAAACACAACGTTTCGGGGAGAAAGACAAGTGCCCCCTTCCATCACCTGAGGAAGGGGGCACTTGTCTTTCCCCCCGAAACGTTGTGTTTTTGATGTTGGTCACTAAATAAAGTATTCAACTGATTTTGGCGTGCGACCCTCAATTGTTTTCTCAACTGTGAATTTTATCATGAGGGTTGGATATATGCCCTTTAGTCATACTGTATTCACGTCATTGACCTTATTTATTGTATAGATTCATTTATTTATATTTATTATATTATATATTTTCTTTCTCTTTCTGTAAGAGGTTCATGTGTGTTCCTGTATTGAGATTTAGTAATGACTGTTTGGCATGTTCTACAGGCAAAGGCCCAGAAACTCTTTATGCTGGTTATAACCTCAATGACAATGAATGGCACACAGTACGTGTGATCAGAAGAGGGAAGAGTCTGAAGTTAATGGTGGATGATCAGCAAGGCATGACGGGTATGTAAACTCTTACTTCTATATTAAATTCATCCAGTGTATATGGTTTATACAATATTTCTTTTTTAAATGTTGTGCTAGAAAATTGTGTTTCTTGTTTTGCTTGAGTTGCCTGTTAAATTATTTCCCACTTTTATACCAAACCAGTCAAACTCTTAAAGGACCACTAATTCCTCTTCTACAACTGTTAACTCATTATTGCCTGAGAAATGGGTAGGTACCCCTTACCTCCCATGTAACTAAAGATTATTTGGGGGAAAAGTAAAATTTTCAGCTTAGTGGTCCTTTATAATCCAGCCAGTGAGGAAAGTCTGTTCCTTTTTATGGTCAGTGGGTATAGACTATATATTCTCTGTACATGCGCAATTAAAGGGCAAGTCCACTCAAAAAACCCTGTGTTTTAAAATGTAGATTACCCCCCAAACCCCACTTTTGTCGATATTTACAGCTTCCAAAGATGCTCCTGAACTTTCTTACCTGACCCGGTCCCTCGCCGTCTAGGTGCTGGCCCCTGCTCCCATTTCCAGCTCGTTTAGAGCAAAAAACAGGAACAGGGGACTTCTGCACCGACAGCTGCTTTACTTCCTGGTCGCAGCTGTCAGGCCAGGAAGTGAAGCGTCTGTCAGCAGCAGTGGCGGAGTGGGAGTGGCCAAGTCAGATAAGGAAGTTCAGGAGCGTCTTTTGAAACAGTGAATATCGCGAAAGTGGGGTTTGGGGGGGTAATTTACATTTTGGAACAAAGTTTATTTTCAGTGGACATGCCCTTTAAGTCTAGGTAGGGATATGGACACAAACTGTAGCCTTCAAACAAGTTAGGGTTGAATAAAAGCCTGCAGTCTTTGCTTTAACAAGGCCTGGCTGTAGGCTGTGAGAAATATATTTGCGGATAAAGTTTAAACTTTCTGCTTCCAGTAGATAAATGAATGAGTAACATCAACTGACCCTCTGCTCCTCCCCTCTGCCCCAGGGCAGAGCATGTTCTTAATGCACAAAATTTTCGAAATTTTCGGAAAGTTCAAAAGTTCGAAAATTCGAGATTCGATTTCGAAATCGTCTACTTTCGATTTTTGAAAATCGTTTACTTTCGATTTTCGAAAATTGTCTACTTTTGATTTGCGATTTTCGAAAATCGTCTACTTCTGATTTTCGAAAATCGTCTACTTCTGATTTTCGATTTTAAATTTGAAAAATCCGGGTTTGGTAAATTCGGAAGTTCTGAAAGTTTCGTCGGGACTTTGAAACCTTTAGATTCGATTCGAAACTTGGTTCTATTCCAACCCCCATTACATCTCTAGCGATTATTAGTCAAAAGGCTGCAAGCTGGTGAAAGCAGGACGTTAAATTGGCTAAACCTTTCCAGCAATATAACTTCTTACCAGTTTTATCTAGAGATGTATAATTCAGGGTTAATTTTAAAGGTACAATGGAAAGACTTTTATTTAACCCTAACTTGTTCAGAGACCACAGTTGCATTTTATGGCTAGTTTTCCTAACTTTTCTGGACTTTCAATTTTGATTTGGCTGCATGCGAGATGCATGGCAGTGTTTCCATGAAACTCAAGCAAATTTTATGTTTGTTTTTTTATTCCTAAGCTATGCTGAGCAAGGAAACATTTTTCACTATGCATGTTTATTAACATTTTATAACCGTTTAACCATTGTCATTGCATATCACTAGAGATGGGATCCGGGTCCGACATGAACCTGGATCCGACACGAAACTCCTCGGTTCCGAAAACCGAATGATCTGTCCAAATCCGGATGGATCGTCTGGATTTTGGGTATTTCGAACACATTTTAGATAATTTTCAATTAATGTACGGTGCTATTTTCGAAAATTATTGAAAATAACATCAAACTTTCGAAAATTATCGAAAATTCGTTCCGGTTTCAGTTTTTCGAGATTTTCCCAAGATCCGTGAATCTGGAAACGTAACAAAACTAGTGAGTTTTGGCCATCTCTACATCTTACACGCATATGTTATTGTAGTTTTGCTAAGTTACAAAACAGTTTAAAAACCAACAAAAATTGGAACTAGGGAATGCAACAAAATGGGTTATTTTATGTTCTAATTTTGTTATTTATTTATTTGTGGTTATATAATGATCAATTGAAAACAATTGTAGCCTTAAGGTTTGTACACATGTGAGATTGTGGGTCTCGACCCGTGACGCACGATGTGTACAAACAAATGTTTTAGCCGATAATCAGCCTGTGTATGGGCACTATCGTTCAGCGGTCGTTGCCCGATCAGGCGGGCAGATCACAGAACGAGTGCCTGCTGCGGCTGATAAAGTGCCCGTACACGTGCCGATTATCGGCTGAAATGTTCATTCGTACACATCATGCGGCACGGGTTGGCAACCGCGATCGCACGTGTGTACGAACCTTAAGTTTAAGGAGGGTAAACAGAGCAATTTGTCATTCTTTCCTATTAGAGAGGTTTGAGAAACAAACTAAACTAATACTGTAGGAGTTAAAGAGTTAATGCAGTGATAAAGATTTTTATCATGCTTGATTTAAGTGAGAGGGAGTTCTAGAGTGGAATCTAATTACTACGTTCCCCAATGAATGCTACTAGATCAGCAATAATTTGAAAAGTCATGCTGCCATTGGTATGACCTCATTATCCCCTTCATTTCACTAATGTTCTCTGAAAAAAAAATCTTCAGGTGTAGATATTAACCACAAGTGTTTTTAAAGTTTTTTTTATGAAAAAGACACATTTTAAATAGACCTGCTCACCTGAAACAGTTATGAACAATCATGCAGTTTGCATCACACTTGCCCAGTCCAGATCTTATGTGAAGCCCTTAAGTTACCTTAATAATAAAGATCAGAGAAAACGGTTTGTGAACATTCAATTGTAATGACTACATATTCACATACTGTATAGATGATACATTAAAGGGCAATTATACTTTCCTTCCCACTGCCCTTTTCTCCTTTTATTTAAAGTACCCAGAGTAAGGGAGCTTAACCGGCAAATCAGCTATTTTAATTGCAGAAAGTTTCCCTTGCTGATAAGTTCTGTCTTCTTCATCTGTATTGGAGCTGGCCAATGGTAAGACCTGCTTCTTGCAGAGTGCGTCAACTGGATTGGACTGATAATGGTGACTTTAGTTAAATGAAACAGCTTATTGCGAGTAAACGCAGGAATGGGGACAGTTTAGGTTCTTACCCTAGGTACTTCAAATAGGGGGGGTTGGTGGAGTATATTTGACCTTTCAACTTCCCTAATTTTATCTTTGGGAAAATCAATGTGCAACAGAATCTCTTTATTTTGGGTATCCATAAGTACCAAAAAAAAAAAAAAAAGGTAGGTAGAGAGATGTAAGGTAATCTACACCTGTCCCAAAGTTTATTCTTGTATTTTAGTTGCACACACAATCCTTGCAACTTCTTGGTTCTTTATTAGTTTTCTGTAGCTTCCCTTCAACAACACATAGAAAAAATCTATCTCTTTTGTTGCTAAAATATTTTAAGAAATCTCTCAACATTGTTTTCATTAAATTACAATGCACTGTAATACATTGCCTTAACTGAGATGTTGATGTATCATGTGTCGTAGCTGGTGAACTTTGAAGCTTTAGCTTCAAACATTTCTCTATTCCTTAGTGAACAAGAGGGGACTCAATCAGAAAAGGTGTTGATGAATGCCTTTGAAATGTCTGGCTTGGTCCTGTGGGCACAGTATGATTAAAATTTTCATCTGTACATTTAGGAAGAAAGTACTAAGGATCCCGTTGTGAATCAAACCACAGGGTTCTTTCTCTAGCTGAAATGCACATGGATAGAGTGATAAATATATTTTGATAATTAGCTTAAAAATATTGCATGATCAGTGTAGAGCTCATGCTGGCCATACACATGTCCAACGTTTATACTGTGTCGACATTTAAGCTAACCCAAATGCTGAATGGATAATAGTAGTGTAGGGCCCAAAAAAATCTTTGGATTTCTCTGCGACACATGGCGAGCAATGTAGTCAGGTTGGGCAGTTTTTCATAACACCGCAGGAAATATGTAGGGTTTACAACAAAGAAATATAAATCCAGAAAATATCCAAATGAAGACACCATGTCATCAAAGGTGATTGTCCAAGTCCACACAGTGACTTTAGCTGACATATAAGGCGATTTACCCAGGACTGCTCTACCAAAATATAACAAGTTTTTTTTATATACTGGACATGCCCTTTAAATGCACTGAGATGTGGGGACATTAGCAAGGTTGGATCAATGTAGGAAATGTCTAGGATAATAATTCTTATTGAAATAGAATAATCATTTTGGTGCAACCTCAGGAAACCTTTGGATGAAATGCAAGTAAAAAAGCAACTAAATGACATGCCAATCATTGTATCTAACAACTGCTTTTTAATGTAGGCAACTTAAATGGTTGATTTGTAATTCATAGGTTTATCTGTGGCAAAGAGAACAAGAATTGCTCAATTGCTATTTTAAAGTACAAAAAACTATGGAGAAAATCTGGAAAAGCCATCCCTAACCTTTAGAGATGTAATGAGATTCTTTGAGATGATGTTTCTTGTCAGATGGCCGCTTTATCTGGGATCTGGCTAGCTAGAAGTTTGTGCCAAGGGAGATGTACTGTTTGTAAGAAAAGGTTTATCTTTTATTTGTAGATCAGGGCTGCAACTTTCTCTACCTGATGACTTTAAATTAGGTGGCGCTAGTGTGTGCAGACAGGCCCTTTGCCTGGTGGTTGGTTGGGTACAAAAATCAACCCTGGTGTACCTAGTGCCACCCTTACTAAAACATAGGAAAACATTGTACTAGTAACCTACAAACTAACTTTCTAATATTGACTTGTTATATGTTTGAGAAACCTATTTTTATTTTCCCCCACAGGTCAGATGGCTGGTGATCACACAAGACTAGAATTCCACAACATCGAGACTGGAATTATAACCGAGCGCCGTTACCTCTCTGCGGTTCCTTCAAATTTCATTGGCCATTTACAGAGCTTGACATTCAATGGCATGGCGTACATTGATTTGTGCAAGAATGGCGACATTGATTATTGTGAACTGAATGCTCGTTTTGGCTTTCGAAACATAATTGCAGACCCAGTCACTTTTAAGACAAAAGCAAGTTATGTCGCGCTCGCCACACTTCAAGCTTATACATCTATGCACCTTTTTTTCCAGTTTAAGACTACGTCACCAGATGGGCTTATTCTGTATAACAGTGGCGATGGGAATGACTTCATTGTAGTGGAATTGGTTAAAGGGTGAGTACAACCAGGTCCCAAATAAACGCAAGGCTTAAAACATCATAAATATGCATTATCATAAGCCATTCACTGAACAATAATCCAAGTTATAGGGCTGTTGTACATAAAGATTTCCTCTTTAAACTTTATTTCTAACTTAAAAAAAACCCAACTCTTAGCATTATTGGACTGAAACCCATTTCACCTGATTTAAGGGGCAGTATATGCCCATAGTAGTCTGTGGGCTGATTACAGACGGAATCGAGTCTTTTAACCGTAATATCCACTACTGATGAAAATGAACACATCTTTTGAAAACAATACCATTATGAACCACATTGTTTTCACAAGCAGCGGGAGTAAATGTTATGGGCAGCAATCCTTTATAAATACAGCCCTGAGAGAGACAACAAAAGACAATCTAATTAATTACTGTAGAATGTATTGGTACTTTATTGACTAATGAGTATAATTAAAGGCCGCAGTGCCCACATACAGTCTACACCACACAATGCCCATCTAGAGACTACACCACACAATGCCCATCTATAGGCTACATCACACAATGGCCATCTATAGACTACACGACACAATTCCCACCTACAGACTACACCATACAATGCCCATCTGCAGACTAGACAACACAATGCCCATCTATAGACTACACCACACAATACCCACCTACAGACTACACCACACAATGCCTATCAACAGACTACAGCACACAATGTCTATCTATAGACTACACCAAACAATGGCCATCTATAGATTACACCACACCATGCCCACCTACAGACTACACCACACAATGCCACCTACAGACTACACCATGCAAGCCCACCTACAGACTATACCCACAATGCCACCTACAGACTACACCACACAATGCTCACCTACAGACTACACCACACCATGCCCACCTACAGACTACACCACACAATGCTCACCTACAGACTACACCATACAATGCCCACCTACAGACTACACCACACAATGCCACCTACAGACTACACCACACCATGCCCACCTACAGACTACACCACACAATGCTCACCTACAGACTACACCACACAATGCCCACCTACAGACTACACCACACAATGCTCACCTACAGACTACACCCCACCATGCCCACCTACAGACTACACCACACAATGCCCATCAACAGACTACAGCACACAATGTCTATCTATAGACTACACCAAACAATGGCCATCTATACACTACACCACACCATGTCCACCTACAGACTACACCACACAATGCCCATCAACAGACTACACAAACAAGTCTTATCTATAGACTACACCAAACAATGGCCATCTATACACTACACCACACCATGTCCACCTACAGATTACACCACACAATGCTCACCTACAGACTACACCATACAATTGCCCACCTACATACTACACCACACAATGCCCATCTACAGGCTACACCACACAGTAAAATAATTTTGTACTGTGGTTGTTTTGTTTTTTTGACCGTGATGTAAAATACCAATGCCATGTATCATGCCATGTACAATGGTAGTATCATATATATGCCCCTTAGTGTCAATGCAATATACAGATGGCTAAATAATATAAAAATGATTGAGAAGGGACATTGTTGTAGACCAGCTAATTTACGTTAGTTTTTAATTAGATTAGTAACTAAATGTAAAAAATAAAAAAGCCTCTGAACTTCATCTTATCAATGTTATGGTTAGATTTGATTTAAAAAAATGAAAAGTACAAATAAGGCTGGGTACACACCATCCAATTTTTTGGGTCAACCGTCCAATTTTACCATGTTTTTGTTGGACTGTCCAATTTTACCATATTTTTGGTTAAACCACGGGTTCCTTCCTTACTGTTATACACACCCCTAATCCACCTATCTATATTTTGTGTGCTGTGAATCAATGCAGTTGAGTTTTTGTCTTTTCTACAGTTAGTTAATACTGGCTAGATCAAAAAGTGGTGTTTGCTTGTTGGCCACTAGAGGTCCACATTGGACTGTCTATTGAGCACCAGGCATTTTCTGTTTTTAAATGATTCCCCCCCTTTTTTTCCCCTTTAGTTGTGAATATGTGAAAAATTCTGTGGTTGTCAATGGCAACAACAAAAATACAGGATTTCGTTTGAGAAGAGACAAATACAGAATTAACGTTGCTATGTTACACAAAAGATCATTTGACAGAATGAATATATATATATATATATATATATATATATATATATATATTGGATACAATAGAATCTAATTGGTATACTCACCAATACGATATAATTGTTTACATTGAAAGAAAGACTCTGATTTGTTAGAATACCAATCAGATTCTTTTCCAATCAGAATTGGTTACTGTACCTGATCTTGCCCAGTACTGCTCCCACCCTGGGTATTATTAATGGTTTGGTTCAAGGTATAGTTCTCCTTTAACTTTAAGTTAAGGCCCCTGTACTAAAAAGACACAACAAATAGCACAACACTCACCAAAATGTATTTTCATATGTATTCTTTCCTTTCAGATATTTACATTATGTGTTTGATTTGGGAAATGGTGCAAACCTCATTAAGGGAAGTTCCAACAAGCCTTTAAATGACCATCAGTGGCACAATGTCATGATATCTAGGGACACAAGTAACCTTCATACTGTCAAGATAGACACAAAAATCACAACTCAGAGCACAGCGGGAGCAAGAAATCTGGATCTGAAAAGTAAGTGTAATTTCAAATAAACCTTTTTCTTACTGTTTATGGACTCAAACATTTCAACAGTATTTTAACAACTGGATGTCCTCCCAATAAAGCCTTCTACAATTACCTGTTGAAAGGAAGTGCCTTCTCCCCGGGTTATTGGTTATCCTATAAACAATGTGCTGTCTTCTAGAGAATAAATCTACAAACAATATAATTGTCTTTTCCATATGTTATCCTATAACTTTTTTTCTTTCTAAAGCATGGCATGCACATTATCGATATTTTGGGCAAAATAATAAATTAGTACATGTTCTACAAAATATTTATAGCATGTACGCTGTTTGTTCTGCTCAATAGATTGAAAATTCGAGCAGTTTTTGGAAAAACAAAATTCCGGCAAGACGGAAAGTTTTACCCCTAACCCATCTTCAAGTCCCCATCTCAAACAGATTTCAAGCTGAAATCTAATTACATTAGGGAAATAAGGTGAGGAACTTGACTGGTTCTTCCAACCAGGCTCCGAATTGGATGAATTGATCCAAATTCCAATCAGAAGAGTATTGTGCCATGTATGGCCTGCTTTAGGTAATAATTCTTCCTTTCTTGATAGTTAAAATGTACCAACACACCCAAGCATTTATATGGTTGTTGACTTGTAGAGAGACTTAACTATTAGATTAATATTTTTGTCCTATCAGACATTCTGTACATAGTGTAAAACTACCGGGAAAGAAGTAGAATATGGAAACTCTAGAAATAAAAACCCACTGATAAAAAATCGCAAAATAAACTTCTCAACAAAAGTAATTTATTTGATGTTCTACAAACCCGTTAGTTGAGTTTAGCGATCATTGTCAAATAATTTTTTAGCCATCAGTTACATTTTTTGATAACACATACACTCTATAGTATAGCCCAAAATCGGGAGTCAGCGAGTGATCACGCTCACAGGTTCATTTACATGTTTCGTTCCCGTAATTACAATATTCTTCTTGGGAGCTATGTTATTTTAATGGCAGCTTATTGGCTGATGTTAAAGGGTCACTTTAACCAAAAAGTAACTCTCCTTTTCATAAATCTACAGATATATAAGAATCAGGAGCAAGTGTTCCTACCTATCATTCTGCTTTTGTCTAAAAGTAATTGGTTTTAGAAGCTTGGCATTGCTTGTTGTGTTCAGTTTCCCTGGCTGAGCTCAAAGAAAATTATTGTAACAAATATTGTTAAGTGTCAGGTAAAGGTTTATACACACATGCGGGGGCCGACCAGTTTTAGCAGATAACTATGCTGGGTATGGGTAAGTAAAGGCCGTTCGGTCAGGGCTCATTGACGATCCTCTCTTCATTTCCCTGCCTGACACTTAACAATATTTTTAATAATTAATTTCTTTAAACTCAGCCAGGGTTACTGAAATCTGCAAAACATATAAAGTTATTGATTTAAAAAAAAAAGGCAAAACAGGAGGTTGGAATACTTGCTCCTACCTGTTTTAAAAGTATAGATTTGGGCTGAAGGAGTTGTTTTTAGGGTATAGTAGCAAAGCTTCTGCAACCATTATACTAAATGTCCCTGTGCCGTTTATTGGCAACAACCAATCAGATGATACCTTTTTATTGGTTTTACAGATTTAGGGTTTGTTCTAGCACAACTGTTTCTCTCTGCTTAGCGATGGTTCCTGATGCACAGTTAGTAAACTGGCAAAAACTTTGCTGTGCATTTTGCATGTTTTTTTAATACCTAGTTTCACATCAATATTAACATAAAGACAAACACCCACACGCTTTCTATTTTTCTCTGTCCTGTGTGAACAAGGAATATCCTTCAGTCCTCACCTCCCACGTATCAGTTTCATCTTGTCATGTATCTCCATGTTAATGAGCTAATTACATCATATTTCTCATTACAATCTCTTAGTTTCAGCACCCCCACTTTTCAAGTCAGACCAGGTTTCTGTAATTAGCAAACTTGAATGGAAAATACATTTGGTTACGAAAAAAACAATAAATATACTTTATCTGCCTTTAATGTAGGATTCACTTTATAATCTATACTTACTGTACTATACCTTTGTCACTCTAAATTATTCTGCTCAGTCCCGTAACTCCCAGTCTTCTCCTCCTTATAATCCCGCAAATAAGCTGTACTCATTTTAAAGGAGAACTATAATGAATATAAAGGTTTTTTTTTTTGTTTTTTTTTAAACAGTTTAAATGAAAAGTACCTGTAACAGGGAGGTTGGATAATCATTCCTACCTCCCAATATAATTTCTGTGAGGAGCACTAGTTCTTGAAACCTGCATCTGCCAGGCTTCCTCAGTGCTTCAGCATGAAATCCCAGGACAGTGGCAGATGACAACTGTAAATGCTGGTAACAAAATTATATTGGGAGGTAGGGCTAATCAATGCACCATTCTTGTCCCAGGAACGTTTTATTTTCTAAAAAGTTAATTTTTACAGTGTTGTGCTGTCTTCTTTTAAGGGCTCAACCAGCTTTACTTGTTTTATCACTTACAGCATTATTTTTCAAGACCCCTGAATTTCAAGGACCCAGTAGACAATTTACAGTTCAGCTAGTAGGGTCCTAGTTTTAGAGTCACCAATTAATGTTCCTACTAAATCTGTATTTCCTGACATTTTGTCCGACTTCTCCTGTTCTTCTTAGGCCACACAATTGTTTTGCACGCATATGCATGCACATGACTCCTCCAACACGGACACACAAATTAATGACAAATTAGATGAAACATTGCTGTCCTATGAGTTCTCAGCCTTGATCTAGCTGTTACCTCATCTCTCCATCTGAATTACCTAAGCCCCTTCTTCCTCTGTCTATCAAGAAAACTTCAATTGAATGTCAATTGCAAATACCGTATGATTGCATCAGGCAGCTCTTCCGACATTGCTCAAGTTGGCCAGCATTAGACTCTATAACTTGTTTTCCAAAAGGACAACTTGCTTCCACTATTTCCAATCAAACAGTTAAATGCACATTACTGTACCCAATACACTGTAATCTGTACCCAATACACTGTACACTGTACCCAATACACTGTAAACTGTACCCAATAAACTGTACACTAACACTGTACTCTGTACCCAATACACTGTAGACTGTACCCAATACACTGTAGACTGTACCCAATACACTGTACACTGTATCCAATACACTGTACACTGTATCCAATACACTGTACACTGAACTCAATACACTGTACACTGAACTCAATACACTGTACACTGTACCCAATACACTGTACACTGTATCCAATACACTGTACACTGTACCCAATACACTGTACACTGTATCCAATACACATTGGGTTTTAAAAATTGGGGTGAATCTAAGTTACTTAATAGAACAAACAAAAAAATATTTAGTTTATCTAGTAAATCTAAATATTTAGTTTATGTTTCAAACAACTTTTTATTTCTAGTGCATACTTGAAAACCAAAGACAATACAGAAAATGTGTCTGGTTAATCCCCTTAAATCCTGAGTAATCTTTTGGGAAATAAAAGAAATCCCCTTAAATCCAGAGTAATTCTTTCGGAAATACTGTGATTGTTCACACCCCTAAACTACCTTATTGAAGTGGGTATAACTCTTATTAAATTATACTTACGACTTGACATTCATTTGATTTTCACTTTTCCTTTAACATGGTTACTTTGTTCCTTGTTGGTTTTAATTTATGGGGAGAAAAGAGTCTTGCCTCACATGTTTTCGTTGGTTTCAAACAAGTTATGGTTAAATAATATAATACAATTTTTCCTTTAAAATGAGCCCTAAATCATACCTCTAACTGCAATCTTTATATTTCTGAATGTACTACTTCCTGTATACAGTATACTAAGTGACATACCCTGCACCCTCTGCACTTCTCCTGTACCCAGGGTCTGAGCATGCTCACTGAAAACTTTACTCTGTGAAAGATAGATAGTCCGTAGACAACTGATGAGTAATGCCCACCCCCAGACACATGGATCACAGAAAAAAGACAGTATAATGCCAGTCTACTTTTTCCTTAGAGGTTGTTTACATGGCTATAAGCTGCTGAAATCAGGAAGTGTTAAGGAAGATAATCTTTTGTTTGTTTGAAGACTACAGTCCCTTTTAAACACTGAGATTTTTCACAGATGTCACAGCTGGGCAACTATATCTCCCTCTGATACCCAAAACTGCCCTGACAGTCCCTCTGTTATGAATTCTATAATGACAAGTGAAACACATTGTTAATCTTGGTTAGCCAGGGATTAGTCTGAGTTAAAGTAAATTTAAATGTGTTGTAGGCTTCAGACCCTTTAGATTTTAATACATTTGAGTTGTTTAGTGACTTCAAGGCTGCACTGCAAACACCAGCTAATAATTTGGTGGTTCTTAGTGGATTAGGGATTTCAGCATTTTTTTGTCTTGTGCAAAGTCTTAATGCTGAAACAAAAGGGGAAGGGTGTGGTAATTTTGCTGCAACTTAAGACATTTACAATTTATTTAATAAATAATCCCTTTGATGCTAATTAATTTATTAAAATAACATCAGAAGATTACAGCTTAATAATAGTATGCCCTTTAATTAGAAAGATCATCAACTACGCCTGATTTGAAATTGTTGTTACTTTAAGCATTTATCGCTCCATATACTCTAATTATCCTTTAGGGTGTGTAGGGGGGATATTTTAGTGAAAATAAAAGCATCAAAATGAAAATTCTGTGCTTCTCATGCAATTATCATTCAGTAAATGTTTCTTATTTAAATAGCAATCAAAGCAAATAGTGGGTTGTCTTCCTATGCACAGTTTGCTGCCAGATTTCAAATTCTTGACCAAAGAGATGGAAATCTTATGCTGCAAAGTTAAGTTGAGTGATGGTCCATCCTAATAAATTCTTTAGAATTTAGGTGAAAATGAAATATCTTACTAAATCTTGGTACACACTGCAGACATCCCAGCCCTGCCGGCTTAGATTTCTGGGCTGGAAGGGAGAGGGGGTGTGACCAGGGGGTGTGATGTCATCGATATTATGCAGGGGCAGGGCTAGCCAAATAAGGGTTGTAGGGGGCGGACAAATGGGCATTCTGGAGGCGTGTTGAGGGCATTACAGAGCATGTCATTCAGAAGGGGGCGTGACGAGGAGGAGATTAGAATGGTCTGGGGTGGTCTCGCAGAAGCGCGGAAGACACCAGAATGAGGGAGACCCTGCAAGATGTGTTAAGAATGGGATGCCTGACACTGTAAAAATCTTTAAAAGATGGCAGACAGAACCAGGCTACACACAATTCAAATTGTTCACGCTACATAAAGTATAGGGAGAGCATTTGGGACTGACACATTTCTTTCAGCCACGGCCACTCCCTATACTTCCTATACCTATAGTAAAGGGGGCTGACATCGTCGTAAGGATCTTTTCGGCAATCACATGGCTTATGTTAGTGATTGTTTGCCGGCCTTGGGAATGCTCGTTTGTGCGATATAAACTTTAATGATAAAACATGGTAGATGATAGGGTCAGAATGTCCTTTAATGTGGCATAGTGAAAAAAGATGACATGTAGAGAATTAACATGTATTTAAAGGATATTAAGCAGAGTCCATCTTTTTATTCTATTGAGGAGAATTATTGTACCATGGGGGTGAGAAATGAGAGGATATGAGGAGAGGGATTTTAATCACTACAGGCTGGAGCATGGGCAAGAATTGTGTTACTTTCACAGGGTGCCTAACTGAGATGATATTGGGAGAAATATGTTACTTTCTACATGGTGCAGAATAAAGAAGGTAAAGGGGAGAAAAATTATTCCCATTGCAGGATGTAGACCAAGGGGGATTCAGTGGAGAGTGATGTTTCCACAATTACATTGAAAACTAGTAATTTTGGAGAAATATACATGATGCTTATAGACTATATCCATCATACCACTTTATTAGGGGAAGGTTAAATATAGCCCTATTTATTTTACTCAACATTTTGCTTTTTAATGCCAGATCATTGGCATTTAATTGTGTACACAAACTTTCCAGTCTTATTACCCAAGCAACATCAGGTACAGTATAATCTTGGTGCAGTTTTCCGTATTACCAGGAGAGGTCATATTTGACACATCATTATAAATTGCCTATTAGTTTTAGACCTGCAACATTGTGATATGTCTGTAATATACAATTAATCCTTAAAGAATGCAGTAAATCAATATTAGAAAGCCTATTAATGAAACTACAGTATCAAGCTATTAAATTATGATTTTTTGTTTTACACACAACACCATTCATATTTATGTCAAAACTAATTCTAGTTTGCATACAAAACCCTCACATTTTATTCATGTATTTATTTACTGTTAAGTATCAAATGATTCAGTGAAATTGACATTATCTATCATCCAGACCTTTCATCTATAATATAGAGTCACATTAATCATGACAAAATAATGTGGAGCTTTTTAACCACTAGAGGACAGTCTGACAATGTATGATAAACTCTTTATTAGCTCATAAATATATAAATATATTGTTACTAGGCAACAAAAGCAAGAACTCCTTAAGGATTTCTTGTAAGTTATTTTTCTGCAGTTGCATACCATAAGACTAGTAAATAATTTTCCTTTAGATTTTCCCACTTGTGTGGCTCCAACTTGGTAGCTTTTCCCTGGATTATAAAATGTGTAGATGAGAGTCGACTGAACAATTTTTAGAGAAATGCATTGCTCTGCAGTATTTCTAGGAGGCCTAAGGAAGACACTTTAAGGCCCTTATATGCATTTAATCATTAGTTTTTTAGTTTTGTCCTGGAAACAACCTGTTTGGCCCCAGTTTTTGAAATTGTGGGTCTCTTGCATTTAATGATATCCCTTGATTTAATTTCAGTTGAATTCCTCTTGCTAGGAATATGTGAAATAGAACTGGAAAAGGTTTTGGAATCCGAAAACCCATCAATGTAACATTGATGTAAAATGAAAATAAAGTGTAAATATCATGGTAGATTATTTATAACAAATCCCTTAGTACATCGCATATCTAGAAGCACACAATCTAATTATTATTGACTGAATAGATGGGCACAGGTCCAAATTTGGGAAAATCAGATTGGCCCACCAGGTTTCCAGGGAATCCCAAGGTGTATACACCCCCAATTTACAAATAAAAACAGAAAATATTGTTTAAATTTAGATATGAGGCCAAGAAAATAATGATAGGTTAATACACATAAAAGGTCAGGAGGTTTTATATTTCCTTGTAGACCTCAACGCCCCAGTCTGACGCTGAAATCACTTTGAGTAAAATATGAAATGGCTAAATACCTACATACATGGCTGAATGGCAATATTATACTCTTTTCCATGACAACTTTTACGTAAAATAAGTAAATTAAATGAATTAGTAGAGAATGCCCAAACTTTGGGGAGTTGATAGCAAACCAAATTATTCAGACTGGTTTGACTGAAGAGAAACTTGGACAACCAATATTCTCTTTAATATATGCATTCATGTGCATGTACACAACCAAGAAAACCTGAATAATGGTAATGTGTTTGAACATTTGATTTTGTGTCTGCACAAATGATATATATCTGTGCACACAGCTGCTAAAGAATTAGAGGGAGCATTGTTGACAACTAGAGATATGATCCGGGTCAGTCCCATTCTCTTACAGCCCCTTGTGGCCCTGCCCACTCACAGGTGGTGTGACCCCGCCCACTCACTGGTACATAAGCCCCACCCACCTGTGTGCACAAGCCCCACCCACTCACGGGTGCACAAACCCCCTCCACCTGCGGATGTACAAGCCCCGCCCACTTGTGAGTGCACAAGCTCTGCCCACTCGCGGGTGCATAAGCCCCGCCCACTCACAGGTGCCGTGGGCCTCTCAGACTCTCTTACCCACTCTGTCAGGATTTCACACAGCAGAGAGGAGAAGGGACTTCCTGTCTCCCTCACACACTGAGGGAGATTGAGGCTGTGCTCGCCGGTGGCACTCTGCAGGAGAAGCCTTAGGAATGTCACATGTCAGACTCCCATCCATTAACTTTTTGGTCAGTCATTTCTTTATATCTTGGGCTGTTGAGCAGGTAGAGAGGTGGTTGATGGCTCGTTTTAAAGGTAAAAAAACGGTCTTTCATTTAAACTTAACTTGTTTGGAGACCACAGTTCCCCTCTTCAGAATGCAGAATCTAAACATGACCCCCACTCCTCAGTACCCAGATTTGAGGAAACCCAAACTTTACGATACCCCAAGCAAGCAGCATCTTTGACCACACACCCCTGCATCAGGACCTGGTATTATCTGCACCATCAACCCAACCCATCATTAATTAAAATACCATAAAAGATGAATCAAATGAGCTTAAAGGAATAATCAGCACATTTATTAGGGCATAACTGCCTTGAAGTTAGGTTTACCATGTGGTGCTTTGCACAGTGTCTGTGGGCTGGAGAGTATAAATTACTGTCCCCTGACCCTTGATCCCATTTTCCATTGACCCCTCTGCTCTCCTGATCTACATCCCCGGTCTTGTCTGTATACACATGAGGAAGAGCTAGTAATGTTGGTTTAACTAATTTTTTCTACAGAGGAAAAGGGACTTGCAATATGGCTTTAATGCACAATACTGCAATGGAGGCCTGTCAATGTTATATGTTATGTTTCAGGATTATGTTTCAGGATTTTAAAGTAGAATGAGTGGGTAAGGAAGGGAAACTTTATAGACCTCAATATGCAAATAAGGAACAGAGACTTCTGGGTCATTTCCATGCTTCCATGGCAGCTTTTAGGAAAGCTATATCTTTGAAAAAGACATTTACAGCATTCCACAAGCTAAATGCAAAACCAGAGCGCCAATTACAGACCGGTTTCAGCTTTATTGAGCCATCATCAGCATAGTGCAGGCCTCTGGTTATGCAGTGTGAAGCGCCTATGGGCAGACATCACTAATATATTAAATAGGATAGGGAGAGAATAAAGGCTTTGAAACTCCCCTTTCAGAATTATGCAAATAAGGAACAAAGACTTATGGGTATTTACCATGTTTTCATGGAAGCTTTTAGGCTTTTAGCTTTTAACTCCCCTTTCAGCAATATGCAAATAAGGAACAAACCTCCCACAGACTTATATAGACTTTGGTTCCTTCTGGAAAGGAAAGTGATATGGGGCTTTAATCAGCAATTTTTGTGTGGCTATGAGTTAAAAATGTGATTTAAACCATCGTTATCCTTTATTTATGAAAAATAAATGCTATGATCTATGTGAAAAACATAATTTCTCTGTGTATTCCATAATTACGTAGAGGTAGGTTAAAGTGGGACCATTTACCCTGTGAAGGTCTACTAATACCACCAGCTGTTAATATTTTTACTTTGTGAACTCGGATTGATGAAAACCCTAGGTATGTTAAATTCAAAATGAAAGATCCAAATAGTCTTTTACAGCTGGCTGTATGTGATTTTGTTCTCCCTGCTCACAGGTTGTAATTCTGCTGTGTAGATGAATTACCAAGCCTATAATGAAATGTGAGGCTTTATTAAGAAGTTGTCCCTGTGGAATTTGGTCCATGGTCTTTAAAATTCATGAGGTGCTTAATTTTTTTACCTAAACTTCCATGCGGAAAGTGTTTGTTGCTGCCTTTTCTTTAACCTTTGCAAGTTAATTCCAATTAAAAATTAGGAATAGAACTGAATTTAAATATTACTGTTCTGAATGTCTGAAGTTGCAAGTGCAAACTGTTTAATGGTAAATTCCTTTAATAAAGAGGAACGCAGCTTACCCAGCTACACTTTGCAGGAGACACCAGGGAAATTCTTGCTCTCCCTTTAGTGACATTTAGACCAAAAACTTGATTGATGTGCTTAGTTGCATTAGTCATAATAAGTCTGGGCTGCCATGTTGCTTCCTTTAACCTAAAAAATAAATAAAAAAATACATAGATATATGCATTCACTCAAAAGAAATAGTGCTGAAAGCAGCTAAATATTTTTTTACATTTTCAAAACTACGTTTTAACATAATCTTTATGACACTATTCATGGTCTAATCTCCCATGAATAGTGACCTAGATTGACCCCGATTGATAAAATGATCTGCAACCTGCTGGTGACATTTCGGTCCAACTTGTGTATATTAAAATGTTCATAATTGGTCTTAATATATTTAGCATCTAAAATGACTGATTTTGCCACAATACAATTGGAACACTCAGACAGATCCATTCACAATACATATCAGACAGGTGATTGAACGGGCCAATGTGTAAGTAGAGATGGAATCCGGGTCCGACACGGAACCCCATGGTTCTGAAATCCAAATGTTCTGTCCGAAACAGACAGATCATTCAGATTTAGTATATCTCCACTTATTTCCTTTCCTTGTAGCTTCAGAAATTTCACGTATTTTAAAAAAGTGCCATGATGTGCTCTATAGGCAAACTAAATTTGATCTTTTATTTATTTACAAAATTCCTCAAACCAAAACTTACTTTGGTTTCCAAATCTCTAACTGGGTAACATACAGCCCATTACAAGGGCTACAGAAAAACCTGTCCTCTCTTCTTTGCAAATGGCCCAAATAGTGAATTTATTTCTTGTTTAGAGTGAGGGGTGTTTATGAATTACACATGTCTAAGGCCTTAAAATGTTCCTCTTAATACATTTTATGCAATTTGCTAAGCTAGACAATTAGCATTCTGTCTATTTTCACCCATCTTAAAGAGCATGGCCACCCTTAAAACAAAAACCTGGTCATATGTTGGTTACCAGTCCCTAACCCCAACTGATTTATTCAGCACATTATTAGATGTACAGTATTATTAACCAGATATTAATGTATAATTATTGCCTCCACTCTGGCAGAGTAAGCTGTCTCCTCCATGTTTTTTCTGCTGTTTCCCCGATTGCCTCTACTGCAAGGGAGGAGGCAGATACCTTTTCCAGAACAGAAGAGAGTTTATCATTAAATATCTGTTTACGAATATATATAAAAACTGGTAAAAATTGCAGTTGGGGTTGCGGGCAGATAAATGACAAGTCACCATTTTTTGTTTTAAAGGGTGGACATGCCCTTTAAATAAAGCTTTGGAGAAAGCTTTACAGGAGATTTAGAGCCATCAAGGAGATGTTTAAAACCTTTCGAAGTAAAGATTATTGGTTATATTAGAATAACCGTATTAAGAATAAGCTGTTGCAATACTGTGTTGGGAAATTCACAATGAAGATTTATTAAAAGAACATGCAACTGTATATTTAGATAACAGCACAAGAGATAGGGAAAATGAAGAGGTCAATCCTAGAAAATAGATTAACCCATAGTGAAACTTTAAAGTAGCTTCACAGGCAGCATTTTAGTAAATATGCTTTTCCTGGAACACACACAGTAGGAGAGGAAAGCACATTTAGAGAGAACAGTGTGTGAATAAATCCCAATTTGATTACATCTCTTACTCCTGAGACTTCTCTGGAGAATCTTACCCATCATGTCAACCCTTCTTTTCTTAGAAAATTGAATCCTGGAACCCACTGGTGATACTAATGCCTCTATAGATCCTTGATTGAGTTAACACTACACTATTTCCTAAAGGATATGGCACCCCTAGTACCAAGTAGCTTATTTATAAATCAGCAAATTCCCATCGAAATAAAAACTGGTTGGATCAATGGATGGTTTTCATCATACCACTTGATTTATAAATATAGCAGCAATGTCAAATTGTGTCGTCATTCATTATCATTGGCAATTCTGGTTAAAAATATAAATGGACATTATTAAAGAATAAATATTTATAGTTGATTGTGATAAAAGGGTAAATATTGCAATAAGGCTTTTCCCTTTTATGCCCTTTAATTGGAGGTCTTATGCCTTGAATACTAAGCATTGGATGAGAGGCCTCTTCCCTCCTTGTTAAAAGCCAGTAAGCAGGGGGAAGTGATAGCCTTCAATACTAATCCAATGCAAGGTCAGGGAGACAATCTTCCCATGAAAATGCAACCAAGCAGGGAGTGTCAGCCCAGATAAATGACCCAAGGTAAACTGTTAGGACCTTCCATAGTGGGGTTACCTTGACGTGGTTGGATGGCTTTTCACTTTTATGCATAAAATTGTAACTAAAACCCCCCATGTTTTTACTGTTTGCACTAGCATAGATATTATGATATATGGGGCCCAGGAATATGCATTGATCATCTCTTTTCTTGTTTGTACTAATGTTTTGGTCAGATCAGTAGCACTTCCACTATTTGTTATAAAGTAATTTTGCCACAGCCCCACTTTTGTGTGTATATATATACTTGCCACTTTCCTGCACCTACTGCCCCTCCCCTACAGCAAAAGTGTGAGGAATTCTCCAAACACATTGGTGCTCATACTTGTCCTCTCTTTCAAAAAACTTTATATGGTCTTGAAGGCCTTTATCCAAGATGCACCAAACGTTTCTACCAACTATAATTAATTATTGGGCTGGTAGCACCAGGCAATATATTAGGAATTGTGAGTGCCCATAACAAAAGGATATATTTATATTAGATACAGTAGATCATTTTAATAAGTAATTGAAAGATAGTCTTTATGTCTGGGATAATGTGTTTTATATTTAGCAGATTATCTGTCCGAGTTCCCACGATCTCACTGCACTGGCTTACGCCTCCTAATAAAAGGCGTAACTTTTTATGCAAAACTTTACTTAGGAGGTTTTTCATCTCAGTGTAAAACCCATGTTAACCCGATAATACATGGCACAGCATGAGTTTTAAACTGACTTTAGCACCCAATACTGCATCGCCCCCTAAATGTCTCAAAATGTTCACCTTTAGTAACAAACATGGACATTTAGTAGAAACAAGGAAAAACTTATTTTAAACTGACCATTAATCTTTATCATTGTGCTAAGTCTCTGTTTTGGTATGTGAGCAGGGACTGTGATTACTTAGATGCAATCAGTTATCCTGTAGATAAAGGTTTAAAGCAGAGAAAATTACATTTTTATGTGAACATCAATTCTAACCTTTAGTTAAATTAGGCAAATAGACTAATATCATTGCAGGACCAACCAGTTGTCATTTTGCATTTTTAATTCTTTTTTAATTACTATTTTAAAAAAGAAACATCACATTTTAAGATGGAATTCCTTTTTTTTTTTGGCACTCAATTCCTTTTACCTTAAAAAAATCAAAGTAACAACCAGAATATCTGTGCATATTAAGGGAGAACTATTCTAAACTCCCCCATTCCTCACCATTAAAAGTTCCCATGGCAAGTGCTAGATTCACACTCATTGGTTTACATTACATCAGATATAATTCTTTCTTCAATTTTCCCTCGCTGGAAAGGTCTTCTCTGTGGCCATACTCTGTTGTCGAGACCTATAAATCTAGCCATACATGGCTAGATGTTCTTCTGATCAGATTTCCGATCGGAAGAACTGCTCAAAGTTCCCCACCTTGATTTTTTTCCCAGCTTTCCCCTTGGGGGCTTAAGAAGACTTGCTCTTGAAGAATTGTGGCCTCCTGTTGGCCAGATACCAGAGTAGCAGTATTAGACCCAGTAGGCAAAGTATTGAAGTGGATCTATTGTTAACCCAGGGATGAGGACCTACAAAATTCAACAGTTTGTTTGTTTTTTCGACATATTTATAAAGCGGCACCATTTAATTCAGCTAATTTTTTCCATGGAAAAAAGGTAGCACTAAAAATGACTGGAACAGACAAAGAAATTCAGGACTTATCCCAATAACAGATCAGGGTATGTTACTGTTTATTAGGTAATAAAGCAGAGTGATTGTAATAAGGTAATAAAATAAATATCAAACATGCGCTTATTTCTGTACTCATCCTATATACTAACAGGGAGATTCAATAAAAGTTCTTATCGTTTAAAATGGTGCTAATTTTGCCCCAACCAATCAGATCTTATTTAACATTTGTAAGCTAATATCTGATTGGTTGGGGCAAAATTAGCACTATTTTAAACGATAAGAACTTTTATTGAATAACCCTGTAAAAGAAGGTGTAGATATGCACCCCCGCATGAATCAATGCGGGGGTGCATACTCCCGCATTGATTTCAAAAAACGATGTGTGCCAAAAATGCTATCGAAATGGTGAAAAACACAATACAGGAGTTAAAAAATGTGGTGAATTTCCACCTTTGCTGCATTATAATTATTAACCCTTTGGTCTTTATATAGCCATGTATGTGTATCTCTGCCAAAGATTGATTTCATAACCAAGTAATTTGTACATTACTAGCATGTGTGCCCTGTTGCCTATAAATATATATAGTCCAAACAAAGTGGTAGGAACTCAACTCCAAATGTAGATTTAAATGAGTCAAAAGACCCTGGTGCTACTAGTAGATGAGATAAATACAAAGTTCATAAAGACCCAGCGCACACAGGGATTTTCTATAGATAACAAACTTTTATTGTTCTACAAAAGCCAACGTTTTGGCTCCTTTCTAGAGCAAGCACTAGCTTGAGAATAAATAAAAGTTTATTATCTATAGAAAATCCCTGTGTGCACTGGATCTTTATGAACTTTCAGGGAGATTCAATAAACGTTCTTGTCGTTCAAAATGGTGCAAATTTTGCCCCAACCAATCAGATCTTATTTAACATTTGAAAGATAACATCTGATTGGTTGGGGCAAAATTAGCACCATTTTTAACGATAAGAACTTTTATTGAATAACCCTGTATGTATATATACAACAACGTCCCTGTGGGCTGAAACGCGTAGAACAGTAATAAAGGTCTAAATGCAAGTTTGCAAAGTCCCTTTGTGAGTGCTTTCCATGTGGATTCCGTATATAACTGTATATATAAATCTTATATAGGTAAGTATTGCTTTATTGTGTTTAGGAGTTTGATTTCTGGTGAAAAGAAATAACCTTTCATTAACATTTAGTGCTCCCTTAAATGGAACATTCAGTGGAAAATATGATTATTCATATTTTATATCACCTAGTTATTCTACATATTGTCTATTCTTAAAAAGCAGTTGATACTCCTTGCTGTTCCCTGCTGTTAACATTAGCGAGCTGCCATTTTAGATTTTGTAACGGTCCTTCTTCTTCCCAGAATGCAGACTACCTTGGAATGTTCCCAACAGTAATTTCTACTGATTGGCTGTTGGATGGGTCAAAGATGTTCAGATCTCTACTGAGCAACTGAATGAACCCAGGTGCTGGGTCAAGGTCAAGATCGTAATGGTCTCTACTAGGGGGGGTCCTGCAAACAGAAATCAGTGTTTCGGACACATTTATTTATATACAGACACAACGCTGAATGGGCAGTTTAAGGTCGTTAAACTGGAAAAATACTGCACTTTTTTCTTAAAAGTATATTTATTTGCACTGAACTTCCCCTTTAAGACCACCCTTCGTAACTGCTGCATGTGTTATTGAAGATATTAAACCAGTCCTTCATGGTAATAAATTTGCTCATTAAATTTGGCTAAGATCTGTACATTTTGTTACCTGTCTCATTCATGACTTAAACCAAGCGTGTTTTGAATATGCCACAGGCAATCGCTTTAACACAGGCTTTCTACAGCAGGTTTCTTTATATTTTTACTTGGTCTGTACTATTGCTAATTTGAGCTCCTCTTGTTCTGCCAACACACATTGTTCAACTCTTTACATTTAATGAGATACATTTAATTTCAGGATTTTTTTTTCACAGTTCACAATTTGGCAGTTTCTTAGTCAGTGTACCTCCTGCAGCATTCAGAAAATCACAAGGTGATCGTACGCCTCTATTAAATAGATGCCTGTTAGTCAGTCCTGTCTAGTTGAGGGACAAGGCATTGAAAAAAAAACCTTTGTAGTTGTGTTTGCGGTAACTAGAGTTATTTAAAGATCACAGTCCTATGAGTTTATAAAAACAATTTTCAAGAAAACCAAGGCCATTCTTAAGGTCCACGGGTGCCCCTTTAAGGCCTTTGTGTATTGTTTATAAAAAACCTTGATTTGTTCTCTTTTTTTATGTCCTCTTTTTTATTAATTCAAACAATTAACACGTTCATTTCCAAGGTTGGACTGGAGCATCAGGACTCAAAGAAAACCACCAGAAGCATTAGAACACACGCATATATATATAGTTATATATATAGACCCGCGGAGCCTCTGGTAAATCGCTTTGCGCCGGCTGCGTGAGTGCCTCTTCCGGGACTCGCACAGCCACCGCAAAGTGACACTTAACGTTGCGCTAACCGATTGTAAATCGTTGAGGACAGAAAGGAGCGCTGCACTCAGTGAATTGCCCTATAATTCTATCAATTTCAGCCAATCAAAATGAAAGTTCCGTTGTGCATTCACAGGGAACTATAGTATTGTTCCTATGATAACTTAATCAATACCACTGACACTCTTACATATTTCCATTACAATGGATAATGGGATTTGTCATATTGTCTTTCATAATCCTCCACCTTGGAATTTTAAGTTCTGTTGTAGAGTGGCAGCAGTTTTTTTTATGTCAAGCTAGGATGGAAGTATTTCCTTTTAGCTTCTTTCATAAGGCTGCCATTAAGATATTGTTTCAGTTTCAGCCCAGCTAATTAAATAAATCAATTGCAGGTGGTGTTATATTTAGAGTGTGAGAGGAAATATGTTGGACATCATTAAAAATTAAAAATGAAAACTCTATTTATTGACATTAGGTTCTTTTTTTTAATTAAATAACAAAACAGGCAAGGGCTTGGCTGTAATTTTTCTATAAACTGTATATTATATCAATTAAGTAAGTGGTATTGCAGGGTTCTAGAGTTCTTTTTTTCTGTGTTAAAAATTAGCTATACATTATTTATAAATGATTTTTAAATGTAAGGATGTAAAGACCATCCTTGTATCGCCTATCTTTCCTGTATCCTTGGCTGTGAGATTGTGTAGCCGATTGTTACAACATTCTTGAAACTCGATCAGGAAGTGCCAAACTACACAACCATGTGTCCTCTATTACAAGCAGATTTCAGCTCAAGATAACATAGTCGCTGATGGGATTTTTGGAACGGTTGACCTGTTGGAAATCAGGGCAATTTAAAGAATTTTTCAGCCCAATATGATTGTATCAATTGAAAAGCAACCTGTGCATGTCTGCCTCAAAAAAGGCAGGTCTTGCCTTTGGTTATTGTGTTAAATAGTTCTGCCATTGGTACATGTATATGTGTATATAAGTGAGAGAGGACTATAGAAGAAGGTTTTCTGTTTACGAAGACTTAAAAAGCATGTCCTCCCCAAAACTGAAATATGCACTAGTGGTGGCCCCACTGTGAAGTGTAAAAAAACTCCTTAAATAGAAACAAGGTGGACTGCACTCCAAAGTTGAATGTTTATTTCAAGCCAAACATCAAACAGCAATACAACGTTTCGAGGGTAACACCCCCTTCATCAGGTCCACCTTGTTTCTATTTGATTGCCTTGTTCCCTGTGAAGTAGGGATATTGGACTTTTTTGCACCCACAGGGGGATTAGTGTGCATATGGACTATCTTTAAAAAAACTCCTTACCTTACATCCCTTCTCCTTGTGGTTCTCCTGCAGTGCTTGTCCAAAGTCCTAGAAAGTGAAGTGTAGAAGCTGTCTGAGTCCTACTTCTTTTTTGTCTTCAGTGAGGACTCAGGCATGCGCAGGGGAGCCCTCCCTTCCCCACACCCTCCGAATACCTTCAGGCTGTTCCATCCCCTACCTAATAAAAATTTGTTTGTTTTTTAAAACAAGCACAAAAAATAGACTTACAATCCTCTGTTCCCTCAGCTCTCTGCATAGCCATCAGCCATGTCTGTGATTTGCTGACTCTCAGCCAATCACAAATGCGTCTGCTGGTCCGGCCCCTTTCTGCAACTTCTGGCAATCAGAGAGCTGGGATCAGACAGCCGAGGGAATAAGGGAGTCTAATTATATTTCTTGGGTTTTAAAAATGAATATTCTTTATTCATCTGGCCTGCAGTTATAGAATATAAGGTGAAACTCCCACCTTGTAGTTATTCTATCATTCCGTGAAAAGCAATCCCCTAGTAACCCAGAATGCATTTTGCATGTGTATCCTAGACAGTTATGTCACCATACTCTGTGTACAAATAGAGATATATAATTATCAAAACCTTTTTTTTTATTAAGTATTTTCATTGTAAGCATAGGAATTCTGTTTATCAGGATGAGTGGATCAAGGTCAGCTGTGTACATCCCTAAATAAGCATGCACTATTTTCTGCCGTTCTGACTGCTCAAGCATATAATAAAGTTTTGGTGATTTAAAACCTGCTGTTTCAGCTGGTGTTCTAGTAAGATGTCTGCTTGGACGCGTCGAGGATTTTTCCAACCTTAACAAAACTGCAAATTTTGTGAACATACATGTGACAACGCACCTGGAAATAATCAGGTTCAGAATGTACGAATACACTCAATGCAGAAACATAGAATACTATGCTGTTATATTATAAACAGACAAGGGAACTGTAGATATAAATATTTATACTGATATTAACTTATAATCTCTACAGCTAAATGATAAATGCACGATACTGCCTTTTCTCAAAGCTTGGGAATTCATCGAGAGACAATACTGAATTCTCTGTGGTTTGCTATTTGGTTTGCAAGACTATTATCTTCATAGGTTTTCAATCCTTAGTCCCTGGGGTGTTAGGGCAGCTGGGTAACAACAAAGTAAAATTGTGGGTGTTATCAAATCTTAAATGGTATGTATATTGTATGTGTAGATAAAAAGGGCTTCATTTTCAGATAAAATACCGATGTTGTGAGTGTATATATAGTGCAAAAAAAGTGACAAGTGTAAATACAAAGTTACATTAAAACATTAAAAATCGGACACAATGTGCAACAAGAAGTTTACCTAAAAATGGATATAAGGTTGTCTAAACAATTTACTATAAGAACATGAACCATGTTCAAGTCCGATGTATTACAGCCGATTGGTGATTGATCGGTTTTAAACTGTGTTTTGATTCAGATGTTCTGAACATGGCCCTGTGTTTGGGGCGGAAACATGTTAACTGCAGCCTTGGGAATAAACACGTTTACTGCTTTGCAGTGTGCCCGATTTTGAACTGTTTATATATATATATATATATATATATATATCAGATAATAAAGCACTCGCAGGTCTTATCTTCAAACAATTTTTATTCAGTACCACAAAACATCAACACGTTTCGGCTAGGTCTCTAGCTGTCCTCACAACCTCCTGAGGATGGCTAGAGACCTAGCGGAAACGCATTGATGTTTCGCTGCACTGAATAAAAATTGTTTGAAGATAAGACCCGCAAGTGCTTTATTATCCGGTTGATATAGTTTTGTTTGTAAAGCACCGGGGCAGTGGACTATGAGAGCGCAAGTGCGGGACCAATGGTGCCCTTCATGAGTCGTCGTCAGAGTCCTGATGTATCCAGTGAGACCCGTTGAGTGCTTTCAAGTCTTTGCTGCTTTTTCTATATATATATTTTGCTATTTCCAAAGCAAAAACAAACCTTATATTGTAAACATATACAGGGAGATTCAATAAAAGTTCTTATTGTTTAAATTGGTGCTAATTTTGCCCCAACCAATCAGATGTTAGCTTTCAAATGTTAAATAAGATCTGATTGATTGGGGCATATTTAGCACCATTTTAAACGATAAGACCTTTTATTGAATAACCCCGCAAATAAATTAACTTATTGTTAAAAATGGTGCTAATTTTATTTAACATTTGAAAGCTAATATCTGATAGCTTGGGGCAAAAATATATGTATACACACTCATATATACAATTACTGTGTCTGCACTTATGTCTTATCGCTATCTTAATGAAAGCCATTATGGCTAAAACAACATTTTAATCAGAGGGTGATACAATAAATGTGCAATGAGTTGATAAGACTTCTAAGTACCCTAAAAGTAAAATAATATAAGCATTGTGTCTTTTATGAACTGAAAGCTCACAGGAATTTACTGTTATAGGTACTGGATTGCTGCATAAACTCCTTATATTTATATTTCTTGGATAACACATATGGTGTTACCTTAAGGTCCGTACATACGTGGGATTGCGGGGTCTAACCTGAGATGCACGATGGTGTATGAACGCCCGTTTGGACAACTATCAGTTAATGTATGGGTGCAAAAAATGGCATTGTTGATGCTCGACTGAGTGATCCTAATTCACTTAACGATACCCATCCGAAACGCCCATTCGTTCACCATCTTTCACCATCGCAGGTTGGTCCTTGCGTTCACAAATGTGTTCAAAAATGGGCCAAAACACAGAGAAACAGGTCCTGTAGCATGATACAATAAGGCATAAGCTGTGTGCTAAACTGCTCAACTGGTGAGGTTCTGGGAGTGGCTGCTGTTTCCGACACCACCACCCCCAATAAAGCATGTCACCCAGAGTATGGGAATGCACACTATTGACATCATTATGGGCAAGATGATTGCATTAAGTCTCTTTATAGCACATGTGGCCCTGCTGGTTCATAAATTAAAGGAATTAAACTATTAAAGCAGCAAAGGTGGCTCTAACATGATCAAACAGTGACTTTCAATACTTACATCTTTTTTATATGTTTTTCTTGTTAATATTTGTTGTATAAAACTGCATAATCTTGAAGGACAAACATGGATAAAAGATATCAGTGGGAACAAAATTTAGGTAGAATTTGTTTATTATTAAAATTAAAAAAGGTCAAGGGACTGAATCCTTTTAAAGGGAATTTTTATATTCTGCCTTGAAACAAAACACTGAAGAAGACAAATGTTTTTGTAATATTTCTAAGCTATGCCATTCCTCATTTTTTTTGTGAAATAAAATTTTTATTGAAAATATATAATTATCAATAATAATATTACAGATAAAGTTAAAAAAAAATTAAAGTGTACAGTACGAAATCTAAATTCTCAGGTAATGTCCATTTTTAAGGGGATACTAAATAATAATAATAATAATAATAGTAATTAAAAAATCATTAGCGTGCATGATATTCCTCATTTTAATAGAAAAATGGGTCTTTATGCATCAATTCTAGGGATGGACCCAAACCCGGTTCCAAATCGGATTTTGTGGATTTGCCGGAACTTGGACTTTGCGAATTTATAGTAAATTACCATTGCTATTTATACCTTAACTTTATGCAGAATGGTCAGATTTCTTAACTCCTATTGATTTAAATGGGTCCACTTTAGGATTTTCAGAATTTTCTGAAAACTGCAAATCTGCAAGCGGAATGGATTTTACTGAGTTTGGCAATCTGGTATTAATACTAGAGTGTAGAAATTATCATTCACAGTGATCCCAAAAAAATCAAGATTTTTTGATAATTATCAAAAGCTGTTCTGCGGTTTAGAAAAATACAATTCATTTGTAAATCCGCAAAGTCTGGGTTCTGGCGGATCTGTGTAATCCACTTTATAACTGGGTTCGGGGTCGGGTTTGGGTGAAACTCTACTAGAGTGCAACCAGTGACAAAAAATATAATACACACAAACAAAATAGAATACTAGTGCAAATCTAATTCAATTCAAATTGCATTATGTTGCTGGTTGGAATATCATATAGTATAAATGCAATTTACATTGAATTGGAAGGGCATTGTTTCTTTTTAAAAAAAACAAATGAAAAATGCTGCAGTCTATGTATTTATGTGTTGGAAATTAAATTTGTATTAATACCAACCATTTGATTGACTAAAGCAAAATATAAAACAATTACAAATCACTACGAACAGAAAAAAAACATTAAAATATGAAAATGATATGTTTTTAACCCTGAAAGTCTCAGATAAAAATGTGTTAATTTTTAACAAGAAGAAGAATGATTATCTGTTGAGGTTAGAGAGAGTTTGTGTAATGAGATACCACATGAGTCCGGAGTATTATTTCTCTAGAGAAACATGTCCATCTCTTTCAGTTACTCTCCTGCACACTGAACAATCAATATATAGTTTGACAATGCATTTCTCAGAACGATAAGGTGAAGAAGACATTTGATGATGTACATTCCCTCAATTGCTTAAGATAAATTAGAGAATGTTGTACAACGTTTATTATTGTATATTAGCAATATGGATGTGATCCGGGTCCGATTTGGATTTTCATTAATTCTCATAAATACTGAGCTACTCTTCAGGATTACCTTCTCTATGTTTGAGGGTTACTGAAATTAGCCTCGTATATACACAGAAACTCAAAAATAGCTTGTGTGTTAAGGAAGTTTGTTTTATTTTTTCCCTCAACCATTTCCCAGGTCCCTGTTTCATTTACAGTAACTCTCTATTGGTATTTTTACCTTAAATTTTATCAGAACTTTCAGATTTTTTAGAATTTTTGAATTTTCCCATTTTTTCCCCAAAAATCCGAATAGAGAAAGGAACTTGTGGAACGGAAAATCTCTAATTTGCAAATAATTTTTGAAATATTGGATGTATAATTGTGAAAAATACAGCAGTTATTGGTATATAAAGTATATTAAGGTAATTACTTACATGTATTTCTCAGCATGCTACAGTATTACCTATAGTTAGTTTTGAAACTCCAGCAGAGGACCCAGATCTTCTCACATCTCTAGAGACTGTAAAATTATTCTTAACTTTGACATTTTTTGACACAAACAATTTCTGCTTGACCCTCTCCTTTCATTCCATGTAGTAAAAACATAATGTCTGGAAGTCTGCACTAAAGGGAGCTTCACCTTTCATAGCTGGTGTCTCTGTTAGAGGAAATACATTTATCACATCTTAATGTCACAATGTTCCTAGCTGCAGTGATCTTCTCTTGACCTTTGGCTTTTGACCGCACACCTGTTCCTATTTATTATATTCGATGTCTTTCAAAAGAGCAAGTGCGTTGTTACCTTTGTTTCAAGTAGAAAGGAAATAGGATTATCCCACACTAAAGAAAAATGATGTAAAATATAATATAGTTATTTTCAAATGTATCCTTTTTAAAATAAATCTATACTGTAAAACACAGTGACAGGGGAAGGACTGGCATAAGAAAAATAGGGTTGATTATATGCCTTTGTATGTTGCAACATGCATTCTTATCGCACTAGTCTATATACATTTATATAAGGTCACGTTTATACTAAATGGAATTATACACTCATACACTTATGCAGCTAGGCAGTTTTATGGAGTTTAAGCCGTACTAACCGATAAGCTATTCGTAGCTTAGTGCCAGATGCACGGGTTTCGCAAAAGAAACCCATGCAACCAGCGCTTACAATTTGATGTCACTTTTGCACTACTTTTTAAATTTTAATGCTGATTAATAGCAAATGCAATATTGAATCGCAAAGGGGAGATTTACCCAGAGCGACAGCAACTCTGGGTAAATCTCCCCCATTGTGTTTATTACATTTGCTATAAAAGAATAACATAAAAGGGCATTTTTAGAAAGCAATGAACCCATTTCCACTTCTGAACTTTTTACACTATTTAGAACGAGGCTTAAATTGTAGGCAGAAAATTCTCCCTAGTGAAATACCTGATAAATTTATTTTTATTATTTATTTATTTATATAGCATCCCCTAGTGGCGCTATATAAATAAACATATACATACATACATAAAAAGTCACCATTAAAGGGAATGTCCACCCTTCCACACACAAAGCTATACCTGCTTTAAAACACCCGATAAGCAGGACTTTGTTAACTTTAATCTTCCAATTCTGCTCCCACACTGATCTATTATACTCACAAGCTCCTCCTCGCTTCACCGCAGTGTCTCTCCACTTCCGGGTAAGGCAGTCAGTGTCGGCTGTGACGTCACGGCCAATCACTGACTGACTTTCCTGGAGCAGTCTCCACTGCAGCTGCGCAAGAACCGAAAAAGAACACAGCAGCCACAGTGGAGACTGACTGAGGAACCCGGAAGCGGTGGTGGAGCGAGAAGCTTGTGAGTATAATATTCAAGTTAACAAAGTCCTGCTTATTGGGTGTTTTAAAGCAGGTACGGCTTTGTTTGTGGAGGGGTGGACATTCCCTTTAATATAACTATTTCTAAAAAGATTATAATGGTGTCTTACTCTCTTGATATAATTTAGCCACGGTGTGTTACCTTATTAACGGATTAGAGAACATTCTCCTTGGGGAATTTGACACTCAATAACATATCTATTGTTATCTATAACTAAATGGTAGCACTCCCTGTCATTGGCATATTCCAGTCATTTTCTGTGGTGCTTAATCTCTATACACACGGCCGTGTCACAAAAATCTATATAGAACATGAAAAAGAAAGAAGAGAGCACACACAGAGCTCTCTCCCCCCAAAACATTGCACAGCTACCACCTACCGCAAGCTTATTTATCATAGGCAGCGGGGCTGCGCAAATGTAAGTATTTAACACCAGGTTCTAGCTGGCATTAAATACTTTTGTGCAGGTGAGATTCACCCACAACTGTGTGGCTCTGGGTAAATCTCCCTAATTGTGTTCTAAACACTACTTTGAAAGGTCACCTAGGTGGGTTACCTATTTACCACCAGTTTGTCCTACTTAAAGGATAAGTGCACTGTAAAAACAAGTTAAGTTTAATTGTAAGCTGCAGCTTTAAGAAATCTTTAAAAAAAAACTTTTTCTTTCCCCTAGGTCCCTTCTGAGCTTACCTGTGTTGCTACAAAGTTGCTGACATCTTGGATGTGAAGGTAAGGCTGGTGAGCTCCTCCCCTATGAGACTTGCTGGATTCCCCTTCTTCCTTAGGCCTCCAAAAGCCGCGATCATGTGGTCTGTGCACGGACAGCCACACGCTGCATGCAACGTGACATCAGCGTGTGCACGGATGCATGCGCGCATGACGCCATCACACTGTGCTTGTACAGTGCGGTGAGATGACGTCATGCGCGCACACATCCATGCACAGACCACATATTTGTGGCTTTTGGTGGTTTAAGGAAGAAGGGAGAGCCAGCAAGTCTCAGAGGGGAGGAGCTCACCAGCCTTAGTTTTAAGTAGTGTTGAGAACACAATTAGGGAGATTTACCCAGAGCCACACGGTTCTGGGTGAATATCACCTTCACATCCAAGGTGTCAGCAACTTTGCAGCAACACAGGTAGGCTCAGAAGGGACCTTGGGGTGTGGGGGGTGTGGGGGGGGTGGAAGATTTTTTAAAGCTGCAGCTTACAATTAAACTTAACTTGTTTTTACAGTTTACTTCTACTTCCAGTCCATACCAGTCCATGTGCAAAAACAAATTGGCAGAGTAAAAAAAAAACCAGTTGTTTGTTTACTGCATTGATATTTAATATATATACTATATATTAAAACAGCCAGGAAATTGGTGTTTTCAGTAATCTAGTTTGAAATAGAAAATGATCAATAAGACCAACTGTAAGTCAGAAATAATAATGAGAAGGTTAGTGAATTGATGGGATATGAATTCATTGTAGAGAAAGTTTGGATGGTTTATGCATAAGGACAATGTCTCCAGGAGCGTTTCTAGAGGTGACTCCTCCCTTGTGATCTGGGGGCAGATTTTGCTGCTTGAGGTGGTTAAATCACCTGGACATTGAGGTGAGGTGAGGCATATTTTTAAGTGAACAGTAGAGATTTATTGAAATAAGTAATATTTTTAGCAACATTTATCCCTTTGGTGATGACACCTTATATCAAACCGGACCTTGCTTCAAACCATTTTCCCTTATTCCTTTCTAAAGTACTAAGGGCCTCATTTACCCACATGCTCTGAACTAAGAAGAAACTTGCGCTAAACGATATTGGATAGTTTAGCACAAGTTTAACTCCTTTACGCCAGCTGTGTGGGTATTTGTGTTAGTAAAGTAAAGTATATTTAATAGAGAATAGAAAGTAAAAGAGGATAAAGATCAGAGAATAACTAAATTATGGGACAACAATATGCTAAAACAACTTTATCTGAGATAATATTCAAAAAGAATTCAACCACTCTATTTTAAATGTCAAAAAAAAAAATCTACTTTATATTTAAATCACTAACTAGAGGATTGGACTTCTCTTCGACTCATTCTTCCATGCACAAAACTATCCATTCGCTTGGGCAGGGGAATTAAAAATTCTTAAATTTTCGATATTTCTAGAAATTACAATTTTAAAAATTGTCACAGTGTGGATGGTGACGGTGTTTTTTTGGGCATTGATACATGTTCTATGGACCATTTTCCAGGTCCCTAATCCATTTAAAGTTACCATTGCTATTTATACCCTAATTGTATTAAGGTATCTCCTTGAGATTTTTTAAATACCATTTACTTCAAGGGATCTGCTTGTAGATTTTAAAATTTTTGGATTTCTCAGAAAATCCGTGAATCTGCAAGCGGAATGGATTTCAGTGAGTTTGGGCATTTTTTTTTTTGGTCAAAGGGTGTGGGTGTGCAGATAAGAGCAGGTAAGAGAGCAATCAGTAGCTGAATTAAAATTAAAATATGCAAAAAAAAGATTTACTTTTTTGACATATATCCTTTTGTTTCATTAAAGGGTATCTCCACTCATAAAATACATTTTTTGTAGCCAGTTTTATTGAAGAACAGGAGGTAAAGGAGCCGTGTTTTACCTCCCGCTCTTCAATAAAGGAGCCAGGAGCAACGATAAAGAGCTTACCTGGTCTCTCACTTCCCCGTCACGTCCTCTGACAAGTCCCTAGTGTGATGCGCATGTGCATAGCATACTAAGCACATTTTATTGAAGAACAGGAGGTTAGACACAGCTCCTTTACCTCCTGTTCTTCAATAAAACTGACTACTATTTTACCAGTAGAGATACCCTTTAAATGACATATGTATTAAAATTATAATAAAAAACGATTACTTGCCTAACAAAATGTGATAATGCAAAAATGGGTTAATATTTAGAGAGATTCTCTAAAATATTATTTCCACTTTTTGTTTGGCTTCAGGTAAAGGGGACAGTAGATAAAATATGGCGCACAGAAATAAGAATAATGAAAGCAAAACTCAATTTACAGCTCAATACATTCTAATTTAAATGAACCATCACTTTGCTATTTGGACACTAATCACTACAGTGTGTGGTATTATGTGAATTTGAAACAAATTGCGTGTTGTATTAATTGATTCATTCAGTTTTGCCAAGAAAAGATAAGGAAAAAAACCCCAGGCTCTAAATGGTTTTATTGGCAGTGCTATTTTGCAGTAAAATACGTGTCTGTGTTGATTCAAAATTGAATTTTGTGTTTGATATATAGTACTCACACAGGAATGATTATCTCCTTTTTATACCAAATTATGATGTCATAATTCTACCCTTAAACACTTTCAGCTCAGTGATATATAGTTAAAATGTTGCTGTCTTTTCATTGTTACCAAAATGCTAATCATGGCGATAATATGAATAGATGCTTATTAGGTGTTCTTTTTGGAGGTAATCAAACAATAGTTTCAAAATTGTAATGAATCATTCTGCCTCATTACAGTGAATCATCACTCTCATCGAAAATCACACATGGAGAGACGTATTGTGCTTAAAGTTAGAAAAAACTCTATATTACATAAATAGATAGATATAATTTTGGTGCATATGTGCCTTAAAATTATGTTTACTGAGCTTATTCAGACCTAATTTGACAATAAGAACTTTTATTGAATCTCTCTGTCTTTTTTTTACATTCTATCCATATCCTGTCCTTTCTATGTTATAGATTGACAAATGTTCTCTTCTGCTTATTTTCGTACTAGGTGACCTCTATATCGGAGGGGTTTCCAAAGAAATGTACAAAACTTTGCCTAAACTGGTACATGCCAAGGAAGGTTTCCAAGGCTGCCTGGCTTCCGTTGATCTGAATGGACGTCTTCCAGACCTGATATCAGATGCCCTATTATGTAATGGTCAGATTGAAAGGGGATGTGAAGGTACGGCATCTTTAATACATAGCCATTTCAACCAATGTGAAGACATTTTATTTACATACAAATATTCCTGTAGTTTCTATTATATAAACATAATCAGATAATGTCTAAAAATGTTTATTGTGCAATATCCAGAATTTACAAATAGTTTATTTACTTTTTAAAGGGAAAGTTCTCCCTTAAAACAATAAGCTGGTCACATGTGGTTACCAGCCCCTAACCCCCAGCTGATATATTCAGCACATTATTAGATGAATTACTAGCCAGTATTTAAATATAATTATTGCCTCCAGAGCAGAGTAAGCTGATTCCTTCCCCTTGCAGTCAATCAAATCTGTGACAATGGACATCACAACTAATGATTGACTGCTGTTTCACCTGCTGCTTCCTTTGCACATGCTCAAGTATAAAAAGCTCATTGAGTGGAGGGAGGAGGCAGATACCTTTGCCAAAAATAAATAGGACTTATCATTAAATATCTAGTTACAAACACATGTAATAAACTGGTAAAAATAGCATTTGGGTTTGTGGGCAGATAACTGACAAGTCACCAGTTTTTTTAAACCGTGGAGATGCCCTTTAAAATACAGAAATTAAAAAAAAAAAGTCTCATGAGCTATGCAAACACTGGTATAAAAATCTCATATGAGGGAGTAATATCTGTAGCTGTTTGATACATCTTATTCATTAAATTAACTGCCAAAAATATGACATTACTTTATCATGTTTTTTGTTTGGCCTCAGATTGTTTCCTGGTAGACCATACATAAAAATGTATCTAGAGTAAAACTGGCCTATGCTTTTGACTTTCATTACATTTTGGTGTGTTTTTAATCCCCTATAATAAAAGCAAATTTTTTTGCAACCAGAGATCAAATTCAGTAGTAGAGATGTTCAAAAATGTTGAGTTTTTTTTCGTTTTCGAAAATTTTCGGAAATTTTGATTTTCGAAAAAACGCTACTTTCAATTTTCGATTTTCGAAAATTGTCTACTTTCGATTTTCAAAAATAATCTACTTTCGATTTTCGATAATTATCTACTTTCGATTTTCTATAAAAATCGAAAATTCTAAAAATTCGGGTTTCATGAAATTCGGGAGTTCCAAAAGTTTTGTCGGGACTTTGAAACCCTCAGATTCGATTTGAAACTGGGTTCTATTTGAACCCACATTACATCTTTATTCAGTAGTTCTAAATAAAACAACATAAGCTGTCAATGAAAATCTTTGTTGGAATCATGTTGGGAAAAAAAGTTTCTTTGAATTTTTTAAAAATATTTTCATTTATAGTTTTCTGGATTCGTAACAAATTAGTATCTTAACAAGAATATAGATGTTTGGATGGCACATCATTACTTGATAAATACATTAACCCAGTAAAATAATCTTTTGAGCAAATGAAATGCTAAGAAAACAGATTACGTGTTTTCTAATATAGACTAAACTATTGAATTCTGCTTTCACAAATGGCATATTGACATTACAGTTTAGCGCGGATATAAGTAGGATTAAATGTACAAGAAAGGGAACAGCAAAGTTTCATGGGAAGGCAAATAAAGTAAAGTGTAATTTTTTTACGAATCAAAGAATGTTATAAAAACAAATACAGCAGATATGTATAAACATTGCAGTTCCACATACAAAAAAAACCCAAATATCACTTGTTCAGTTAGAGGAACATTATAATTTATATAAATGTTAAAAGATAAAAAAAAAATTTCCTTAGGCTTGGCAGTCTTAAAAAATAGATCTCAAGGTATTTTTTAATGGCAGTTTATGACTTAAAGGAGTATTAATGTCTCTATGGATATAAAGTGTTTATGTTACACTAAGCCTTATAGACCCTAAAAAAATGAATTGCCATTCAATTGAGATCCCCCAAAACAAGTAATGCAGCACAAAATCGAACCCTTCCTCCCCATAAAAATTCACTATGAGTGAAAGCTTTGTTTCCATATTAGACAATAGAAACTGATGCAGCAAAATTAGTTTTGAGATCCCCGTGATACAAAGAGGAAAGATCTTTTTAGGCCATCATAGACTAATAGGGTCTTTCATAGATTCCTTTAATTATTTGTCAGAAGAGATTTTAGGTGTTTTCTTCTTTTTTTTTTACTACAAAATAATTGTTGTGAAAGTACCCCAAACTGAAAATAACCATAAGTGGTATACCTGCAAACCTGTGCAGAAAAGTAAAGACCATGTAAAATAAAACTAAAATATAACAAAAAAAGAAGTATGTCTTCATGCAACTAGAGATGGACGAAACTTACTGTTTTTTTCCGTTTTGGGGTTTTCGGATCTGAGGAAAATCCCAAAGAAATGTGGGACTTCAGAGTGTGTTTTTGATTTTCATCGAATATCGAATCGGAAACTATTTTTGAGTTTCCAATCGTATTTTCGAGTATTATTGAACGTTCACGGCTATTTTCTTGAATTTTCAAAAATAGCTAGATTGTTCGATAAAAATTGAAAACGTGCTCCGAAGTCCAGAAATCCGAATGATTAACCCACTTTCGGATAGAAAATTTGGATTTCGGAACCAAGGGGTTCCGTGTTGGATTTGGGTCAGAATTGGACCTGGATCCCATCTCTTTATGCAACCTGCATTACTATGTAACTATTACTACATATGTTGTGCTTTCTGGTTTAAACAATAATAAATGTGTAATTAAAGAGCATTCATTTAACGTTAATTTAATTTCTTCCCAACTTGAACCTATAATCTGTTTAATGATGATCTTCTTATCCCACATTACAAAAATAACCCATTAAGCTAAAATAAGCACAAGAATAAAAAGTGGATCATTATTTAAATAATCAAAAGCAGGAAATTGTAGCAAAATTACATTACATTTCTTTTTGGATTTATTGATTAAAGAAGTAACTAAATTAAATAAAATGAATAATGCTATTAACTGTGCTAGCTATCTTACTTTGTACTGACATTTAGAAAATAATATATTTCCCCCTAGATGCTCATATGTAGCATTTCTAAATTTCATGGTTCAACAGGCAATATTACCAATCAATACAATTAAATAACAAAAATAAATTAAAAGGTGTTCTTTTATGCTATATTAATGATTGGCTTTTTAACAAAAACACAGACAGATTTTTTAAGGGTTTTTGTGTGTGTGTGTGTTGAAATTGTCTATTCGTTGAAGATTACAAAAGGTGAAAATATTGTAACATGTACAGCGTTGCACATTAATTGGATTTTGTGTAAGATTAGAAACCTAGTAGTCAGTTTTGTTCCAACTAGAACATCTATCTGCTACGTCCAATAATGACTTTTCTCTGCTTGAAATGAGGACTGTTCTGTATTTTGATTGAATTCCACCAAACTTCTTCTTTCTGTTCAAAATGTCCCCTTACTTTCTTTGTGATACTTATCTTTCTGACTTCTATCTATTGTTCTTTTCAGTTTCCCAAATTCTGTTGAGTTATCCCTATCATTTAATTGAGTGCTTTTAATCTCCTTTAAGGCCTTCCCATTTAGATTAAATCTAATAATTGGTATGATAACAACTGAAATAATAAGTAAGCACATCAAATATATAATAGTATATAAAAATAAACAAAAAATAGCCCAAACAAACTTTCATTATAATGTCTACTATATAAGTGCATTTACAAATGGATCCTTTGACCCCAATAAAAGTAATATTACAATGTAAGGCAACAAAAATATAATCTAAGATACATCAGAAGATCTTCTTGATTTTATTCTTGAACTGTGAACAGTTCATGGTAAGACTAGAGATCTTGACTATAGATGGGTTGGGACCCAGATCCAACACAGAAATCAAAATGTTCCGTTGGGACTGAGCTGACCATTCAGATTTTGGAACTTCCAATCATATTTTCGAGGGTTATCAAAAGTATGAGGTAATTTTTGAAGGGTTACCGAAAATAACCCTCTTCATTTACGTTCGTAACCCTTGAAAGTATGTTTCATTTTTGGATCTTTGGATTATTTCCGAGATTCTGAAATCAGAAAATGGAACAAAACTTGAGAGTTTTGAACATCTCTAATATTGACCAGAGATTTAGAATTGCTGTGTTATTTTATCATTATTTGATTCCTGGTTTTAAATCATGATGTGCCAATCAACTGGCTCTCGTCCTTTTCATCTCCCTCAATCCATCATCAACTTGGACAATGAGAAGCACAATCTGCTCTGCAAGCAGTGCAACTTTCTATTGTCCCCATTACTAACCCAGAAGAGGGACCAGAGCCATGCAAAATGTTTAAATAAGTAAAGCTGCTTAATTAAGAAGAACCCAGCATGGATAACATGGTGGTTTAGGTAAAAAAAAAAACCTGGGTTTAATTCATAAAAAAAAAAAAGATTAGCTGGGGGGGGGGGGGGATGGGAGGGTGGTGGTGTTAATTTGGCTTTTAAACACCATTGTACCTTAACAGCTATCTTAAGTTTGTGTGGTTTGTTGTCCTTATTCTATAAGATATGAAAGAAAATTGTCAGTCATCTGCAGAATTGAACCCACATATTATTTTACTTGACCATGGCAAAAATAACCAATGGATTCTGCAGATCAACTGAGAGTTGTCGTTTTCAAAAATTTGGATGGCTATAGTAGGATCCCTGAAATAATGTATGACGCTGTTTTCTTAAATTGTTCTGCAAACCAAAAAATGATAGGCCTGTTTTAACTAGAATCAATCGATTCTACAGAAAAACAGGTTACAATATCTCTGCTTCGACCATAAGAACTGTCAATGGGGGTCCTCCAACCAGAATAGACAAAAAAAACCAGTTAAAACCATGGGGAGACAAGAAAATAAACATATGTGCTCAAATCATTGGGCTTTTGAATGAATTATATGCTCAATTGTTTAAAGATTTCCATGTTATAGTTACATACAGTATAGTGAATAGAAACCGTGGTTTTTGCCAGTGGTAAATGCTTCTAATCTTAGCAGATTCAGTCATTTTGATCACTTTTTTTAATATTGTGATTTAAATGATGTAACGCGTGTTTTTTTATGTAAGAAAAGCACATTCTCCCCCGCATTTAACACTTCCTACATTGGAATAAATTAACAGCCTTCTTAATGAAGACTATATTCAGGGCAAT
Organism: Hymenochirus boettgeri; assembly: GCA_019447015.1. Lineage (NCBI taxonomy): Eukaryota > Metazoa > Chordata > Amphibia > Anura > Pipidae > Hymenochirus > Hymenochirus boettgeri. The sequence continues at coordinate 13,251,908 of CM033473.1, read as the reverse complement.
GTAGGGGGGAACTATCAATGCTTCTAATTAAACATATTTTTGTGTTTATAGATGTTCCATTGCAGATTCTAAGATGTATCAATATGAATGAAATACTTTTAATGCTATGCTGTTTGGACAGTTTTTTAAAGGGACACTAAACTGTAAAAATCAACATAATAAAAAGAAAGAATAGCTTTTAAGAAGCCAGGAGACACACCTACCTCCCATCCGTACCTTAAAATTACCTTAATTGCAGCTGACAACTGCCATGCTTGGTGTGTTACTGTATCAGGTTAAGGGCAGGGCAAAGACCTGTCACTTGAACCAGCAGTGGCCATCTTTAAACCTTTTGGGCACAGCATTAAGGTAAGAATGGGATTTAGGGGATCTAGGAGGTGTGTCTCCTACCTCCCTGAAAGCATTTTTTTTAAATAAAGGCTGCTTTTTTAGTGCCTCCTTTAAATGCAATATTGTTTAACTGGAGACCACTGAAGACCACCAATATTAGATTTGATCCCCAGTTTTGAAACAAACCTGGTCTTGTTTCGGAACTGACAATTTTGGAAAATCCACAATTCTGGCACAATTTTGGAAAGTTCGGAAAATAGAAATATTGAAAGTGTAAAACGTAGATTAAAATTCAAAAAACAACAATGAAAATTTGACAATCACGAAAAACTGCAGACGGAAATTCAAAAATTAAGAAAAATTAAGATTGTTCATCTCTATTGAAGACCACTGAAGGAGAATTCAGAGTTAGATTTATATTTCCCAATTTCATGACCATGATTATTTTGAAACTTTGGCTCCATACATATGAATACAAGTTACTATACTGCTTTATCTGGCATTTTTTGAAGTCTGCTACAGTACGGTATCTCTACTTGTCTTTAATAGTACAGTATCTGTGAACATCAAGTAACTTGGTGTCTTCCACTAATACTCAGTTCTTATGTACTTATAATTCACTGTCTAAATGTCACAGATAACTGACTATTGCAAAAAAAGGTATAAAAGGTACAAAAAAAATCTTTTTCTTTCTTTTTTTTTTTTTTACAGATAAATGTTTCTCTGTGTCTGTTTATCTTACTTAAAGGGCATGTCCACCCCCAAAACTAAATTTTTTTTTTCTACCATATATTAAAAAAATATTTTTAGGGTGGGCATGTCATTTAAAGGGCATGTTCTCCCCCAAAACTAGAATTTAACCCACTACTGGCCCCACTGTGTAGTGTAGAAAAATCCTTACCTTACATCCCTGCTCCAAATGGTTCTCCTGTAATGTCCCCCCAAAGTCCAAAAAAGTGGCCACCAGGAGCCTGGCCAAGTCCCATTCTGTCTCTGCCTCCTGTCTCTCCTCAGCACATGCTCAGAAAAAATGTATAAATGGGGTGGACATGCCCTTTAAGTTAAACTGATAGAAATTATGCCAGTAAGGTGAGGGAGCATACCCTTTAAATAAAAATTTGACTGTATCCTTTCAATCATTGTTTTTATAAGAACGCTTATGTTTAATCATTACTATAAATAAATAAATAAATAAATAACACCGGATTCTTGTGAACAGAAGATAAATAATAAAGTAAATATGTGTTTGTCTTATATCTGATTAAAAAGGTTAACCCTGACCTCGACATGGGTTATGGTCTTAATTAAAACAAGCACTGCAAATGGTTCATAGATGTTAAATTGGAGAGAGGGTAACGTGTGTGAAAGAGCGTGGAATACACAGAATTTAAAATTGACCAATAGCTAGTCAGGGTGCAGCCATTCATTCAGTTTGTCATTCATTTCAAATCAACGGGGAAAAAAAAACCTTTTTAATTTTCCTTCATTGCATATCATCAGCTCAATTAACCTTTTTATTTGCATTAAAATATTTGCCACTGACCACAGTCTCATTTTCCATTGCCTCGAGATTTATGGCCGTTAGCTTTAATTTGTTTGCTTTACATTGGATTTTTGACTTTTTCAAAGCTGCATGTTGTGATTTGTCAAGGTGTTTTTTGTGAGTGTGTGTGTCTGCTTTTTTTCCCAATTGCTTACCAAAATGTAACGTTTATATTTTGCTTTTTTTGTTGTTTTAATTTTGCCTTCAAAGTTGCATTGATGAAAGCTGACTTGCAAGGTAGATTGCACTATGTGTTTAAACCAAGACTTAAAAAAAAAATCTAATCCAATGCACAAAAAGAATCCTAAAACAAACATCTGTTCATTTTAAACTGAAGGGAAACTATCTTCGTAAATACATAGGAGGTCTGTACAGTCCCACAGAATAGCTTGTAAAATCTTTAAAATATTGAAATATGTGGAAATCTTGTTTTAAAATGTAAAAATAAATACACAAAGACCCTTTATGCTAGGATGTAATAAAAGATTTATCACAAATGATTAATTAATAGGGGAAACCAAGAGATATGCAAGTCGAAACTCATGAGCTAATGGCATCTGAAATGATTATTTTAGGAACCTAATTGACTTCAGTGCTCAAAAGTTGCTGGGAAATTAAAGTCAGATCTATGTGCAATGTGAGGTCAGTTGGGCGTTAGATTGGTGTTTAGGTTGATCTTGTTTAAAAGCCAACACTTCACTTTTTTTGAAGACCTACTAAATGCTAAAATGCATTTGCTGAGCTGATTGCCTATTTAGATTTCACCTTAACCAGTATTTATACAGCTTTAAGAATATGAAGTTCTTAACTTAGAGATGGTATCTCACACGGAACCCCTCAGTCCCGAAATCCAAATGTTCCGGATAGATCATTCAGATTTTGGGACTTCGGAGCGAGTTTTCGATTTTTATCAAAGGTTCAAGCTATTTTAGAAAATTCGCAAAAATAGCCTCGAACACTCGATAACCCTCAAAAATACAATCGGAAACTCAAAAATAGGTTCCGATCCTATTTTCGAAGGTTATCGAACTTTCAAGGCTATTTTTGAGAATTTTGTAAAATAGTTCGAACGATAAAAAACGAAAACTTGCTCTGAAGTCCCGATTTTGAGTTCTGTTTTCAGATCTTCAGGATTTTCCTGAAATCCGAAAAACCCGAAAACTGAACGAAACACGTCAGTTTCGTCCATCTCTATTCTTTACTAAACAATTATCTGGTTCTTTACCATGTTTCCATCTTTTACTCATCTTTCTCTGCCATTGGATTGCATTTTGCTGTCACTCTCCTTCACTGCTAGTTAGAGATGGATGCAAAACCGAACTCAAACCCGAATTCTAGGCGAACTTTATGAGTTCGGACGAACTCAAACTACTTTGATTTTCCAGGCTCATGGGACTATTTTTGAAAATCCGAATTTTCTCGAATGTACGAGGATTTTTGAATGTTCAACACACCTCCTGAACGGCCAGAGATTCACAAAATTGGCCATTCATGGATTGCTAAATGGCAGACCATCCCATGGCCGGACATTCGATTGTCCCACAGCTCGAAACTGGGACCCCCTCCCGGGTCCTTACAAGGACCAGTGTGGCTCTGACTTCGGATCTAGAGGTTGGCAACACCGACAACATTAATGTCGCCAGCGCCGGTGGTGTCATTGGCGGCCGCATTGACATCGCCTGGCGTTGGCGACATCAGCAGAGTTGGTGTCACAGACAAGAAGATGCAGAGACCTGAAAAGGTCCTTTTTAGGACCAAAGGGTCCTGGTTTTGAGCTGCAGAACCCCCCACAAAGGCACTTATCAGTGCCGCATGGGCACTGATAAGTGCCGTGGAGGGGGGTCACAGTTCGAGCTGCAGGGCCCTTAAGCCAGAAGGGCACTTGTAAGGACCCGGGAGGTATGGGACCCCCGAACGTCCAAACAAATTTTTGGCTGTTCGGCAATCCGCGAACGGCCGGTTTTGTGAATCTCTGGCCATTCGGGGAGGCCTGTAAGGTAAGTTTACACTGCAATATTTTGGAATGTTCATTCGAACTATTTACCACCCATTGACTTTAATGGTTCCATTTTTGGACTTTCGAACTTTCAAACTTTTTAAGAAGTTCGAAAGTTTGAAAACGGACCGAACTTCATGAAGTTCGGCCATCTCTACTGCTAGTTGGACTTTCATTGACTGTGGGGGAAATTACCCTGCGCAAAAGGAGGATGGGTAAAAAATTAAATTTTTCACATGGTTAACTAGTTGTTTTTTTTGCAATGTTAATGCAGCCAAGTGACAAATTAGCCATTAGTCCAATTTTCATTTTTATTTAGCCAACAGGGTTTATCATGTTAATTGACAAATGCTATCCTTGTATAATATATCTCAATCATAGGGTAGTATGGGTCTAATAAAGTGAGAAAGCTCCTTCCCTAAGGAACATTTGTCCCTGGGTGATTAAGTATACAAATCACCCAGGTAAAACCCAATTTCAGTAATCTTGTGTCACATTAATTCACTTTTATGTTTTTTGATTGCATGTGCACACTTATTTAATATCACATTCCTCCTTTCTATTTTTAGATGGTAGTTTCCCTTCAAAGTGGTGTCCTTTCATGTAAGCCTTCTCCTTTTTATCTGTTTTTAAACAGTTCGGTGCAAACCCTTGATGACCTATTCTGCATTAAGGCTTTTTGGTCTCGATTCTGTACTTCTCATGACTGCCTTAGTGCTTTGATCAACCCCTTCAGTGTACTTTACTTTTCAGTGCTTCCGTTACGAACAGAATTGGATTAGCTTTGTTCATTTTTTTTTATGTCACAATGGGCATGCCAATAGCATAGAACACATATTGAGAAGGTAAATAAACAAAGAGGATCAACAGTGACATGAAAGCAAAACTTGCCAACATTTTTTTTTAGGGGAACGTATTACATGTTTACAGTGAGTAGAATGTTTATGATGTTCTGTTATCTACATATTCTTACTAACTACAGTGTCATTTTCTACATAATACAATTTTCCCATTAAATTCAGTTTTTCAAGGTTACATACAAACAGTGGCATAACTACTGGATGGACGGTCTACCACAAGCCCAAAATCTCTTCCGCGATGAGACATTTTTAAACAGCTGATCGCACACATGAATGAAACATACGCTTGATCAGCTGTTTAAAAGACCGGACACAAACTTTCGGAGCTGAACCGGAAGTTAGTGTCTGGCCTTTATACAGCTGATCTTGCATATGTTTCATTCATACGTGCGATCGGCTGTTTAAAACGGCTGATCGCTGAAGAGATCTTGGAGCGAGGAGAGGGTCAGGGGCCTGGCCTCCAATCTCGCGTGGGGCCCCGGACCCTGCAGGTACGCCCCTGGTTACAAATGCTATAAACTAGTCATACGAAATCTAAAATAATAGAATTACAGAACCCCAGAATTTGATAGGTGCAAATATTGTACCCCATTTATAAAAGGTGTTGGCAATTGCTTTTACGTATGTGATATTTTTTCAAAAATGTCGTTGTATATTTCTGTATTATATAAAGTTCAAGTCCATCTTGCTTGTTTGTATTAGGTCCCAGTACGACATGCCAAGAGGATTCCTGTGCAAATCAAGGAGTTTGCTTGCAACAATGGGATGGATTCAGCTGTGACTGCAGTATGACCTCATTCCGCGGACCCTTGTGCAATGACCGTGAGTACTTTGTAGATGCCTTCCTTTAAAAGCCTGCAGCTTCAGGCGGAATCTGATCCTTGAGTCTACTTATTTCATATATTGTTGCATTAGGCAGCAAATCAACAGAAAAGAATGGTTAGCCAGTGTTAAGGCAAAAACACATCAGAATTTCTATAAAAGAATCAAAAGGATTCATTCACGAGAAAATCATTAAATCTGTTTTGCATAAGGAAGTAGCTTATGGTCGAACAGACTCATTAATCGTTTATCTTGTTTAAATAATAGAATGCTATTTTTCTTCTAGATTTTAATTTAAAGTTATAAATATTCACTAAGAAATAATTGCCGAGCCTTGTTCACTGTCGCTGTGGCAATATAAGACAGCTTATTAAAAATGTATAAATAAAATGATATTTTACTTTTTCCTAGAATCATTTATTTTTTTCAAATTCTACCTAATTTTTTTTTTTTAAAAAGCACATTTCGAGAACCGGTTCCTATTTTCTTAAGGGTACATTAAAATTTGAAAGAACCCTAATCTAGTGAAAGAAAATATTCACTTTATTCAGATGAGACCAGAATCTTTGCTATACTTTTTATTTTATTTTTTTTAGGAAATTAGAGCTACGTGTTGCCATATGAAACAATTAGCAAAAACAGCCAAATTTAGTGAGAAACGCAAACACAGAGGAAGTGATGACTTAATATAAATTGAGGTAGGCAGCACACACTACTTGGGGTAGGCAGCACACACTACTTGAGGTAGGCAGCACACACTACTTGGTGTAGGCAGCACACACTACACACTACTTGAGGTAGGCAGCGCACACTACTTGAGGTAGGCAGCGCACACTACTTGAGGTAGGCAGCACACACTACTTGAGGTAGGCAGCACACACTACTTGAGGTAGGCAGAACACACTACTCACGGTCACGGAGCGGAAAGTTAACCCCTTTCTTTACACATATGGAGGTAACATCAAAGAACTCTTGGGTTACCTGACACGTTTGGTGCTATATTCCCTTAGTCATAGGCCCACATAAAGTTTTATTGGATGCTATAGTTTGGGATGCTGTGAAGGGCCTGGGGCAGACGCACCTTGGCCACCCAAGTGGGAGAGTAAGTGCAATAAATTGTACTTACATGTATATACAGGAAGAACAAAGTTTTCACAGTACTTGAGATAGTATCCGTATGTGGTAGGTCCAGGGTATTTCACACCTGGATCTACTTACACTGAGAGTGAGTTCTTTCAAGACCTCATATATATATTGCCAGGTGCTGACAAGTGATACTATTATACTTATTATAGAAATCAACAGAAATACATTGTTTATTTGTATTGCATGATTTAATATAATGATTGCAACGCTGGGTACATTTCTTGGATTTTACTCTAGCAAAAAAAAAGTCACATAAAGGGCTACAGATGCAATATTAAATTTTTGGGGGCTGCTTCTCCAAAAATCACAGAGCCTCCACATTTCCTGTCTCAAAATAATACAAACCCTTTTAAATGGGTTCTTGGAACATCCAGAAAAAATTCTATTGTACTCAACATAAAATATTATAGATTTTCTGCATTTTGTAAACTTGTTGTTTAAGATCAATATGAAAGAACTTCATAAAGGTAAGAAAAATATTTTGGAAGTTAATCTGTAGATATTTTATGGCCAATTCTAGTGTTTGACAAATATAGATTATGAATAAATGGAAAGTGTGTCGTAAGAATGTGTCTTAACAGATACATTAAATTTGATTACTTGCCGATGTAGCTTTGAACATGGAAATTGATCATGGTGTTGACATAAAATGTGTTAAATGCTATAAAAACTAAATAAGTGGTTATAAAATAACTTGTCCTTTTACAAAAGACTTGAGTGTTCTTTAAGGCTACTTGCAAAAAGCCTTTCACTTAATGAAGACTTGTGTTCTAAATCTCAAGAACAGCACTGAATATTTCAATTCTGAAAAGCCAGGATTGACTTGTTTTAAAAAAGGTATCAACATTTTTATAGATAGGTAGAAGTGTTTTAGTAATAAGTAATTTTCTAAAAAGAGTGCTGGGATTTGTAAATTTGTATTTCCCTTCTTAGATTCCTGTAACAAGCAAATCTTTAAAGCTGGCATACCAAAAAAGGTCTATATCCTACAAACAAGGCTTCACACCAAATACAATATATATCAGTATATATAATTAAACATGACGATGAAAAGTAAGCTATCTGAAAATAGCTACACAGTGGCCCAATGCCATTTAGCACTAATGTCTTGCAATGTAGAGCCTAAGGTTTGAATTTAACCTGGACTATATCTACAAAGACTTTGTATGTTATCCCTGTACTTGGGTTTCCTTATTTCCTTCACAAAGTACAGTACTTGAAATGTAAGCACTACATAATGTTTTCAGCACTATATAGGGAAATAAATATGCACATATGTATATGAGATGCTAGGAGGTCATGCCAGAAAGAATTTAGATAAATGATTCACCTTGTATAATGTAGATAAGACAGGTAACACAGTTTAGGTAATGCAGGTGGCATTTCTATTTAGTTAATGGGCATATTGGTGAGTAATCAGACTGCTGAGTATAGATCTGCTCTGAGACTTTGTTTCTTAAGCAGGTCATACACATGTGACTGTCATTGCAAGACACATTCCTCTGGAATCCACTGGATATTTACCTGACAGACCTCCCATACACAGTGGGGGAAGGATCAGCCAGGTGAACAATACAATTGTATTGGCAGACAGAAATTTCCACACGGCCTGATAGTCCACAATGCCAACAGCAGAAGTTGAAAGATGATGATATATTCTTAATAATATATTGACATATATGATACTTTAAGGCGTTTGACCTTTTATTGTGAAGTTTATTTATATGTACTGCACACTATTTTAACATCAAAGGTGCTACAATGATATTCCTAACCATGACTTACAAGTGGTGATATCTTTAGTTATTGGCGTCATGGTAATTATGTATATGGCAGTTCAAAAGCATCAAGAGGCCTATGAAGTTGACAGCTTGGCATTATTTCTTGTGCATTTTTTATGATCTGCTGTAAATCTTTGAGATTCACAGCTGTTTCATAATTGAGTTTCCTCTTATTCAATCCCTAGTATTTGGACTTTTATTTAGTTTAAAGTAATGTATTAGTCCCATGACCATATGAAAGTCACTATGCTGCTTGTTTAACACATTTACTAAAAATATACACAGAAGACACATAAAGGCTTATTTAATAAGAGGTGCAAACATTTGCCACTACTGCTAATTTGCAGTAACCAATCAGATAAAACCTTATTACTAGTCTACTGCAGTTTGAAAACCTTTAAAGGGCATCTCCACTGAAAAAAATAAAGTTAGGCCATTTAGTTTTATTGAGGAACGAGAGGTAAAAGAGCTGTGTCTTACCTCCCGTTCTTCAATAAAACCTGCAGAAGCCAAGAAACAAGGTAAGGTACTTACCTGATCGCTCGCTTCTCTGACGGACTCTGTACTCTGCATATGCGCAAGTGCAAGACTCAGCTCCTTTACCTCCCGTTTTTCAATTAAACTAAATGGCCAAACTTTATTTTTTGAGTGGAGATACCCTTTAATAACATCCAATTGGTTGCTGCAGATTAACAGTACAGGCAAAATTAAAGAAACTAAAGAAGCCCCCAAAATATTTTAAATGAGGTTTGACCCTGGGCAATAATAATTAAAGTGCCAGAAAAATCTATTATTGTATAATGCAAGGATTGAATTAATTTGATATATTACTGGATCATTCAATGACATGAAGAGGATCTTGTCCTGTCTATTTCCTGTGGTTGGTCATTAAAATGCTTCCATTTTTGTGCTGAAATCAATGTCACAAGAAAAAAATACAGCCATATACTTAAGTCTTTAGGACCTAAAATACAATACAGTTGCATTTATTCAGAAAGGGAATAGTAAATTGTCTCCAAATTCTGCCACAAGATAGCAAGGTTCAGTGCACACAGTCTTCGGATATAACTTTCTGAATTGTGATATGACTGAGGACACCCAGGGTGAAAAACACAGACCCTGGCATGTCACCATGTCTATTTTACCTGACAGAGAATTACTTTTTTTATTATTTTTATTTTTGCTTTATCAGGGGCATGATGGTGTCCTATCCTGTATTACAATCAGAGGAAATGTCTGATGTACTGTACAGATTTAGGAATTCATCATTAATTAAATATGGTAGAATGCTTCATTATTATTAATTTTTTATGGGGATTCCTATAAAATTGTAAGCACGCATTACACTCTCTCAAATATGCACCACAAATTATATAAAATAAATCTAAACAGTATATAAAATTTTAAATAAGATCAACACTATATATTATACAGAAGTGCTGTAAGCTATATGACCCAAATACAGGTGATGTGCAAGGCACATTTAAAAATACCCACATAGTAGCACATATACTTTCATGCATTGGTGTCATTGTTCAAGTGCATGGGTATCTATACATTTTTTGAAGATTTTCACTCAAATATTGTTAAAACTTATAAAGCATTAACATTTTATTTTGGTTTTGAGGTTTTGTTTTTTTTTTTTTAACCCAGAGCTGATAAAATTAATTAATGACTAATACCCTAATTCTACAAAAAAAACCATTAAAAACAGGTTAATGAATATAAAATAATAACATTTCGCTATAAATCCATTCCATGGTCTTGGATTCTGTGGGATTCTGTGAAGCTGACATCTTCTTTGATGGATTATTCTTTGTGCTTATAGCTGGCGTCCAATAGTTATGTCAAAGATAGAAAGATAAAGTCTTTCATTGTGGCATTTAGTAAAATACAGTATAGAGATTAGGAAAATAAAAGTTGTGTCTTGACCCAGCTCCCGCGATGCAGTAAGTCTTGCGAAAGACTTTAAAGCATTGTGGGATCCCGGTCAGGTAAGCCGCACCTTTTTCTGTTCTGCATCGGCCCTTAAGTGTTTAACTTTAAAGTTGGTATCAGTTGCCTAAAAATGCTGTGTTTGTGGGTTCTCTTTCCACTTTTCTTCCCAATCAATCAAAAAACAATCAGCACCCTAGACATGAAGGGTCATTTCCGCTTCAAATAAAAAAAATATTTAGACAAATCACTAAACCCACAAATCCACAATTGTTTGAAAGTTGATATATGTAGGACTAAGTTGTTATGCAGTAAAATCTTTTCACCTACTCTACAAATTTGTTTACTTGACTTGCACTTTAAATGGGACCATTTGAAACATTAGGAAAAAGGCAAAAAGATTTTTTTTTTGTCAATTTTCATCCATTACCATTATCAGACCAGGGCTGCCAGTGATGATTTCCCAACATTTAAGAGGGAACCTTAGAAAAACACTTGTGTATAAGTTGAATTAAGACCCCCCCCTTTGACTTTATTCGTAAAAAGTGAAAATCAGAACCTTAAAAAAGTGTTCCTAGGAAAAGCAGAAATGGGTGATCGTATTACAGTAAATGCTAGAAAATAGTCTAACACCCTCCCTAGACCCTTATTAGTATTGAGAAACACTCCACAATGTACTGACATCTTCCATAGACCCACTGATAGGCTAGATATATGGACATCTTAGACTTGGTGATTTTGAATCTTCAAACTTAACACAATAAAACATTTATTGCTTTATAAATACAATCGAGTGGCTACCTCGGTGATGTATTGCTATATGTGACAAAAAACAAAGTGGCGATAGGCAGCAGTAGTGCCTTTTTGTCGCTGGTTATTGACGCTTTATAAAAGTTAAAATTTGTCAAAAACTTAACAAACCTTTATAAATATGCCCCTTTGTTGTCTTAGATTTACGTTTGTGGTAAATTAAAAAAAAAAAAACAAACTCCAAAATATATGTATTATTCAGTTCTTGTGCCAATAAAATATAACTTACACTAAGGATAGTTATGTGACCCTGTCTAGGTTGCACAGTGCACAGGATGGCAACCTTATATCTTTTATAATAACAGGCCTATTACTTCTATCAAACTGCTGTGGGGTTAGTGGGAGCTGTAATCATGCACTTCTAGTGTATTGACCAATTGACTGATCCGTATGGAGGGGAGTAGGTCTGAAAGTCCCATCTTTGTTCACAATTCCTCACCGGCGCTCATTATTGATTTTCAAAGCAGCTCTAAAAGTCCCATTGTATTGTTTTTAATCTGACGGAAAGTCATTTTACCATGACATCATTTTACACTGATCCAGGGCAAGTTTTGGTGGTAAATTTATGAATTTCCACCTTTGTTTTGTTCTATTCCATGTAAATTCTTAGAAGTAAGGGATATCTTTTTCACTCCTCATTCAAGGTTGTATGAAAGCAATTTTCCTGCCTTTGGAAGCAATGTACCAAACAGGAACTCGAGCATCCTTAGTATTAGTAACAGCAGGCTACAGAACGAAAGCTGTTTTCTTTAGACTTTCAATTTGTATAATAGCAGTGCTGGAAACTATTACAGTGAAACACAAAACATCATTTGTGTTCTCGTTCCTATTATACCAGACCTGTTTAGCACATTTCATTTATCTGCCGCGCTGCAGTTCACATGTAATGGGTCGAACATGTTACAGAGGTAATGTCTTATTTACAAAGATGAGTGCTGGGGATCTGGCATAGCAAATAAGTAACATAATAACATGGTCGCAATGTATTCATGTACAAAGGCAACTCATTAAACTCCCAGCTTTTTGTAATGTGTTTTTTATGATACAGCTGGAATTTAAATTCTGTGTCTCTTATGCTAGATACACATGGGTCGATATTTCAGGCCTACCAATCAGTACAATCGTTTGGTTCCTTGGTTTGAAATATCATCAAAACTTCTGCTACTAATGACATTTTCCTCTGATTTCATCCAAATCTGTGGAAATTGGATCAGATTCATTGCTAATTTTTGTCCAATCACATGTACTTAAATAATATTGTCAGTATTCATTTTATTCTCGATCCCCAAACTACTCATTAGTAGTTTGACACCTCATTACTTGACAGGTATGAGCTGGCCCAAATATTAATTTCTGCAAGTGTCAAAGGCTGACAGCTTCAGCACTTGGAAATTAACAGTTCCCTGCTAGTGATGGACCCAAACCCAAATTCGGGCTGAACTTTAAGAGTTTGGACGACCTTGAACTATCCAAACAAGTTCAGTTTTCCTGAACTCGTGGACTTATTTTCAATTATTTCGCACAAATTTGTTAGCCCTTGAATATAGCCTTCGGTTTTGGTAACCCTCGAATGTAGCCACGACGATTTCGGCAACCCTTGAATGTATCATTTGATAACCCTTGGAAGTAATGTTCGATTTTTAATAGCCCTCGAATGTAGCCTTCAAATTCATAATCCTCGGATGTAACCTTTTTATTCATATCCCTCGAATGTAATGTTTGATTTTTGATAAACCTCGAACATATCATTTGATTTTCGGTAACCCTCAAATTTAGCATTGGATTTTCAGTAACCCTAAAATGTAGCATGCGGAAACCCGACAATTGGCCAGTCGTGGGGAAAGTAACAGGGTTATTCAATAAAAGTTTTTATCGTTACAAATGGTGCTAATTTTGCCCCAACCAATCAGATGTTAGCTTTCAAATGTTAAATAACATCTGATTGGTTCGGGCAAAATTAGCATCATTTGTAACGATAAGAACTTTTATTGAATAACCCTGTTACTTTCCACATGAGATAAGAACTTTTATTTAATCTCTCTGTTAGTGTTTAAACTAGTTTTAGTGATATGGACATGTTCCCAGACCATTTCCCAGGTGTCACAGCCATTTACAGTAAGTTACCATTGCTAGCTTATCTGTAGTTTATCCAACATTTTCAAACTATTATCTATCATAGGCTTTAATGGATTTGTTTCCGAACTTCCGAACTTAAACTGGTTTGGAAATTAACCGAACTTCAGTAAGTTTGGCCATCTCTAGTCCCTGCCTTTCCCTATAATATAGTTACAATGTGTTTTTCTGCCAAAGCATTGGTAAAGAACAGATAAAGGAAACTAATTATGCACTGAATATTGCACTAACCATTTTTATTTTATTGACAATATACAGCACAGAAAGCAATCATTTTTGCCTTAGTTCTGTTGCTAAAATCATAAATTGTAAATTTTTAGCCAGACGGAGTTTAATATACCGTATATACTCGAGGATAAACCGACCCGAGTATAAACCGAGGTACCCAATTGTACCTGAAAAAAACAATAAAAGTGATTGACTCGAGTATAAACCGAGGGTAGAAATTGACATTCTAAATTCTCATTCCTTGGCACTCCAGATGTTTGGAAACTACAACTCCCAGCATGCTTTATTAGCTGGGAGTTGTAGTTTCCAAACATCTACAAATACAAAACAAAACCCTCCACCCTCCCACCTATTCAAAGGCTACCTTCTCTCCATTGGGCATCCAGCTCTCCAAGGATTCCTGTCTGTAAGTGCAGGCCCATATTGTATGTTCATTGGGATAAAGTCTCTAACTTCCAAAGAATCTGGAGATCTTCATGGATATTTGGGCAGAACTCTTTATTCACAATTCCTGTCTGTAGTGCAGCCTCCAAGTTGAATCCTGTGTGCATCCGGGCTTCCTGTCAATAAGTGCCATCCTTCAAATAGAATCCTGTTCATTACGGTACCGTACTTTACCAATTCGGCAGCCGGCGCTGAGTCCCTGTATTGGCGCGCCGGCTGACGTCACTTTCCGGCACACGCGCACGGGCAGTGACGTCAGCTGGCGCGCCAATACGGGACTCAGCGCGCGGCTGACGAATTGGTAATACGGTACCGTATGAACAGGATTCTATTTGCAGGATGGCACTACTGACAGGAAGCCCGGATGCACACAGGATTCAACTTGGAGGCTGCACTTACAGACAGGAATCCCTGGAGAGCTGGATGCACAAGTAAATGTACTGACTCGAGTATAAACCGAGTTAAAGTTTTCAGGCTGATTTTACAGCCTAAAAAACTCGGTTTATACTCGAGTATATACGGTAAACAATGTTTATTTTTTGTGTAACTTTGACCAAGTGTCTCCCTACCTAGAGAGCAGAAATAGCAAACTAAGGAGAACTTATACAGAGTGACCAGTAACCAGTATCTCTGTTATCCTGATGTTTTTAATCATTACTGACTATGCTACACCAGTGCATTTGTCATGCACTTACGATCTTATTTTGTAATCTGTTTTTACTTGTGAAAATCGCATGCCAGGAGTTCATGCAATTAATATTTTGTTGTGGATCACAGGGCAAACACATGAAAGGCACCAATACGCTCATGCTTTTCACGCATGTTACAGTCCTTAGGGTGAAAATATCCCTTTAATTGAAAATTGGATTTGTGCAATAAAATTACTTTTTCTTCTTCAAAACATAAGGGAGAAAGTGAGTTAGAGACAATATGCTACAAAAAGTTTTTTGTTTTATTTATTTATTTGGCTTCTAGTATTTCTTATCTAATTTTAACCTAATCTGACAGGGGCATTTTTCATGATGCTAGCCCGAAGTGAGCATTGTCAGATATTATTATGATAAGACTTTAGATTATTATACTAAATCATTTCATGGTTTAGAAACAGATTGCATCTCTCATTAGGTTGCCAAATACCACGCTTGATTTTTAAAAATGGCAAAAAACATGCAAGGTATGTATTTAATGTTTTTATTGTTTGTAATTCATTTTACGGGAAACATACAAATGATCGTGCAGCTATCTTTAACTTCAGAAAAGATTAAATACAACAGCCAAGAACTCCTTATTCACTATATAATGTGTATTCATTTAAGCGCCACATTACATTATTATACATCACAGAGCTACACTTTATGTCTATGACACATACTCAGGGAGTTGACTTATAGTAAACAATTAAATGTGAATTTAAAAAAAAAGTAATACCAAGGGGTAAAACTACAATTAGTAAAGTAGTTTTTTTACTGTGACCCAGCCTGGTTAGTGGTTAATGGACCTTATAAACAGGGTTTTATGACCTTTTGTTGTAGGGCAGCATGGTGGCTCAGTGGTTAGCACTGATGCCTTGTTCTGAGTTTGATTCCAGCCTTGGATACATCTGTAAGGAGTTTGTATGTTCTCCCTGTGCTTGCATGGGTTTCCTCCGGGTACTCCTGTTTCCCCCACAATCATAAAGACATACTGATAGGTTGTATGTGTTAAATAATGTGCTTAGATTGTAAGCTCTTCGGGGCAGGGCCTGATGTGAATGTATACATGTATACCGGTATATAAATTCTCAATAATAATAACAATAATATCCCTGCACAGTGGTGCTCTTTGGACATGCTATTCCTTTGGTAAGCTCATAAAGTAATGCTCCTTAACAGAGCTCAGAAAGTTACTTGGGAGAACTCTTACACCACAAGCTGGTTAAAGAGATAAAATGTATCATTTGAATTATAATGTATGTACTTGAATTAAGGTAAAGGAAAATATCTTCAGCAAAATTAAGCATTTGGGAGTAATTTTACTTGTACAAACTGATCTACACTTCTATTTCATTTTGGAAAAGGTCACAGCATAAATGAAAACACTCAGAGCAATATTGAAAAATAATTAAACACTTTATTACAACAGTCCTTATACTGATTTAGCAGATACAAACAGCAGTTTTACTATTCTACACCTTCAGACTTTCTGTATGCAAATCCCATGCCAACACTGTCTGTAATATGTTGATACAACAGAGGCCAGTAACATCTAAATCTTCAGAATGTTGGTCCTCG
This sequence comes from Hymenochirus boettgeri, assembly GCA_019447015.1. NCBI lineage: Eukaryota > Metazoa > Chordata > Amphibia > Anura > Pipidae > Hymenochirus > Hymenochirus boettgeri. The sequence continues at coordinate 13,235,610 of CM033473.1, read as the reverse complement.
AGAGGCAATAAATAGACACGTGGCACAAATCAGTTTATTATGATCTAAATAATTAATATTTTATGCATAAGCCAGAAATACCCCATTTGGTCTCAACTTATACCGTAGAAGTTCTTCTTTGTGTTAGCAGTCAGTAATTACCTTATATACTTGAGTATAAACCGAGGTACCTAATTTTACCTGAAAAGGGAGTAAAAGGGATTGACTCGAGTATAAACCGAGGGTAGAAATATGACCACTACTGCCTTCTGATTCTGTATTGTTTTGAGGCTTTAGTTGCCCTTTAAATATACAGCAGAATTCCCATACTGTAGTCCCATACAGTAATAGCCAAATTCAGTATGGTTTGTTATATGCACAAATAAAGGAGGGTTTACTCCTATTTGCAAGTATTTTGGACTGGTGTTAGCTCCTTCTCCTTTTTAGCTACCAAGCTGGAGTTAGCTCCTTTTTCGAAAATAAGAGTAATCCTCGTAATTTCGAAAATTTTCAAAAATATGAGAAATCCGCGGAAAATCCGGAAAAATCCGCCGTTCGTGAACGGGATAAATCCGCGGCGGATCTGGGTTCGGATCCACGAACCGGCCATCCCTACTGGCAAAGGAAACAAAGACTTGTTCTATATAGAGATAAAATAATATACTCCCAGTCGTGTTTCTTTTTTTAAAACCTGTTATGTCAAGGGATGTGTATGAATAGGATGTGTATGAATAATTAAGACACCGATTGTATAAATATTTTCTAGACAAATCAATAATGTAAACTTTTGTTTCTTCCTCTGGGATTGCTATAGAGGATTTTCTGTTCTTAGTAGTTAATTTAGTACTTTAAATTTTGTCCCACTGAAGGTGACCTTATTGCACCAAAACACTTCTATGAGGCAATGTTAAAGGAGAAAGAAAGTTGAAAAGTTGTACACAGGTTAAGGACCAAAACACTAAACATTTCTTAAAATATGTTGTCAATGGAAGGGCACACTTCCCATTAGTTGGACAATCCTGTTTGCTCAGTTCATTAACCAGAATAGGAAAGAGCTTCAAGAAGTGTTTATATCTGTTGTATTCAATTAGATCAACTGGACTTGAAGTTTAGTTCTTGAAGACGTTTCGCTAGTCATCCGACTGGCTTTCTCAATTCAGAATGACTTGTACAAGAATCTGTGGCAATTATGTACCCTGGAAAATCCCAATTAGCATATCACAGCCAGGTGTTAAGGGCGTGATTAGATAGTGGCTAAGAGGTGTTATAGGAACGCCCAGAGTAAGGTGTCAAAACAGCATTGTACATGGCAGACAGATGGTGTCGAACCCCCCCACCTCTATTTAGGCTTGGTTTCTTTATTTTCACATAAATGGCCTCCTTGACACCTCTCTTGAACCAGTCACATTCCTTTTGCCAATATGTTAACATTACAATCTTCAAAGGTATGTCCTTTATCCTTAAGATGCAGGTACACGGCTGAGTCCTGACCCGAGGAATTGGCTCTTCTGTGCTGGGCCATACGTTGATGCAGTATTTCAAGAAGCATATTTCAAGAAGTGTTCAAACAACTCCCAGCCAAGAGGACCTTAAATCCTAGCTAGTTGCCCTTGCCATTGCACTTCATTGAATGGAACAGAGTTGGACAAGATTAAATCATCAAATAGGAGGAAAAACTCTGTAAGAAGGGCATCCTTCCATTGGCAGCAAATATTTATACCAATGTTGAGGGGACAGGACTGTAAAGGAGAGGGCACCAAGGTTAGTACCCAAATTATAGCACAAGCTAAATTAGGCTGAGGTGCACACTGTTTCTTTGGAAATTCCTTATATTTGTGAATCAAATACACTGTAAGGACTGAGTGGGGTAGCACCTTTGACTAAATTGGCTAATTATCACAGTGAGTGCCTTTGCCCAAACCTATCTAACATCATGAAGAACCCAAACTGCCACCTGTAAACCCAAAAGGACCCTAAGGGTGATGTGATACTTCTCCATGCTGTGACCACGTTCCCGCAATAACTTTGCAGCTGTTATGGAAGGAAAATAACTAGAGTAGAAATCAGGTGCATTTTATTGATTTTTGTAGATCACTTGCTTTTCCATGGTACAGGGTACATACAGTATTCACTAATTCTGTCGTAACCAATCCTGATTTACTGCCCCTCCCTCCTGAATATAGTAGTACCATCTCAGATTGGCTAATTAACATCATACTCTAGCACCTTAAATGAGTTTGTGTAGGACTGTGTTGGGCTGGGGGCACAATAGTTTATACTTCAAAGAAAATTGTAAAAATAAACTATTTCAAAATTAAAATTACCCGATGCAGGGAGGTAGGATTGATTAGTCCAACCTCCCAATATTGTTTTTTTGAGAAGCTACTACAGATCCTACAGTTTTCATCCGACAGGTTTGTGACCTTAGCCTTCCTGTATTAAAGATAGTGCTGAAGCACTCAGGAAGCCTGGCAGAAGCATAGAAACAATATTAGGAGGTAGAAAGTACCAATCCTACCTCCCTGCCCCAGGTACTTTTTATTTTAACTGTTTTTGAAATTTTTTATAGGCACTATAGTTCTCCTTTAATGCTAAACTTGATGTGCTTTTTCCTTTGGAATATGAAGCAATGATACAAAAAAACTAAATTTACAACCTCCATTTGGTTGCATTCTCCGTTACAAAGGAAGCACACAAAACATCTTTTGTGCTTTGTGAATGCAACATCCACATAAACTGTTAGAATTAAAAAGGAAACATCTTTATTCCTCTTATATAAGCACTGAATATATAGTCAGGAAAAAAAAAACCTCCAAGACATGTAACTGTATTACAATCTGTGTCAAATTTTGCACGAGACTAAGCTAAACAACATGAGTCCGTTTGGAGGATGAAAGCTTATGCGCCACAACCAATTATTTGCTAACCGCTGAGACAGAAAACATGGCTCGAATTGTTTGGGAAAAAAAAATATTGAGCAGTAAATCCAGCCTGATGTTAAAGCTTGCAGCTTTTCTAACTCCCCGAATACCAAACGTTTTTAAAAATAACGTTGTGTTTTGCCTTGAAAAGCGATGTTGTTTTTTTTTTTTTACACATCTAAAATGACGAGAAAATCGCACCTTACAGAAATATTATTTGTTTAGTAATCCATATGCTAAAAATGTCTATTTTCATTAACTTGCGTAAAGTTAATTAAAACGAGTTGTAATTTCCATCATGTCCATGCTGTGAGTATTTGCTTTGAGTGGCAGGCTGGTATCAAGGACCAGCTGTCAAGAAAATAGTTTCGATTTTCTTTTGTGATTCAAAATCAGCAGCACAACTTAAAGGAATAAACAGTTTGCAAAAAAAAAAGGTATCATCAGCTATGTTATTCAAAACCAGAAAATATTCCAAATTAATATTTAAAGGACAGTCTAGTAGATCCAATCTCTTTAAGGCGTCCATACGCATGAAAAATTTACGTCAGGTTCCATCGGAATCTGATTGTGAATTTGCTCGATGTGCAAATAAACAGAAATGATCGTTTTGCTTATATTTTATACAGAAAAACTGTTCATTGAATGCATATACGCCACCATGTCAGCAGCTCCCAATACTCCAAAAACTATGCCATGGAATTTTTTTATTTAGACTGATAGGTCATTATGCCCACAGCAGTAGTTTGTCAGGCCTATCCATAAACATGCAGATATTTAACAAATTCCATAGAATCTGACAGGATCTAATGAATATCATGATATGTATGGCCACCTTTACTTTAAGGAGCTCCAAATAGGCATGCCCCCCTTAAAACTAAAATCCCCCTTATCGGCCCACAAACCCAACTGTTATGTTTTCCACTTTATTACATTTGTAAGCAGACATTTTATCATAAGTTTTTTTTTTTTCATTATGGAAAAGGGTTCACAGAACGTTTATAAGCTTGAGCATGTGCAGAAGAGACAGCTGGGGAATCAGCAGTCAATCATTGGTTGTGATGTTAGCAGTTGATTGACTGAAAGGAGGGAGGAGCCAGCTTACTCTGCCAGAATGGAGGCAATAATTATCCTTAAACATCTGGTTAGTAATACATCTAATAATGTGCTGAATATATCAGTTGGGGTTTGTGGCAGGTAACTGGCAAATTACTGTTTTTTTGTTTTAAGAATGAACATGCTATTTAAGAACAACTTACATTCAGGTGATTACCCAAGTAATAAGTTCTTTGAATTTATGCTTTATCAATAACTTAAATAAAATACTTAATACTAATACCCTCTATTCCCGTTTCCCATGGTTCTATTCATATGGTGAAGTCAGTAAGGTTATATATGTTATGAAATAAGGAGATGTACGTAAACTCATTGGATAAATAAGGGCTTAAAGTTCTTATTCCTAAGATACTCCCTTTGGGAGTTAGGTCCCGGTAATAGTGATTTCATCCTTAAAAAAGTTAGTTTCCAATAAGACATTAATCCCCTTTAATAATAAAGGTACCAGTTGGTACTGAAGTAGGTTTTTAAGGGAAAGGGGTCCTATGGTGGTTTCTCAGGTAAGTTCTGAAATGGACTCCAGAATAGTTTCCAGGTCAATATTCCATATATAAAACGAGGGTTCCTTATATTAGTTTTATTCGAAAACTCCTTGGACATGGCCCTGGAGTCAAAGTCAATAAGGTAGATACTAAGATGATGTTCCAATTTAAAATTGCAATCCTCCCTTTTTCTGTACAAGTTGATTGGAACATAGGAATCTGCTATAAAGTAAGTAACACAATCAAAATGTATTTTTGATTGTATTTTAGAGGGTTACCAAATGTTCAAAGGTTATTTACAAGGGCTACTGAAAATAACCTCAAACATTCGGTAATCCTCAAAAATACTGTCTGAACCCTTGAAAATAAGTTCCATTTTCAGATTTTCGGATCTTTGGGTTTTTCCTGGGTGCCGTAAAACTGAAAACTAAACAAAAGTTACGAGTTTCGGCCATCTCTAATATGAAGTTAAGGGGAAAAACAAATTCTTTAATGAGAGTATCCCTTTAATGAAACAGAACAAAATAAATAGCAGTGTAAACGAAAGTGAGATATGTTAAATTCGTAACATTTTTCTTAGTGAACTGTGTTTAGTGTACATTTTATGCAAAAAGCCTGAGCTGGCAAAAAACACAATCGAATTTCTTTCTTTCTAATTTAGCTATTTTCCACAGCTCTAAAGCAGCACAAAAATTATCCATCCATTATAATGTTACCTACGCAAATGGTAACTTGTCCTAAAAAACAATCTACATTAAACCGAAATTAGAAATAAGCAAAGGTAGAAACTTGCTGACTTTATAGAATGGTTTAAAATGTTGTTTCTGCTGTATTGTAGATTTTAACAATTCTGAATTTATTAATAGGATAGTAGAATATATTTAATTTAGACCTACAGTTAATCTTTATATTACTATGTTTTTTTTAGTTGTGTAGGAGGGCAGATTATTGCACAAAACCCCCTCTATATAACTGCAAATATTTAAAGGGCATGTCCACCCCCAAAACTATAATCCCCCCCACTAATGGCCCCACCATGTAGTGTAATAAAATCCTTACCTCACATTCCAGCTCCATATGGTTCTCCTGTAGTCCCCCCCAAAGTCCCAAAAACTGCCCCCTAGGAGAATAGTAGAGTCCATATAGGACTCTGCCTCCTGTCTCGCCTATGGGAGAAGTTTGGCATGCGTACTGCAGCCCTTCTCCCCCTCCCTCCCCCTCCCTCTCTCTCCCGTTTTGCAATCCCTCCCCCTACCATAAAACCCCTTGTCCATATAATAGTATTTTTTCCCCCAGCCCCAACCGCTAAAAAATTATTTTAAGAAAGACCCCCAAACTCTACTTACCTTCCCTCTCTCCCCCGGCATTCTGAGAAGCCGGCAGCCAAGTCCGTGATTGGCTGCCTCTCAGCCAATCACAGACGTGGCTGCCGGTCCCGCCCCCTGCTTGCAGTGTCTTGCAAGCAGAAGGCCGGGCCAGGCATCAGAGGAGAGAGGGAAGTTAAGTAAAGATCTGGGCACTTTCTTAAAATTATTTTATAGCGGTTGGGGCTGGGGGAAGGCATACTATCATATGGCAAAAGGATGTTGTATAAGGATGGACATGCCCTTTAAACAGTAACTACTCCAACAGTCCACTCCAACAGTCAGGTGACTAGCAGTTGCATATAAATTAAATTGGTATCTAATCGGAGAACTTTGCTCCACACTATCTGTACACTGGATCAATATTTTGAGGAATTAGGGAAATTCGATTGAATCGTTCAAAAAACCTCAATAATTATTTTTCATTTTTAGCTGACCCCATCTTCAGTCCCCATCTTTCTAGCGTTTCCGATCGGAAGAAAATATGCCCTTGTATGACTAGATCTAGTGCTGAAAATGGATTCTGTGTCCTTGCTTAAAGGGAAAATTCATGATGAAAATATCTGTATCCTGCATATTAATAAAAGTGCTGCAGCAAGAGTTAGGTCCCACTTTATCATTTGCGTTCCGTTTTCCATTTTGAGCGCATTTTGCGATTTGCAATGTAATTTAGAATATAACGGAAATTGCTAGACTCAGTTGCACAGTCTATGCTGTCTGTTTTTTTTATCGGCATGTGTGCATGACTTTTAGTCCATGTGTGTGGAACACAAAAAAAAAGTGCAAACAGACTAGAATGCGGACAAAACCATTCACAACTTACGCAAAACAGAAAACGGAAAGCAAAGCACATCGTGGGACTTCGCCCTTAATCCCATTCTATAAAAAACATAATTTAAAAATTACAAAAGAAAAAAATATTATTGCCTAGATATATCTCATCTACTTAATGCTCACGTGTCATTGCAATGAATAATTTAAATTTCAACGGAAAAGTAAAAAGATATACATTGGGCTGGATTTGCCAAGCTTTTTAGCATCTCATGGTTTATTCAATATACCAGCCTATTATATTGTTCTTTACTGCTGGGTTCCGAACATTAGAAACGTGAATAATGTTTATTGGGTTTTCCCTCTATTTGTAATTATCTTAATGGCCCTTGAGTGTAATGCTGTATTCTACCATGTGTCTATTGTTCTCTAATCAGCATGCTACTGATATTAAAATGTTTGTGTACCTAGTTTCTTTAGTTGTTTTCTCAGTTCTGTCTGGGAAATATAGAGAGCGAAAAATCTAGACATAGTGGGTTTTCACTTACTGTTTGGCTGTATCATAGCAAATCAAAGCAGCTTTTCAGCTAGACAATGAAAAGTCAACATGACTTTAAGTAATGCTTAAAACAACAGTCTCTGGGATATAATTAGAACATAGTTTTAACAATATCTTTAATCTATTCGGAACTTTGTGCAATCTGGCTGATCTGTGATTGAAAACTCCATTATTTTTTCTTAATTAAAGTTGAGTCAATCATTTAGTTCTTGCCTTTACTACACCTAATTCTTCAATTTTATTACTTGCGATGGCAAAAAAAACTAAACTTTGTATCACACTTTCCCCAGTCTTTCAATATAAATTATAATATTCTTTGAAAAAAAAGAATAATTTATTTCCCTAATAAGTATTATTGTTGTTTTCTCTGCATTCATTCAAACTGTAATTATTAAATCGCTGGACATATTTATTGATTGACTGAGATTCCAAATTTGTAATTTTTTATCAGCCAGTCTATTCATTATTAGGTACCAAATGGAAAATCACACCATTACATAACTTTGACGCTACCAAAAACTTGCAAGGCAAATGATCTCTAGTCATAAGTGACTGAGGTCATTGGCCAAAGTGAAGAAGATAGGAACAGCACTATGTGACCATTTTAACCTACAGTATGCAATTGATGAGCATTTATCATATACCTACTAAACAGTGCTCATGCAGAATATTATATCTATATTAATTTTAAAAAGTAATGACTGCAATACATGGGGTATATATATGCATATATATGTATTGCATATATATGTATTGGTTAAATCAACCCTATGTGCCTCCAGGGAGCTTATTATATTCCCTGTTGGAGATAGGGGCAATCACTTCTATATAAAGCATTTCTTTATCATTGTCAATGTTGATAGTTCTGCCAGAGATAATAAATTAAGGAAATATCTACTTTAATGCTTTTCTTTCCACCTTTTCCACAGCATGCAAATGTTCAAAATACTCCCTGTTCATAGGAGGTTTCATTTCATGACAGGCTTTGGGAAATGATAAAGAAAATGCTTATGGAGTTCGATGAAATATAGTCAACATTCTTGAGGCATTCATTCACCATGGGAACTTTGTCCATACTGGCTTCAAGGGCTCTCTATGAGGCCAGACAGAATCCCAATTTTGACATAGTTATCTTTAAATACTGAATATGGAAGGCTTTCTGCAGTGATGTTGTTATGGATAGGAACATGCTGACATCCCATACTGCTTTGCTGGAGAGGGGCCAGTAGTGATGACTGACAATGGTCAGAGCAATAGGGGAAAAAAATGCCAATTACATTTTGTTTCTTTCAAAAATCAGTTGAGGGGGAGTTTTAAAAAGGATATTTATATATAAAAAGGATATGTATGTATGTATGTATGTATGTATATATATATAAAATTATATATAGAAATATATAGAAATATAAAATTTGGGGTTAATGAAATAACAATTGTAAAAGTTTGCAGATTATATTTATTTGCAGCAACCAACCAGATTTTAGCTTTTTACTGGGTAACTGCAGTTAGAGAACATTTAATTGGTTGTTGAAAATGAACAGCATCCTTTATTGAATCAAACCCCATGAATTAAATGGTAGCACATACATAAAGACAAACCCTATTAAAGGGAAAGCTAAAAGCTATTATGTAAGCATTCCTCAAGTTTATGTTTCAGGTTTGATATTTTGTTGATTAGTAAAACAAGTGAATGCATAGTATTTAATAACCACAATCACAACACAACACAACACAAAAAGTGACGATGTCTGTGGACTTTGAGCTAAATATGCAAAATATGCGCTGGGTTTTGAGCTTTATGATGCAAAATATGTGCTGCTTATCTATTTTATTTAGGTGTTGCTTACCATGGCTGATTGGTCATCAACAAATAGCTTTTTTCAAATAGCTTGCAAGCTTATGTAGTTTAAGGAAATGCATTTTCTTTTGATAAAAAAGAAATCTTTTCCCAGTGGGTCACCCGAAGAGACTTCCCTACAGCCCTATTGAAAATCCAGCTATCTGCTTGGTTCCAGTGTGCGTTTCCCCTGAAAAACCGTCAGGCAGTAACAATCTTGTAATAATTATCCCAATTATATTCTACCAGCACACCTTGGGAAACCATAATAATCCACTCAAGAGATTTTCCAGAAGGTATGTTATTATTTTCTCATTTGCTTTTTTGTGTGTAAAATTATGCTCAATCCTCGCTGTAGCAATGAAACTATTATCACTGCAAAAGATATGCATATTCCATTTTGCAGAAAGCATCATAAAATCAATTAAGAATAACAAACTGTACTCCCACTAGGTGTGATCAGAAAGGAATTCACATGAAGCTGAAATGTCTCCCCTTTTGTACATTTGTCATTTTGTGATTTATGGTTCCAAGTCGTGATAAATCCACAAAACATTTAACATACAGTCTTCAGACATACATTATTATACCTGTAATATAAGCCTAGCAGAAGAAATCCAACTGCTTTCAAATTGAGTTATGTTTAATGCTAAGATGTGTGCTATTTGATTGTTAAAAAGTAATACAATAGCTCTAATTCTATGTTTATTAAATGTTCTACCCAACAAAAAGCACTTTTATTCAAATTCAAACTTCAGTCAGTAATTTTTTTTTTAGGTATTTTCCACAAAAATATATTCCATGATATTGACTGGAGATATTTAAAACCGGCAAGTTTCATTCTGTTTTCAGATTTTTGGAAATTTCAAGAAAAATTAAAAAGGGCAAAAATTCATAAACAGACTCATTGAAGTCAATGGGGGGAAAAATCCAAAAGATCAGAGTAAAGTAAGGCTAGTAAAAGCATTATAGTAGATACCGGGACATGGTCATAGGATCACGTATGAATCACCAAAATGTTTATGTATGTAAAATGTATTTATTAAGCACCACTAGGGTACACAGCACTGTACATTATGAAGTACTACAAACCAGGGGATTTACAAGTGCAAGTAATTGAACAGATACATTAATTATACAAAGTTTCATACATAGGTCAAGACTACATATGGATGGTTAGATATAAGTGTGGTGTGCCATGACACATTAGGATTGGATTCCCTGCCCCTAAAAGCTTACAATCTAAGTGGGAGTGATAACATAAAGATACAAGTGGGGGAAGGCATACAAAGTGCTCAGACATCTAACAATTATTTCTAGTGCTGGTTTTCAGGAAGGTAGGATAACAATTTAAATTTAAAAGTTAATGGATGTCACCTGGGAAAGTGAGAGAGGTAGAGATCTCCAAAGATACAGAGCAGCAAGAGAGAATGGTTTAAAACAGGAAGAAGCAGTGTTCGTAGGGGGTTTGTGAAGAAGATTTCAATGTGAGGAGTGTAGGGCACGCTCAGGAACAGAAGGGACCACGAGAGAAGATAAGCAGGGAGGTGCAGTAGAGTGAAGGGATTAATAAATAATAATAATAATTTATTTAAAAATAAATAAACTTCCTACATGCAAACTGTTTTCCAGCTTCCATATTTTTATTTAAGGCTACTTTTGGTAACCCATGGCACATGTATACTTTCAGTGTATACTGAATATTCAAGGCTACTTTCGAGGATTATTGAAAATATGGTTCTGTGATCCGATAGTTCAGATTGGTCGGAAATGGATCCAAACAGAACTTTGGATCTGGGAGTTCTGATTCGGACCAGGATTCCATCTCTATTACTGACTTAAAATAAACAAAACTGGCATGTTTGTTGCTGATAGAGGTTCAACGGAACCTATTGAAGTTTCAAAAATCCATAAAAAAACTATTGCATCTGAATTTTTTACATTTTCAGTAGCATTTTCAATAAATATTTCTGATTTTACAATATACATTTTAAATGGTATTTTCAACGTTTCAAATTGAATTTTCAAAGTTTTGTTGAAAAATTCCAAATTATGAAAGGAAAAAAAAATGAAATGGCATAGAAACCCTGGGAAGGGTAATAATAAACCATAAATAGAGAATAAATTTAGTAACCTCTTAAAGAATAATTTAATAAGGGAAAAAGCAAGAAAGTTACCAACCAGCAGTAATTTCGTAAAACAATTTAGAAAAATCTAAAATAGGTTTCTAAACAATCAACTTCAAAATTTTCTAGGTAAATAAATCCCAAACCAATAAACTATAAGCCAACACAATAAAATTGCAGCTGATGATGCTTTTTAAGAAGGGTTTTTTATTAAAAAGCTGTCAATTATTTTTTTAACTTTAGCTGGTCATGCACTATAATCTTATTCCCTGATGCTCCTGCAATGTTAGGACAACTTTGTCTAACCTTTTTATTATCAACATTAAAACGCAAAATGAATGGGTCAGGACAGGAAATGTTTCAGGAGTTACAATTTTGTTTAAAAGATAGATTTGATAATCAAATACTAGATCTACTTAATGCAGTGTATGGGGGAGCATTATTGAAACCTGATGAAAAAAAATATTTTATAGGGTTAACTGAAAAAAAAAAAAATCCAATTTGAACCAATGTAATATTTCTACTTTTTGGTCATGAATTTTGAGATATTATTGTTTTCTACCCCATTGTTTTCGATCTTTATTTTTACATTTTTTTAAAAAAAAGTTCAGACTTGAAATTCTGAAAATTCTGCCTGACCACCAGATTTTAGAAAACTGGAATTTCCAAACTGAACAAAAACAAGGTTCATTTAGAACTGGGACTCATCTCTAGTCAAGAGATCAAAATGTACGATTTTGAAAAATGTCTAAATTTTCACACATACGCTATAGTTAGTTCTTACATTTTCCTTGCACCTTGATCCTTTCTTTCTACGGACCATGACCAATTTCTCTAATGCAACATTTTATGAAAACGCCTTTAGAATTTGCCCTCTGCTTAATTCAGTTTTGCATTTGAAAGTTCCAGCCATATCATCCATTCCTTCATCCTCCAAACTATCCGTATTACATTTTTTAAAGTATTCCCTGATATGTATTTTGCTATTACTGTGATACAGACGTTTCCATCATACATTTAAATTGCTTAAAAAATTATTCCAACGTTCATCGCATTACTTCAAAAGTTCCTATCGAATATTAATATTTACTATGTAAAAACCCAAGATATTGTATTTGCTGTGCTTTTTGCTAAATTCTTTCTGCATGTTTACTGACATCAGTGTTTTACTGATAGCCCAAGCAGCAATATGGACTAAAAAGACTTGTTATAGACACTGCTCATAAATTATGCATAAAAAAGGGCATAACATTTATAACTGTTAACCCCTTTTAGGGGTCTAGACATATTTTACTTCCCAAATTATTTCTCTAACCAGTGCACCATGAAACAAATTAAAAAGTTTGCTCTCTGGTAAGGGAATCTTACATGTATCAATGAGTGTGGGATGGGCATAAGGGCATCATATATTATATGTACCAATCTATGTGGGCTGGGGATAAGGGCATCTTATATTTACCAGTCTTTTTGGGCTTGGCATCTTATATTTACAAGTTTGTCAGCACTTACATTTACCAGTTCACCAGTGTTGTTCACCAGTTTAACAGTCAAGTTAAGTCAGCCCTCCAGTTCACCAATCAGTTTTGGCAGCCCTCCAGTTCACCAGTGCACAACCAGCCCCCCAATTCATTAGTCAATGTTAAGTCAGCCCTCCAGTTCACCAGTTAGTGTTAAGTCAGCATTCCAGTTCAGTAGTGTTAAAAACAATCTCTCCTTTCCCACTCATTCATTTGCATTTTATACAAAAAAAACCCTAAATAAATCTTTGCAGTTTATTTCCTATCAAGCACTGAGGGGAACAAATGTAAGTACGTTTGGAGATTATAATTAGTGACCTCATGGGCAGTGTGTTTCTAAAAGAAATAATGATAGAATTAAGAAATAATAAACTTCTGAGCCATCACGCATATACAATGCAACAGGTTTATTTGAAACCTTAAGCTTTTCTAGGAATAGAATGGAAGCAACTACAAAAAAACCCCGAGATTACTCTTTATTGTTCCTGCAAGGCTACCCACAATGCATGTTGGCTGGCTAATAGTGGGGTCAGGGGCTATGACTAATCGGTGCACATGCTCACAATAATTTTTGAAAACTATGTGGGCTGTGAACTGTACTGGTAAAAACTTGGGAGACGTCTTATATTATATATATTATAGCTATACTCTACTACTTACATAATGTGTACGTAAATGCAGCTTACTAGAGAAAAATGTTACATGTTTGGGCATTTTGGGGAGAAAAGCTTACACATTAGGATTAAAAAAAATATTAAGTAAAAAATCCCCCCAAAAGAAAAGATCTACACATGTAGACATACAAAAAAGGTAGTTCCCTATTACATTTTTTTGTTATTGTCTACGAATCAAATCTACTTATAATCTTAAATGAGCAGCAAAAAAAAACTACAGGACTGGACTATCATCTTTCTTCTGTTCCCTACTTCCTGATAGTTGTCAAGAAATCTAGAGCAGCAATCCCCAACTGCCTGCAATTTTCTCTACATATATTATTAACTCTCTGATGAGGAGGTTCCTTGATGAAGTGTGTATGCTTTAACATGGCTTGGGGAGTTATTTGCATGAACATACATGCACCATGTAACTTTATCAGCAAATGAAGTTCAGTGCAACTAGAAATTAGTGTTCTAAAAACTACTTTCTTTCCAATAGAGGTTTATCAATGGAGTTAGTTCTGATTACATTGAGATTTTGTTTGATCAAATGTTGAAAAAATATATTCATCGCTGAAAACTTCATGTCATGCACGAGGAAGAATTGGGAACAGTAAAGAGACACCATTATAGACTGTAGAATTCTACTCAACAGAAACAGTACAGTAACCTCTGAAAAACGAGTAGGTCGCTTTTAACAGAATCACAAATCCATTACATCTTCACTCTTACTGTATTAAATGTTTTTTCATTTAGTGAGTCTTAGTTGAGTGTATTTTTACTATAACATGATATTTTATTATTATATAACAGCACGCACACATAGTTATATATAGTTGTTCCCATTTTTTCATGCCTGCAGGTAGGAAACCACTTTTTTGTGTGCATACAACTATACAGAAGATAAGTAGCAGCCATTACTAAAACGTGAAGCATTGTCTATGTTCAGTCTGGCATGATGCTTCCTGTCTTTCTTTTGTGCAGCTGCCAAGCCATAGATTTCTGGGCATTTGGAGCTAAACAGAAGCTGAATGGAACAGATGCCCACATATTTTCTTTAAACTTTCCAGCAGAAATAAAAACAGCAAGCATATAGCATTGGCATGTCAAAGAGGGACAAAGGTATCTGGCTTTGCCAAACGCAATGGCGCACTGGTGCAAGCTTGAATTGTTTCAGAACTTATCTTTGTCAATTTTTCTGTGTCGCTTTAAATAGAAATTGGCCACTGAACAAATCTCCTTGCTCATTCATTCCCATCTCCTTTTTCGTTCTTTTGTTGTCATCCTCATAATTCTCGCACCTATGCAGGTGGAAGTCAGAAAACAAAACAATATAAAATCTCCAATCAGAAATATTCTACATATCTACATTAACATGGCAAAAAGATAAGATCTAATGCACAATAGTTTTGCAGCTTAATTAAATACCCCCACCCACCACCCCACCCCTCCTTCCTAATATCCCACAATAACTTGCTCTCTCAGCTGCCTGGGTTTTCTTAAATCCTCCTCAAAGTTTACAATCATACCAGATGGTCTGTCACTTTATCAGGTTAGCAAGCAATGGTGTTTTCCATACACTGGACAATGGTGATTGGTTGCAACAGGTCGACCTGCCACTGGCTGGCATGGTCATGTGATTAATATGGAACTTGGCAATGGATTTAAAGGGCATGTCCACCCCAAAACTATAATCCCCCCCAGTAATGGCCCCACCATGTAGTGTATGTAATCCTACACTACATCCCAGCTCCATAGGGTTCTCGAGACCCCCCCTAAAGTCCCAAAACAGTCCACCAGGAGGCTAGCAGGGCTCTGCCTGCTACCTTGCCTCCGGTAGATATTTGTCATGCGTACTGACGGCTTCCCCCCTCCCTCCCTCCCTCTCCCTCCTCTCCCTCCCGTTCTACTCTCCCTCCCCCTAGCATAAAATCCTTTTAATATGCTGCTCCCCCATGTCTGGTAGCCCCAACCGCATGATTAGTATTTTGCAAAAAGTCCCCAAACTCTTACTTACCTCCCTCTTCCTCCGCTGCACTGAATGACTGGCAGCCGCGTCCGTGATTGGCTGCCGCTCAGCCAATCACGACGCGACTGCCGGTCCCGCCCCTCTGCTTACATTCTCGCAAGCAGAGGGCGGCAGTGCAGCGGAGGAAGAGGGGAGGTAAGTAAGAGTTGGGGGGCTTTTGCAAAATACTAATCTGCGGTTGGGGCTACCAGACATGGGGGAGCAGCATATCAAAAGTTATTTTTAAGGGTGGACATGCCCTTTAAGAGGATACCCAGAATGTAGTGAGAGATTGGAGTCAGTCAAGGCCATTAAGAATTATTTCATAGTCAAGCTGGTGAATGTAATTTTGTATTTATTATGTCTTCCTTAAACAACAACATTCCTTGTTTTTTTCCTAATTATGACAGCCTTTTCTATAAAAATATAAAAATTTAAAGACAAGATCCAGATGTTTTATATTCATACTATATCTTTTTATTAGGTCCATTATGCAGTAGCATTGTATGAGGCTACAGCTCATCGTGAGCAGAAATATTTGTTTGTCTGAAAAACGGCTTCAATAAATGTGTCACAAATAAAAGCTGCCCTATGGCTTACATCAGTAAAGTTAATCTTCATATAGTGTAATAGCGCAAGTCTTTTAGCTGTTATAAATAAACAGCGCTGTTTGTGCTGCTTCAACTAAGCCAAGCTAGCAAGCAAGCACGCACTCACACAAGTTACTGGATCTATAAAAATATATAGTTATTGTGCAAATGGCGTTCTCAAGCCATTTATATGTTAATCTCATACTGTGTTTTGAGTCTTTCTGCTTCCACTTCACTTTGTATATTTTCATGAGAATTGCATGTGTTATTTGTATTATAAATCAAAAGAATATAAAATCCTTGAGGGGTTATGCACAGCAAATACAGAAGCATATTGCTTTGGAAAAAAATTTTTCAATCAGAATCCATACCTTTCTCCATTTTCCTCCTCTTGCTGGTTTCCTGGCACACTGTACCATATCTGTTTCTTTATCTTACCCTTCCCTGCATGTCCCCAGGTGCTATCCTTATTCCTTACAGTATTTCACTCTACACACACATGTGCATTATTGCCCCAATTCAGCTGCAAACCACCAAAGGGAATGCAGGCATCCCCATGGTGACACTCACACTCTTATTGGTGGTCTACAGCAAAAGTGCCTTCACTGCTTTCCTAATAAAACATGTGTGGACTACTCATGCATACCCTCAAGTGTCCTGTCAGGAAATAAAGGATTAGGCTGGTGGAGTAGCAGGGGTTCAATTACCTCTTACCTGCTCCCAACAGATATATTTACATTACTAACCAGATATTTATGGATAATTATTGCCTCCATTTTGGCAGAGTAAGCTGGCCCCTCCCTCCATGCAGTCAATCAAGGCCTTGACAACTATATCACAACCAATGATTGACTACTGTAGAGGAAGGAGACAGATACCTTTGTCTGAAAGGAACAGAATGGAATGTATCATTAAATATCTGTTTACAAATGTATGTAATAAACTGGTAAAAATTGCAGTTGGGAGCAGATAACTGACATGTCATCAGTTTTTTGTTTTAAGTGTACACATGCCCTTTAAACTGTTCCTTTTAAAGGGACACTATACTGAAAAAAGGACTTTGCCTCATCTTAATCTATAATTGAATACATGTAAGTTGCATTTTGTGTGTGTTTCTGCATGTCTTCAATCCAGCACGTATTTTGTTAAGGAGCAGAATCCTCCCTCCCTTTTTTAACCACTCCCACTTCCATCCGACCTGACTTTTTCTCCACAAACCAACTGTCAAGCCTGCCCACAGCATACAGCATTCCAACTGTCAAAACTCTCTCACCATTCCAGCTACAGTAAAACTACTCACAGAAACATAGTTTTTGAAAACTAAATTGAAAACAACTAAAAAGAAAATTGATTGACAGCTGAAATACAAGAAGTGGTGGTTGGGAAGAATTATAGTTTTCAGTTATGGTCAATGTAAAATAACCTATTTTTCAGTATAGATGCCCTTTAATTAGTGTAGGAATGCACCAAATTTTTAACCATTACAAAACATTTCTTGCTTGAAAGAATTGGCTGAAGTCACAAGACCCCATCAATTAATTTCTTGTGGTCACATGTCAAATCCTTTATTAATACAACAACTGCAACCTTAACTATTAGAGCTGAACTCTTATTGTTCAGATCAAATTTGGTCCAATTATTCTTAGTCGATGTAAAAAAAAAAAATAAAACATCTGTAAGTCATACTCACAATGGCTTTGGCTTTCCAGGATGTCACAATTTAAATTACTGTCTACATGTAGGTTGTCAGCAGCTTATAAATATTTGATAATACAAAACCTATAAATATTTCATGTTTTTTTGTTTGGACAACAACCTTTTTTCCTCAGTTGGGTCCATCATTCACACTGTTTATTTAAGATTAAGACCACCTCATCAGTTCTTAAAAAAAAGGAGAAGCAATAAATGCATCTATACAAGCCAACTTGTCATTCTCAGTAATTGCATTCCAGTGAATTCTTCCCACTAACAGATGAAAACCAATTATGCTTGTTATAATCAGATAAAGAAAGAACTAATTGTAATTACTGATCTGAAAGAAACAAAATACAGGTGCAAGGCCGAAAAGAATATCTGCTCAACATGCTATTTTTTAAAATAGTGATTCCATGTGGGGAAATTACTAATTGATGTCATCCATACCAAAATACATCGCACCACATTAAAAGAGATAATGTGCACATCCATGGGAAGAATGTGGAGATGTTTGGAGATATTTTTAGGTTTAGAAAGTCCACCAAATTAAATAAGACACTGTTAGTAATGTCATTCATTTACATTTCATAAAGGCAGCAATATCCATTTAATTTTGTGGTCAAAATACTCCAAACAAAGATTTTATGTTTATTGTGTAAATTTATAATAATATCGTTACTGAGAAACATCTACTGTAAAGATACCCTTTCCTATGTGATATATTGTTAATTGATGGTTAATTATTGAGCATGATTATTGCAACATCCCTGAGCTTAAAAAGTGTGGAAAACCATTCAGCTGTGGAAATTGGCTAAGCTATTTGCTTATTCGAACTTGACATTTTGATGGATTTATTGTTTGGTGTTTATCTTCTAATTAAAATGACCATTTGATGACCTCTAAAAAAGTAATAGCAATGAGATTTTTAAATCTAATGAAGGCTAATGTGTTTATAAAACACAATTAATATAAAGTACGTTCAGATAACATTGGTCAAATTTGTCAAGATTGTATAAGAAAAAAACACAATTTGTGAGGGTTAAAAAAAAAATAAGGCGGCAGAAAGGAATCCCAGAAATACAATACAGTGGTCGTAGATAAAGATTGCCAAACCCTCCTGGTTTTAGTCTGTCAAAACCTCTGTTGTGACCATCAAAACTTCTGCAATTTAGTGTTGAAGTATTGTTGGTGGTTTCAAAATCTACATATTTTGGTCCAATGAAATATCAAGTACAGTATATCCCTAATTGATATATTAAGTTCAGAAGCCTACAAAAGTCAGGCAAATGTATACAGACATAGTTCTCTCTTAAAGGGCATGTCCACCCACCAACTAAAATTTGACCCCCTGTTGAGTCCACTGTGTAGTGTTAAAAGGTCTCTACCTTTCTCTTCTGCTCCACATTGTTGTCCTGCAGGGAATGATTAAAGTCCAGGAAACTGAAGAGTAGGAAGCCTCTCTGTGACTTATCTGTATCTGTCTCTTCCTGCTCCTCTGAGAGGTTTGAGGCATGCACAGTGGAGCTTTACCCCATCCCTCCGGCTCCATTTTAATAAAGCATGCATCTCAGCTAAAATAAAAATGAATAAGATGAAGGAAATCCCCCCCCCAACCCTAGATGTTAGGTTTAAATCCCCCAAATCATCTCCTTGGTGTACTTACCAGACCTCGTTCCCTTGGCTCCCTCTGCTGCTCTTCCACACAAAAGCAGCTAAAGGGACTGGATCGGCAACCAGGTCAGTTATTGACTGAGTCTTAGCCAATTACAGTTCCATAACTGCTGTTCAGTGTGGAAGAGCAGTAGAGGGATATGAGAACAAGGGAACAAAGGCTGGTAAGTAACTTTAGATGCCGATATTGGGATTTTATACCTAGCAAGGTGTAGATTAGGGAGAATTTCCTTCATCTTATTGATTTTTGGTTTTGGGGGTGGTGATACCCTTTAAATAGTGGTCCAAAACTTAACTAGTGGTCCAAAAAGATGTAATTACAATATCAAAAAGATAAATAATCCATTGAAAGTAGGCATATTGACTTTCTTCTTATAGAATATGCCTACTCTAAATTATTTGCTTTAAAGATGGACATACATTAGGATGATTTTAATAACCTGACGGAGCGATCCCATGACTTTAGACCGTTCCTGCCAGAACTGCCTTTCCCAATTTTCTCGTTTCCGGCAGGATCGGTCTAATGTCCTGGGATCACTTGGTCTGGTAAGAAAAATTTCCCAAATGTATGGCCATCTTTATACTCTAAGAAACAAACAGAAGAAGGATAAATGGTGTTTGCATGAAGCAATAGACAATGTAAGCATCTTAATCAAATTATGATTCTGCAAATCTTAAGTTTTAACTTTATCATCAAAGTGTGTGCTTTAAAAGACTTTTAATAGTATCTATTCATATTTATTTTGCTCTTATATAAGGGTGACAATGTCTTTGACTCCATGGGAAATTTGATGATGATTGACTTAAGTTGCACTTGCTTTCAGCAAATCCCATTGAGCCATATGTATGGCAGGAAAAAGGATGACCAAGGCATTGGGCTTTGCAATGTGTGTGGCCATGCAATGATCACTCACAGTACAGTATAATAAAAGCATCTCTGTAGGAAGCTGTAATGTGCACATGTTTCTCCCTTTGGCTAGAACCCATATCTGTATAATAGTGTATATGGCTTATATAGTTATTAGAGATGGTCGAACTATTGAAAGTTTGGTCCGTTTTCGAACTTTTGAACTATTGTAAAAGTTCGAAAGTTCGAAAGTTCGAAAACGGACCCATTAAAGTCTATGGGAGGCAAATAGTTCGAAAAGTTCGAGTCAAATACAACTAAAATATTAATGGTAACTTAATGTAAATGGCTGTGGGACCTGGGAAATGGTCTGGGGAGCATGTTCCAATATCCAGGACTTTCGTAAAATCGATTTTACTCTCACACGCGCTACTTTCGAGTTTTCACGTTTGAACGTTCGAGGTAACATGGACATTTACTCGCAGATTCGATGCTCGCCTATAGGCTTTAATGGAGACTTTACTCTCAGATTCAATGTTCGCGCCTAGATACCATGTACATTTTACTCACGGATTCGAACGTTCGAACGTTCGAACATTCAATAAATCATCGAAAGTGCGGGAAATATCGAAAGTCCACGTCCGAGATAGTTCGAGAAGTCCGGGTCCGTTCGAACTCGAACAGTTCGGCTCGAACTCGGGTTCGAGTTCGAGTTCTATGCCATCCCTAATAGTTATTATAGTTTTATAGTTTAGATATTATATATACTGTAGTTGATATTATAGTGGCCAGTAATAAAATGTTTCTCTTGCTAAAGGGTCAATTTGTAATTATTATTATTATTATTATTATGATTATTAATAATAATAATAATAATAATAATAATAATTATGGTAATATATATCTACCTAAAGAATATCTTTATTGGTTGGAATGCAGAATAATATCTCTGGTTTCAGTTTCTTCAGTTATTGTGATCCTATATAAATTCCTGTATCATTAAACAAATAGGATTGGATGTGGCTCAAATTCTTTTCTTAAGTCTTGTCAGCCATTTTAAATGTAGGCTACATACAGTAGACTACCTATCCTAGATCTATTGTATTAGCAGGAGTAAGGGCATATTGGTCCCCACTGTGGATACAGCAGATTTGACTGGGATTTTTGGAAGTCTTTAGTTCCTCTTTAAGTGAGGGAAGTGGTTTGTGTTTTTGTGGGGCTTTTGTATTGACAAATGAATTGGTCTGTGTGGCTTTAAACATAGGCTGCCCTGGTCTTTTAGTACTATTATTGCTGTTTTTGATGCAAAATGAAAGTCTTCTGGCTGTTTTCTGCCTTACCAAAGTGTATTATATAAAATCAAGATTTTGTTCAGAGATCTGACCAAAGCCCAATGTTTATTATAATCTCCAAGGGTTCCAAGAGAAAGATTTCTAAACAACAATAACATAGTATCCCTGGAAAAGGTAAGCATACAGAGATAAAGATTTTATTGTTCTCTTGTTCAATTTCTAAATAAATGGTGTGTGATCCCGATCTTTAAAGGATAAGTATGCTGTAAAATCAAGTTAAGTTTAGTTTGACGCTACAGCTTTTTTTCCCCTATGCCCCTCCAGAGCCTCCCTTTGCAGCTTGAAAGTTGCTGACATCTTGTTCTTGCTTAGCTGAATATTTAGCTCCACCCCATGTGCACGGAACCAACAAGCATTAGCTTTTAAAGCCCAAGAAGCAGGAGGAAGCAGCAAATCTCTGAGGGGTGGAGCTAAACATAAAATATTCAGCTAAGCAGAAACAAGATGTCAGCAACTTTCAAACTTAACTTAATTTTACAGCACATTTATCCTTTAACCGGCGTTATGATTGCAGTAGAAATATACACAAATGTGAGAGATTTTTTTTTTTTATTAGACATCCTCGAAATTCCCTAAAAGTGTTTTGTTAGATTATTAATACTTTTTTTTTTTTTTAATAATGTATTTTTTTGGGCTTCTCAATAAAATAAATAGAACAATTATCTTCAAAAACCTCCAAAGAATTGATTAAATTAAAAAGGACATGTCTATATTTTTATCCTATTGAAGGGAGAAGAGTAAAAACTGTAACTTTTAGTGTTGTTAGATATACTATTATTACATTATTGCATTATACTATAGGTTACATGATATTTAAGTGTGATTCTTCATTAGTTTCTAGATCTACGTCATGTTGATCTTTACCAAAAGGGATATAAGTATCATTGCCATTACTATTGGATTTTTCTGTCATTTTTCTAATGTGGAAAAAATAGAGAGAATTTTGACACCAAGTTCAAAGGATCACAACTTTGATTGTTTCTAAACTAAGAAGTCGTTGTAGGTGAGCGGCTAATCTGTTATTAGCTAATCAGCTATCACTTTTTTTATTACTCATTACTTTCTTCCTTTTGAAATAGCTTTATGAAAAGTCATGTGCTTATTGTATATTTAATGCCGTTATACATTCTTCTGTCTAATGCAGATTAATACGTACAGTGTATGTTGCGAACTGTAATAATCCTGGAATTCTCTGTTTTTAAGAAAGAACAATTGGATTCTATTGTTACTTTAGAGAAGTCATTTTCATCTTAAAGAAAAACTAAATTAACTAATTAAAAATTTCTGTATCAACCTCTCTTTTGTGGAGGTTAATGCTTTGTTCTGTGCCCTTTAAAGCTGTCAGGGAGCTACAGTAACAGACACGCATGGTGTGACATCACTGGGTTTTCCACTATTCCCCCGTGCATTGGAAAATCATTCACATGCATGGCTTTAGTTACTTGGCCCCACATGCACACGGCAAATCAAATATGGCCACACATGTACACAACTTGCCGATTAAAAAGATAAACACTACATGATCAATCATTCTAATTAGAGAAGGACAAAAATTCGTCCCGTTTTCGAATTTTCAAATTTACAGTTAAATTTGAAAATTCGAAAGATTCGAAAATGGACCCATAGAAGTCTATGGGAGAAAAAAAATTGAAAGTTTCTATCAATTTGAAGGGTGAAATAGTAATAGTAGGTTACTGTAAATAACACAGGGACCTGGGGAATGGTCTGGGGAACCCGTAAATATAAGTAAAATTCATTTAAAATCTATCTTTCCTAACATTTGGGCTGTTTTCGAGCTTTCGCGGGCTATTTTCGAGGGTTACCGAAATCGAACATTACTTTCGAGGGTTACCGATATCACAAATACGAGGGTTACCAAAATCAGCTTACACATTCGAGGGTTGGCGAAATCGGCACATACATTCGAGGGTTACCGAAATCGAACATTACTTTCGAGGGTTACCGATATCACAAATACGAGGGTTACCAAAATCAGCTTGTACATTCTAGGGTTGGCGAAATCGGCACATACATTCGGGTTACCGAAATCATCTACTTTCGATAATCATCTACTTTCGATTTAGATAAAAATTGAAAACTCAGAAAATTCGAGTTTCGAAAAATCCGGGAGTTCCAAAAGTTTCGTCGGGACTTCGAAACCGCCGGATTTGATTCGAAACTGGGTTCTATTAGAACCCAAAGTACATCCCTACACATGATGTCGAAACGTTACACGTGTGAATAAAACACACAAGTTTGTTAAAGTCTGGAGTGCACCATCACTTTGTTTTTTATTGAGATTCTTGGTCATTGGTCATGACACGACCAATATATATCTTGAAGATAAGGGTGGTTCGGGATAGTACATACTTACCTTGAAATATTTTCAGCAATATAACTTCAATTTTATTGTTTTGTACTCAAAATCTATATTATAAAATTTCAACACAGCCAATATTTGCACTGTAAAGTGCATAAAATATGGGTAGTTATAACTTTCAGTCCAACATTAAGAACACAAGTGTGCCTTGAGAAAAATTTGGATTGTCAAGTGTGCCATGGTCAGAAAAATTAGAGAATCACTGATCTACATTGTAAATCTGTGAATTTTTAATTTCAACTTTAGAAAATGAAGCTATAAAATATAGAGTTGCCCTGTTGTCTTACTCAATTGATATACAGTAAATCAGCATACCCTGAAACATTATAAAGATCTTTTAGCGCAAAGGATCTTTTAGCGCAAAGTATGAAGTACCTTACCTTCTAAGATTATGACGCTGTATTAAAAATAAATGTTTTCCTGTAAGTTTAGTTTGGACAGATTAGTTCAAGAGAGTATATGTAGCTGTCACTTCTCTAGGTTGTTCTAGGTTTTAATTGAGCAACATATCACTGTTAGACAGGACGTTTGCAAAGTTCATTCAATCAAATGTGATCTATTACATAAAAGACACAGCTAATGTCACATCCCATGCTGCCAAAATACTTTCCCAAATGTTTATTTGAATGGTTACTATCGGTGATATATATACACTTGTGCTGCTTTTGTAACATAATTACAGAGCTAGTTTCCAATGCAAAGCATTCAACCGATATAGCAATTCTGCCATATATAATCAAAAGTGAAAGATTTGATGCTTTGACATAAAGGATTGCACTCGGATATTCAATATTTTCTCAAATGTATTTGGAGAAATGTCCTTAAAAATCCTACTTAGGATAAAAAAAAATCTTTGCCCTTTCAACTTTTTTTTTTACTAAATGGATTGTAATGGATCCTATCATGGAATGAATTTTAACAAGCGCTAACTTGCAATTATGCTAATTTGTTGACAAAAATGTAGATTCGACATACAGTCTATGAGACAAAATAAAGCTTTCATTAAATTAAACATGTTGTCTAAACACAATAAGGTCCTTTTCACTCAAAACAGAATCTACATATTTCCGCTCCTACCTTTTGAACTGATGATGTGAGTGCTTAATCAAATATATACTTTGGCGGCCATTCTGCGCACAAATGCATTGTGTTTGGGGGTCGTGGCTCGGTTCATAATTGTACGTGTGTACGAACCTTTACACTACAATATATGTACTTAATAAGTAATGCTGGGTTTTAGTCTTTGTCTTTCACTTTGTTATTCCACTAAGTCACTGCACAAGAAAACAGATAAGATAGGATACACAATGTAACACATTTTGTGGATGAGAGTGGGAGGGAGAAATCAGAGGGAAAGCCAAATCAAATGCATTTTTGTAAAGCATCTCTTATCCCCCCCCCCCCCCCCCCCTGCATTGCAAGCATTAAGCTGGGTACACACGATGAGATATTTCGGTCCGATCGACCTATAGTTCAGTGTATCGTTCGATCGGACCGAAATTATCGCATCCAAATGCTCCCATGTCCCACGATCGGACATGGTGGAAAACCTCGTACGAACGTGCAGTCCTCTATGGACCGCACGATCGGTCACGGTAACTATCGGACACGGCTGCTTTTGCCGCGACCAACAGTCCTTCCTCCTGGCCGACCAGTCGAAAGTATTGAACAGTCGGTCAGGAGGAAAAATCGCTAGGTGTGTACCTAGCATTACAGTGTCTCCTGGACAACAGAGATGCTTGCTGGCTATTTACTGAGGATGGGCAGAGTGATGGGTGGGTGACCACAGTAAAGTCAGCAATGTTTAGAGTTGTGGAATTGTGCATGACTCACACAGTCATGTTCTGATAACGGGACTGAATGGAGAGGGTGGCAGAAGCATTGATAAGGGAAATTGTGAAGAGCAAAGACATGTGTGAAACAACTGTACATGCAAATTGCATTCATATTGGCATTGAATTAAAAAAAAAAACTACAATACTTAAAGAATTCTTAGAAAACATGAAAATTCGCATTTAGCCAACAAAGGTAAATACCAAAGTGATTAATTACTGCTAAGCTACATTTGACAAAATAAAATATCGTTGTTGGCAGCAAATAGGAGGCTTTGCCTGGGATTAAGTTTTTACGCCAAGTCTTTAAAGCACTCCAACTGATCTTCACAGATGCTGGTGTCAGGGTATTTGGAAGGCCATTCTAGGCCAATGGCATTATCCAAGCATCTAATATTAATTTCATCTACTTATTGTATTTATTAACAGACACATATGCATGAACACTCTTACGTGTCATCCTTTATTTTTATAAATAGCAGAGAATGCATAAGACTTATAAGACGTATATACCCTTTAAGCCTTTCCAATTTGTTCTTTGATACATCAAAGGAAATATTTCAGAACTGAATAGTGGAAAGAGAGTGACAATTAGCAATGACATTTAAATAAAATAATATCCAGGATTAGATGTTGACAAAGAATTATACTTGTGTAGTAACTGACAGCTTTCTGGCTCCTCCCACAGGCAATGTCACTGACCATTCCCCCATCTCTGACACCAGAGATGTCAGAAAGCAGTCAGTTACTGCACAAGTATAATTCTTTAAAGAAACATTTACTGTACCAAGCAAAGCAATCCCATTGTGATATCGGCTAAAACAAAGGCTACTGACATTATCTGTTTATTGATGCTTTGTGGGTGATTCCCCTTTTTTACAGCCTTATCTGCTAATCACTTTAAACACAAATCACAGGCAATAAATACATTTGTTCAAACTACAAAACGTAAAGTATCCAAACACTTTGATAGACCATTGCTCTTTATGGAGGCTACACAGGAGGTAGGAGAATGCTTTGCTACTTTTTTAGTATAGTTACCCTTTAAGGGTGCTTTAGGATAAATTAATAATTAAGCCAATGTGCTTGCTGAATGCTAAATATTGTGCAGAACTGTGGGAGTAGGTGAGGTTAGTGGCGAAGTTAGTCATTTGACTAATCAATGGGGATATTAAAGGGCATCACCTTTAAATCCCGTATCAAATGTTTCTTCCCATTGAAAAACGTAAAATAAAACTAGCAGATTTTTCAGGTTAGGCATCTATGCTTTGTTCAACGTTCCTTAATGTAAAGAGTGTTTCTCCTCTGTATGCGAGTATAAATATAAATCTATGTGTGTAAATGTTTGTGTTCCCCTACTCTGTTTCTCTATATAATTTGCCATAAACGACTCACAGTGCTAGACAATTAAATGTCCGTCCTTTACCCATTTAGTTAACCTTAGCTTGGTAGTATAAAAAGCTGTTTAAAAGCCTCAAAGTGATTTGTTAAGAAATATTTAGTAAAAGAGCCAAGCTAACATTCTTCTAATATCATGGAATTATGCGCCATAAATGTAATGGTTCAGCACCTCTCAATTCATACGGTTCATTAGTTTCTATCAAATCTCACAGACGTGTTGTATGCAAGAGTCCAAATGATTTTCATCTTGCGAGTGCACTGTAATTATGAGGTAATCAAAATGAAATTTGACAATTTTGAAGTTAAATTGAAAATCGCTAATTGCATTGCTTTTATGAAAGCATATATTAAAAAAAGACAACCGTATGCAAATAAAGGTTCACACGTCAGAGAGTAAATATTTCACTGAATTGAAAGGCAACATGGCCTCTATGGTTTATGCATACTCTAATACAGCCTATGGTAAATAGACAAGCCAATGTGTTTTCTTGTTATTTAATTCTGAATTGAACTGCAAGTTAAAAGAACAAGAAAGGAAACAGAAGAGAAAGGAGCTAAATTATACATCTGTGCTGTAATGTCCCTGGAAAATGAGAAAATGACTATTTGATGTGACGAGATAACAAACTAGTTCACCAGTAGGGATGGCCGGTTCGCGGATCTGAACCCGGATCCGCCGCGAATTTATCCCGTTTTCCGGATTTTCCGCCTTCCGATCTTCCGAACCGCGGATTTCTTGTATTTTCGAAAATACGTATTTTCGGAAATTTTTTAAATTACGAGGATTACTCGTATTTTCGTAAATACGTATTTTCGGAAATTTTTTAAATTACGAGGATTACTCGTATTTTCGTAAATACGTATTTTTAAAAATTTTCAAAATCACGAGAAATCTCGTAATTTCGAGGATATTTTTCATTTTAATGGGTCCGCTTGCGGATTTTCGAATTTTCTAAATTTTTCAAAAATTTGCGGATCCTCGAGCGGACCGGATTTTGCAAAGTTCGGACATCTCTATTCGCCAGTGTGGCGAGCAAGCTCTGCGTACCCTTACCACCATATTCCTCTTTCTCCGCTGGATTGTTTAATAAAGCAAACCAGGTGAAATGGAACATACAGTGTACTATTGATTGCAATGAAGGTAAATGTGCTGTTGCATTTGTAGTCTACAGGTTTGGGAAGATTGCAAGTCCGATATAAAAAGAAAGCCCTGTTATTTATTATGTATCATGTAAAATGTAAATGATATTCCCTACCCATATATATAGCACCAGCATAGATAATTACTAAGTCCAGATAATGTGTGTGTGAGTGATTTATGTGTGTGTGTACTATATAAAAGGTTATAGACTGGCAGCTATTTTAATACCTCCACCTACAGACACTAATACAATTACATATGTGTGAGGAAAAGTTCATGTATCCTTCCTTCCCAAAAGGATACACAAACGCCTTCTACATCTACATATGCATTGAGTGATTTGATGTTTTTAAATAGCCCTAAGGGCAGATTGCCCAGCTGTTTGCTGAATGCTAACTCCTAGAATCTAATGCAAGCTGCTACACTTTTACTCTTTTAAAGTCTGACTCAGTGTGTCTTTATGATTGCAAGAAAGACAAGACAGAAAGATAAATTGACAAACAGAGATAATAGATAAAAAAGAAGATAGATCGGTAGATAGATAGATAGATAGATAGATAGATAGATAGATAGATAGATAGATAATGCTGTAGGTAGATGATATATAGATTGATAGATAGATAGATAGATAGATAGATAGATAATGCTGTAGGTAGATGATAGATTGATAGATAGATAGATAGATAGATAGATAATGCTGTAGGTATAGATGATAGATTGAATAGATAGATAGATAGATAGATGATGTAGGTAGGTAGAGGAGAGATGTGATAGATTAGATATGATAGATAGATAGATATGCTGTAGGTAGATGATAGATTGATAGATAGATAGATAGATAATGCTGTAGGTAGATGATAGATTGATAGATAGATAGATAGATAATGCTGTAGGTAGATGATAGATTGATAGATAGATAGATAGATAGATAGATAGATAGATAATGCTGTAGGTAGATGATATATAGATTGATAGATAGATAGATAGATAGATAGATAGATAATGCTGTAGGTAGATGATAGATTGATAGATAGATAGATAGAGATAGATAATGCTGTAGGTAGATGATAGATTGATAGATAGATAGATAGATAGATAGATAATGCTGTAGGTAGATGATAGATTGATTGATAGATGATAATGCTGTAGGTAGATGATATATAGATGTGATAGATAGATAGATAGATAGATAATGCTGTAGGTAGATGATAGATTGATAGATAGATAGATAGATAATGCTGTAGGTAGATGATATATAGATAGATAGATAGATGATAGATAGATAGATAGATAGATAGTAAATAGATGATAGATAGATCGGTAGATAGATAATAGATAGATAATTGTGAGGTAGATGATATATAGATAGATAGATAGATAGATAGATCGGTAGATAGATAGATAGATAGATAGATAATGCTGTAGGTAGATGATATATATATATATATAGATAGATAGATAGATAGATAGATAGATAGATAGATATCCAACCATAAAGTAAATAAAGCTTGAGAAAGGTCTAAGACACAGATCGAAACGTCGCTATCTGTTTCGTTGCACACAAAATAAAGTTGGAACTTCTGCACAAGTCCTGTGAGTGCTCTGCAATTTACTTTATGGTTGGATAATTAAGAATCACAGCAGCACCCAGGACTACAAAGTATCTGAAGGTAGAGTGCACACTATTTTCTATGTTGGTAGATAGATAGATAGATAGATAGATAGATAGATAGATAGATAGATAGATAGATAGATAGATAGATAATGATGTAGGTAGACAATAGATAGATAGATAGATAGATAGATAGATAGATAGATCATGTAGGTAGATGATAGATAGATAGATAGATAATGTAGGTAGATGATAGATAGATAGATTGATAGATAGATAGATAGATAGATAATGATGTAGGTAGTTGATAGATAGATAGATGATAGATAGATAGATAGATAGATAATACTATAGGTAGATGCTAGATAGATAGATAGATAGATAATGCTGTAGGTGGATGATAGATAGATAGATAGATATAAGGATAGATAATACTATAGGTAGATGCTAGATAGATAGATAGATAGATAGATAGATAGATAATACTATAGGTAGATGCTAGATAGATAGATAATGCTGTAGGTGGATGATAGATAGATAGATAGATAGATGGATAGATAATACTATAGGTAGATGCTAGATAGATAGATAGATAGATAGATAGATAGATAGATAGATAGATAGATAGATAGATAGAATTTTTGGAAAAAAGATTGCATTCCATTTACAACAAACAGTATACTTAAATTTCTCACACACTTTTTCTTGTGTTGTTTTGTAATATAAAGCCAAACCCTTCCAATAACAAGTAACATAACACGGCATGTTCTTTTTCTACTGTCTACTTAATATAAATGGGACAGAAGACAGAATGATAATGAGCCCTACACTTCCTTTTCTGGGGTAGTGTCTATTATGGAAAATCACGGTGGGATTAGGGGAATGTGCATCTTTGTTTTACAATTCTGTCTTCAAATTGAGCAGAAACCACCCAGAAATGCATTTAAGGGACTTTTGGACAAGAGTCCCTGGCTCTAGATGTCCAGTCATGTAAAACCAATTTGAACTGGAGCAGCTGTAATTTTGACATGCTCCTCAGGCTGTGGAGTTGATTGGAGATGGCCTTGGTCTGGTAAGGTGGTGAAACTGTGCACACTACACATTAACCATGTGTGACTAATTACAGCTCGTTTTTTATACAATGAGAGGACATTTAGTCAGTTTAACTAATTATTTATTGAAATCCTTGCCAACCATAACTTTACATATTATTAAGGCATAACAGAAAAACCAAAAATGTTTAAAACAGATCGGCTAATTTTGAAAATGCACATCAGATAAATGTCACATTAAAGAAGAACTTAAGACCCAACCCCTCCCGGATCCCTTTTGATGTACCATGGGTGAGGACCTAAAATGCTAGGCTACAGCTTATAATTGCATCTCCCAAGTCTTCTGTTGGCCGTCTCTTCAATGTGCAACCTAGGTTAGATGTGCATTGCCTCCAACCCCTTGGCTTGCTGGCTCAGGGGACAGGTAGTAGCAGGTGGGGGGAGCTTCATCCTTAACTAGATGTTTAAATGATCTAAGAAAAATCTAGAGGTGAGTATTTAGTATTAATGTGCTCACCATGGATGCTTTCAAATGGAGAGAAGAAATGTTTTGTTGTGGGACATAATTATAAAGTATTAATTTTACTTTCTATTAAAGTATTACCTATTTAATTTACTAATTTAGAAATTCAGCTCATATATAACTCACATATTAAATATTTTGTAGCCAAAAACATGCATAATTTAGCATTTTATACGGTGTACAATATGGTTGCATTAAGTTTTGAATTTTAAGTTTCAGAAGCTTTTGTCCCCCATGGATGCATGTATATTTATGGATTCTTCAAAGTTTTATATGCAGTTCTTTCATGTAGGCTGCTTGTAAGGACATTAACAACAGCTACAAAGGTAAGAAGTGATTTCCTGGTGAGTTTTCTTACCAATAATAACAGCCTTTCCCCTTGCATTTTAAAAGCTGATTGAGCCCTGAAAAGTTTTTTCAGATTTAAACTTTTCAAGACAAAATGCCTTTATTTTTACAATATTCCCCTTTTATTATTATATTAGCCTCGTGGGTGCAAATTATGGAAAGAGTTGCAGGTTTGCCAGGTTCTTAGCAAGGCGGCAAGTGGAAATTTTAAATTCAAGAAAGCAAATCGGACGAGAATGCGGCTTAAAGTAGGTGCAAGGTATGAATTTTAAAAAAAAGGGAAGGTTTATAAACGCCCATTCGTTTTATCACAGGAAAGGCACCAGTAGGAAAATACATTAAATTAAAAATACATTTCTGTACAATGATTAAAACCCCAAATGTTTCAGTTTGCAAAAAATATTTTTCTCTTAATTTTTTTAGATTTGTAATCTACTAAAGCTGATCAAGGCCAATATCTAGTCTACAAAATGAACTGGCAGATTAATTAGATCACAAAAACAACCTATAACCTTCTAATACCAATCTAATTATCCCCACATCAATTTAATTACAAAGTTAAGATGGCCATACAATGATCAATTTGTTTGGCAGATTCAATCACTTTGATTGAATCTACTTAAAATTGATGATTTCAAACTAGCCAATCACTAGACTCTCATTTGGCTTATGTGAATGCCAATAACAAAAATAGTCGATAACTCTTCGGTCAGGAAATTACCAAACACCTTTATGTAAGCTGGGGATTTACAATATATGAGCAGATAAAGATGGCCTGGTGAATAGTTAAAGGGTCACTATACTCACTCAAACAACTTAACATTATCTGAAACTACAATTTGAGAGAAGTAAAATGGTGGTACTCACATATTTATCTGTGCTTGCTTTGTCATTAAATGATTAATGTTTATTGAGTGCTCCTAATTGCCACCACCTCCCTTACTCACTGCCTTCTTGTAGTGTGCTGTCAGGCAGCTAAAGATCCTAGTAAGAGGTCAGGGATGGGACATATTACAATCTCTGCTCCTGGAGTAACAGGTCTTTTGAAAGTTCGAGGATTTTCGAAAATAGCGTAGAGTATTCGTTAAAAATCGAAAATACACTCCGAAGTCCCAAAAACAGAACAATCCGCCCGGTTTCGGACGGAACATTCGGATTTCGGAACTGAGTGGTTCCTAGAGATGGTCAAAGTATTGAAAGTTTGGTCCGTTTTCGAACTTTCAAACTATTGTAAAAGTTCAAAAGTATGGGAGGCAAATAGTTCGAAAAGTTTGAGTCAAATACAACTAAAATATTAATGGTAACTTAATGTAAATGGCTGTGGGACCTGGGAAATGGTCTGGGGAGCATGTTCCAATATTCAGGACTTTCGTAAAATCGATTTTACTCTCACGTGCGCTACTTTCGTGCTTTCGCGTTTGAACGTTCGAGGTAACATGGACATTTTACTCGCAGATTCGATGCTCGCGTATAGGCTGTAATGGAGACTTTACTCGCAGATTCGGTGTTCGCGCCCAGATACCATGTACATTTTACTCGCAGATTCGATACTCGAACGTTCGAACATTCGATAAATCATCGAAAGTCCGGGAAATATCCAAAGTCCGCATCTGAGATAGTTCAAGAAGTCCGGGTCTGTTCGAACTCGAACAGTTCGGCTCGAACTCGGGTTCGAGTTTGAGTTCTATGCCATCCCTAGTGGTTCTGTGTCAGGTATGAGTCGGACAAGGATCCCATCTCTAGTTATGGCCCCATTCGAGGGTTAACTATAGCTACATTTGAGGGTTATCGCTGTTTGCTGACCCTCGGATTTACCCATAACCATTGAGTGCGGCATTCGGTAACCCTCAAATTCAGGCCATAACCCTCGAATGCGGCTCGTATTTGGCAATAACTCTCAAATGTACCGAATGCTGCATTCTAGAGTTATAGAGTCCTAAAGTTGAGGGTTATCCATTCGAAAATTTGAAAATCCTAGATTTTTCGATATTATTATAGTTTGAAGAGTTTTTAAAAGAGCTGTTATTCTTCTGTGCCATACACGTGCACATCCGTTAGAATTACTTTAGTATCCTATCCATAGACATTGCTGATATTCAGTTAATCGTGGCAATTTTGAAAGTATTTACTGAATATCGCCAATATAGATAGACACTTTTACTTGACAACACTGTCATAAAGGACGTGGTAGGGTGGAGCTAGAGATTTAATTAAGAATGTGCCACTATCTTGTCTGTGACCCTTTCTGCACAATGTAGAATGTTACTCATTTTACAGGTGAGATAAATAACCCCAGATAAATAAGCAATTAGCAGAGAACCTTTGTTATTCCAGCTCCTTCAAACTAACCCAGTTATTTATTTAAGAAGAATACCTTAGGTATATTGCCAATGATAATATATTAAATATATTGAATATTATACTTTTTTGATTGAATATGTTGTCTCAAGCAAGTATGATTCACACCTAATCTGGTGCTTTGTCTCTAAAATGTTTTGCTTTTTATGTACTCCCTGTAGGTAATTATGTGTAAAACAGTAATAGAATAAAATATTACATTAAGTAGAAAGTCCATCTGTTCCAATCCCCTCCAGAATGCTTTAAAGCCCTGAGACACTTTGGTGCTTTATTTAACTACTGCTCAGCCTCTGCACAAACCTCATTCATTTATTTTAAACATAAGGGAATAAAAGTATCATTACTGGGGTTTACTTATTCACTTATTTGCATCTTGAAATAAAACAACAAGGGGAATCAGAAACAAACAAGTGTCTGAAAAAGAAACCATTTGTTTATTTTAAATCCCATATCAAATATTCTAGGTAAGTAATGTAAAGAGGCTATGTTTAAAATGGATCAGTACATTTTCATGATGTCCTATTTGAAGCTCTGAGTTGTCTGTGAGTGTTGAAGAGTTAATACATTCAACATTAGAAGGTTGGGGTTACATTTAACAAGAGTTTATTTGATATCGTAGGTTTGTCAATTAACTTTTTTTTGGTAGGTTTCGTAGTAGAGTTTATGGTTTAGTAGGTGTCAGGGCCAGGCCAGATTAACGCGTTTTTCACGCATTTGCGTATGTGTTTTCGCTTGTGATTGAGCATTCAAAAACGCAAAAGTTCACACGATTTCCGATGCGATTGCACATCCGTTTCCATTTTGCGATCACCATTTTTTTGCACTAACGCATGCATTTCCACACTGTTAAATTGCAAAATTGCATGAGCAAACACAGAACAACACGTGACAACGCACCAGAATGTAGTTGCGATGACGCTCGCAACTACATGTGCGCTTCTCTGCATTGTAGTGGGGCCTCAGCCTAAGTAAGATTTAAGCCACACTATACCGCGTCCAAGTTGCGCATGTGGTTACGTGGAAAACGCACAATTGGCGAACACTAGCATGCATGTTTTAACACAAGATCGGATCGCATGTTAAAACGTGCCAGTGTGGCCTACCCCTTTATGTTTAAATTCTGGAAACCTTCACTAAATTACCATTGTCAGAGAATTTATCAATAAATTCTCCATATTTTTTTTTTTTTTTTTTACTACTTTTCCATTGTCCTGATATCTCTAGGGAAATAGATGTTCAGAAGGTTTATTGCCCTTTTTAGAAACAAATGCTGCAATAAAGGTTGACATCTGCTAGATATATAAATGGCATTAAGCACTAACATATTGCATATACACAAACGCCAAATTAGTAACATCAAATACAAGTCTTCTGCCTATAACATCATTTAATTCCACAAAACACAATATGCTGTATAGATAATTAGCTGAAATCAATCTGAACAGGTAGGATTTTTTTTTTTTTGTAACCCGCTATTTTTTTTTTGTAACGATCAGTTTTGTGTTGTGTTTATTTTTACGTTATTAAACACATATTTAGCTGTAGCAGGATTCCCAATAAATATGGAAATCTAACAATCAACAGGGTAACTCTTCTGTTTTGGCCTTTCTTGATTTTGTCACAGATGGTGTTTGGGATACAGCAAAAAGAAATCTCAGTAATAAGAAACGCTTTCCATACTAGTTCCTTTACTTCAAATTTCTTTAAAACAAACTTCACATTTTAAAATTTTTTGCAACAATACTTTGCTGTAGCTGGTAAAAAAAAAAAACAACAAAAAACAGGATTTGTATTGATTTGCATTGATTAAACTTTTGGATCACTCAACCCATTATGGACAGATGGATTTTAAAGGCAAATTGCTGAGTAAATAGGGTGGTGGGGGGTGTTTGGCTTGGAAGAAACACCATCTGCAAAGAATTGTGTTGCTATTTCCAAGACTTTTTGATTATTGCCAAAAAACTTGAGAATCCTTCATGGAAACATTTCAGCATCTTCTAAGAGAAATATATAAAAATCTAACAGGGTAATTCAATAAAAGTTCTTATCGTTAAAAATGGTGCTAATTTTGCCCCAACCAATCAGATGTTAGCTTTCAAATGTTAAATAATATCTGATTGGTTGGGGAAAAATTAGCACCATTTTAAACGATAAGAACTTTTATTGAATAACCCTGTAAGTATTTACAGTATGTAACATGGTTCTATTAAGCAAATATAAGTAAAGGATTGTACACACGTCCAATCTTGGAAACCGACCCACAACCCCCGACCACAATGTACACCCAAGACAAATGGCCATTTCAGCCGATAATCGCATGTGTGTATGCGGTCAGACAGGGGTCATGGGTCGGGGCGCTTGGGGGGGCGTGGGTCGGTGCCAAGATTGGATGCATGTATGAGGCTTAAAAATCAACCAATAAAATTACAGCTGTACAGGGTAAATGAATTGTAAAATAGCACCAAGTGTTGGAATAGCAAACTGCAGAACAAGTAACCTTAAATTAAACATTTCTAACAGACTGTAAGTTTTTTTTATATATTTCAACAAGCTGTTTAGGAACATGGGCACTTCAAAAACGCAGTAAGCATGTCAAAATCAAATTGAAATTTTCCACATAGAAGGAACTACTTTACATAAAATGAAAGGTTTTAAAAGAAATTCATGACAATGCTGTCATGGAAAGTAGAGACAATATAAGGTAGAGCAAGCATAGAAGATGTATAAATCATGAGTCAAATGATTCAGCAAGTTTTAAATTACACAGATTTCGATGGCTCATCTCTGGGGAATCTATTTGACAAAAAATAAATAAAGATGGTCCTAGCCTGTACCAGCGTTTGACCTAAACTTTAATAGTTCAGATGAAAATTTTTTTTTTTAATTTAAGTTTAATTTTTTTTAATTTTTTTTTAATTTAAGTTTAACTTAATTTAAGTTTAAATTTCAGAAAATTTAAACTTTTCCTAACTATCTGAACTATAAAACTAGTTTGTTTTTTTCAAACTCGCAGACTTACAGTATTTTCAATAATTATAGATAATTTGCTAATTATTGAATTCTCGGTAACCCTTAAATGTATCCTTCGATTATGGTAACTTTTGAATGTAGTCTTCAATTTCAGTTACCCTCGAATATAGAGTTCGATTTCGGTTACTCTCGAATGTAGAGTTCGATTTTGGTAACCCTCAAATGTAACCTTAGATTTCGGTAACCCTTGAATGTAACATTCGGTAACCCTCGAATTGGCCAAAACCCTTTGAAAGTAGCATGATGAAACCCGACAATTGCCCGATCATGGGGAAAATTCAGGAAGTTTTGTCATCTCTAAAAATTTATAGCTTTTGAAGAAATATTCTTTCTGAAATTCTGAAATTCAGAATTCACGCTTATTGGAAATGCACCATTTATGGTTAGGGATGGATTTTGGGATTGTTTCAAACCCAGTTTCAAAGTTCCCTGCCCCCAACCCCAACTGATATATTCAGAACTTTATTACCTGCATTACTAACCAGATATTTAAGGATAATTATTGCTTCCATTCTGGCTCCTCCCTCCATGCAGTCAATCAAAGCTGTTAAAACTGACTTTACAGCCAATGATTAACCACTGATTCACCTGCTGCCTACTTTGCACATGCTCAAGCTTATGAAAAGCTCATTGAGCAGAGGGAGGAGGCAGATTTGCCAGATATGAATAAGACTTTTCCTTAAATATCTGGTTACAAATGCATGAAAAAAAATTGGTAAAAATAGCAGTTGGGGTTTGCGTGTAGATAACTGACAATTCACCGTTTTTTATGGGTGGACATTCCCTTTAAGGACTGTTTTTTTTATTATTATTATTATTGCTGCAAAATATTAAATCCCTGAGACTAGTTACTATAGAATAAAATAACTAACTAAAAAGAGCTGAAAATGTGTATTTTAACCCAAAGCCTATTTTATGTTATGAAGATGAGTTGCAAAGTATTACAAGCCATTAGACACATCTCATGATCAATTAACTTAAAATTGTAACCATCCTCTAAATGATAGATATTAAGAAAGAAAAGAACACCTCCGTGATTACATGCAATGGCAAATGTTTGATAAATTGATAAGCAAATTTAATAGCTCGCCTCATTAGGTATCAACAGAATTTAATCTTCAGAGACATTTACATGGATAGAAGAAAGTCAATTGCATTGCAGTGTTTTTTCTAATTATTGTACTAAATATCTTATCAAAAGAGACAGTGTCTTTTAGGTTTCTAGCTGTGCTGTAGAGAGCTTTTCCTTTATGCTTTTTTTTTTCAAAGATAAAACACATGAAAGGAATAAAGCCAAACTGAGAAGCTGTATTTTTAGCTGTTTGTGAAAAGTATGTCCTGGGTTGACATTTCTCACTAAAGAGAAATCTTTAATACTTTGTGTCATTGAAAGTTGGAATTAGTCCTAAATCAGTACTGGCAAACAAGATATAAATAAGACATGCACTCTACTAGGATGAATAAGGATACTACATGCCCTCTCTTCTTTGTTTGAAATTGCAAATATTTATTAGAGATGAACAAATCTGGCGATTTTGGTATCGCAGAATCTATTGAAGTTTTGAGAATCCAAACACAATGGAATCAGAATTTTTTAAAATTTTGAATATCATTTTGCAATTTTATTTTATAGAAGATCGTTTTGAAACCGGGATTCATCACTAATATTTATGATAAACAATTACTGTGGAAGACATTTCAATGCTTTAAATACCATTCATTAGTATTTACTGATAATCTACTTTCACACACCCTTAAACATGGCAAAGTAAACACAAGTGATATTTTATATTTTTTTATTTTTTGCACAGCAGATTTTGTGTAGAAAATGAATCACTAATGCAAAAACTTTTAAACTTTTGTCTGTTTTTTCAAGCTGTAGATATTTCCAGTAAATAATTTAGTTGTCATTAGACTCATCAACAAAAAGCAAATAAAAGGCCTTCAATGTCACAGTTCAGTGATCCAAGTAGAAACCAATGCATCGAACAGACACATACATTTTATGGAACTAAAGGTTGTACCCAGGGGATATACAGTATTCA
Organism: Hymenochirus boettgeri; assembly: GCA_019447015.1. Lineage (NCBI taxonomy): Eukaryota > Metazoa > Chordata > Amphibia > Anura > Pipidae > Hymenochirus > Hymenochirus boettgeri. The sequence goes on along the minus strand of CM033473.1, from coordinate 13,196,397 downwards.
AGAACCAATGATGTTGCAGATTACACTTTAATATGTGTGACTTCTTTGTCAAGTGTTCACAAAGGGGTCACGTACTGAACATGGTGTGTCAGTAATCAGGGGTGTCTCTCTAATGAGGCAATATGAGCAAAATGCTCAGGGCAGCACACCTGATAAACATTAAAGAGGCGGCAGGCAGAGCTCACTTTAATTTTGTACCACAATTATGGTGTGGATAAATGTCTTTTTAAGGAACTGCATAAATACTGCTGTGATGTGCAGTTTAAAAAGACCAAATGTTTAAAGCCACACACACCTGTGGTTTGCGGTGGCACAATTCATGGTGCCTAGTGGTACATAAGGGCAGCATTCAAAAGTTTGGCTCAGGTGGCAAAAATATAGTGTCAGTAATATAGTTCTGTTTACCGGCAACAATGATTTAATGTATAAACTATTAGTCACCAGACATATTCATTTGTTTTTATTAGAAGATTATTGGAGGTGATCCCATAGAGCTTATCAGCTAAATATCAACTAGGAGTTTTGTGTCAGGATTCCAAGATACAGCTTTTTCTTTTGTGTTCCTGGTAGCAGCTGGTTGGACACACCACAGGGGCCCAATTTCAGCCCCATTATAATCAATGACTCAGCTTTACACAGAAAGGATGACTGTGTTCTTCTGAAAAGGATTTGCTGATTATGCTATTCTAGGGCATGTGGTCTATAATATAGATAAGAGTTAGGTGTATAACTTAAGGAAGCCTTATTTGATTTGCCCCCTGCATTGGGATCTACAGTTATTTTTCATTGATATTCTATTTTTCTATTCTCGAAAATGAAAATTTTTTGAAGTGATTGACAGATATTATTATACGTGTATTGGTCAGCCACCTAATTGTAATGTGTATTTGCATGCGGGCGCAATCAATCTCAACTGTTCCTTCGAATCAGATTCGGCAATTGGGCAATCGGGTATGCTGGAAAATCACACTGGATAATCATTGTTGATCACGTGGTTCCCAGTGGATTGTGCTTTGATACCCTAAGTATACATTTTATGTCCCTTTTTGTGGATTTGCTTTGAGCTGTTTGTTGTCTGTCTCCCCACACACACTTTAGTTCCTCGGGTTGTACTTTGTGGGTCTATGCTAGCTCATATATACTTATATTTTGGAGGGAATGAATTGAGTACTGCCCCTGCAGTTTCTCCTATAGGGTATTTGGGTCTCATACATATCATATTATCTGCACACTGGCATACTTTATAAACAAAGAAAAGATAATCAATGCACATTCCTGGGCCCCATACAATATCATATTATCTGCACACTGGCATACTTTATAAACAAAGAAAAGATAATCAATGCACATTCCTGGGCCCCATACAATATCATATTATCTGCACACTGGCATACTTTATAAACAAAGAAAAGATAATCAATGCACATTCCTGGGCCCCATACAATATCATATTATCTGCACACTGGCATACTTTATAAACAAAGAAAAGATAATCAATGCACATTCCTGGGCCCCATACAATATCATATTATCTGCACACTGGCATACTTTATAAACAAAGTGGTTTTAGTATACATTACTGTGATCACATGAATGAAAAGCCTTCCAACCACGTCAAGGTAACCCCAGTCTGGAAGGTGCTAACGTCTAACCTTTTTACATTTATTTACTTCAATTCCGATTAGCAAACTTTACATTTCTCATTCTTCTTACCACTGGATCCATATAACAGGCTCTCTCACTTCCCCCCAGCCCTTTGGCTTTTTAAATTGAGGGAAGAGGCCATCCAGTGCTTTATATTAAAGGCATAGGACCTTCCATTAAAGGGGCGTGTTGGGGTGCTATTATCACATGGAGGCTTGACCAAGCCTCCCAATAAATACATACAATACAGGATTGTGGAAGCACTCTAATTAGGCTAATCTACAACTACATTTAGCGGAAGTGCTACTGATCTGGTCAAACATTTATACAAACATAGAAAGATAATCAATGCACATTCCTAGGCCCCATACAATATCATATTATCATATTATATATATATATATATATATATATTATATTATATATATACATACGTACATATATTGACACTATTTATTTTGCAATTTATTTGCACATTGGCACCTTTTTGGTGCACTGTGACACTCTATATATTAGGGTCAGACCCCTGTCAATAAAGATTTGTTCCAGTTTAATTGAGAGTGTCATAGTGCCTTTTTTTCTCTGTATGGTTTATCTTTGCCACGACCAACAGTGATTTATCGCACCAACCATTCAAATACACACCGGTATTTGCTGGTGTGTATTGTGCCTAATAGTCACTTGGAGTACTTCCCATACATATGTTATTTGATAAAACCCCATGCAAGTACCCCCTCCCCCCTTCAACATTACTTCTCTCTCTGACATCTGCAAATGTTTATATGATAGAAAAGGGGTAACATTTAGGGAGGGGGAAAGTACTGCCAGTAACTGTACAGGTTTGTGTCCCTATAAGCAGATCCTTATTGGAGTTCTCCAACCTAGAGATTCCAATTACTGAAAGCCATGCAGTTTCATAAGCCTTGAAAATTAATATTCTTACAAATTAAAGGAAATTGAATACAATTTTCTTTAGTTCTAATGTATCTAATTTTAACCTCTTTGGCAATGCCTTCTGTGCTTTGTTCTGCCGAGAGAAAGATTTTTTTTTACATTCTTCTCACCCACACACATCAAAAGAATCAAATGCTGACATTTGAGGCAGAGGATGTGAATACAAATCCATATACATTCTTGACCCAAAAAATTGCCTTGAACAGTCCATGACACACATAGCAATGCAGGGATATGTACAGTATAAAGAGTCAGGGTTGGGGTTTCATTACTGTTATTTATTTCAAATAAGCTCAATAGCTCCTATTAGTTTTTTTGCCAGATATTGCAGTAACATTCCAAAGCCTGAGCGAACGCATACCATGTGTGATTATTGTGCAAAGCGGCTGTTTGTCTAGCGTGTCCATGTGCGTGTGCTAGAGGGTCGTTTGTTGTCTGAAGTATTGGACATGTGATGAGGCTTTAGTTCATTTTTTTTTTTCTAGTTTTGAACAACAAATCTATATGCCATTTTGGAAAGCTGCTGCGATTTTTCACCATGTTAAATATTATGAAAATTGCTTTAGCACACTTTCATTAAGATATAACTTCACCTAATATAAATATGTTCTCTAAGGCTATAATACATGTTCTTAAAACAATCTAGTATCCACAACCCTATTTACATTTTTTCTTACAAATTCGGACTCAGCTTAACATTGAATTGCTACTGTAGTGTAGTGTACCCCAGACCACCCCAACAAGCCCCAGAAATAGACTTACACTCCTTCTTTCCCTCGGCTGTCTGCACCTCCTTCTGCTTGCCGGAAGTTGCAGAGAGGGGCCGTGCTGGCAGCTATGTCTGTGAATAGCTGAGAGTCAATTAATTACAGACATGGCTGCTGGCTATGCAGAGAGCCAAGGAAAGGAGATCATAAGTCTGTTTTTTGTGCTTGTATTAAAAAGTTAACATGGTGGTTAGGTGGGCTGGGGTACACTACAATACAGAAAACATTTTTTTAAGTAGGGGATGGATTAGCCTGAAGGAATCCAGAGGGAGGGAGGGCTCCCCTGCACATGCCTGAGTCCTTACTGAAGACAAGGAAGCAGCTGGGACCGGATGACTCACTGACAGCTCTACTCTTCACTTTCTGGGACTTTGGACAAGCAATGCAGGAGAATCATAAGGAGCTGAGTGTAAGGTACAGATTTTTTTACACTACACAGTGGGGCCAGCAATGGGGCAAATTTTAGTTTTGGGGGTGGACATGCCCTTTAAATCCCTTATGTGGCGAGGTAAGAAATTTCAGCCCATACCTGGCCCATATCTATCTTTGGTCAGCCTGTAGATTGATTGACACACTGATTATATAATGAGTCTCAGTTTTGGACTGAACCTGGCTTTAGGCAGAACTGCGGTTTTCAAAAATGTGTAGACCCTGTAGCTCTTTTGGAATTTCTAGGGGGGGGGGGGGGGTTGAAAAGGCAAAAATTCAGTGTCGAAAATAATTTAGTGTTGTAAAATTTGAAATTCACTGTGGTTTGATTATAATTTTCATTTCTGTGGAATGTGTCAAAGCTGTGCCGCTGGCTGAATGAAATTTACTGGATTCATTTAGCTCTGTATCTGATCTGATAAGGATATAGTTTTGACTTAAACACAAAACAAATCACTAAAAATAGAAAATTTTACAATTTCCTATAAGTGTTTAAATTTTTTGATCCTTTACCCCAGCATTTTTTTCCTTTGCTCTTAATTCTATGTGATAGAGTTTTAAATTGTTTAAGTTTTGTGGGAAAGCTACTGAAATAGTATCAATGTATCAATGTAATAGCTGTAAATTAAAATCCTAATAAAATTCAAATAAAAAGTGAGGAAACAGAACTTCCCAAAGCTCATTAAAAGAAAATCTACCGGAATAAAGATTAATATAAAGACGGTTCATTTCAGCCCCAGATCAAAAACATGGCACAATAAAGACATAATATGATTACCAGGATGAAAATACTTTACAAGATGACAGAGTAGAATTAACATTACACAGTGGTTTTTGCTGGTCATAAAGTTAATGTCTACATCACAATGAGGCTGCTCTGTTCAATGCATTTTGATACTTATCTCTCATAATTAATTATACTATAATTAGTGAGTTACTTCCAAATTGACTTTTCACTGCTTACATTATTTTACATATCCTATCCTTTGCGGTTGGTTTGATATCATTGTAAACAGGCACGGTCTCCTTCTTAAACATTAATTAATTTAAAAAAAAAAGATCCTAAGAACTCAGATAAAAATGTCTGTTTAAATTACTTTAAAAATCATTGTTGTCAATGCTGTTTGGAGCTGTTCTCCATTTTTTGACATAAGAGTCTTCTTTTAACTGCACTTGTAGCCAATTATTTCTTCATGTGGCTTAGGTAATTTTAGCCTTAAGCACCACTGGGTTGTATCTTGATGTTTCCAGTAACTTACTCCCGCCTTCAAAATGCTCATTTTTGTCAAAGGACATAAAAAACAGCAAACTTACAGGGAGATGCAATTAATAATTTTTTGGATTAAAATCAACATTACACTATGTACTATAAAGTTACCTTTGCAGGGCTTTCCACAGCCACCTGATGCAATGCACATTTGAATCTCAACTACTTACCTGCCATTGATCCAGCAATGTACTAAATGTTGCTGAGTGCATCTTAATGCTAAGTGTTTAGTGCATCTTGGCCTGGTAAGTAACGCACCAAAAAGTTACTGTATTTTCCCTTATTTTCATTTTTAAAACATATATTATGGAAATTTTTGCAATTTCTAAAAAGGCAAAAATTCCCTGCTTTTTTGTCACTGTTTGGGCAAATTTTAGCCACTAAATCTCTTAAGTATGAAGTGGTGAGAATTAATTCTAGTGCACCTTTATCAACTATGAATTAAAGGGGGACTATGTTTAAAAAAGAATTTTAAATGTAGCAAAGTCCTTCTATGCACTCCTTATGTAAATTTCTTAAAGGCAGTCCACCCTAAAACTATAATTTAACCCATTACTGACCCTACTAAGTAGTTTACAAAATCCTTACATCACTCTGCTCCAAATGGTTCTCCAGCAATGCTTGTCCAAAGTCCAGGAAAGTGAAGGAGGTGTCTATAGCCATCCGGTCCTTGCTGATTCCTCAACCTCGACAAGGAATGTGACATACTGTGGAGCCCTTTACTGCCCTCCCTCCCTCCATCATGATCCTTCCTCTTCGGCCGTTGCACCTAGCCGAAAACATTTGGTTTCAAGGTAGGTGCCCCCTACCCACCCCCAACCGCCTAAATATTTTTGCAAAATAATGCTCGCATCGTTACTTATGGACCCTTCTCTCCCGCGCCGTCTTGAATGAAAAAAAAAAATGAGAATTACTGGTATTAATACATATACTGTAGTTCTGGTTGGTACGGGGATACTATATAATATTGAGTATTACTGGTATTAATACATATACTGTAGCTCTGGTTGGTATAGGGATACTATATAATATTAAGAATTATTGGTATTAATACATATACTGTAGTTCTGGTTGGTATAGGGATACTATATAATATTGAGAATTACTGGTATTAATACATATACTGTAGTTCTGGTTGGTACAGGGATACTATATAATGTTGAGAATTACTGGTATTAATACTTATACTGTACTTCTGGTTGGTACAGGGATACTGTATAAGGGGAATTACTGGTATTAATACATATACTGTAGTTCTGGTTAGTACAGGATTCTATATAATATTGAGAATTACTGGTATTAATACATATCCTGTAGTTCTGGTTGGTACAGGGATACTATATAATATTGAGAATTACTGGTATTAATACATATACTGTAGTTCTGGTTGGTACGGGGATACTATATAATATTGAGAATTACTGGTATTATACATATACTGCAGTTCTGGTTGATCCAGGGATACTATATAATATTAAGAATTACTGGTATTTATACATATACTGTAGTTCTGGTTGGTATGGGGATTCTATATAATACTGAGAATTTCTGGTATTAATACATTTACTGTAGTTCTAGTTGGTATGTAAGTATGTAAGTATATGTAAGTAAAGCTAATCATGCATACTTAAGTAAAAGTTTTAAAAAATCAGCAGTTATTAATGACAGATGGTCCAGTACTGGTGTTTTAAACAGCTGATTGCTTGCTGGGTTTGGTTTGTTGGGTGTGCGCAGTAGATTCAGGTTTTGACACAGAAATTCTGCATCAAAAACATGAAATTTTGAGGTACCAAACCATGTTATGCACATCCCTATCTAACAATTATTTTGGATATCACAAATTTAATTGAAAAGTGCAGAATAGATCCAGGTTTTGACACAGAAATTTGCATCAAAGACATGAAATTTCGAGGTACTGTACAGATAGGTGAAGCTTGAATTGTGAGATCACAAAAGAAATCTGAGCCAAATTAAGCTAATTATTTTGTCATCATTGTTAGTGTTATTGTAAATCCCATGGGCATTATCGCTAATTGCAGCATTAATTTTCAAATTTATCCCACCTCAATAGCGGTTTGAATCAGCATGGCAACTCCCACATGGTCCAATTCTCAGGTAGTCAAAGGGTTAACCAAACCTCTTATACAAAGATTGTGGAAGCACTCCAATTAGGCTAATTTACAACTGCATTTAGTGAAAGTGCTACTGATCTGGTCAAACATTTATACAAACATAGAAAAGATAATCAATGCACATTCCTAGGCCCCATACAACATCATATTATCTGCACACTGGCATACTTTATAAACATAGAAAAGATAATCAATGCACATTCCTAGGCCCCATACAATATCATATTATCTGCACACTGGCATACTTTATAAACATAGAAAAGATAATCAATACACATTCCTAGGCCCCATACAATATCATATTATCTGCACACTGGCATACTTTATAAACAAAGAAAAGATAATCAATGCACATTCCTGGGCCCCATACAATATCATATTATCTGCACACTGGCATACTTTATAAACATAGAAAAGATAATCAATGCACATTCCTAGGCCCCATACAATATCATATTATCTGCACACTGGCATACTTTATAAACATAGAAAAGATAATCAATGCACATTCCTGGGCCCCATACAATATCATATTATCTGTATATACAGTATATCTATATGTATAAACATAGAAAAGATAATCAATGTACATTCCTAGGCCCCATACAAATATCATATTATCTGCACACTGGCATACTTTATAAACAAAGTGGTTTTAGTATACATTACTGTGATCACATGAATGAAAAGCCTTCCAACCACGTCAAGGTAACCCCAGTCTGGAAGGTGCTAACGTCTAACCTTTTTACATTTATTTACTTCAATTCCGATTAGCAAACTTTACATTTCTCATTCTTACACACTGGATCCATATAACAGGCTCTCTCACTTCCCCCCAGCCCTTTGGCTTTTTAAAATGAGGGAAGAGGCCATCCAGTGCTTTATATTAAAGGCATAGGACCTTCCATTAAAGGGGCGTGTTGGGGGTGCTATTATCACATGGAGGCTTGACCAAGCCTCCCAATAAATACATACAATACAAGGATTGTGGAAGCACTCTAATTAGGCTAATCTACAACTACATTTAGCGGAAGTGCTACTGATCTGGTCAAACATTTATACAAACATAGAAAAGATAATCAATGCACATTCCTAGGCCCCATACAATATCATATTATCATATATATATATATATATATATATATATATATATATATATATACATACGTACATATATTGACACTATTTATTTTGCAATTTATTTGCACATTGGCACCTTTTTGGTGCACTGTGACCACTCTATATATTAGGGTCAGACCCCTGTCAATAAAGATTTGTTCCAGTTTATATTGAGAGTGTCATAGTGCCTTTTTTTCTCTGTATGGTTTATCTTTTGCCACGACCAACAGTGATTTATCGCACCAACCATTCAAATACACACCGGTATTTGCTGGTGTGTATTAGTGCCTAATAGTAACTTGGAGTACTTCCCATACATATGTTATTTGATAAAATCCCCATGCAAGTACCCCCTCCCCCCTTCAACATTACTTCTCTCTCTGACATCTGCAAGCATGTTTATATGATAGAAAAGGGGTAACAATTTAGGGAGGGGGAAAGTACTGCCAGTAACTGTACAAGGTTTGTGTCCCTATAAGCAGATCCTTATTGGAGTTCTCCAACCTAGAGATTCCAATTACTGAAAAGCCAATGCAGTTTCATAAGCCTTGAAAATTAATATTCTTACTCAAATTAAAGGAAATTGAATACACATTTTCTTTAGTTCTAAGTAATCTAATTTTAAACCTCTTTGGCAATGCCTTCTGTGCTTTGTTCTGCCGAGAGAAAGATTTTTTTTTACATTCTTCTCACCCACACACATCAAAAGAATCAAATGCTGACATTTGAGGCAGAGGGATGTGAATACAAATCCATATACATTCTTGACCCAAAAAATTGCCTTGAACAGGTCCATGACACACATAAGCAATGCAGGGATATGTACAGTATAAAGAGTCAGGGTTTGGGTTTCATTACTGTTATTTTATTTCAAATAAGCTCAATAGCTCCTGATTAGTTTTTTTGCCAGATATTGCAGTAACATTCCAAAGCCTGAGCGAACGCATACACATGTGTGATTATTGTGCAAAGCGGCTGTTTGTCTAGCGTGTCCATGTGCGTGTGCTAGAGGGTCGTTTGTTGTCTGAAGTATTGGACATGTGAATGAGGCTTTAGTTCATTTTTTTTTTTCTAGTTTTGAACAACAAATCTATGCCATTTTGAGAAAGCTGCTGCGATTTTTCACCATGTTAAATATTATGAAAATTGCTTTAGCACACTTTCATTAAGATATAACTTCACCTAATTATAAATATGTCTCTAAGGCTATAATACATGTTCTTAAAACAAGTCTAGTATCCACAACCCTATTTACATTTTTTCTTACAAATTCGGACTCAGCTTTAACAATTGAATTGCTACTGTAGTGTAGTGTACCCCAGACCACCCCACAACAAGCCCCAGAAATAGACTTACACTCCTTCTTTCCCTCGGCTGTCTGCACCTGGCTCTCTGCTTGCCGGAAGTTGCAGAGAGGGGCCGTGCTGGCAGCTATGTCTGTGAATAGCTGAGAGTCAATTAATTACAGACATGGCTGCTGGCTATGCAGAGAGCCAAGGAAAGGAGGATCATAAGTCTGTTTTTTGTGCTTGTATTAAAAAGTTAACATGGTGGTTAGGGTGGGCTGGGGTACACTACAATACAGAAAACATTTTTTTTAAGTAGGGGATGGATTAGCCTGAAGGAATCCAGAGGGAGGGAGGGCTCCCCTGCACATGCCTGAGTCCTTACTGAAGACAAGGAAGCAGCTGGGACCGGATGACTCACTGACAGCTCCTACTCTTCACTTTCTGGGACTTTGGACAAGCAATGCAGGAGAATCATAAGGAGCTGAGGTGTAAGGTACAGATTTTTTTACACTACACAGTGGGGCCAGCAATGGGGCAAATTTTAGTTTTGGGGGTGGACATGCCCTTTAAATCCCTTATGTGCGAGGTAAGAAATTTCAGCCCATACCTGGCCCATATCTATCTTTGGTCAGCCTGTAGATTGATTGACACACTGATTAGTAATGAGTCTCAGTTTTGGACTGAACCTGGCTTTAGGCAGAACTGCGGTTTTCAAAAATGTGTAGACCCTGTAGCTCTTTTGGAATTTCTAGGGGGGGGGGGGGTTGAAAAGGCAAAAATTCAGTGTCGAAAATAATTTAGTGTTGTAAAATTTGAAATTCACTGTGGTTTGATTATAATTTTCAGTTCTGTGGAATGTGTCAAAGTCTGCCGCTGGCTGAATGAAATTTACTGGATTCATTTAGCTCTGTATCTGATCTGATAAGGATATAGTTTTGACTTAAACAGCAAAACAAATCACTAAAAATAGAAAATTTTACAATTTCCTATGAAAGTGTTTAAATTTTTTGATCCTTTACCCCAGCATTTTTTTCCTTTGCTCTTAATTCTATGTGATAGAGTTTTAAATTGTTTAAGTTTTGTGGGAAAGCTACTGAAATAGTATCAATGTATCAATGTAATAGCTGTAAATTAAAATCCTAATAAAATTCAAATAAAAAGTGAGGAAACAGAACTTCCCAAAGCTCATTAAAAGAAAATCTACCCCGGAATAAAGATTAATATAAAGACGGTTCATTTCAGCCCCAGATCAAAAACATGGCACAATAAAGACATAATATGATTACCAGGATGAAAATACTTTACAAGATGACAGAGTAGAATTAACATTACACAGTGGTTTTTGCTGGTCATAAAGTTAATGTCTACATCACAATGAGGCTGCTCTGTTCAATGCGATTTTGATACTTATCTCTCATAATTAATTATACTATAATTAGTGAGTTACTTCCAAATTGACTTTTCACTGCTTACATTATTTTACATATCCTATCCTTTGCGGTTGGTTTGATATCTATTGTAAACAGGCACTGTCTCCTTCTTAAACATTAATTGAATTTAAAAAAAAAAGATCCTAAGAACTCCAGATAAAAATGTCTGTTTAAATTACATTTAAAAATCATTGTTGTCAATGCTGTTTGGAGCTGTTTCCATTTTTTGACATAAGAGTCTTCTTTTAACTGCACTTGTAGCCAATTATTTCTTCATGTGGCTTAGGTAATTTTAGCCTTAAGCACCACTGGGTTGTATCTTGATGTTTCCAGTAACTTACTCCCGCCTTCAAAATGCTCATTTTTGTACAAAGGACATAAAAGAACAGCAAACTTACAGGGAGATGCAATTATAATAATTTTTGGATTTAAAATCAACATTACACTATGTACTATAAAGTTACCTTTGCAGGGCTTTCCACAGCCACCTGATGCAATGCACATTTTGAATCTCAACTACTTACCTGCCATTGATCCAGCAATGTACTAAATGTTGCTGAGTGCATCTTAATGCTAAGTGTTTAGTGCATCTTGGCCTGGTAAGTAACGCACCAAAAAGTTACTGTATTTTCCCTTTATTTCATTTTTAAAACATATATTATGGAAATATTTGCAATTTCTAAAAAGGCAAAAATTCCCTGCTTTTTTGTCACTGTTTTGGGCAAAATTTTAGCCACTAAATCTCTTTAAGTATGAAGTGGTGAGAATGTAATTCTAGTGCACCTTTATCAACTATGAATTAAAGGGGGACTATGTTTAAAAAAAGAATTTTAAATGTAGCAAAGTCCTTCTATGCACTCCTTATGTAAATTTCTTAAAGGGCATGTCCACCCCTAAAACTATAATTTAACCCATTACTGACCCTACTAAGTAGTTTACAAAAATCCTTACATCACTGCTCCAAATGGTTCTCCAGCAATGCTTGTCCAAAGTCCAGGAAAGTGAAGGAGGTGTCTATGAGCCATCCGGTCCTTGCTGATTCCTCAACCTCGACAAGGAATGTGACATACTGTGGAGCCCTTTACTGCCCTCCCTCCCTCCATCATGATCCATCCTCTTCGGCCGTTGCACCTAGCGCGAAAACATTTGGTTTCAAGGTAGGTGCCCCCTACCCACCCCCAACCGCCTAAATATTTTTGCAAAATAATGCTCGCATCGTTACTTATGGACCCTTCTCTCCCGCGCCGTCTTGAATGACGTCAGCCGCATCTGTGATTGGCCGCGTCTTAGCCAATCACAGATGCGGCTGCGAGTCCAGCCTCTGCTTGCAGCTTCTGCAAGCAGGGAGCTGGATTAGAGACGGCGCGGGAGAGAATGGTCCGTAAGTAACCATGGGAGCATTATTTTGCAATAATATTTTGGCGGTTGGGGGTGGGCAAGGGGCACCTACCTTGTAACCAAAAGTAGGTTTTGGAGCTGGACATGCCCTTTAAGAAGCAGCAACCTTAAATGTTGTGTGTGCTGTGTCACAAAAATATAAATTCACATAAGGAATGTACAGATGCATTTTGTTTCACACAGTTGTATGTATTTTCTATGAGATGGTGGAAAGACAATTTCAGAGCACCAAAAGTAGTTTAGCGGATCAAAGTGTACAGAAAATAGTTATCAGATAAAGAAAACACAAAAAAATGTTCTTACCTGCTCATTACTAATTTGTTGAATGTTAAAGGAAGTTTCAACTAACAGTAGTGCCAGAATATTCTTGCAATTTTAATAACGAACAAAGCATATAGGAGAATATTAAAGCTCAATTTAAATTTATGACACAATAAAGACTCGAGATTGGAGAAGTTTGATTGAACCAATGTGAATGTGGTTCCAGAAGGTGGATGGGACTTTTTGTTGATGGAATTGGAAAATGTAATGCTAAGTTTTAAATGCATTTTACAATTATGGTATTAAATTAAATAAAAAGGATGAAAGTAACTACTAGTATGTTACACTGTCATTGATCAACGGATACTCTCCGATTGCCATTTGGAGTCAGGAAGGAATTGCTCCCACCCCACTTTTTTTTCTTAAGCTGTTTATTTTTTTTGGGGGGGGGGGGGGTTGCCTACTTCTGGATCAACTATTACAGTAGGTAGGGTTAAAGGTTTAAAGGTTGGACTTGATAAATGTATGTCTTTTTTCAACCTCAATCACTATGTTACTATAAATAAATTGGTGAGATTATAGATTTATTTAAATAAATGGTGCATGATTGGTTTGTTGATGGGGACGAACAATAGATTTAGATTAAACTTTTATTAATATGCTGAGCTACTGTGTGCTTACTATGCGAATTCTATTTTTGAACCATAAATGTGTATTTTTGAAGGACTTGATCCTATAATTTAGCTTGTTACAGAGAGAGGATCAGTGTTAACCTGCCTCAGTATAAATCTTGGTTATGTTTATTGCCTTCAGGCTTTGGGGCATCTCAGTAAATATCGTTCAACAGTTTAAACCCATGGGCAATCTGACATTTAAATACCATATATTTACATAATTTCAAAATTCTTGTAGGAGCAATCAACATATTGTAATAGAAGCATCTCATTGGAATTGTAATCTTCACTTTCTAATTATTCCTTAATGCAACTTTAGTACATAAGATGCTTCAGAAAAAAATAAATTATATATATATTACTATGTGTCCTATTTGGTTTTGAAAATAAAAAGGCCCAGCTCATGGTAACATGGGAAACTGAACAGATACATTTGGATCAGGGGCGATATAAGTTAACCATAAAGTTACTTTAATGGAGATATTGTAAAATTACCCAGGTACTTTTAATAGTCATGAGTTCCTCTTCTGAAACAAACCAGGTTTGTGGGCTAAAGTTTGCAGAATTTTGATGACATTCGCTGTCAAAAAGCCAACAACTGGGTGAATAAAAGGTTCCATGGAATTCTGACACATTTCTTGGAACCACTGGCAGAACAAAGTTTTGTTCATCTTTAAATTTCTAAATTTTGGCTTTACTAATCAATAAAAAACGTGAAAACTATTTTAACATAGTTTAAAGGGCATGTTCACCTTTAAAATAAAAAACTGGTAAATTATCAGTTACCTGCCCCCCACCCCAACTGAAATATTTAAACAAATTTACCTGCATTACTAACTAGATATTTAAGAATACACATCACAACCAATGATTGACTGCTGTTCCAATGATTGACTCTACACATGCTCAAGCATTTAAAAAGCTTTCAGGGCAGAGGAAAGAAGGCGGATACCTTTGCCAGGAAGGAATAGAACTTATCATTAAATATCTGGTTAGAAATGCATGCAATAAACTAGTAAAACTAACAGTTGAGGTTGCGAGAAGATAACTGACCAGTTTTTTGTTTTAAGGTTGGACATGCCCTTTAAATATTTTTTCCCTAGAAAAAATGTTTTTCCAGGGGTTTCAATTTTCCATTTGTTACGAAGGGGGAGACGCATCTTAAACTGGTGTTTCAATGTTTCATTCCCTCAATGCATAATTAAACCAATAACAGAAAGAGGAACAATAACAGTCAGTATTCTATATTCTAGAGTTTAAACCATCTTTCATCTTTGTCATTACGATGTCTATAGAAACAAATGATACCATAGGTCCATTAGCTATCTGACAAACAATGGCGCATACCTCTAAAATATGTCCTTCCCTACTCGAAGAAATATCTACTTGACAATAGTGAGTCCATTATGACATAAAACAAGTGGCTTTCAATTCTAAATATGCAAAGACGCAAGCACAACATTCATCCTCCTATTATAACAACAGTATAAAAGGAAGGGAACATTTACAAATCAAATGATCTTATTCATTGTATGTGTCATGTGCCATGAAATCATTGCTTTCTTTAAATATCCATTGACGAAATAAACTAGGAAAAGATAAGAAATATACCGGTTCTCTAAGGCTACATTCAAGTCGCGGAGAGTCAGGAGAGTTTTCCTAAAAAAAAAAAAAAAAAAAGATAATTATCATTAGAAAAAACCTTGAGAACCGTTAGCTGTGCTGAGCTGAAGCTACTTCAGTTGCTAAGAGATTTTTATTGCCTAGTAATATTCAGAAAGGCACCTTGCTAATAAAAGATAGTGACATCGGGGAAATACAAGTTGTTATATGTTAAAAATTGAACTGTTCAGCAAAATGATTATGCCAAATTAAAAAAAAGAGAAAACCTTTATTATTTTGTAGTTAGCAGTGCTTTATATAATCTTGCTATTAGCAAGGATGGTTTTAATGGTGTGGTCTGTTTGTTCTGCAAGCAAAATACATCCAGCGTCTTTGTTTTAAACCATTTAGAGGTAGTGCAGCCATTGCCTACTGAGTGTTTCTTGTGCAATGATAAATCGAGAAACCAACAGGTCATTAGGAAGACCACGGAGGTTACCATTAAAAAATGTAACTGTTGTTTGTTTTTCATTAACCCGTAAATATTACTAGCCATTGTGTGCTTACATATTGTAAATCTTATTTCAGTAATATTTTTTCTCAGAAAAGCCACACCAGATATACGTAAAGCCTTTATCTTCATAATAAGGATGGAACAACCCATACCTGGTCTGCTGTCGAAACACTTTGGTCCTGAGTAAAGTTTATAAATGTATGGAAGTATAGGTTTATTTATAACGAGCGATGGCTCAAACCCAAACACGAAATGTTCGAACTAGTTCGGGCTCAAACTAGTTTGTTTTCCGAACTCACGGCTGTATTTTTAAAAATTATCAAAAGTCTGATCGCTAACCCTCAAAAAAAGCGTTAGATTTTCAGTAAAACTCGAATGTAGTGGTCGATTTTGGTAACTCTCAAATGTAGCATTTGGTAACCCTCGAATTGGCCGTAACCCTGGAATGTAGCTGCTGATTTCGGTAACCCTCAAATGTAGTGTTCAGTAACCCTCAAATTGGCCGTAACCCTGGAATGTAGCTGCTGATTTCGGTAACCCTCAAATGTAGTGTTCAGTAACCCTCAAATTGGCCGTAACCCTCGAATGTAGCTGCTGATTTCGGTAACCCTCAAATGTAGTGTTCAGTAACCCTCAAATTGGCCGTAACCCTCGAATGGAGCGTGCGGAAAACCTGACAATTGCCCGATCATGGCAAAGGAAGTGTTTAAACAAATTTTAATGACAGGTGCATGTTCCCCAGACCATTTTCCAGGTGCTACAGCCATTTACAGTAAGTTACCATTGTTATTTAAACTGTTATTCGCCCAAACTTTCCATACTATTATCTCCCATAGACTATAATGGGTTTGTCCCATTTATAAAATACTATGTTGGTGCACATTAGAGAGATGAGTGCCAATTTGGAAACAAACCCTTTTTTAGGTGGAAATGATGATATTTTAAATTTTTGGGGATCAAAAATTTTAGTCCGATCAGGTTTAAACCAGATTTTTGGTTCCAAAGAATTCTGTCCCTTCTGCAAAACTGTTGGCAGAATGAAACTCACCGTGTTTAATAATTTCCAGGACACTTCACTGTATACTATAAAAACTCAGTGGCAAGTGGGTAAGCACAATAGGATAAGTGTAAATAAAAAAGAAGCACAAGTTCCATAAAGAACAAATATACTGTATAGATAAGAATTAGGGATGAATAATATTATAAATGCAATCCGGCTGGACATATTACGAATAAGGTCTGTGCCCCCAAGCAGGTAAACTTACAGAAACAATTTTAATCGCTACAACTGAGTCCGTGTTAGGCAAAACACACCAGGGCTTAATGATAATTTTATTTAACATGGCAAAAAAAAAACATTGAATAAACCCCAATAGTAATATAACCAAAAAAACTGTTTTATTCATAAAATATTAAAGGAGGGGATTCACCCCTTTAAAATGGCATCGGCTTTACAAAATGCTCAATAAAACATTACCTTTTTACCTTGTATTAAGATTGTTTTTAAAAATATTTAAAGTGTCTTTTGGTAGGCTGACCAGTCGGTAATGTTTTGTGTTGATTGTACATGGCAAACCCCCCCCCCCCCAAAATTAAAATCCTTAATTTTCATGAAAGGTCTCCATCCTTATAATCAACAAAAATACAATTTGGTTGGGTCCCGTATTATTGAAACATGGTCATGTTACCACCTTAATTGTCAAGAAAACAAATTTATGTTTTATTTGAAACCTTATTCTAGATCCATTCAGGTTTATTTAATAAGGGGCGCAAACATTTTTTTGTCTGTGCTGGTTGTTTGCAGCAGCCAATCAGATGATACCTTTTTACTGGTTTACTCCAGTCAGAAAACATTTGAAAACATCTGATTGGTTGGTGCAAATTCACAGCATGGGCAAAAAATGTTGCACCTTTAATTAAATACAACATGTCTTTCCCTTTTGCCTGATATATATTTTGATTCTTAAGTGAAGTCTCTTTTATATGTGCGAGCATGTGATAATTATTAAATAGTGGAGGGATAAGACTTGAAGGACATGGATTAAAGAAGGGCCAGCAATGTATCATACCCAGCAATTAACATCCTCTAAAAGTGAAAATAAGTGCTGCTTTCCCTGTTTCTAAAGTACATTTTTGAGAGCATCTTGAGACCACTAGTGTGTGCATACCAATGATACTGCATGTTATGGAAGGAGGATTAACATAGGCATCTAATTAATTAACCAATCAGAGAGATCACAATTGGTCTAGCAGGAAGGTCTCCCAGGGTAGGAGGAGAACTGCTGGGAACTTGTCTTATAGCTACTTGGCCCTAGAATAACAGCATGCGGATAATTTATTGTAGCTAATGAGGACTGGTTTTTAGCAAGTGTATACTATGCAGACATTTGATTGCCGATCTGCAGACATCATAAATTTCAGACATACAGTAATGCACAGCGTTCTTTACTGGAAGTTTGAGAAATAATTTAGAAACTTGCCATTAAAGTGCTCTTAAGAGCAAATTATGCAGCATTTGACTGTAGCTATACAGGCATTGACATGTAACTATAGTTTGTCAAATATCAGATCTGTTACATAACAAAATATATTACTGCTTAAAGAGAAGCTGCAATATATCACAGGAACCTAGAACAAGTACCAAGGAAACATAAACACAGGGTACGAGAACAATAGTGTATATAAAGTTTTAAAAAAATGTTAAAATAATGACCTTCAGTAGGTTACTCCTACCTCCCAAAATAGTTTCTGCAAACACCAGCATGAAAACAAAACTGCTTTTGCAGGCTTCCTCTTGGTTTCAGCACTATCTTTAAAATGGGAAAATCCAGAGCACTAACCTGTCAGATGAAAATATACATTCTGCAATCCTCAACATTGCAAAATGATATTGGGAGGTAGAGATAATCAATCCTACTTCCCTGCCTCAGATACTCTTAATTTTTAAACATTTTTACAGTAGAGTTGTGTTTTAGAGACAGCGACCTTAGTTCATCTCTACAGTCAACATTCTTCTAATCTTCTATATTCAGGATCTGCTTCTTTGAAATTGTGGTGTCTTTTTATGAACAGTCCCAATTCTCAGCAATCCTAAAACTGGTGTCTGTTAGAAACATAGCCTGTCTTACTTGGGTACCTGCACAGCCCCACAGAGTAATCTGATTCATTGACTGGTAGAATAGAGGTATTCACATTCTGTGTATAACTGTAAACAGAATCAAAGCAAAGTTTACCCTTGTACCATTTGAGCTGCTAGTTGATGGCAGTTGGAATAGGAAATACACATGGTGCATTTTCTTAGCTCGGGATATGTATTTTTTTAATGAAATGTGATTCCTAAAGTTTATAATGTGATACATTTTAAAGAGCATTGTATATATATGCTTATTCATTTGGCTCTACTATCTTTAAATTTAGTCTGGTCTTCACCTAGAAAACCCCTATTTACATAAAAAGATAAAAAGATGTCCTTTAGCAGTTATTGGATATTTAGGAATACAGGGAAACTGCAAGTAGACTAAAATAGCAAATATGTATGGGGGTTTGGTGATGTAATTTTTGTCTTTTTTTCTATGAAGTGCCTATGTAGCTGTAATCTCACTAGGCAACTTCTATAAAATGTGACAAAATGTTCTTATTGGAGGTACAAGAGTGGGTGTCAAACCTGTTAATAGTGTATGTTCGAATAAAAGATGTACAGGATTAAGAAACGACCGCTTTACTTTAATCAAACAAATATATACAGTATATATATGCGTTGCTTATGAGAAACATGGAAAGAGCTTAAAAAACTGTGTTGTATGATCTCATATGATCATGTAAAACACTTTGTCTGGTCTATTAAAGGAGTAATGAAGATAATGTTACA
The DNA here is from genome assembly GCA_019447015.1 of Hymenochirus boettgeri. NCBI lineage: Eukaryota > Metazoa > Chordata > Amphibia > Anura > Pipidae > Hymenochirus > Hymenochirus boettgeri. The sequence goes on along the minus strand of CM033473.1, from coordinate 13,177,049 downwards.
ATCCTGTTCTGTATCTCTGATTTTTATTTTTGAAACATCCAACCCCATTAAAACTGACTTAAACTTCAAAACTCATGGAGCAGGTAGTTGAGGAGCTGATCTAAGCATGCGCTAGCCACTTTAAGCCCACACAAGCTTTAGTATTTGAAAGCACTGGTGAAGTAACATGTAATGATATAGCTTTCAGCCAGAGGAAATAGTGTCTGGAGGAATTATTTTGAATGGATTATATGAATTGGAGAGTCTGACTATCCAGACGGTCTCCAAGCAGTTGTCTCCTGCAAACTAAATTTTTAAGTAGACTGAAGCAAATTATATCTAGAATTACATTGAATCGTTTTAGGTCAATATATTTTACAAAATAGGTTTGTTTTGGCTAGAATAAATGTAAAAGGTGTTTGCTTTAAACTACCCATTTTCAGTTATCCCTGCCCAAGTGTATACAGGATGCTCATTTGAAAACCTGCACCCAGTACATGATTGCAAATCTAGTTTTCCAGACCTCATGCCTGCTGGGGAAGCTCTGCTTTCTTTATTTCCTCAGGGTACTTTTTATGTTGGCATTCTAGAATTTTAATTTTGCTGATAAGAAGTCTTTATCCTCTACAGATCCACATGTTTAAACTTCAGAATCAATATTGTTGATATTCATAATTGTTTTTTTATTCTTCAGTATGTGAAATGAATACCTTACACACATCAAAATGTTAATCCAAAACTGTCATTTAAATTTAAAGGGCAATTATACTCCCCTCCCACATTTCTGCATCTGCGTGGGTGGTGTGTGCACGGGGGTTGGGGGTGGGGGTAGGGTGGTTGTGGGTGGCTGCTAGGTAAATATGATCCATTGATTGCACATGGGCAAATATATTAGCATTGTTTTCTAATGTCCATTCTATAGTATAATACTATCTTAAAATGTGTGGGTACAAAATACACATAATTCTACACAAGGGCAGAGTTTAACCTGATAACCTAGTTATCTGCTAGATAAAGTGATAACTGGTCACCCATTAAAGAGCACACCCTTCAACATTGTTTATTGACATATCCTATGCTTCATTATTTAAATGCAGCTGAATGATAATTTACCATACTGTAGATCATATTTCTGGTCTGACCAAAACTAAAAGCTAATTGACTGATTGGGCCAAAATATTGTCCGCCATGTTCCAAACATCACCACGTCTCAAAAGGAAAAGCTTTAGAAAATGCTTTTACTATCTGAATCCTTGGCCTGCATATACAAACTGAATCATCATGTTCAATATGTAAACTTTCATAAGATGCTGAAAATTCCATTCAAAAGAAATAAATGCATGAAGAGACATTATCTGAAACATGAAGCACGATGAAGAATTTTGATGCTAGATCATCTGAATCACCTAGTAAAATAAACAATACATGCCAGGAACAGATTTCTGGAAGGATTTTAAAATAGAAAGGGGACGGGGGGGGGGGGGGGGAGATTAAAGGGACACTATACTGAAAAAATTACTTTGCCTCATCTTAATCTATAATTCAATACATGTATGTAGAACTTACTCTGATTTTCGTGTTTGCTACATGCCTTTAATCCAGCACACATTTTGTTTAGGAGCAGTATCCCCCCTCCCTCTTTTAACCACTCCCACTTCCATCCGACCTGACTTTTTCCCCACAATCCAACTGTCAAGCCTGCACACAGCATGCAGCATTCCAACTGTCAAAACTCTGTCACCATTCCAGCTACAGTAAAACTACTCACAGAAGAATAGTTTTTGAGAGCAAGGAACTTGATTGACAGCTGAAATATAAGAAGTTTTAGATTGGATATCTAAAGAAATAGGGGGGAGATCAACAAAAAAATCAATACAGTGGTGGTTGGGAAGAATTGTAGTTTCCAGTTATGGTCAATTTAAATAACCTATTTTTCGGTATAGATGCCCTTTAAAGAAAAATAACAAAATACTGCTACATAAAGCACAATCCAAATACCAGCACTACAAGAGATAATATTATTTATTTTAAAGAAGGGCTGCATGCCTGAATGTCATAAAAGACTGGATGAACAGTTCTGCCTTTATTAAACCTCTTCCCCTTGATAATTTGGCTATTGTTACCAGTGTAAGTGATTGTTTCTTCTTTGAAAATAAAATCTAAAACTCAAAGACAATATTCTTCCCTAGAGGTCCCCTCCTAAAGGGTGGATTACAGAATAGGAATGTCTGTTGGTGAATTGACCTTCTCGTTGTGCTATATGGTCATGAAAGCCTGATCACTGTGGGACCATTACCTCGTTTGCTCACTTTTATCCAGTCACAAAAGACTAAGCAACGTTAGGGCAACTCTTTTGAAATCCAGCTATTTGGCTGATCATTGACTATTTGCATGAAACTATCAGGCTAACCATGTTATTTTATGAGGTGCTTACATTTAAATAAAAAGAACAGTATCATGTTTATGGTGTGTGCATTTTATTATGGGAATTTTGCCCTCTTGGGTATCTTAGATAATACACATAAGAAGAGTATTCTTTTTGCTAAACATAGACCTAGGGGCATATTTATAAAGAGTCGCTATTCTTGCCATTTAACTATGTTGCAATGACAAAGATCGTTATTTTTGCCGTATTTACAACGCAGATCATTTTTTCAGCCGAAATTATTGCCATGGCGATTGTGTGGCGGTAGTATTGGCAATATTTATAATGAGTCGCTATTCCTGCCATTTAACTATGTCACAATGACAAAGTTATTTTTGCTGTATTTATAAAGCGGATCGTTATTTCTGCCATGACGATTGTGTGGCGGTAGTATTGGGTTAAACCTGGTATTGCGGCGACAATGGCTGCAAGCGAAGGCAAAAAAGCAATCTTGGTAAAATCAGAAATCTCCAGTCACCAAATGAGTAATTACTACAAAATAGTATAACACCCCCAACACCCTCACCCCACCCCCGGGCCTTTATTAGTATTGAGAAATACTCCACAATGTACTGACACCTTCCAAAGTCCATTGCACCTTGTATTACATTCTAATGCTATCTTAAGTGGACCATACATGTACCAATCCCAGTTGTACGCCATCATACGATCGACTGATGATCTGTTAAATGTCCAATTTTACTGCTAATCAGATGCAATTGTATAATCAGGATTGGTGGCTGTATAGGCCCCATAATGCTTTTGCATGTGTTTAGAACCTCAAATTAATTCAAGCCCCAGTATTTCTATTTTAAATGTTTTTTTTGTGCCCCAAAAAGATATGAATCTGTGGTGCCCACCACAAATGTTGTCATAAACCCATGCCAGCCCCTTTACTACAGTGTTGCAAATAGGTTAAATTTAGGTCATAGTTGCCAACATGTGTTGGAGTGGATGGAGTTTTGGACTTTTTAGGGGCTGGAGTGGGCAGAGTCGAGGCAGTTCAGGGAAGAGTCATACCGAGCCGCAGGGTGGCAAAATAAAGTGGTATGTTGGTCACTAGGTATGTACTTTGGGTTCTAATAGAACCCAGTTTCGAATTGAATCCAGCGGTTTTTGAAGTCCCAACGAAACTTTCGGAACTCCCGGAAAATTCGATAATTATCGAAATCGAAAGTAGATGATTATCGAAATCGAAAGTAGATGATTTTGGTAACCCTCAAATATATGTGCTGATTTCGCCAACCCTCGAATGTACAAGCTGATTTTGGTAACCCTCGTATTTGTGATATCGGTAACCCTCGAAAGTAATGTTCGATTTCGGTAACCCTCGAAAATAGCCCGCTAAAGCTCGAAAACAGCCCGATAGATTTTAAATGAATTTTACTTATATTTACGGGTTCCCCAGACCATTCCCCAGGTCCCTGTGTTATTTACAGTAACCTACTATTACTATTTCACCCTTCAAGTTGATAGAAACTTTCGAATTTTTTTCTCCCATAGACTTCTATGGGTCCGTTTTCGAATCTTTCGAATTTTCGAATTTAACTGTAAATTCGAAAATTCGAAAACAGGACGAAACTCATCAGTTTCGAACATCTCTGTTGGTCACCCTTGGTTTACTACCACAGCAATAGATATTGCAGGATTATATAATTCAGTTAAGAGCTTATGTTGGAGAAAAAAACAAATTAACAATAAACATATACAAATTTATTTTAACCTTGGTAGTCTCCACATTATACTGGATATAGTGTAAGCAATATTAGTATTAGATAGAGAAATACAATCACTATAAATTAGTTATGTTAAAGAGAAGCCATTACTCTATTTCGATTTATAAGGTTATTGACATAGAGTAATCTAATTTCCATCAGAGTGACTGGTATTGGTTATCCAGATATAAAACAGCTTAACTATAGTTCCTTAATAGCTACATAACAGACAATAGAACACCTGCCTTGACAGTTACCTAAAACATGGCATAATCTGGACACTCTGTTTAATGACAATAACTTTAATAGCTCATTTTATACAGTACTTGGGGCTTTAGGCCACTATTATTTATAATTGTTATTTATATAAATAATCATTATTATTTTTATTATTTATAATTGTTATTTATAATGATCAAATGACTGATACTAGATGAGACCAGTGTTTGATCAATAGGAAAATATACACAAGTAAGGTGAAATACAGTCAGGTTTAGGCAGTAAATGGGTGACATCTTTAGCCAACACTCTGTGTGTGGTGGCTTCTGTCAACAGCATTCATGGAGGAAGGATGACAATTCCGACAGTAGAGGTCGGTCTTTGAATATTCGTCAGACACTATCTGATGTGTACGAGTCTTTGGACAATCAAATATTTATCTTACCATCCTAATACAGACAAGCTGCTTGGCAGTAGTTCTATGGGGGTGTAGGAATCTATCAGGAGACGCTCTGAGATTTCAGAGAACAAAGGTCGTCATTCTCCCAACATTGTTTTTCTGATTCTTGGCCAAAGTGGTCATTTGTCAGCCTTTAAGATGATAAGAAACAAGCATGATCTTTAGTTATGTGTCCTGTTTTAAGGTGCCCATACACTATTACGATCATAATTATGATCATAAATCCATCGATACTTTGATAGACAGATGTACAATGTTAATTGTACGTAGATGTACCATACATATTGTTCCACATTCAATTTGTTTTGTGATTAATATCGAATGTTGTCTATTGTGAGGTTACATTACATTAACATTTAATCGGAAAAAACTACAATCATTTTACCAATCGATTTCAAAATCTGACTTTCCCAATCGTAATCAACCTAATTTATGGTCACCTTAAGTCTACTTACAAAAATAAAATTTAAGATGGCTTTTTTTAATAGTTAGAGAAAACCATTGTGGGAGAGTATAAAAGGAGAATTAAAACAACATTTTTATATTCCATAATCTGAAACCACAAACACCAATAAACTGTAAATAATAAAAAAAATAATAAACTGTAATAATTGAAAGCAAAGTAAATGTAATTCCCCTGAAGAACTGGATAAGATAACTGTGTGTAGCTACACTTCCTGACTTTGGTCACATGCTTCCCTGTCTAATATGAACTGTAACAGGATTGGCCGGAGACCTGCTGTAACAAGATACTGCTGTAGCTTAGGACTGGACATGCAAAAGCACAATAGTCAGTGACCACACTGTGAGATACTGGAATGCTGGGAAGAAACACAATACCCATGTTAGATAAGTAAATTTTCCAGCCACAGAATGAGAGGTGAGACACTTCTCATTCATTGTTGTTCTTAGGCTTTAATTGTCCTTTAATTAAATGCAAGAAAAATACATTTTTTTATGTTATCACATCTTGTGTTTATTTTTGAAGAGAAATAAAACAGTAACTTTTTTTGGACGAAAACAAGGGCTCATTTTTAATTAAATATATATTTAGATAAAAAAAATATTGCCCGTGTAAGAAATGTTCCTTTTTATGTATGATGAAAAAAGTGTTGTAATAGAAACTGTCAGTATTGTACAGACATATTAGAACTAAAGTGTGCTTCATATGCTGCCTAATGCATTGTAAGATTGAGCGCCCAACATAGAAATCTTTATAGTTTTGATCTGGCAGGTTTTATCAGATCATCAGCTCTTGTCAACCCTGACAGCTATATAGCAATTTAGCAATAAGCAAGATGGCCTTTTTACCAACTGTGAACATTGTAAATGTACCATAATAGAAATATGTTAATTGAATTATTTTTCTTACATTTAAAAGGAGTTAGGCCAAAAAATAAAATATTTCCAATGTATTGTGTCCTTAATGTTTTATTTAACATTTATACCCTATATACTCGAATATAAGTCGATCCAAGTATAAGCCGAGGTACCTATTTTTACCTGAAAAAATGAGTAAAACATGATTGAAATCAAAGGTAGAAATTATGACCACTATGGCCTTCTGATTCTGTATTGTTTTCAGGCTTTAGTTTCCCTTTAAATGGAAACAGCATTCCCATACATTAGTCCCATACAGTAATAGCAAAATCCAGTATGGCTATTACTGTATGGGACTACTGTATGGGAATTCTGCTGTCTATTTAAAGGGCAACTAAAGCCTGAAAACAATACAGAATCAGAAGGCAATCTTTAATAATAGATACCATCCTCCTGATTCTGTATTGTGGGTTAGTTGCCCTTTAGATCCCACACAGTAACCCCCAATACCATGGCACTCCAGATGTTTGTAAACATGCTTTAGTAGCTGGGAGTTGTAGTTTACAAACATCTGCAGTGGAACTGCATACACCCCCCCCCCCCCTTGCAGCCACTGTACTAACTTGGAAATACCGGTAGGAATCCGGCTGTGACAGCATCCACTGAAATCCATTCCCACCTGAAGGCTCAGTCACTAACTTCAATGAGGAATCTGGCTGCAGCATCCACTGATGGTCGCATCCACTGTCGTCACTAATTTTCTCTGTCTTGGTGCCGAGTAGTGACATCAGTGGATGCGACCATCAGAGGATGCAGAAGCCGGATTCCTCATTCAAGTAAGTGACTGGCCCGAGTATAAGTCGAGGTTCAGTTTTCAGCCTGAAAATCTCAACTTATACTCGAGTACATACGGTACACAAATAATTGGCACTTTCATTTGTATAATTACAGGACATAAAAAATATATATAGATAAAATCACCCCCAAACCCCAAAACCACATTGTTAAATAGATGATTGACAATTTTCTGCAAAATGTTCTTCTTCCCCCTCCTTCTGCCTCTGAAAAGGTTTTGGTCTTCTCTTGAAGCTTTTTTACAAGCTTGCACATGCTCAAAGGAGGCAGCTAGGGGAATAGCATTCATTCATTGGCTTTGATGTCAACTGTTTCATCCATGACTGACAGCTGCTAGCTGAAAGGACCAGGAGACAGAAACAAGGATAAAAAAAACACTGGGCAGCATTTAACCTCTTTCTAATTGTCATATGCCAGTATCCTAGATTGTTCAGGATGATCTAGCTGTTTCCTTTCCATCAACATTCTGGATATAGGAAAGAACATTCAGGCAAATCAACTTGCTTCTTCATGGCTTATTGCAAGTCTCTGGAAACATAGTGTTAAGTGCCCCACACACCCTTGACCATAGTTTGGGGGGACCCTATGATAAAACCAGCCCTGTGGCTGCTTTCCTTTGTCTTACCACCACCACTAATAAACTAAAAGGGAATCTGGTTGAAAATTGTTATATCTTATGCATTTTAATTGATGTTTATGGTTTGTGAGATATACTGATTGTTGCCCCTGATATAATGATTTCTCAGATTCCTTTTTGATTTCATCATTACTAATTCATCAGTGCTCTGTCATATATTTATGTCAGAAGATTTATAATTCATCATCCAATCCCAAACGCGTTTCATCTTTTACCCTTTTTTTTTGCTAGTGCACATTTGACTGTTCTTTACTGTAAAGGTTTTATTGAAAACCTGCCATTTTGATCATTTACTGCAGTATTGATGCTGTTAAGATGGAGAAATCACGTGTGCCCAAAGCAGAATGATAGACATCTGTACTGACCTGTGGTATTTTACCCAATAATGGGACTTCTTGCATGAATGTATCATACTGGAAAATGCTCACATACTGTAAAACAAATCTTGTGTAATGAAAAGCTGTTAAAAACTAGAGCGAGGTAATACCATGCTTCTTACAGACAATGCAAAGGTGAGACAAGCTTAATGCTTAATTGATCCGATTGGCTGTTGGAGGTGAGGTTCCATTTTGACGATGGATTGCGTAACCTCTTGCCCCAGTCTTTAACAGTCTGTAGAGTCATTCCAGTAAAGTTGGAATTTTTGCAGAAATATTTGGATTTGCAGCAATCGATCAACGTGTCAAAGTGATTTGTCCTGCGTTTTGTAAACGCTTCGCTTGGCAACGCTAATTTGTGGTCTGTTGTTAAAGGTTTCTAGTTCTGGTAAAAGCGTTTGTGAATTCAAACATGGCCTAGTTGTCTGTCTCTGGATAAGGTGCAAGAGTTCAGTCTGCAGTAATGAAAACGCTTGATTCCGTTCATTTTTAAGCAGGAAAACTGCTGCAGCTAATATTGATGTTACTTTTATGTATGTTTTTTACTGAACATTTACAGGATTATTCAATAAAAGTTCTTATCGTTTAAAATGGTGCTAATTTTGCCCAACCAATCAGATGTTAGCTTTCAAATGTTAAATAAGATCTGATTGGTTGGTTCTAAATTAGCACCATTTTAAACGATAAGGACTTTTATTGAATCTCCCTGTATATATGCTATTTTTGCAGTTTCTTCTACGCCCCCATGATTGCATCTGAAGCTACTGTGAGGGTTTGAGTAAGCACTGGTGACTATTGATGGCTATGATGACCAAACGAACAATCCAAATCTGGATCATCCAATAGGAATTTGTAGTTTGCTCAATCAGCAATATTTCTATTGGACACTGCATTCTAATAAGGCGCTGGTTGACATTGTAGCTAATTACATCCTGGGAACATGTTTTACTACAGAACTTGCTTGGTGGGTAGCCTAGGGAAAGATCATGCTTTTCTTGTTGGTCAGGAAAGGAGTATTATCATTGTATGTATGGCATGGTTGGAAATACAGTAGTTGTCAGTGTTTGAAATACTTTTAAGGCTACGGTTAGTAGTTTCTAACCATATTTAGATCCTCCCATCCAGATTCCAGCTTGTCCTTGCTTACACTGGTTATTAACAAAGTAATTAACCTTGCAACTGCTACATTTACTATAGCTGGTGGGTTCAATGACGTGACTTTTATATTATTATTGTGTTTTTATGTTTTGTTTCTCCAATCCACATATGGTAGGTAGAACTGAGTGTGTAACAGTTGATATATTTTTATTATTATTATTATTATTATCTATTTTTATAGACTCAACAGCTTCCGTAGCACTGTACAATTCCATGTATACATTCACATCAGGCCCTGCCCCGAAGAGCTTACAATCTAAGCACATTTATTAAACACATACAACCTATCAGTATGTCTTTATGATTGTGGGGGAAACCGGAGTGCCCGGAGGAAACCCACGCAAGCACAGGGAGAACATACAAACTCCTTGCAGATGTGTCCAAGGGTGGAATTGAACTCAGGACTGCAGTGGTGCAAGGCATTAATCAGTGCTAACCACTGAGCCACCGTGCTGCCCCAATATATATAAATATAGATGTATACAGAATGCATTGCTGATATACTGTATCTCAGCGGACTTACAGACCTACAGAGCCTGATCAGAAAAGCCTCCTGCACTATAAATGACCCACTTTTCTGCTTAGATTAACCTGTATAATAATATGCCATTACAATATAATATATTGCCTACCATAATCCTATTTGACAAGGATGTGATTGCATATGGTTATGTCCACAGTTAAGGAATTGTACAGGAGATTTTCTGTACTATTGTGACATATGTACTATTATCTCCCCTTCAAAGTCAAACACAAAGGAGTGCATGTAATAAGTAAGGTAGTGGTTCCTACATGTTACATAGCCCCGAAGCAGAAAGTAAGATTTTCTAACTGCAGTAAACCAATGAAAAGCCTCAAGCTGCCTGGTTGTGGTTAAGTAATAACATATGGGCAAGATTGTGCCCCTCTTCATAATCCCAACATTGTAAAAATAACCACAGGCTAATCTGAGTTCCTCCTATCTTTCAATTAGACATTTTTTTGCCCGGTTACAGGATTAACAATGCAAACATTCTGCTCCCATTCCTACCAGATTACTTAATGGACTAATAGACTTAAGGGCCTGAAAATATGTATTTGTACATCAACCTGTTGATGTGTTTAGAATGATTCGTTTATCTTTATTTCAAACACAAACCTTCGTAGGGTTTAGTTCCTCTGCCATTCCACACGTTTTGTTGAGATGCAAAGCAGATCTGAGACTTCATAGTAGGCTTGCAGAGTTAATGCATCAATGTGAGCTTAACAGGGCTATTCACAATGCATTGATTTGTTTTGCAGCTAAGGCAAAACCCTGGTGAATTCGCTTAATAGGTTTGTAGTTGGCCGTTTTATCAATCAAATAAAACCAAATTATTCCACAAAATAAGACCATTAACTGTTTACTGATACTTAGATATATTTGTTTTTGTTTTTCAAGAAAATTTTTTATCATTAGAGCAATTAAGGACAACACAGTAACATCATAGCTTGAAACAAAAAAACAAACAGTTAAATAAACAGTTAAGATGAAAATAGCCCCAGAAAGGGAAGTAGGATTGAACTCCTACTTCCCAATATAATTTAGTGAGCACCCGCACGAAGAAAACTGCTTTTGCCAGGGTTCCATCTTGGCTTCAGCATTATCTTTAATACAGGAAACTCCAGAAATAACCTGGCATATTAAAACTGTAATTTCTAGTGCTCCTCAATGAGATGGAATTGGGAGACAATCACTGTCGCTGCTGTCAGTCTGGCACCTTCTGCGGCTGCCATACAAGAAAAAAATGCATGGAGCAGCAGCGGAAGACAGCCGAGGGAACAAGTGCTAAGAATTAGCATTTAAACCTTGTAGAGTCGAGGTTTGGGGGGTAATGAGATTAAATCTAAATTTTAGTTTGGGGGGTGGGCAACCCTTTAAGTATCATAAAGTTGGGGTTCAGGGGGGTGGGGTGTTGTGAGATATTTGATATAAACATGCCCTTTAGACTGAGACCATACTGTGATGCGCCCAATCATGGCGAAAACAGGCATGCAAGCACTTTAACACTGCTATTTCGAAATGTTGCACAATGGAGCGCATGCAATCGAGCAAAATATTGCTGTTCGCTTGCACAGCATGCAGCAACCCACACCAGCCCACTAGTGTTGCCACATGAATTGCCCACACTAGTGTTCAAAATGTATTTTGTGCAAAGGATATTAAGTCTAACTACCCACCCCTCTTTCCCTATAGTCCCTCTGGTAGAATACAAGGTATCTTTTCTTTTTTTTTCTTCTTCTTTAAATTTTATCTCCTGGTATTTTTGTTTCCTGAACTAATTAATAATAAAACAGAGAATAGGAAATTCAATATTTCTTGAATACATGAATAACAATATTCAGTATTTTTATATTTAATAAGCATCTAAAGGCTGTCAATGTGTTATGTAGATTTAGTCACAAACCAAACCTCAAAGGCATTTGAATGGACGCTCCATTTAGGGATACTAAAACATGCAGTTCTCCGAAGTGTGCGGAAATAAACCAGGGACTAACATTGAATTCACAGATCTAGAGCTTGACAAGCTAACGTCTGCTGTAGATTGTTATAAACAATGCTGATGAATCAAGCTAGTGCATAACGTCAAGACATTAAATTACCAGTTTTTTGGATTTTATAGCGTTGAGTGATGACACCGCTAATTGCATTTCATGACAGCTGGTGACGGAAGGGGCTTGATATTTAACATCCCAGAAATGTATCCTTTATTTTCCCCTTCGTATCCTCTTCTGTTCTAATGATCATTTAATAGTTCTCCTGGGAACTTGTGAACTGACCCTGAAATCTTGAAAGAAGTAGCCTTTAGATTGATTTGGAAATGATTAGCCCTTTAATTAAGGCATCACATCAACGTGTTGCTTGATGTCGCTATTTTGTTGATGCAGTTGGTCCTACTGACCCTCGGAACCCTTGGAACTGTTCTTTAAAAATCAATAAAATGCTCTTTTAATAACATTGCTGTTTGTGCCTTTGAAAATCATTCATAAGATAGTTCACAAGTGAAGGCCCCTGACACACACCCCTCCCCAGAGGCAGACCAGTTACCGTAATCAGCTGTTTTTAAACAGCTGATTCAGATCGTTCAGTAATCCCCAACGATCTGCTCAGTTCCGATGAAACTTTGGAATTTCAGAACCGTGCAGTTCTGTGTCAGATCCGGGTCTGAGTGGGACCTGGATCCCATCTCTACTTATAACCATAGGTAACAATAGATAGGAGTAGCCATGTTATAACCATAGATTATATACATTCAGTAGATAAAATAAATTATATTATCACCCAATATTTATTGCAAAATGATCAGCTAGATAGATAAAAACACAGATTATATTAAGAAAGTGTTAAAAAGAATAATTGAACAAGAATAATGGCTAAGTAGGTTAATCAAACTATATACAAATAGTATTGCACTCTCCTGGGTATTATATAAATAAAACACATGGTAAAACTCTCTAATCATTCTCTCCCAGCATAGTACCTGCGGAGTACAAACGTCATCTAATGGCAATCTTGAAATGGCACATATCATTCCTTTGCATATCAAACGTTTGCAAATTGCAATGCAAGGTTTACATATCTAGAAATAATGTATTCCTACCTATTAGAACCTCGTTGCAGTAAACACGTTTCCTATTTCTGAAACAAGAGAGCAATCATATCTCTCTGCCCGTAAAACATTCAACGCTGGTTTATGCAGCAATCATTTTTTTATGCTGTCAGACTGGAGACTTTCTCTTTTTCTAATGGGTTAATTTTGCAATAATAAATTGAAGGTGAAAAAAAGGCTTCTAGGCAATATGGTGTGACAGGTGAAATATCTGCAATAAAATTTATACTTGGGGCTAAAAACACTTTTAGGTTATGATTTAGAAAAAAGAAAAAAAAAAAACACCACTTTTTTCCCTTCTTTTTATTAAAGGAATAGTTCTTTCAAAAAGTGAACCTTTTCTTTTGTTTATTAATTGAAGAACGGGAGGTAAAGGAGCTACTGTGTGTCTTACCTCCCATTCTTCAATTACTGAGCTGGGAACGAAAATTCAAAACTTACCTGCAAACTCTTCTTCCCTGCTGCTTTTGCGTATACTATACTATAGCGTACATGCGCTGTTATATATAGCTCCTTTACCTTTTGTTCTTCAATTAATAATAAAAATGGAAGTTTCACTCTTGGGTAAACTATTCCTTTAGTTGTGCGCTGACTAAAATGTATTGTGTTTTTAAAGTTTGTTGATCCTGTAAAAATAATATTTACAAACATCATATAGAAATGTTTAATACAAAACTTGTGTTATGGCAATAAAGTATGTTGTACGTTACTAGCTACGCAGCTAAAAACAAGGGGGCTGTTTACTCTTGGTACCACTAATTTAAGGTGGAACGTTGATGTAAAAACATAGGACTTTGAAAGTCCTTTGTTGCACCTCAAACCTCAATTGAGCGGTCTAGCATCCAGTGTTTAGAAGATTTGAAGCTCTGAATGTCTTCCTCTGCTGATATCACTGCCCTCTCCTGGCTGTGCAGGCAAGATGTTAAAATGACGGCGCATGCCTACAATGCAGAAGGTGTGGAGAGAACCTGACTTTATGGGAAGGAAGGAGCGGCTGTTTCGTCAAACTTTCTTTAGTCTTGCCCTTCAATCAATCCCTCAGCACCATTCTTCTTCAGCAATGAACATCTAAAGATCCAAACTTTGAAGAAACCAGCCCTACTCTTTCAGTGTCTTTACCAGTGGTTGAGACATGTGTTATTGCTACATTGCGTTAGAAAAGCAACGGGGCGTTTCCTGACATCATTAAAGGTCTTGGTGCACCTAGGAGTGATGTCACATCCTTGGGTAGAGATGGTTTCTTCAGACCTTTGTTGTTGCAGCTGTGAGAATGGTTGTAGAAGGTTCAATTTAAAGGTAAGACCAGGATCTTTCGCATGAAGACCCTATGTTTTTAGGTCACAGTTTTCTTTTAAATAAAGTACATTTTAAAATAATAATGCAATAAGATTTGAACTATCATATGTGACCTATTTGAAGATTTCAAGAAGGAAAAAAAAAAGAGAGAGAGAATTCCTTTAGGGGATTGTTGCATGGAATATCAGTACAGTGATTGCGTACAGACAGAAGGGTTATGTACAGCGTATTGCTATAGAAATGGAAGTCCCTTGGGAATCCGTGAACATCATAACATACAGGCTATCAGAGACATGCAATTATTCTCAGCTTCACTCATCTCGGAGATTATTTTAAATACTTAATGTGTTTCGGTGTGTTTTGTATATATAATTAATAGTATTTGTTTTTCAAATTACATAGAACTTTTTAAGTGTAACCCTTTAGCTACCATGAAATGTAACCATAGACAGCCTATATAGACATCTTCATATCTCATGTTCTATTCTCTATAAAGACCCAATAAACTCTACCAATAAATCATTCATGAGTAGCCAATCATAAACAGCTTGCATGAGGCTTAGCAATGACACTATACAGCCAATCCTACCAGCCAATAGTACCATGTTCCACAATAACCTCATAACCACATATAGTTTACATTTTTAGAAACCTCGGGTTTCAATTCCCCTCTGTGCATTAACCCTGGAACCCCCTCCAACCCCCTTAGGTTACATGAACACTATTTTAAATTAAATGTACATCTTGGGACTTACAGCTGCTCCTAAGTGTAGTTGTTGATGGCTGGTGGTGTAAATTACTAGATTAACATGTTTAGTCTCCTGCATAATGTGATCTACATGCCTCAAATCAATCAATAGGAATGTTAGCTTTTGAAGTCCATTGAATTGCACTTATGGTGTTATTTACTTATTTATTTATTTTTGCAATATTAATGGCATTTTTGAGGTTACAATGGAAATGATTTATTATTTGATAATATAGTATTATTTCAGTGGAATTTTAGATGCTGTTGGGGCCATTTTTAGGTATAAGCGACCTAGGCGTACTGCTAGGGAACTGAGAGAGGTGCCCTTCAATATATTTTTTTTTAAAGAAATGGATCCTTATCAGTGATTGAGCATGAAGTTATTAATCTAGTGCCCTGTAGACTTTAGTACATAGCTGTGGTTGGATAATTCTGCTTAATTCTGTGTAGTCTCAGGGTGAATTCACAATTGCACGATCATCCGTGTTTTTCTAAAATGACCACAAATAGGAACCAGTTCAAGTTTGCTCCGCACACCGTCCACATCTAATCTCAAAGTCTTTATGCTGGGTGCCGCTAATCCACCTAAGTCATAGGTGTATAGAATCCAGACAAATCCAAAATATTAGCACACATCAGACTTTTGCCATTTTGTCACCGAAACGTCATGTGTGTTAATAAAACACTGGTTTGTTATAAGCCAGGAGTGTGCTAATTTAATGGATTTAGCTGACAGCAAATACACCACCCTATTTTTCTGGCAGACTTACTGATGATACACGGTAATATTGCTCGATCAATCAAAAATATTGGATTGTGTGTTGCAAAAATGTGGTTGGGAGGAAGTTTTGGTAGGGAAGGGGCACCAGGAGAGACTTGTTAAGGGCACCAAAATGGCCCAAAATAGCCCTGTATGCTGTGTTTATCTTGGTGTCCAAAATCCCCACAATTTAGATGCACAAGGATATTGCTTAATCTCCCAGTATCAACGTTTCTTTACGTTTGTTTTCATGTGTTTGATACTCATTAAGCTAGTGAATAAAGAAGGCGCCTACCAATGGCGTGAGTGGGTATGGGAATGGGAGATGAGCGGAATTGGGGAGTTTGTTCCACCAGCGGTTCCGTAAAATTGAAATTCCGAAAATCTAAATTATAATATAAATTTTCGACTGCGGTTTTAGACTATTTGATCTCGATTTTCAAATGTTCGAGATTTCAATCAGTTCCACCTTTCGGGAATTTCCAAAATTTCTGCCGGGTCCGTGGCTTTTTGAAATCTTCCCTAACGTCCCTATAGTTACAGTTATAAAAGTCTTTTTACACGTAAAGCATCACGATAATCAGTAGAGACCTTAAAAATGTTTTGTTGAATTATTCATGTTGATTTGTCTCTTAGCGAGTGTCTCAGCTGATGACATTGTTGTGTATATCGTATATAATCTATTGAGATAGACGGAGCACCATTAGTTAAAGCACCTGGGCTGATTAATTTTTCAGTAAGGTTTCTCCAATCTCATATCAGCTCACAACCATTATGTCAGAGCTACAGAGCAGGGATGGAACTAAGACTTTGTAGCAGGCATAGCCCACAGTAAGGAAAATGGTGAGCTGGGGCGTAATGCAGAACACGACCCATCCCAGTCAGAGGAAATGTGAGATAAAGATGGAGGGAAAAACAATGGAGAGGATGGAGAAGAGGTGGTGGACAAGAAAGGAACAGCTGTACAGATAGCCATACACGGTCTCCACCTTCAATTGGTTCAATGTTCCATCCCAATGTTTAACCCATTGTAACATTGAGGGCACGGCCACACTGGAACACAAACGCATGCAGTTCTGTGTTTGATTTTGTTGCGTTTGCGCATGCGTTTTTTCATTAAGTATTGGAAAATGCATCGGTGCGTTGCCGCGATTCCAATGATTTGAAAAAAATACAAGCGCATACGCAAACAGCGTGTGGCCTAGCCCTGAGTGTCCATTTTACCTTCCTTTCCTCACCATACCTTGATTTGCAGTCAATAGATCAATATCTATAGATGATAGATAGATAGATAGATAGATAGATAGATAGATAGATAGATAGATAGATAGATAGACAACCGCCAGCACGCAAGAAAGAAAGGCAGACAGACAGACAGATAGATGATAGACAGACAGGCAGACAAATAGATAGATAGATAGATAGATGGTAGACAGACAGACAGACAGACAATCAGACAGACAGACAGACAGATAGATAGATAGATAGATAGATAGATAGATAGATAGATGATAATGATTTATAGATGATAATAGATAAATACATCTATGATGATAGATAGATGATAAAAGATACTAATAATGATCATAGATGTGATCGATAGACGACTGTATGAGATAGTCTATGAGATAGAGATAATCGATGATCTCGATAGATAGCTAGATGATCGATCATATAGATAGATCGAGCTCTAGCTCGTACTAGCTCGCTCGATCGCTCGTGCTCGCTCGCTCCTCGCTCGCTCGCTGATCGTCGCTGCTCGGTCCTCGCTCGCTGGTCGCTCGCTCGCTCGCTCGCTCGGCTCGGTTGCTCGCTATCGCTCGCCTCGCTGTGCTCGCTCGACTGCGCTCGTCGCTCGCTCGCTCGCTCGTGCTCGCTCGCTCGCTCGCTCGCTCGCTCGCTGCTAGATCTCTCGCTCCTCTCTCGCTCGCTCGATCGCTACGAGCTTCGATGCTGTGATCGATATGTCGATCGCTCGATCGCTCTAGATGATATCGTGCATAGTACTAGATAATCAAGTCATGCTAAATATACCGCAATACTAAGCTTCAAATAGAAGTAAACAATATGCCTGTGAGATTGTTCTCTTGACCCTTTTCTGCACTAATTAAAGCAGTTGGAGAATCCAGTCTATTTTTACTGAAGGCTCCAACAGTTAATATTCATTCTGCCAAGTGAAAGCATTGCCAGACGCTCATGGCTTTACTGACACATATGGGGTCTTACTCATTTAAGTCAGAATTACCCCATTTATTTTGTTTTGGGTCCATACAACTTGGCGCTCTATATACAACCATAATGACATGCTTCATAAATTTTATTGATACTGTACTCTAAAATCAATTTTACCGTAATGATTTTCTGCCCACCTCATTTATATATGTATACGTGTGTAAAAAAAAAAAGTGCATTGCACAAACAGACAAATTCCCAGTGTGCAGAGCAGAGAGCATTGCTGCATGAAACCTAGAGCAGATCAGTTAGCATAACAGCAAGTTACAGGAATGTGGGATATAATAATAACGCTCATTACGACCTATGTAGCCTGTGTACTGTAAGACTTGGAATATTTAGAAAAACTTCCAGCACTTGGAATATATAAAAAAGAAAGAAAGAAAACAGATGACAGATTTTTTTTTCCTGCTTTAATAAAATATTAATTAGTGTAGCTTTAAACCGTTGAATTCTCCTCGCTTTGCACTGTAGGTTAGTAGGAGGGATGGAGTGATAGATGAACAGAAGCCTTCAGCCAAAATGCCCTCTATGGTGCACACGAGCAGAGCTGACAGGCCGTGCCCCTGTCAGCATAAACATATGTCTCTCAGGAGGTGTGAGATTCACACTTGCAATGGAATAAAATATATTTGAAAACCCCTTTTTATAACTGTGCTTACTGCATATGGAGGAGAGATCTGAGAAAAAGGTTCTACAGGGTACATCATTAGGCTTCTAAGACTATTAGATAGATAGATAGATAGATAGATAGATAGATAGATAGATAGATAGATAGATAGTCGAAGATCAGAGTAGCTAGTAGTGAGAGAGAGAGAGAGAGAGAGAGAGAGAGAGATAGATAGATAGATAGATAGATGATAGATAGATAGATAGATAGATAGATATCAATAGACAGATAGATAGATATCAATAGATAAGCTAGATAGATAGATATAGACAGATAGATAGATATCAATAGATAAGATAGATAGATAGATAGATCGATATATAGATCGATAGATGTAGCTGCTAGCTTGCTCGCTCGCTGGCTGTGCTACCTGTGTGGCTCTCGACTTCTGCTGGCTGCGCTGATGCTGCTGATCGTAGCTTCGCTAGTAGTCGCTGCTCGCTCGCTCGCTCTCGCTCGCTCGCTCGCTCCGCTCGCTCTGCCTCACTCGCTCGCTGCGCTCGCTCGCTCGCCTCGCTCTTCGCTCCGTGCTCGCTGCTCGCTCGCTCGCTCGCTCGCTGCTCCGCTCGCTTCGTCGCTCGCGCTCCGCTCGCTCGCTGTTCGCCCTCCGCGCCGCGCGGCCCGGGTCGCTTCTGCTGTGGTCGTGGCGGGGTGTTCGCTCGCTTGTTGCTCGCTCGTCGCTCGCTCGCTACGCTCGCTGTCTGCCGCCGCCCGCCGCCCCCGCCCGGCTCGCTTCCGCTCGCTCGCTCGCTCGCTCGTGCTCGCTCGCTCGCTCCGCGCGCGCCGCCCCCCGCGCGCGAGGGTGCTCTTCGCTCGCTTCCTGTCTCGCTCGCTCGCTCGCCCTCCCCGCCGCCCCCGCCCCCCTCCCTCGCTCCCCTCGCTCGATCGCTCGCTCGCTCCTCGCTCGCTCGCTCGCTCGCTCGCTCTCGCTCGCGCTCTCTCGCTCGCTTCGCTGCTCGCTCGCGCGCTGCTGCTCGCTCCTCGCTCGTCGCTCCTCGCTCGCTCGCTCTGCTCGCTCGCTGCTCGCTGTCGCTCGCTCGCTCGCTCTCTCGCTCCGCTCGCTCGCTCGCTCGCTGGCTCGCTGGCTCGCTGGCCTGCTCGCTGCTCGCTGGCCCGCCCCCCGCCCGCCCCCCGCCCGCCCCGCCCGCCCGCCCGCCCGCCCGCCCGCCCGCTTCTCTGCTCGCTGGCTCCCCGCCCGCCCGCCCTCCCGCCCGCTCGCTTCGCTCGCTCGCTCGCCTCGCTCGCTCGCTCGCTCGCTCGCTGGCTCGCTGGCTCGCCCGCCCGCCCGCCCGCCCGCCCGCCCGCCCGCCCGCCCGCCCCGCCGCCGCCCCGCCCCGCGCCCGCCCCCCGCTCGCTTCGCTGCTCGCTGGCTCGCTCTCCCGCCCCGCCCGCCCGCCGCCCCCGCCCGCCGCCCGCTCGCTCGCTTCGCTGCTCGCTCGCTCGCTCGCTCGCTCGCTCGCTCGCTCGCCACGCCGCCGCCGCCGCCCGCCCGCCCGCACGCCCGATTCGCTGCTCGCTGCTGCTCGCTCGCCCGCCCGCCCGCCCGCCCGCCCGCCCGCTCGCTCGCTCGCTTCCTGCTCGCTCCTCGCATCGCTCCTCGCTCTCTCGCTCGTTGGCTGGCTGGCTGCTGGCTGGCTCGCTCGCTCGCTCGCTGCTCGCTCGCTCGCTCGCTGCTGCTCGCTCGCTCGCTCCTCGCTCGCTCTCCCGCCCGCCCGCTTGCTGCTCGCTCGCGCTCGCTCGCTCGCTCGCTCGCTCGCTCGCTCGCTCGCTCGCTCGCTCGCTCGCTCGCTCGCTGGCTGGCTGGCTGGTGGCTGGCTGGCTGGCTCGCTCGCTGCTCGCTCTCGCTCGGTCGGTCTCTCGCTGGCTCTCGCTGGCTCGCTCGCCCGCCCGCCGCCCGCCCGCCCGCCCCGCCCGCCCCCCCCGCCCGCTCGCTCGCTCGCTCGCTCGTCGCTCGCTCGCTCGCTCGCTCGCTCGCTCTCCTCTCTCGCTCGCCCGCTCGCTTCGCTCTCGCTCGCTCGCTCGCTCGCTCGCGCGCGCGCGCGCGCGCGCGCGCCCGCGCGCGCGCGCGCGCTGCTCCACTCGCTCGCTTCGCTTTTCGCTCGCTCGCCCGCCCGCTCGCTCGCTCGCTCGCTCGCCTCGCTCGCTCGCGACTCGCTCGCTCGCTCCGCTCGCTCGCTCGCTCGCTCGCGCTGCTCGCTCGCTCCTCGCTCGCTCGCTCCGCTGCCTCGCTCGCTTGCTCGCCTCGCTCGCTGTCGCTCGCTCGCTCGCCTCGCTCGCTCGCTCGCTCGCTCTCTCGCTGCGCGGTCTCTGCTGCTCGCTCGCTCGCTCGCTCGCCGCTCGCTCGCTCTCGCTCCTACGCTCGCTCGCTCGCTCGCTGCTGCTCCCTCTCTCGCTCGCTGCTCGCTCCCCCTCGCTCGCTGCTCCCTCGCTCGCTCGCTCGCTCGCTCGGTCTCGCTCGCTACGCTCGCTCGCTCGCTCGCTGCTCGCTCGCTCGCTCGCTAACACGATCGACATATTTAGATGGAGAGAGAGAGAGAGGGAGGGAGGGAGGGAAGTGCTTATGTGGGTTTTCTCCGGAAATTCTGGTTTTCCCCAAATTCATAGACCTCATGATAGGTTGAGTGTGTGGTATTTAGTACTTAGATCGTTAGATTGTGAGCTCTTTGGGACAGGGTCTTATGTGATTGTATTATTGTCCAGATTTGTGTGATGTGTACAATATAGTGTAATCTAAGGAGCAAGAGACCAATATTGGCATTTACCAGGTGGTTGGTCATGTTACAATTCTTCCTCCTGACCGACCGTTTGAGACTTTCGACCGGTCAGCCAGGAGGAAGGACTGTTGGTCGAAGCAATAGTGGCCGAGGCTGACAGTTTACCGTGAACCCATTGTGTGGTCCGTAGAGGACCATACGAACGTTTGTGGTATTCCACCATGTCCGATTCGAACGAACGGTCGGTTTGGACACGGCTGAAAACGCATGCAATAATTTCGGGCCAATCGACCGGTACACTGAACTATCGGTCGATCTAACCGAAATATTGCATCGTGTGTATCAGCCTTTAGCAAAGGAATGAAGATTTTTAAGGGAGGGAACTGGCAAACTCAGCTCTGACTCTTTCAGGGTTAACCTCACAAAAAAAAGCAAAAAGCACGGAATCATTGGATCCGCAGCACAGAATGTGAAATACGTCTCCATGTGCTCCATAGCATAGTGATGGATAGAACCCATGGTCTATCAGTAGCACATGCTCTTTCAGGATAATAATAATAATAATTAATAATAATAATAATAGTAATAATAGTAATAATAATAATGTAATAGTAGTGTGCAGAATTAGAAAGTATTTTTCTTTTTCCCCTTTCACACGTTATTCAGCCTCCCTCTTTCACATAGGCTCTTCCTCTGCATTGCATCCAAGCTTCAGTGATTTGCTGTTTGGAGACTGCAGATTTGCATAGGCTTCTCTCTCCTCCTCAGCAGCTCTGTTCTATCCCCCCCTTCTGATTCTTTCATATGGGTGCACTCTATCTCTGGATACATCCTCTGTATCCTGACTACTCTCAGATGGCTTGGGGTGGTAGTAGTGTTGGAAGAGGAGGGGGATCTGCTTATTGAAGGGCTCTGCTGGGTGTAGGAGGATCCCATCCATGGATATTTCTCTGCTGTAGGAAGGGGTCTTGGTGGTTCTTTATACTGTTCCTGCTTTTCTCTGGATATCCTGAGGATTATTGTGTCTGGGATTCATCTCCTGGAGATTCCCAGGGTGGTGGGAGTTTTTGCAAACTGTGGATCCTTGTTGGAAGGAAAACTCCAGGACTTGGACCTTCTGGGGATGGGGAGAAGCTGCTGGTGCTGGTGGTGGTGGTGACTGGTGAGGAGCATTGGGTGTTTTTTGGAGCTTGGTTGGTTGGAGGGTCCCTGTTCCCTTGGTGGTGGAAGGGTTCATCCAGTAGACTGGTAATATGTTCCTGGTCTGGTGGAATTGGTGGACCAGGGAAATAAAGTGAGAAGACCCCCCCCAATACCAAAACCCCCTCAATGTCTGGGAGAAGGGGGACAGGAGGATTGAAAAGTCTTGGAGGGGGGAAATAAAGTTTGTGAAGAGCTGGGAGGTGGTGCCCTCTCCGGACTACTCCATGCAGCAGCAGCAATACCGGCAGCCTATGCCGTGGTGGAGCCCCAGCGCCGATCCGGGTGCAGGGAGCTCGGGACTCCGCTTGGCCATGTGGATTGTCCCGCTGACTCTGAGCTGGATCTTGGGGGTGAGCTGGGGAGCGTCTAATCTGGGATCCCATCACCTCCACCACTACCATGCGGGGAAACATCTCTCCGCGCCCATCGCGATCTACAGGTCACCGGCATCGCTGAGGGGTGGAAACGGTGGGTCCCTTCCCTACGATCTGGGTCATGTCTGTTGGAATATTGGGGGTTAATGTTTAATTGTTATGGACATGTATTCCTTTATTACTGGCTATAAACTGGTTAGTCAGATATAAGGTTCATTCATTTTCTTCTTCAGTCCCAGCAAGTAAAGGGTTAATCAGGTTGAATAGTTATGGGCATGTATTCCTTTATTACTGGCTATGAACTGGTTAATCTATGTAAGGTTCATTCATTTTCTTCTTCAGTCCCAGCAAGGAAAGGGTTAATCAGGTTGAATAATTATGGACATGTATTGCTTTATTACTGGCTATGAACTGGTTAATCAGATGTAAGGTTCATTCATTTTCTTCTTCAGGGCTAGCAAAAAAAAGGGTTAATCAGGTTGATTAATTATTTATTCCTGTCTCTGTATTACTAGTTTTGAAATGGTCAATCCATGTAAGGTCCCTTCAATGTCTTCTTCTGTCCCAGCAAAGAAAAGGTTAATCAGGTTGAATTGTTATTGACACATATTACTTTATGACTAGCTGTGAACTGGTTAATCAGATGTAAGGTTTATTTATTGGTAGTGCCAGCAAAGAAAGGGTTTATCAAGTTGAATAGTTCTGGACATGTATTCCTTTATTACTAACTATGAAATGGTTAATCCATGTAAGGTTCATTCAATTTCTTTTTCAGTCCCAGCAAGGAAAGGGTTAATCAGGTTGGATAGTTATTGACATGTATTCCTTTATTACTGGCTATAAAATGGTTAATTCATGTGAGGTTCCTATAATGTCTTCTTCAGGGCCAGCAAAGAAAAGGTTAATCAGATTGAATTGTTATTGACATGTATTCCTTGATGACTAGCTGTGAACTGGTTAATCAGATGTAAGGTTTATTTATTGGCAGTGCCAGCAAGGAAAGGGTTAATCAGAGGTTGTTGTTTGTGGGTTTTTTTTGTTAGTTTTTTTTTCTTACCTGCAATGAAAGGGTTAATCTGTGATTTTAACGGTGTACTTTTTTTTTTTTTTTCAGTATCTGCATTGAATGGGTTAAGTGGGTTTTTTTTTTGTTTGTTTGTTTTTTTTATGTGAATTTACAGTATTCTCTGTCTTTTTATTAACACCAGGGATGAAATGGTTAATCAGCTTTAAGGTCTATTTATTTCTGGTTGTTTTTTTTGTTTGTTTTTTTTAGTACCAGTGATAACAGGGTTAATCAGCTACAGTGTTTATTTAGGGATTCTTTAGTGCTAGTCATTAAAGGGTTAAGTAACCCCTATCTCCCTGGGTTTATGTATTTATTGCATTACATTCCTGTTCTTCATCACTTCTGGAATGAAAAGGTTAATCAGATTTTATGAATTCTAATTATTATTAATTAGTATTATTATTATTACTACATTTCTGTTTCAGTGATGGGTTTATATCAGCTTTTTATTTGTTTATTTATTTTCTATTTATTAATTTTGTTGTACCAGTGATTAAAGGGTTAAGCAAATGTGTTGGAATTTCTGCCAGTCCAAGAAAATGTTAATCACCTGACCAATTCAGGTAGTTCTTCACCTTTCCCTGCATTCCCCTACATTAGTTTCACTCTGTTGTACATTGGGAATAAAGAGTTACTCTCGTTAGAATTAAGCGGTCCTTTCTTGCAGCAAAACCCATCATTTCTGTTTTTTTAATGTCAACCTGATGCTGTAGATGGTAAATTGGTTAAAAAGTCAGTTATGATTGGTCGTTCTTGTGCTGACAGGAAAGATTTGTTGTGCTGGGGAAACTAGAGGGAGTTCGAGAATTTCATTTACTGCAATGTACATGACATTGTTCTGCCGAGCGTCGCTATAGAGTTATATGTAACTACCATGAATGGATTTATTTTCACGTTTATCTCAGAGATGAAAGGGTTAAACAGATTTAGGCAATCCTTCCAACCACTGAAAGGTTAATCACCTGACCGATTTAGGGTTCTCCGCCAACCCTGTGTTTAAGATAAACGATTGTAAGATAGTCTTTTCTTTGCACTGCCAAGAAGGGGTTAATCTCATGTTAAAAAATATATATATATTGTCTCGGATGCTGGAATGGCCCAATAATTCTGTTCTTTAATGCTACCTCCTGCTGTGGGAGATACTACTTGTTTGAGACTCTTTATTTGGTGATTCTTCCATTGACAGAAGATGGTTGTGTTTTGGGAAAACTAGAAACATTTTGCAGATCTCAGTTTCTGCAATGTAAAGTGCATCACATTGTTCTGTTGAGCGTCACTGGTACAGAGGTAAATGTAGCTGTCTGGAATGATTGTGGGCTGAATAGCACACATCTCTGGATGAAGGACAAATCAGAGCATTGCACTAGGTGGCAAAGCATTCAAGTCAGTGCGTGTTGTTTTTTTGAGGGAGGGGCACAGAAGGTAGGGAAGTTGTACTGAGATTAACACCAAAGTAGATATACAGTTTATGGTAGAAGGAGGTCAGGGAGTATTGCACTATACAACATACCCCGTTCATTAAATCAAAGGCTTTGAAAGTTCTGCAGAGCATTGCATACAATCTAAGCTCAATGCCTGATTGCATGAGGTGGTATGCAGAGCATTGTACTCCAAGCCAAATTTCAGACTTCATACTGCACAGCAAACCTTGAAATGGACATTAGCACAAGACAAAAGCTGCTACACGGAACACGGACAACAAGCAGAAATGAGCAAAGAGAATCACAGCAAAGCGCAGAGGACAGTAAGGAAGGTGGCAAAGGTAGAGCATTGGAATTGTACAGCTGCCACTGCTTAGCCCAGCACACAGCGAGATAAGAAAATCGTACGGAGAAGAGCATGATAAAACTCACGTTTAGCCAATGTTAATTACATTCACTGCAAGTGAGCAAATACTCAGGGTGCAAGAATGGTTTCTAGAAAGCCAGAAGGAATGACACACACTCACACTGTACCTGACATTACAGAGACTGGTTCTATTTGTTCGTATTACAGACGCTGTGTTATTACTGATCCTCCCCTGTAGCGTTTCTAATAATGTCCCTGTCAGGCTTAAAAATGTGTTGTTGCTTTTTTCAATGTTGTTTTGACTGGTTAGTTCGATTTGACCATTGTTCCACTTTTCTTCAATGCTGTTGTGCTAACCCAGCTGCAATATCAATAAAGCATGATCAAACATGGAGATGTGGGTTCTTTACCAGGACATACAAGGTGCAGTTTTCTCTCTCGATAACAGATCATATCCAGTAATGCCCCAACATGGATCATTCACAAAGAATAAACTTAGACCTTATACATTGCCCCTCGTAAAATCATTAGTGGCAGGCGCCAGAGTATGGTGGGAATCATAACTGGGCCATAAACCAGTAAAATGACAATTAACTGTTAACACTAAACTCTGTTCTGGCCATTGCATATAAAGAGTACCTTATGGCCAACCCAGGACAGGAATAGTTGAGCGTGTCTTCCATCTTTATTATCAGTGCAAGTTACACATAATCAGATTGGCTTTCATACAGAGCTTGACGGCGTTCCCGGGAGAAAATACCTGGAGAATGTTGATTTATATTCCAAGCAGCAGGAGCCTTTGAATAGTTTCTAGGAATTTGTCTGCCAATGATTGGGGTAAAAAAAATGGAAACTGGGTCATTATAACAACGGATTTTTCTCTACAGCTATTTATTTCGTACTCCCCCCCACCTGTTTTCCTAGTTTGCTCTCATTCTGTCTATTATTCTATTTATCTATCAACTATCTATGAAAACCCACGCTAAATCATTCAAATGTAACGGGAAAATAATACTGGTATGTCCCGATTACATCACCGATTACATCACCACTTGATCTAGTACCCCCATAGATTATTACATTTGATGCAGGGTGCTGTTGAAATAACTCTTAGGCCCATGCGTAAATCGGGTACTGTTCTCCATCTTTCCTACTTAGAAGTCTGCCATTTCGAAATTTTTCATATTCAATGTAATGTACTGCAGATGCCTTTTAATCACAATCTGCTTGGTTCATCAATGCTGTGCCGTAAAACCCAGTAAACAAATTAGTGCTAAAAGAAACAAACATCGTATAATTGCCAGAAGATGACGTCTACTTGTCTGCTACTTACTTCTTACCAACTTAGACAAGTACATTAGAAGGATTAAGTGTAAAAATGAATTGCTTTAACTATATGCCAGAAAAGGCTGTCCGTTTTCTCCTCTCCATGTGCAATTGTCAACCCATGTGGCTAGTCACCCTGGCAGAAAAATCAATTATCATTATTAAGGAGGATACTGATTGGAGAATCCCTTTTGCATAATGTTTTGACTCTGGAGCTCCCTCCATCACAGTACAAGAAAGTACATTAAAAGTATTTGGTAAAATAAATCCAGACAGCATTTTCTGCCAGTTACTTTAACTCAATTTGGGCTATACTGTTTTCTCCCATATTGTTAAACCATTTAAATGGACATGAAGGGTGGAATGCGTCTGGTAGTAGGAAGATCTTAATATTAAATATAAAATTTAATATAGAATTTGCATTGGTCTATGCTGGGAAATGCGGTTCTTATTTAAAAAAAAAAAAAAAAATTGGGTTATAGGAGCGAGTGTTCATACCTCTCTCGTTTTTTTCAGAAGGTGCAGAGTGATTGGCTGTTAAAGTTGCGCTTCTCCACTCGCAGTTTAAATGTCTCCTCTGCTCAAGTCTTCGACTTATTAACTTTTCACATGCTCAGGAGAAAAACAGCCCAGGAGACAGGCCAGACACAAGTGTAACTTTAACAGCTGACATCTCTGCAGATTGAGGAGAACAGGAAGAAAAACGTTTTTTCAGTATAGTGCATCTTTTATGAGAGGTGCAAAAACCTGCCTGAGCTGTTAATTCGCAGCAACCAATCAGATCTTACCTTTTTATTGGCCTACTACAGTTGGGAAACTTTATCTGATTGGTTGGTTTGGAGTCAAAAACAGCTAATCTTAGACTGGGCACACACAGTTCGACCAATGAAATCTCCTAAGCAATTGGAAAGTACCAAAATTGACTCCATGCATCAGAATCTCTGTCTCTCAATAGAACAGATGAAAGAAAAGGGCACGTACACATATAGACAGGATATTCAAGCAGTCAAATTCATTTCTTCAGGCAGCATTTGACTGACATTCTAAGTCCCATTTCTTACTTGGCCACTCTGAATGTATTGCTTTATAACAGTGAATCTCAACCTTCATATCCTTGCGGAAACCTTGAAAAAATGTTCATGTCTCAGGAAAACCCTACAGGATAAAAATGTCGTTTTTATTTGCCTCCTTATAATGTAAATATAACTCATAGATCAGTAATTATATCTATAAATATGTCTATATAAAATGCACATTACTAGGGTGGATCTGTTCTGTTTCTGTCACTATCCCTTGAAAAACCCCAAGAAACCTTTCAGAGTCTCCTAGACCCCCAGGTAAAAAAAAACCCACTGTTTATAGGGTCTCTAGTGGATTTACCTTTTCCCTGAAAAGTCAACAGTTGGATATGAATTCCTAATAAACAACACTACTTTGATGAAACCTACTTATATCTAAAGGCTGGTACAAACCTGATGGTTCA
Source organism: Hymenochirus boettgeri (assembly GCA_019447015.1). NCBI lineage: Eukaryota > Metazoa > Chordata > Amphibia > Anura > Pipidae > Hymenochirus > Hymenochirus boettgeri. The sequence goes on along the minus strand of CM033473.1, from coordinate 13,148,612 downwards.
GGGGTACTGTTGGTGGTGATTTATGGAGAGAGTATAGCGTCTTTTTAAGTCTTAAAGCCATGTTAACGGATGCATCATGGCTGTATGGGCTTTAATAGCAATTTAATTGCGGTTGTGACTTTTTTTTAGGACAGAATCTTTAATACCAGTAAATAGCTGGGGTTAAAGATTCAGAAAGGATTAATCCCATTCACGATGTATAGAGATCCGGGATTGGCTTGGTGTGTTGGCTTTAGGGGGCAATAGAGAGTGATAGCAACTCTCTATACATCACCTCTTATGACTCTGAAGGTGATCGCTATTTAGTTCTGGGTAAGGTGGATGTGCGATCACATTAGATTAATGAACAGTTATTCTATACTACTGTTGTTTTTGTTGACTTGGTATTATCAGTGACTCTCTAAATGGTTTGTAATGCTGAAGGCACATTCATGGGACCAATTGTCTAAAATGTAAAAGTATGTAATGATGAGTCCTGGATTTGAACCAATCCTGTTTTCAAGGCGGAACTGCGGGCTTTGAAACTTTCTGAATTTCAAAAGATGGAAATTTGAACTTTCAGCATCGAAAAGTTAAAAAAAAAACGTGTTGATATCCAATGTCAACTTTTCCAAAAATATTTTAAAATAATTTATTTTTTCACGTTCTGCGGAGACGCTCGCAGACTAAACCTGCCAGTTTGGTTCACCTCTGGTTGGATGTGTTCTTTTTGTTTGCTGGAGGTGCAGATGTTTATAGCTTAGTTTACGGCTTCTCTTCTCTTCCTCTCGTAGTCTATAAACTGAAACCAGGAATTGTGTCAAAATTACAAAGAAGTAGTTTAGCAGCCACAGATTTACTTTTTAAAGGAAAGTGTGGTCTTCGCATTAGCCTAACATATCACTGCATTCTTTGGAATCAGTTTTCAGTATAGCTTGAATCTTGTTATCCATTAGTCATAAAAATACAGCGAGTATCTCATGTTATAGGTAGCTCTTATTTAAAACCACGTGGATACTGAATTACAAATAAAAACTGTCAACTCAAAGCATGTGGGGAGTTGGTAATCTGAATTAATGCAAATAATTTAGAATGTAGAATATTAGCAAGTTATACGGCGCTGTTATGTTATTGTTTTCCTATAGCAGTTTATATCTGGTTAGGGAATACATTATCTTTTCTAAACTTTCATTATCAGTCACCTTCTCATCATTCTGTTTTAGCTTTGTTGCTTTTCTTCATTTACACGCTCATCAGTTGTCTTTGCAAGCCTTGCAAGGTGGCAGACCTCATCTCCTGCTTAACCCTATTTTGCCTACTTACACGTGGTGACCCACTTTCAAAGCATTTTACTAGTCAATGCATTTTCTACAGAAAGAAAATTCACTGTTTGCTATTTCCAAGTCTCTACTGTAGTTTGTGCTGTAAGCTAGATAATTATATAGCTCCTACCTTTTATTTTTTTCTAGATGCCTTTAAGATTAATCTTAACTGTGGTAAATGCTTTCTGTCAGTTATACAAAAGGCAATCATATGAAAAGTTTTTGTAGTTATCAAGCCGCGAGCGAATCATATTGCAATTTATTTTTCTACAGAAAATTGTTTCCCCCCCCACCCCATAAATGGTAAGTTAAACTGAAAAGTCCTACTTATTACATTTGCAGTAATAGTGTGGGTGTTCTTTTAGATAATGACCTTGATTAAGTTCAATGCCAGAGGTTCTTTGTGACTGCGGAGCTGCCATTATCTGATTGGCACGGGTACACAACCCTAGTGTTTATTGCTAAACCACTATTTCACCACAGGATGCTGTGTTTAAGCCTGTGCTAAACTGGTAAGATCAATCAATGGGAAAATTACTTTGTGAATGGTGAAATGTTTTTTCTATGAAATAGGTATAACATTGGGATATATTTACCTGTCTCTTCTTTCTTTCTTGAATATCTTCTTTAAATGTTTAGTATTCATCAGAGGTTTACAATACTTGCATTCTTAGTAGACAATAAATGTCCTGGCTTTATGCGACAAAGATAATACATATTTAGCAGCGATTTAAAACAGAGTTATCCTACAGTAAAGGGTGGCCGCTAGAATCTAGAAGACTAAAGAAAAGAATAGGCAGAGATGATGCTTAGGTGGCATAATAAGGTTGATAAAAAGCTTGAAGTGAATCCAGCTGAGAAGGATGATGGAATTTCACTGATGGAGGTCAGCTCAGGAGAAGAAAAATATACAAGAAAATGTACTTGATCGTGGAACAAATGGGTATGTAGAGTTTCAGACCCAGAAGGAAAACTGCATTAAGAGAAGTTTAGATAAATTTGGCAGAATTGTTATTTTGGTAATTATTGTAAAGTGGAGATCTGAGGATTGTATAGTAAAAGTGTATGGAAACCAAACCACAAGGAACTAGACCAAAGTGGTGTAATGTTCTGTTCTACTATTCTTGTTTCTCAGTCTCCATTCCTTAATGCTTTGAAGGTTCTCATTCATCCAGGTCATGGTATATCTGTTGTATTCAATTAGATCAACTGGACTTGAAGTTTAGTTCTTGAAGACGTTTCGCTAGTCATCCGACTGGCTTTCAATTCTGAATTGAGAAAGCCAGTCGGATGACTAGCGAAACGTCTTCAAGAACTAAACTTCAAGTCCAGTTAATCTAATTGAATACAACAGATTATCCTTCCTTAATATTTGGTTTTTACTGCTGCCTCTGTGACGTGCCTGGCGCTGGAGTGTCTGGGCCACTATCAGAACAACGTGGGTGATCAATCTCCAACCAATAGTGGGAAGGGCCACAAACACAAATGTGGGTTAGTTTTGGCATTACCTTTACTAATGTTCCAAGGGGGCATGGCATGCATTGTTAAATAATATATAAGAAAATAACTAGTAATAATAACTTGTGAGGAGTGTAGGAGTGTAAGAATGGTTAACAGCTAGAGTTATTTACCTCTCTCTAATTCTATTAAAGGATAAGTGCACTGTAAAATCATGTTATGTTCATTTGGAAGCTTCAGCTTTATAAATACCGTTGCCATATTTTTTTTACCTATGTCCCTCCAGAGCCTAGCTTTGTGCCTTGGAAGTTGCTGACATCTTGTTACTGGTTTGCTGAATGTTAAGCTCCGCCCCTCTGAGATTTCCTCTACTTTCTCCTGCTTGAGCCTCAAACAGTAATGCTTGGGAGTTCCGTGCACTCTCCTGCTTGAGCCTCAAACAGTAATGCCTGTGAGTTCCATGCACTCTCCTGCTTGAGCCTCAAACATTAATGCCTGTGAGTTCCGTGCACCTCCTGCTTGAGCCTCAAACAGTAATGCCTGTGAGTTCCGTGCACTTCCTGCTGAGCCTCAAACAGTAATGCCTGTGAGTTCTGTGCACCTCTCCTGCTTGAGCCTCAACAGTATTGCCTGTGAGTTCCGTGCACTCTCCTGCTTGAGCCTCAAACAGTAATGCCTGTGAGTTCCGTGCACTCTCCTGCTTGAGTCTCAAACAGTAATGACTGTGAGTTCCGTTCACTCTCCTGCTTGAGCCTCAAACAGTAATGCCTGTGAGTTCCGTGCACTCTCCTGCTTGAGCCTCAAACAGTAATGCCTGTGAGTTACGTGCATGTGCACGGAACTCTCAAGCATTACTGTTTGAGGCTCAAGCAGGAGAATCAGAGGTAATCTCAGAGGGGCGGGCTTAACATTCATCAAACCATGTAACAAGATGTCAGCAACTTCCAAGGCACAAAGCTAGGCTCTGGAGGGACATAGGTAAAAAAAAAATATGGCAAAAGTGTTTAACGCTGCAGCTTCCAAATAAACACAACTTGCTTTTACAGTGCACTTATCCTTTAACATAAATAAGTAGCGTATAGTGAACACAGCAGATGGTTGAGAAGGGAGACTACAATCATAAACTTTTCGACCATCCCATTGGTGGCCATATAATCTTGAGCAGATTTCAAGGACTTGAGAAAGGGTAGTGCCCTTTGTTTAAAGACTGTAAAGATGAACTTTTATTTGGATTGGATGGCTGTGCTCTTCTTAGACTGTTCCCAGTTCTCAAAATGTTTTGATTAGTACATTTACCTTTATAATAATAGGAATGCTTAAAAAGTAGGGACTGTGTACCAGATGTTTAGGTGTTCTCCTTGCAGCTTGCAAGAACCTTTGTCTTCTTCTGTTCATACGGTAGGATTGACAAAGCGCCCACCAAATTTTTTACATACTAATTGAGTTGTTGAATAAAGACATGCATCCTTTTCACCCTCCTTTTTAACCCTACCTAACAGTTGATTTTCTTTATATACTCTATGTGCTACTATGTACAAAAATGATGGAAGCTTTGCACAAAAAGTCAGAATGTCAGAGAAATGAAGGTGTTGAATTTGCTCAAATTCAACATATGCCAAAGCTATTTTGTTTTGTTTTTGCTGATAAAAAACCCGAACAACTGCAATACAAAAAACACAGTCCCAAAGATAATATTTGATTCTGTCGGTAGTGAAATTTTGTCATAAAATATTATTAAAAAGAAAACACAATTGATCATGATATGACAGACAGGAATCCTTTTATTAAGAGTAATGTATTTATGTCCGTTATAAAAAATGGTATGTTTTCAGCATCGCTGCCTCCCACGCGTTTTGCTGTCTCTGGCTGTAAAGTGCTACAAGATCCATTGCTAGTTTGCGGCAATTAACTTTTAAAAATAAAAAAAAAGAAACAGTTTAGTCCTTTTTACTCAAGGACTAAAGATTTTAAACCAACCACGCATTGCACAATGCGCATTTAAATAACGTAACAACATCTTAATGTGATAAATGCACTGACACCTTTTTTATACATAACCTTTTTCTCTGCGTATCGACTTCTGCTCCTTTGTTCCGTTACCAACCATATTTTCCCTCCCCTTCTCTAGAAGAGCTGTAATTTTCAGCGTTTCTGTTAACACAGGTTTTCATCTCTTTCTCTACAAGTTTCCTTTAAACAGATGGTCATTAAAATGTAAAATGTCCCTTTGGATAGTAAAACGTTAAAATAATCAGAAAAAAAAAATAAATTCTTTAATTCCATCAATAAATCTGCCAATTAATAATGTATATTTTACATCTGAACACAAATAACTAATAATTATAGAAATGTATTTTATAAAAAAAAATCCAGCAGTTGCAGGCTGTTTAAAATCATTCTCTGGAAGAAAACGCAAGATAAACATTGTTTGTCATTTGATCCGACTATTAAACATGGAGTGTAATCAGCACATGTAGAAGTTTATATTTACCACTCCAACACATTAACCCTTTCCACAGGACAATCTACAAGCAATGGATGTATCCAATCATTAAATGGCTTATTGCTCTTTAAGAAGTCTTTGGGTTTTAAACAGTCAACTGGTTGATGGATTTGGAATTCTAGATTTTTACTTAAAGGGCCATATTTATAAACCCACGGTATCACTTTTTTAGTGTTACCGCGGGTTAGCTCATTTACGATTGCTATCGTACATTTACGATCGAACATTCGTTAATTAATGAACGTTCGACCGTAGAATACCGTGTGGTAGTAAACTACGGAAATGGTATTCTATGGGGATCATAAATCTATGATTTGACTTGTATTGTAAATCTACAATCGGTTTAACAATCGTAAATTTGCGATACTGATTGTTAAAGGCGCGGTATTGCCAAAAAGTGATACCGCGGCTTTATAAATATGGCCCAAATTTCTGAAAGACTGAAAATTTCCCTCGCCCACAGTATTCTCCCTATAGAGGGAGTAGGCCACAGTCAAGGGAAACACACAGTCCCAAACGTTCTCCCTATGCTGTGTATGTGCCGTGTATAGGGAGAACACTCGGGACTGTGTGTATTCTGATCTTTGATAAAATATCCTGTCTGTCATTTTTTAAAAATCTGTCATGTGCGTACATAGCTTTAAAGCCTCATACACATGTCCAATGCATGACCCCAGAACACGTTCACACGCAAGATGAACAGCCATATCGGAGGATAATCGCACATGTATATGCATTTGGTTGGGTGACGTTCATCAACGCATACACAATCCGTTATCGCCCGAAAAGGCCATTCATTGGGGATCATCCATGGGACAAGGCTTTACTCCCATTTATCTATCCCGGGAAGCTGTTTTTGGAAAATAAATTTACAATTGCACTATATTTACCATTTAAATGTGTAGTTAACATACTTTCATTTTCACATAATATAAAATAAAGATGCCTTTTTCTTACTGCTGGCTAAATTTGTAAACATGAAATAAGGGGTAATGTACTACATTGTACTGTGTGAACACCGAGGACCTTTTAGCTCATTTTTACAGCAATGTAGAATCTAATTATGTTCCTGAATTTCGTTGACACTTTCAATGACAATGTAAGGTTAATTATTAGTATGAACAAAACACAAAGGTTTTATCTAGATTTCCAGAACTTACCATTGGGGAGACACACTGGAAGACACACTGGGGGTGGTGGGGGTGGGGGGATCTGGATCAAACCTAGGGGTGGTTTGGCGGGTTAATAGAGACTATAGATCTCCTTTAATTAAATATCAGACCTCATCTTTTAGATATCCATTATAAATGTTACCATAAGAGATAGCCGAAACTGGTAAGTTCCGTTCTGTAACAGATCGCCAGACAATCCCGAAGATCCAAAAACGGAACGTACTTTCGAGACTTTGGAGCTTATTTTCAAAAATACAAAATAAAACTACTTTCGAGTTTCCGATCGTATTTTCGAGGATTATCAAACGTTCAAGGCTATTTTCGAGGATTAACGAAAATAGTCTTGAACATTAGATAATCATCGAAAATGCGATCGGAAGTCCAGAAATCCGAACAATCCGGATTTGGAAGGAGCATTCGGAATTTGGAACCATGTCGGATCCAGGATCGAGTTGGACCTGGATCCCATCTCTAGTTACTATACACATCAGAGACTCACAAACACACATAAGACACAAGGCAGATGAAATGCTAGCTCCTAGAGGGAAATGAAATTCTAAATGTTAATAAAGTTGCTTTGCCCTAAAAATGTTCTACAAAATTTTAGGTTCCTATAAACAGTGCAGAAAACTGTGTTCTACAAACATTGTTAAAAGAAATCATCAAGAGGGGCCCAACCCTGCTTAACCCTGATATCTCAATTTAGTTGCAATTAATCATGGTTCAGAATGTTAACTAATGGGACTAAAAAGTTTCATTCTAGGTGATCATTCTTAACATAACTTACTAGCTAAAGGAAACCTCTTATTATTTCTTTCCTTTATAACCTGGAATAACCTGGAATAAATCATCACAAAAGGCAAGAGATAAGGCCTGGTACACAGTAATGGGAATTTCAATGTGCTGACACACTTTTCTTTCCTATACTCTGCCTTTACTGCCTACAACAGATTTTTTAATAAAGCAGAATCCCGCTAAGATAGGATTCCGATGGCGCTCTGTGTCATCTAACAAGCACTGTCCGAAGTCTCTGGCTAAGGAAAGGAAAATTAATTTGAAACGTTGATATTTAATTCTAAAGTAACAAACTATTCATTTACCAACCTTCCTATTAAAGCTTGTCAGAGTTTGAAAGATTCCAGCAGATGATGAACTAATTCTTTCCATTATGCCCTTTTCAATAGAACATTATGGTGCTAATCTGCAGTGTAACATCTCTTTATTTTCCTGCCATTATTTCTACTTTGTTACCTACTCTGAAGAACGCTCAAGGTTTATTAGCAAATGACGCAGTACCATAGGTCAATCCCCGGATGCTGACATCTAATATATATGTCGGTTTATATAGTATTTCCTTAAAGGAGAAGTACAGTTTAAATATAAATGAGTCTAAATGGATTTAATAATTCCATGGTGTCGGATAGCTGTTACTCTCACCACTGAAATCACCAAGGGATAAAGTAGGTTAGAGAAAGTAAAGGCTAGATCCCCCTTATGCCATTATACGAATAAGGGGTAGAGAGACTTCTGGGTAGTTTCTAACCCACGCGGGATTTAAAGTATAAATTGGAAATTATTGCTACGTTTATGGCACCGCTTGTGATTCGAGTCACAGTTTTTAAACAAAATTAATGTTTGAAAGTCCTTGGATCGAAAAATAATTGCAAAAACTGAAATGCAAAAAAATGAGAAAAACGAAAATTTTAAAAATTAGATTAAAAAAACGTGTTAGAAAACGCAAAAAAACCTGCAATTCGATCGGGTTCGAATGAGATTTTTTTGTGTGCGTGGAACCACTGTCGGAACACAACCTTCCGATTTCGTGAAAATCTAAAAACAACTGCACTGCAGTGGTTTTTACCCAGGATATTGCATCTTCCAGTATGAGCCTTATCTCCCACAAGTCAGAGCAGGAATACATTGTTAAAATGAAGCCACATACTGTAGCCTGTCTGAATATTGGAAATTAGACATTCCCACTAATAATATTGCTCTCCGCATCATGCAATACTGTTTTTTTTCCCTAGGACATTGACAGATACTGTATGACTTTCACTATCAGTTAATTATAAGTCTCTAATTATCCCATTTCATGCTGCTGTCTGGCTATTATATTGCAATGCAATTAGTAAGCAAATTCAATGGCGAGTGTGTTGATTTTACTGAGCTGCAAAATCTTTTCTTATTAAAGTTTATTGCAGGCTGGTCGAAAAAAAGAAAACAATTTCGTATTAGATGGGAGCGAATTTATATAAATTGCGATTTGAGCAAGCAATTTCCTCCCCGCGCCCCAAGGTTTGTTTTAAAGGGACCCTTCCAGAAATTGTTGATATGAACAATATATAACTTGCCTTTCTAAGTGATTTATTCTAGTAGTACAGCATTGTAATCTTCCAAACATCTGGTGTCAGCTGCCTCCCTTGCTCTTTCCATTCTAGGCATGCTCGGTATGGTCCATCCGGGGAGAGAGAGAAACTCTCCAATCAGCTACGTCTTATCTCTCTGTGAGGAGGTTATAAAAGATCATCCCAGTTAAATAATGATCCTTACTGTTCATTATTTTATGATTACACCGTTTTACTTTACTGCACGCGTTATCGTAAGATTACAGCCGGTAATGACCATTATTTTACAATAACGCCCTCATCCATGTAGAAATAACGATTGTTACTGAACGTAGTTTAACGGAATGTCTGTAGTAATCTACAGGGAAGTGTGCTTTATCATAAAATAGCAATTGTTAGGGCTAGGCCACACTAGCACGTTCGCGCACTCGTTTTGCATTTGTGAGTGCGCCCGTGATTTTCGGTAAAATGGAAATCGCGGAATGCGAAAACTTTGCGTTTTGGTAACGCATGCGTTCACTATTTTTTGTGCACGATTCCTATGCGTTGCAGTGTGGCCTCAGCCTTACAGATTTCCTCTGCTTTCTCCTGCTTGAGCCTCAAACAGTAATGCTTGTGAGTTCCGTGCACTCTCCTGCTTGAGCTTTAAACAGTAATGCCTGTGAGTTCCATGCACTCTCCTGCTTGAGCCTCAAACAGTAATGTCTGTGAGTTCCGTGCACTCTCCTGCTTGAGCATCAACAGTAATGCTTGTGAGTTCGTGCACATGGAACTCACGGTCATTACTGTTGAGGCTCAAGCAGGAGAGTGCACGGAACTCACAGGCATTACTGTTTGAGGCTCAAGCAGGAGAGTGCACGGAACTCACAGGCATTACTGTTGAGGCTCACGCAGGAGAGTGCATGGAACTCACAGTCATTACTGTTTGAGGCTCACAGGAGCGAGAGTGCATGGAACTCACAGTGTATTACTGTTTGAGGCTCAAGCAGGAGAGTGCACGGAGCTCCACGGCATTAACTGTTTGAGGCTCAAGCAGGAGAGTGCACGGAGCTCACAGGCATTACTATTGAGGCTCAGAGCAGGAGAGTGCATGGAACTCACAGTCATTACTGTTTGAGGCTCAAGCGAGAGAGAGTGCACGGAACTCACAGGCATACTGTTTGAGGCTCAAGCAGGAGAAAGAGAGAAAGAACTGAAGAGAAATACGAGGAAATCTCAGAGGCGGCAGAGCTTAACATTCAGCAAACCAGTAACAAGATGTCAGCAACTTCCAAGGCACAAAGCTAGGCTCTGGAGGGACATAGGGGGAAAAAAAAAATGGCAACGGTATTTATAAAGCTGCAGTTTCCAAATGAACATAACTTGATTTTACACTGCACTTATCCTTTAAGCCTATAGATTACTTTTAATCTAAAGTGGAAAACAATTTTTTTTTTTTGAATTTCACTTTTCTGGAAACTATTTTTCTTTCCAACTATCGCTGTACCATCCATTTGTTGATCTGTCCCCAATTTCTTTTGAAACAAACAATAGAAACAAAGAACGCAAACTTTAATGAATCCCATTAAAACATATACAAATGACCACCATGAAATGATATGTAATTTTCCAGTTTAAAAGTTTTTTATTCCCTGTTGAATAATTAGTAGCTTTAGAGGCAGTTCTACTTACCTTCCCTTTCTTAACACAATAAGGAAGAGATTTAACCAGAGCTGCAATTTGTAATCTCCCCATCTGAATTTAATATCAGGTTTGCGTATGTGAGTACAGCCTAGAAGGAATTAACTCACATTGCAAATTTTATGCGACCTGTTAGCTGGTTAAAAACTCAAGCTAAATGTAGCACAAACGCGATATTAAATTATCGTGCAACAAAGGAGTTAAAGTCACAGTAACTGAAATGAGATTGCTTTGCACAACTCCTTAAATTTACATAGCATCTCTGGATAAATGACCCTTTAAGTATTTATGTTGAAGACCTGAACCGCTACGTCCTCCACCCTGGGTACAGCTTTGAATAACTGCATGGAGGGAGGAGCCAGCTTACTCTGCCAGAATGGGGACAATAATTAACCTTAAATATCTGGTTAGTAATGCATGTACCGTATATACTCGAGTATAAACTATCCCGAATATAAACCGTCCCGAGTATAAACCGATGTACCTAGTTTTAGCTAAAAAAGGAGAAAAAAAATATTGGCTCGAGTATAAACCGAGGGGGTTAGTATTTGCCACTTTGGAAACTACAACTCCCAGCATGCTTTATTGCTGGGAATTTTAGTTTTCAAACATCTTAAGTGGCATCTACCTGTTCTGGTTCTGCCTTCTGTCTACCTTGTTTGTGTTACTGTCTACTGGAACACAACTGCAAGTCACTGTTCCGAGATGCCAACGGAGAACTGCGATTGGCTGGCAGACACTTATCTGTCAGTGTATTGCGGTATTAGCATTTAGACTCTAATGGCAGTTAGGAGCAGCACAGAGGTGGCTCACAGGAAAGAAGATAACAGTGTCATATTTTATAACCATGGCACAATATACCTTGTCCGGCGGCCCGCTCGCTCCTGGTCCATCCTCAGTGCGCATCCGAATGATTTCACTACTCGGCGCCGCAAAGTGAAGGCGCCGTAGTGACATCATCCGATGCCACTGAGGATGCGGATCGCGTGGCCGCCGGACAAGGTAGGAAAAGGTTGACTTCGGTATAAACGGAGGTAAGATTTTCAGGCTTTTTTTAAATTACATTGGGTTGCATGGGTTTGGCAATTATTTTTAGCGATATTCAATCTCCCCCAATGTTTTCCAACTCTATAAAGACATGTTTTAAAAATTAGCTTTGCCTTTAGAATGCTATATTCACAAATAAATTCCATGCGCCCATACCATTGACAGACTAATCAGTCATACCTTGTTTTTTAACCATAGAGTGCCCAGTACTTGCATCGATAACCACAAAACCCTGTATATAAATTAACCTGCCATTTTTGGAAATTTCCTTCCATGCCTTTAAGCTTTAATTTTAATTACGCAGATTTTTAACAATGGGGTTTAACAACCCCCGATGTGCTGCCTCAGTTATTTTTGTTTTGTGAGTGTCTGCTGCGAAAAAAATTAACATAAGTTTGAGCAAAATGAATATTAAATGAATCCCAGTCAGCAATGTAGTTAATTGGATGCACTGTTAAATATGCATATTATGTATTAAGGTTTATATAACATCGTAACTCCTGTCAACGTGATCTGTCATCATGGAGTAGGCAGCGTTTTGATCTAGTCTGTGGACAGACTGCATTCTTGTATTCAAAGGCAGAACACAGCTGATGGATTTCTGATAAACATCTTAATACAAGCATTGCTGGCTCAGTACATAGAGAAGCTATTGATTGACTGCTGTGCCTTTACAAGGTCTAAATAAATAGCAACTATCCATTGTAGCTTATCAGCACCAACAAACACGCTTAGGCTCAAGCCTGTCAAGGCTCATTTGGAATCAGTGTCCCTTATGGGAAGGCAAGTCATATTTAGCTTCTGAATTTGGACAAAGTTTATATGTACCGTGTTATTATTACATTATATGTACCACAAAGACTAACACAAGTAACGGTCATAAAACCAACGTATTAATGGATCTGTATTCTAATTTGTATAACATCCCCAGCACAGTGCTCTCAAGACTATGAAAAAGAATATGGATGACATCACTACAAGACACTCATATTTAAAGGGGCATGACCAAACATGTTTAACATAACATATAAAATGTGACATAGGTGTGAACTCCAAAAATGTAGATAAAGGAAGTGTTTTACCTTTTAATTATATTATTTATATTACTTGGTTTATTTTTTTAATTTTTAAATTATAAACCATACATATCCACATATACCTACAAATCTGTTTATACAAGAATATTTTATATTATAAGGCTGATTTTAGGGGGTAAAATATGGGTCCCATTCCCTAAGGGGACCCATTCATCATAACCTTTGACTGGTGAAGGTTTAAAAGTGAGCCCCACACTATGTTTTGCCCTGGGGCCCCCAAGGACCTTGCTCTTCCCCTGATTTCCTGATAGTTGTATAGGTTTCTAGATACATATGTCAGTATCTTAAGATTTTTTGGCTTTGGAGCATGTGCGACTCGTTAATTATCATTAGAGATGGGATCTGACATGGAACTGCTCAGTTCCAAAATCCAAATGTTCTGTACAAATGTTCTGTCAGAACCCAGCAGATCCTTTGGATTTCGGAAATTCGGAACATATTTTCAAAAAATATGTTCTGTTTTCAGATTTTTGGATCTTTTGATTTTTTCAGAGTTCCGTAAATCTGAAAAATGAAATATTATTGCACTTTACTAGTTAACATGTTCACCTCGAAAATGACATTTCATATTCCAATGAAGAAGCCCCCAAAACCTTAAGATCGTTATACTCACACTGCCCAAAACGGCACTGAAAGCTAATTATTCAGCACAATACTTGCAGGCAATTTGCCTAGAGCAGGAAAAGCTCAGAGCTTTCACGCATGCTCAGATGTGCTCTCCACTGCTCAATGGACAAGCCTCCAGGTTCACCCATTAGTCGTTGGTCATGATGTCATATATCATGGCTGTGGCTCTGGTTCTACCAGGAGGTGAAAGGAGTTTACTAGTATCTGATTGGGCTAAATAATTTGCATTTTGTACAGGTTTGGGTGAACAGGCCCTTTAATGATTAGTGATTCTCTCGACAGGCATAATGAGATCAGTTTGGTGCATAGACCTTATTTAAAATAACCTTAATAAAAAATTGATGGGACTCGATAGGCATTCCTTTGTGGCTTTCACCTTGGTGCCCCTTCAATCTCACCCCAGATAAGAGGATTTTATCATTGGTGGGACTTTATGTAACAGAAAGACAATTGCCTTTATTTAAATAATCAAGAAAAACAAAAAAAAAACTAATTATGTTTTCTCCTGTGTTACCATCACTGATATTCTGTGCTCCAGTGTTCACAGTTGGTTACCACATTGGTATTTATTTAATGCAGTTGGAACTCCCCATTGATTAACTCTTCTGCACTTATCTTCAATCTTAAAAGCTTCATGCATGTGAATTTACCATCTATGCAGAGTCATATCAAAGATACAGGGGAAACTTTGCTTTGTTGCTACACATTTCCCTCTAGTTGTATATTTCACTCGACTGAGCTTTATATATAGCCAAAGGCTGTTAGATATGTAAGTTTGGGTTTAGGGATAACTGGGGAGCCACAGGATTAAATGGCTGATGTCATGGTATTTGTATTCCAGAAATGGAACCAAGATCCTAATGTGTGAAAACAAGCAAAACACTTCATTACAAACATGCCTACCATATGTTTTATGGAGGTGCTAATGTAGTAAGAGAGTTGATACGTGGGTGGGGGTGTTACAGGGCTAAAATAATCAACATTCATTTATTAATAGCATGTTAAAATGCAACTCGTCAATGCCACGTAAAATCAAGTAGAAAAATGCATAACTAAACATATAGGTAGACCGAGGTAGGAAGATAGATAGATAGACAGATAAATAGAGAGAGAGAGAGAGAGAGACAGATAGATATGACTAACAGATAAATAGATAGATGATATTAGATATGATAAATAGATATGATAGATCGATAGATCGATAGACAGACAGACATAGATAGGTAGGTAGATAGATACAAAGATATAGGATAGATAGATTGATAGATAGATAGATAGATATTAGACAGACTGACAGGCAAACAGACAGACAGATAGATAGATAGATAGATAGACAGACAGACAGACAGACAGACATAGGTAGGCAGATAGATAGATAGATAGATAGATAGATAGATAGATAGATAGATAGATAGAGTAGGTAGAAAGATAGACAGATATAGGACAGATAGATAGATATGATATAGATAGATAGATAATAGACAGATAGATAGATGATAGATAATAGATGGATAGATGATAGATAATAGATAGATAGATGATAGATAATAGAAAGATAAATAATAGATAGATAGATAGATAGATAGATAGATAGATAGATAGATAGATAGATAATAGATAGATAGATAGATAGATAGATAATAGATAGATGATTTATAATAGATAGATGATTTATAATAGATAAATGATAGATAGATAGATAGATAGACTGATTGATTGATTGATAGATAGATAAATAGATAGATAGATGATTGATAGATAGATAGATAGATAGATAGATAGATAGATAGATAGATAGATAGATGATATATAATAGATAGATAGATGATAGATACTAGATAGATAGATGATAGATAATAGATAGATGATTGATAATAGATAGATAGATGATAGATAGATGATAGATAATAGATAGATAGATAGATAGATAGATAGATGATAGATAATAGATAGATGGATGATAGATAATAGATAGATAGAGCCAGGAAACATACAGTCCTATAGTTGTTGTGCAATTGCATCTTTTACGTGTTTCTGAGACACGTGAAGACCTTCCTTGCATTTTACTTTCTCCCCTTAAAAGAAACAAACTCCTCAGCATCATTTGAGTAGCTAACAAAATATCGGTGATGAGATAAATTAACCAGACTAGTTGAGCCAAGTGATTTAAAACACTGAGGCTAAATCATAAGGTAGGTTTGTCACACTGGATGACACTTTTTCAATGAGCTAATGCAAATGGCAATGAACTGAAACCCAATTTGTCTTACTAGAATCCTGCCAGCGGTTAAATTTATGTGGCACGTGCCAGTCTGTAAGCCAGATCTGCAAACCTTTTAAATGCTAATATGATCCGTGATAGGAATTGCATTCCTTGGCAAAAAGCTAAAGTGCAATCATAATGAACATTGATTATAGTAATTGCACCTAGGTTTACGGTTATCTGTCCCCTTCACCTTCCTAAAAAAGTGCTGAACAATCCAGGAGATTTCATTCAGTAAATGAAGGTATTTTTGTTTCTTTCTGAATGTTTAAATCCTTTTAGAGAAGCAGCTTAAGTCCCATAAATTGTTAGGAAATAATATCTAACCATCTTAGTGTTGGCAGACAATCAGACATCTCTCTTCTGTAAATCCAATGAAAATTATTATTTTTTATTTATTATTATTATTATTATTTTTAATGATGTCAGGTCTATTAATATCTTTCTTTCCTGAATTGCTTTAAAATAAAATATTAAATTGTCACAGTTACATAGTTACCCCCTGGCACCAAGCACCAAGTCTATTCTATATAAGAAGTCTCTCTGGTTATATATATATATATTTATATAAGTACTCTTGCTTCTGAAAGATACCATCAGGGTGCAAATCCGAAAATATTGACAGGTATAGAAGGTAAACAGAGAAGCACTCCTCTGGATTTAATAAGAAAGAAAACCTTTATTAGATAATTTGCATGAACACATCTACGCATTTCGGTCCACTAGGAATCCTGACAGTCCCTAGTGGACTGAAATGCGTAGATGTGATCATGAAAATAATCTAATAAAAGTTTTCTTTCTTATTTAATTTAAAGGAGTGCTCCGCTGTACTATATATAATAATATAGTAACGGAGCACTCCATCGACTTATTAACAATCAGCTGTTTATTGTAGCGTTCCGATCTATTTAGTTGGGGCTTAATACTAATGTGGAATTGTCCTTCCTATTTTCTTATTTTATTATGTATGCCTACCCGCACTTTGGAGTTTGTGACTAGTATTAGTTATTCTGGGTATCATATATGGGAAAGATGTATATCGAGTCGTCCATTATAGGTACTATTGTCCTTTGATCTACCTATGAGTTATATGTTCCAGTATGAATAGAGAAGTTTATACTACCTTTGATAGGTTTGATATTGTGGTGATTATGTATAGTCCTTGTACATATTTTTTATATATTTATAGACATGTTCATATTAGCTTTTTTTATGTATTTATATTTCTATTATGTATTTATACTACCATTGGTAGGTGATGGTGGAGGGTCTTTTATATTCTGCTGACGTACGTTCGTACGGGCTTCACTTTTATGAGGAGGGTGTATCAGGAGGTGTGTTGGGGGAGGATCGGGGGAGGGATGTTATGTATTTAACTTTGTATGTCACAATATGGCGTATCCTGATGACGACCACGAACGTGGTTGAAACGCATTGAACGCTACAATAAACAGCTGATTGTTAATAAAAAAATAGAACGCTACAATAAAAAGCTGATTGTTAATAAGTCCATGGAGTGCTCCGTTACTATATTATTATTTGAATTTTAGGGATGCACCCTGGCCAACAGTGTATGGATTACCAGTGAGAGTGCAGCTATCCCAACTATTTGATATATATATATATATATATATATATATATATATATATATATATATAAAAGGATACATGGACTTAATCCAAAACGTGTTTATTGCATAATAGTAAGTCTGTACTACCTTTCTACAGAAGCACCCAGGCATAAGATTACGAGTGCGAAGGATCCGCTGTGTATATATATATATATATATATATATATATGGGGCCTAGGAATGTGCATTGATTATCTTTTCTATGTTTGTATAAATGTTTGACCAGATCAGTAGCACTTCCGCTAAATGTAGTTGTAAGTTAGCCTAATTGGAGTGCTTCCACAATTCTTGTATATATATATAAATATATATATATAATTCAATGATAATATAAATTGCTTTTGGTGGGCAGACAGACGCCTTATTTATGCAACTTGAAAGGTAATGAGATAATCTCCAATTAAAATCTCATCTCTTATACATATATGTCTCACACCAAATTACATATTATACACATATATATAATATAACTCAACTGTATTTCATCCATAATCCTCTTCACTGAATAAATATTACAACAAGCTGTTCCTAAAGTACCACCTTGGGCTTTTATATAGTTATTCTAGGAAAAGGACAGATTTATCTTCCTCCCTCCAAAAATAAGAACAAATCGTAATCCTAATGGAGGCCACGTGGTGCAAGTGTATTTAGTCTATGCACCCACCAGACCTTCTTCTGTTTGAGTTTTAATTGGTCCCCAACCCTATATGTCATAAATTGCAAATTATTTGTATATATGTTTAGCTATGTGTGAATACAGTGGATACTCTACACACCCTACAAAGTGGTTAAAAGTCTCGCACAGACACAGTTTAAAATGTTTTTCATTGGGTATTTAACTACTTAGCGGGAAGTATCATCATAAATTACTCATTATATACAACAGTGTACAATATTATATCGGGCTAAAACAGCATAACTTTTTTTATTACCATAGATAGAAGCATACCCCAAAAAATGGTCATATTATATTTTACATATTTGAATAGGAAAAATGGATTCTTTCTCTACAAATAAAAAATAATATGCAAATCAATAAGACACTTGATTTAAAATAACCCACACCACATATTGTTGAACATTTGCTGTAAAATAAAGTGGAAGGAAATCCTGCTTCTAAATTGGAGACATTTTCCCTGTAACTCATTACATTTCACTTGCAGTGGAGAGATTCATCCATAAGCCTGGGATAAACCATAGCTAATACTTAGAGCTTCAGTCTAGGGTCAGAATCAAATCTCTGCAGATTTTGCCTACAGTAACTGACTAAGCATAAGCCTTTCAGAAATTCTTACACAATGCAAGAGGGTAGACCATCTCTTTATTGGGCCAGTAAAGTACAAAATGGAACTTTTCTTAAAAGGTTTCCATATTCCGCGTAAGTTTAGCTGTATAGCTTTCAGGCTTATAAAACAGAGTTCTTATCTAAAGTGTTTTTAAATACATTTCTTACTGACTTTTAATAGGTGTACATAGGTAGTCTAATGTGGGTTGATAACCAGCATGGTGTTCAAAAACATCACTAAAAATTGGTAGACCGCAATTTTAGGTTTTTAGTTTTAGTTTTTTTTAACTGCAGCAAACCCCACAGTTAGAAGGAGCAAGAGGCTTATGGGAAATACTTATTGGTACTTGAACGGTTTAACTATTGCATTCTCGGCAAATTTTCTTTCATAGACCTTATTTTTTCATCAAATGGTTTACATATTTCCGTAGAATAATTTGATCTGAAGGTTGCCTTGGTACACAGTGTATATTTAGGAGAAACCGGCAAAAGGTTTTATATCACCTTTCTTGGAAAGTTTCCTGGAAATGTGGGTGGATACTCAGGCAGGCATGAGTACTTCAACCACCCTGCATGAACACTTCCCAACTAAACAACTCATTAGTTTCCCTTATGTCCACCTTATGTCTTTCTTGTCTGTTTGCATCTACTGTGTTACCTTGAACACATGGGTTTAAAATTTGTACAGGTGGGGGGTTGTACATAAAACAAAACATAAAATCTACAGGACTGTACTTGAGACAAAATGTTTTCTCTCTTTAGGGGTGGAATAAAATATTCCGTTTAAAGGCCTTCCAGCAGTGAAATGTTTTAATCAATTCTTAGCTGTTCTGTCTCAAACAGAGAAGACGTTCCTCTTACACATTCCTGCTTAATTGAAGAGCCAAAAATCAATTAGAAAGAGTAGAAAGAAGGCAAAAAAGATTAAAGCTTAGAAAGGAAATGGTAAAATGGGTTTGCAAGCACCTTCTTTCGCATACGATTGTTATTGCACTGTCTGCTTTCTTGATCAATTGAAAAACCAACATTGGTCTGAAAATAACAACCGGTCCTTGAAAACCAGGATGTGCAATTAGAAAGGACACAGGTGGCAAACAGGTCTTTGGCTTGATATAACTTTGGCTTAAAACCGGGTCATTCAAGAATAGATTACAATTAAATCAGTTTCCATAGTTGGTTATATTTTCAGATAAGAAAAAAAGAAGAACCAATTGGAACCGTATATCTTGCACAAATTGACTTGGCCTTTTCTCTTATGTGGCTCAATTAAAACAAAAAGTTGATTCTTAAATGGCCTGGCAAAACTAGGCTTAAAAACACATTTGTATATAGTATGTAAATAAATGTACACCCACTCTCAAACATTTGTACAGTGCAAACATAAGGATTTCTACTTACATGCCCCACACCAAGTACGAGGGATGTACTAGAGTTTTGCCCGATCTAAACCATTTTCACTGTCAAAACATTGTCGGTCAACACTACCAAAATTTCAACCACTAAAACTATTGTTGTTGTACGTCTTTTCAACACTGCACTTTCAGTGCCGGTTTTTGGTTTTGACTATCAAAATTTTGCACTAAAATCCCAACTAATTACTAATTTTTGGATAGGCAACTCATAACACTATTGCACATAATTATGACTTCCTTAAACCAATCACATGAAGAAGTGCTTGTCTGATGTATGTGGAATTTTCGAGGCTAAAACTCCTGCCTCTTGCCTGCAAAAATTGTACCTGTACCTGTTGTATCTGTTGTACCTCTGTCTAGACTTCTTTCTTAATATGTAGCCTTTGCTGAAAATGTTTAGGCCATATTACTTCCTGAAGCATTAAAGTATATGTCCACCCTTAAAAAAAAATTTCCAGCAAAGATTCCCCCTGTCCCCCCAGCCCCAACCGCTATGTTAATATTATTAGAAAATGCCCCAAACTTTACTTACCTTCCTGCACTGCCAGGCCCTCTGCTTGCGACTAAATGCAAGTAAAGGGGATTGTCCCAATCACGGACGCGGCTGCCGGGAGTTCAGTGCGGCGGAGGCAAGAGGGAAGGTAAGTAATGTTTCGGGCATTTTCTGATATTAACATAGCGGTTGGGGCTGGGGGGACAGGGGGAATGTTTGGTGAAAAGGGTTTTACACTAGGGGGAGGGAATCCTAATCGGGAGGGAGAGGGAGGGGGAGAAGGGCTGCAGTATGCATGCCAAACTTCTCCCGGAGGCCAGGTAGGAGGCAGAGTCCTATATGGACTATGCTATCCTCCTGGTGGGCAGTTTTGGGGACTTTGGGGGGGGCTACAGGAGAACCTTATGGAGCTGGGATGTGAGGTAAGGATTAAACTACACTACACAATGGGGCCAGTAGTGGGGGGGATTATAGTTTTGGGGGTGGATATGCCCTTTAATGTGCACATCCACCAGTTTATTACATGTATTTGTAACCAGATATTTAATGATAAGTTCTCTTTCATTCCAACAAGGTATCTGCCCCTCCTTTAAGTTTTTTATAAGCTTGAGCATGTGCAGTGTAGGCAGCAGTGAAAAAACAGCAGTCAAACATTGATTGTGATGTCAGCAGAATAATTATACTTAAGTATCTGGTTAATTATCCATCTAATAATGTGCTGAATATGAGGTTGGGGCAGGTTACCAACATGTTTACAGATTTTTTTTTTTTTAAGAAAAATAAAAACGATTCCTCTGAATTTCAAACTGTGATCAGAAATGATATTCATGAGTTCTTTCGTGTCTCTAGTATAATCATTTCCTTTTTTTTTTCTTTGCCTATTATTAATTTTAATATCTCAACCAATCATTTAGGTCTACTGCTTTGTTGTGCATGAAGAGTTTATGTAATACAAAATGCCGTGCTGATGGAAAATTGCTATAAAGGCGCATGGCAAGGCAGGATAAATCAAGTGACAATTAGATAAAGCAATTGGATGTACCGCATAGTGACATTGCAGAACCTATTTAATTTCTTTGGTTCTAAAGTCATGAAAATTCTTCTTGTTTGAAGAACAATCAATATCAGCAACAGTGCAGGAGATAGGATCAGATTTTTTAAACCTGTTAGCGTAAAATTGATATACCCACGGTAATAAAGTTTTCTCCGAGCTTCGCCTGGAATCTTATTAGGGCGCTAAGAAAAGTACATTTTGTAAGTGAATTAACAGGCTGTGAACACACACAAAAAAAGCTGATCATCTAAGTACACTGAAAAATAGATTTGATTAGTAAGATAAAGTCTGAAACCCTTATGAAGGATGCTTCTGTTTTGCAGGCTTTAATTCTACTGCTATAGCTATTAATGGAACCGTTTGTTGTGTGTTTTTCTGGGGGGGGGGGTTGTTTACATTTTGCTTTACTTGGTAATCAACAGTAAATGACTTAAATAGCGCAATTACAATTTCATGAAATTGAAATATTCATGCGCTTTCTCTCCTATTTGCTTTGCATATTTTATAAGGGGGCCTTGCAGAGTGTAAAGAGTTATTGATCAAATAGAAAAGTATTGTCTCTTAAGAGATGCAGATAGTACTAGGCAGGTTATCTGAAAATCATGTTCTTGTGCCAGTAAATAGGCATGTTGCAGAAAATACATTTGTTAAAGGGCATGTCTAGCCAAAAAACTTTTGCTATAAATGCCTTTGCAGTTACACCCCTACCTTCTGCTCCTGTTTTTGCATGAAATGAGCTTGAAACAGGAGCAGAAATGGTGCCTAGGCAGCAAGGCACTGCGTCAGGTAAGTCCCTTAAGGGCCACATTTGGCATATATTTATAATGCAAAACTGGGGTTGGAGGGGACCTCTGCATTTATAGAGTTTTTTTGACTCTCTGATATTGTCCAATGTGTACAGAGCCTTATAATGACTCTTTCATGAATTAATGGCCTATAGAAATGAATGAAAGCTATTGGCTCTGTGTATTGGTTGCCTCGGCTGTGATCATCTTTTAATCTACTTTTGAAGCTGTGTTAACCCTCGGCACATCACCGCAAAGGGGTTAACATGTCAGCTTCTGTTTATACATATACTGTCAGTATTTGGACAATCTCTAATGACAATCATGAGAAACCAATTTATAGGTATATTGAAAGCTAACATCTGATTGGTTGGGGCAAAATAAGCACCATTTTAAACGATAAGAACTTTTATTGAATAACCCTGATTGCTTATTGCTATTGGAAACACTTTGAACTGAATGTCTCTTAAAAAGGTATATAATAAACATATATATTAAGATACATTATCTTTGATAAATAATGTACAATACCATGAGTTGGCACTTTATCTGTAAAGTGGCTTCATTTCTTAATAGCAAAAACCACAAAGGTATGTTTCAATGCTGCAGAGTTAGAAACAGGATAATGGAACATACTCTTTTGCTGATTGTTTAGAAATAACATGTTTTGCAATAGTAATTCCCTAAACAGCATGAAAACAGTCATTGGCTGGTGGTGAGAAGAATGATTCATCTGGAAGACAGGTTAAGTCATATTACAGTGTGATTTTTTTATTTTTTAAAGAATGTTGCATGGTTTTATCTATTAGCTTACTCATTGAAGTTTGCACAAAATTACCCAAGATCACTTATTGACTGCCTTCCGGTAATGCAAATAATAATATTGCATTGATGGAATTGTGCTCTACTGCAAACACATTGCTTGGGTTCTCCTTTCAGTCAAAGGACATTGATTACTCAGTTTCTGTATGTGTGGGTTCAACATTTATTCAATGTTCTTACGGTATATAAAGTCAAATAGCTGCCCTAAACCATTCCTGCAATAAATAATACATTCCCTTAGCTCAAGCTCTGACCTAATGAGCTGTAGGGAAGCATCAGGAAATATATACACAAGAGAGCAACAAATGCACTAAATGCTTAAACAATTTATTGTGAAGACAAGTTCTTCTCGACAATAAACAGTTTAATCATCTTGTAATTTTGTGGCACACTCGTGTTTAGATTTTTTTTATTGATCTTGTAAATTTAAAGCGCAATTAAACTGTTCATACCCACTACCCTCTTAATAAAGTATTTAGGATGAGGACCTAAACCGCTAGGTCTTCACCCAAGGGGCTTACCTTCAGGAAATCCATCTTTAAAGTTCCAATCATTTATCCCACTGCCCTTGTGTTCGAGACCTGGACAATCAGAAGACATGCTGTGGAAGAAGTGTTTGGTTCTATTGGCTAGGCTCCTGATAGTGAGAGGGTGGAGTTAGACTTCACCAGCAATTGGAACTTTAATGACAGAATGCACCCAGGAGTGATGACCCAGTGGTTCAGTTCTTCACCCTGGGTACTTTTATTGGGAGGGGATTAATATCCTTTTAAGAACAAAATTAATTTAGTCTATGCGCTGTTTGTGAGAAAAACTTCTTAGTTCCATGTTTGTTAATTCATTGATAAGATAATAAGACCCCATTCATGTGATAATAAAATGCATAAAGTAACAAGGATTTAATTGTTCAAGTCAAAGGAATGCTTATTTCGCATTGTTACAGTTTTTGTCCAGGCTTGAGTTTCCTCCAAAGAACAATAAAATGCTCAAGTTTCCCAAAAATATTCAATTGTTTTACGTCTCGTTTTTACTAACAGGAAAGAGTTGTATTCTCTTCCTGTAGTACCTTCCTGGTACTCATCTGTAGATTCATGCACACTCTAAAAAAAACTTAATCTTAATAGCTGAAAAAGCATTATAGTTGCATTGGTGACTTCTCCATCATGATGCTCATTTAGAGATCACTTCATTTTTATGCAGTAAAATGTATGAAAAAAGTATATAAGAGGCCCTGGGGAAGTCATATTCCTAATGTATTTACATGTATCTTTTTAGTATTTACTATTATAATGCCTAAATATATATTTAGTACTTTATTAATATCTTTACATTTCTTTATTTTCTCTTTTAAGTAATTAAAACATGTCACACATTATTTAATTGGTAGAATATTCCTGGAGGTAAACTGGGAGATACCAAGGGGAAAATAATGGTAAAAGACAAACAGCTTGGTCTAATGTAATTAAATGTTTGGTAATTGTTTTCTATACTTTCCAAATAAACTGTCTTTTAAAACACATTTTATTAAACTAATTGTGCTAATTAAAATGCTTCTGATTGCAAATTCATGCAACACTTAAAACATAAAAAATAGCAAATACATATCTAAACTTCCCAGACTGCCTGTTATTAAATGACAATGGATAAAATTTATAATTGTAATTACTCCCAGTAGGCATGGTGTTTACAAGCTGAGTTATATTGAAGTGTATAATTCTCCAACTTCTTGGCTTAAGATATGAAATATCTGAAAATTGAAGTATGAAATCCAGATGGGATACAAAGTCTAGATCAATCATGTGTAGCTAGAATTTAGACATGATTCAAAGCCAAGGATCACCTCTTTTCATTGGGTCTCAGGAAATAATGAATGATGGAAATTATAGTCAGAATGTAAAAAGCAGTTGCCTTTTCCCAATTGCGGAGAGGCATACAGAAAGTCTACACCAAGGTTGACCTAAACCAAATGCTGCAAAATTCCTTAGAAGAGATGAGCAGTATGGTATCTCATTCATGGATAGATGCAAATATGTACTGACAGAGTACAAGGAAAACACTATTTAGAATAGAAGCAGATCATCACATAATGAAATCACGACAGCAACACGTCAGTAACAAAACATTTGAAGGTGAATTCAATTTAAAACCATTTCTATTGCAAATGATATTGGCTTGTAGAAAAGAAATACATGTTAATTTTATTTATTATGTGGCCAGTAGGAACGTCAAGGAATAAAGGGGAAAACATTTACCTGTGCTTTTAACCCCAGCACACATTTACATTTTTGTCAATATGGGTCTTGATCTCTTTTGCTGCTGGTAACATCTTCTAGCCATGCAAATGATAATTAACACCAGCCCAATAAACTATAACAGGGATAATATCACTAGCCTCAAAGAACCATGAGAAACCTTCATACACATAGTAGAATTACATGGGGAATTATTAAAATTGAATTCCTTATTAGACTATGGTTGTCCTTGGGAAAATATCTATCCATATCAACAGAATCCTTTGTCCTTAACATATATATGTGTCAGGAAATACTCTGCTGTGATTTGTTTGGGTTTACCATGTCCTGTTTTTAAAATATCTGCTCATGGGTGAAGCGACTAGACGGCTACACATGTGCTTTTCTCTGTATTGACAACCTCGTTAAACACCAACATTTTTTGGAGACATTTTTAATCTACAGTACGCCATGCACTATTATACTGAACATTTTCCTCTACTGTTACAATAATTCTAGTCTTGTGGCATATTTTATATTTTATGAAGATATTCTGGATCCTTTTATTTCCAACATGCACAGAGACACTCAGGAATAGTAAAAAGCTGGATAAATAGTGTCTGTGCTTTCTTTGAAGAAAAAGAAAAACCTGTATGATATTAGTGAATAGAAACATAAAATGCAACAGAATTTTCACTTTATATGCTAATACCCTGCAAAAAAAATATAAAAAAAATAATTGTATTTCATTCTATGGAAAATTGTTAAATTTAAAATGAATATGCCTGTATTCTATATAAAGTATACAGTGTATGGGCAAACCTTCACTGCTTGCTATGTGCTAGTAATGCAAATCTGATACATAATTAGCTCTGCTGCTATAACATTATTACATAACTTTAAACAATGCTTGTCGTAGGTGCTAATGTGAGCCCGGATCTGACTGAGCTTCATTATTTCTAAAGATGGATGACAATAACATTTCGAATAAGTCAAAAGAACTTTCTATTCATATCGATGGAAAGCACTTAACATTATTGCAGGAAGGTGTAATATACATTTGGGCTTATTAAACCATGTTTGGTTTTGGGCTAAGTAAAAATTCAAAGCAAACTCAAACTGCCAATATGTAGCCATCTGTTCCATATATTACCTTGATTTCTCTGTTGGGTTACAAATATTTTTTGGCAATGTGAAATGTTTTCTGCAGATTGTGGAGTCTGAGGCACAAAGTAATTGAATTAAATCCTCAAGGTTTACAGTCTTAAAGGACATGTTTATCCCCACACTTGTCTTCCTCACCTTCCTTGTCTATCCTCACCCCCACCCCCCGAAGTAGATACTATAATTGTCCCTTGCAAGTTTCTGTTTAATTTATTTCTCAAAAAGGATATGCACCCCTAATAGGGTAAAGAGATATATTGCTTTATTTTCTTCAGGAATCACTCTTTCTTAAAGATTAGATTTTTACCCAATAGGATAAAAGTGATAAATGTTTTAGAACATTTTATACTATTAAAAACATATGAAAGCTAGTGTCCTAGATTGATTTAAAGTACATTGACTCTAATAGATAGGAAAAGCACTCAAAAATATATTTAATGCATGAACTGGTGTTGTGTATGGGTTATTAACAAATGTAGACTTAAACATGGAAGTTCTTATTTAGATGCATAAATATTTACCATGGCTAAGTGCGTATAAAACAGTTCAAATTAATTTAGAATATGAATAAATTAAACACTTTCCATTTTAAAAATACAGACTGATTTTTAACCTCACTTTTTGAGAAGAGAGAAAGGCAGAAGAAGGCATAAAAGCATTAATGAGATTCTCTGTTTAATTTAACAGAATTTAATTTTTCAAGCTGTACTTACAGATGTTCACTGAGAAGTCACATGGGTTCATGCTATTTAATCTTTTGAACCTACCTTTTAAAGAGCCAAAGACTCCTCAAAGTTTTATTTCCAATAATAATAGGCCAAAGGCAATTTAAAAATGTTTATATACTTATTTAAGAATGAACTACAACTGCATAATCATTATATGTGGGCATAACAGCAAACTGTTAAATAAATATTACTTCTGTTTTCCCTTTCGAAAACACTTTACAAAAACTTTGTATGGCTTCCTTAAACAATGGTTTTTTTTTTATGGGTTTAAATATTTGAACACATTTTTCATGCCCTTATTTACCAAGTACCTATATAGTTTTACACTGTCAGAATGGTTGTTCCTAAATGCATGCTTCTGTAGATGTTGGTCCGTCGTACTAATATCATTGATGTCAATAATAGGCAACAAATACATTGTTGCAATGTTTTAATTACGTGGTTCCTCTCAATTACTAAAAAGAGAACTTTTATTTCTTTATGAATACATTAAATTACATTTTTCTTTTTAGTTCAGCACAATTTTCTTTTCTGAAAATATAGCAGGGACCTTATTCTTTAGCATTCTGGTCCATTGCAGCTTATTTTGGGTAAGGTTCCTGGAAATTTTCCCCATAGCTGATGTGATTAGTCCCACATTATTCAGTCGCCACTGCCAGGGGATTTTGGCAATAAAGCAATAGCTTGGTCTGCTGCCTTATGTTGGCATATTCCAAGCATGATCCTCTGAGAATTGAATTCACTTTGTTTTTGTTGCAGAATTAAATAAGTGCCATTTTGGACCCTATTAAATATCTGATTAACAATAGACACCAATACGTTGGTCTTTCCAATTCAAGCCGGCTTAAACTAAGGTACCAAACTAAATCCATCATTTTATAGGAAATATTGCTACTTACACAATATGCACTTTTTAAGTTGAGCAATAATCATTTTATATGATGATGTAATTCATTTTTCTATTGGTCTATGCAAATAAAAAGCATTCATAAAAAATGGAGGATTATTTAAAGGGCATGTCCAGCCTCCCCATTAACTTTTACAAGTAGGTTTAATATAATATAATTACATACACAGCACAATCCCTCACTGTGGCTCTTCTTTCTCTTTTGCAGAATCCATGTCCAAAAGTCTTGTACATGACACTTATTTTATAGCCAGTTGCTAACATCTATTTCTAGAGCTGTAGAAGAAAAGCCTTCTCTGCTGCTGTGTAGTATGTATTTAATGGCTTCCGGACATCATGGGGTAGGGCTGTGTGAGTAATGATAGAGCATTTTGGGGCTTAACCTGCTTGTAAAAATTTAGTCCATACCTACTTCATTCAAAGTGTATCCATTGTTGTGACTAGTAGAAATGGTGGAATTTGGTTTTGAGGCAAATTTTCGACCAATAAATTTTGGCAACATTGGCTTACGGCTAACTACCATTGCTCTGAAAGTCATTTCTAGTTCTTCTAGGTTTTTTAAAGGGATGTAAGAAAATTGTTAGATGTTAGTATTGATGGGTACTATATCCATATACAGTATTTTATAGGATGTGTAAACATATATATGCTACCAACTAAATTAGAGAAAAGGCGCTTGATTTGCAATGACAGCGTTCTCATTTTCATCTATTTTTAGCGATATCCTGCAACGATTACAATAACCTTTTATCTTTTCCAGGTGTAGTTGTATTCACCACTTATTATGCCATGATTAAATTGTGCCAGCATGCTACAATTCAATATTTAATGCATTCGACTACATTGGAGCTCCAAAAGACCATCTGTGCTTGCTTTGTCATTAAGTTATTAATGTTCAGTGAGTACTCCTAATTGCCCCTCACCTACCTTAGTTACTGCCTTCTTGTAGTGTATGTGACACTTATAAGTTCTGCACAGCCTCACCATGGACACTGCTCTGCTTACACATCTCCCTCCCCCTTCTTACTTTTCTCTACTGAATCTCTTAATTGTTGCAGAAAGTGTGCTGGCAGGCAGATACATATCCTAGTAAGAGGTCAGGGATGGGGAACATATTATAATTTCTGCTTCAGGAGTCACAGGTCTTTCCCTGTAAATGCTGTGATTTCAAATGATGATTTCTCAGAATTTACAGCTCAGATTTAAAATCAGATTTAAAAATGTACTTACAAAAAAATCTAAATTTTTTGTAAGTAAAGATACCCTTTAAAGAATAATCTTTAGGCTCTGATAAAAGGTTCCTGCAAGCATTCTTTTTTTACTTTTTTTGTTTCTTTTTTTATTGTATTTCTGTAATGGAAATGTCAAGTAACAATCATGTAATGCATTTTGCTCACTTGTGGGTAAATAGCATTCTTCCGTTTTGTTTTATTTTTAGTATTCTTATATCAACCCACATTTAACATTAACCAAATTTTTAATACGAAAAGTAGTTACGGTAGTTTAAAGGTACAATACAGTCACATTATTTGATGATGCTTAGATGGTATGAATTGCTGTTTTTTTTTAAATGCTAAGAAAGTGACATTGGTGAGAAGTAATTCTTTATATAATTCTGTATATATTCTGCTCTTATAAGCACAGTATTACCAATAATATTAAATATACAATGTCCTTTAAATTAAAACTGTAATAGTATTAAAGGACAATTATACTTAACTAGACCCTGCTCCTGACAACTGTGTTATCTGTAGTATCCCACTTGCACATTCACAATCCAGCCAATGAGAAGACATGCTTCTTTCAGAGTGTGTCTCCTCATTGGCCGAGTCAATGACGGATCAGAGCACCAAAGGAAACTTTAGGTGAGTAAATCTAGAGTTAGAAAGTAAACCCAGAGGTGAGGACAGTGCGGTTTAGGTCCTCATCCTAGGTACTTACCAACGGTGGAGCCTGGTTTTGGTGAGTGAAGATGTCCTTTAAGTAAAGGTGCTGCCATTTTGCTTTCTTTAGCCTAGTAATTTGCTATAGATTCAAGCAGCATTATGATCATAAATAAATGGAAAAACTAATTTCTTTCCCTTTGGAGAGAGCACCTCAGAGAACACATGAGAGGTTAGACATTGATACTTCTCAAAGGAATCGATGGAAGTCTATAAAAAAACATATAAACATTAGGGGTTTTTTTACCTTTGTAAGATATGACATAGAGGTGACTATAATCCCACTCTTGCTCGGTCATATTGTTATTATAACTCCTGCTACATTAGACTATGCCCAGAAGCAAAAGTGGACAATAGATGTAATGTACATTTTTACTATATACATTATCAACTCTGTCATATATCTATGGAAGAATCATCCATCACAGATTTCTCAAATAACTACATCTTTTGCTTTAAGTAGACTAGAGAGTAGCAAGGCGGACTAGTATCTGTGCCGAAATGCTTCCAGCAGCACTGGTCCCTTGCTACTGATTCCCATGACAGCACCCTCTCAAATGTTTACCACTTTATATGAATGTATTGCAAGCAATTCTACTTTCTCTTTTTTTACCGAGCCAATCTCAATAGACATGTATGGAATGGGTCTTCAGAAAAAATAATACTGGAGATCAATCAACTTTCCTCTAAATGTGTGTACAGTAGAGCAAAAAATATTAGAATTTTCAAAGATGCTGAAAAGTTTTTAATATAGACCTTTTTTTTTTAATAGTTTATTTCCTTCTAAAGTTATATCAAAAGTAACAGGGAACTTCTAAGCTTGTAATTTTAGTCCCCATTGATTTTATATACTGTAGCAAATATTGTAAAAGTAAAGTGACCTTTAGTAAATAAGTGTTTAGATCATTGCGTCCTTCCATTGAAAGGCTTTATCAACAAAGCACATTGTGTGTGTGAGATTTTTTTTTTTGGTCTGGACGTTTCACAGAGAGATATTGAATCACAAGATGCCTTGTAAAAATATCCTTTGTCGTGGCTTCTTCTCTGATCTTCAGGGACTGGCCTGTCATAATAATACAATGCCCGATACAATGTTAGATAGGCTCCTCTTTTCTACGCCTATGTATTGAGTTTCACCTTGTTAAAATATTTAAAGCAACCTGACCTTAGCAAAAGTTAGGTGGAAACTAGCTCGCCTCAACCTAGGAAAAAGACAAATATATTGTTCTGCATTTTGGATAAATCTGTATTATATTTTAGGCAAAAGTAAACTTTGCTTTAAATAAATGTCTTGCCTATACTGCATAAGGTCAAATAATGTGGTAGGGGTGCCTGCTGCATATTACATGGTGTATAGCTCTTGGTTATTTTTACTGTAATAGGATATCAGTTTACGGTCCACCTTACTTCTGCCTATTTATAAATATGGCATCTTGGACTATAATGTATTTATTCCAGTCTAGTTTATATTTTGTGCTATGGTGGGTATGGTGACATTGTAAATGGATGTTGGTATCTTGTGTTTTTCCTTCTCCCTCAAATAACATTGTAATACCTGGTGTATCTAAGTACTACATATTTAAGTAGCAGTGTTTAGTGTTCCTAAATTCTGCCTTGTTGCTATTCTGATGATTTAGCACACCTACATCCTACTTAGTTGATATTGCTATCACTTGATGTATTTGCCTAAATCCTGTCTAGATGTTACTGAGATAGCAGGTGATTGTCTAATGTAACAAAACCATACCTATAAATATAATAATATACAGAGACCTTGATGCTCAAGTACCCTACAACCTAAGGTTCAATCAGTGGCAACCTAAACCTATACAAAATCATTGTGGTTTAGTATGCAATTATAATTCTGTGATAACACAGATTTGTCTAGTATACAAGACCCCTAGCTCATTGGTATTGTAAAGGTATAGTAAATTATGTTGTTCCTAAAACCTACCTGGGTAATTTTGGGATGGCATAATGGGGTCGGATGAACCTTGTTTGTATATAATGTGCATAACATAAGCTCTGGCACTTCTATTTATATAATTTATATATTTATGTACTGAACTATCAATTTATCTCCCTTGTATGACTTTATTGTATTTTGTTACTGTACAGCGCTGCGTCCCCAAGTGGCGCTATATAAATAAACATATACATACATACATACATACACATAATTCATTTTGTGGTTGCATACATTTGTATTATACCCCTAAATCCTCTCTAGTTAATATTAGGATGGCATGGTGGTATCTGTTGCACCTGAACCCCACCTAATTTAGATTGGCATAGCACAATGGTGTGTGCCGTACCTTAATCCTACATAATTTATATCGCAAAAGTTGACAGCTTGTCTTGTCATTGAAAGGATTATGAACACAGGGTCTTCTTTTTCAATATATAATCTCCCTGAAGCTTCTCGCAAGTCGTTTTTCCTTTTTCATTTAAAAAATTAATTTCTAATAGTTTCTCAGCATGAAAGGATCTAACAATAACAGGTTGGCCCAGGAAATATCACTGCCATTTGAGGTTTCTAATTCTGAATTCATTCTTTCTTCTTTTTAAAAATTAATGAATTTACCCTGTGCTGGCTGATTATGGAATGTTAAGATATTCTATTTCCTTCCTGACGGGCAAACTCAAAGGAGAGGATTTTATTTGGAATCAATAGTAATAGGATGTGTATCTGTATAAAAAATGTTCTGAATAAAACTATTATATTAGGAAAGGAAGATTAAAGTGTGTGAGCAAGATGAAAGTGGCCCTATTTACAGTTTCTCGCTGCCCTTTGTTGAAGGCATGGATATATATACTGTTGAATTACTTAGTGTTTTCTTCCATCTGTGTCTTTATAGTTTTAAGAGAATATATACCTATATTATTATTATATTATATGCTCTTCCGAAATGCTCTGAGTAATTTATAATCATGGATTCTTACCTGCTTGCTAAGTTTTAAGGGCATCTCTACCCTATTTGATATATTTTGCACTTTATTACCTGTATTGCTAACCAGATATTTAAGGAAAATTATTGTCCCCATTGTGGCAGAGTAAGCTGGCTCCTCCCTTCATGCTGTCAATTAAGGCTGTGACTGCTGACATCACAATTGATTGATTGCTGTCATACCTGCTGCCTCCTCTGCACATGCTCACTCTTATAAAAAGCTCATTGAGCAGAGGAAGGAGACAGATACCTTGCCAGAAAGGAATAAACTTATCATTAAATACCTGGTTACAAATATATATAATAAACTGGTAAAAATAGCAGTTGGGGTTGTGGACAGATAACTAACAAGTCACTAGTTTTTGTTTTAAAATGGACATGCCCTTTAAAGTCAACATTCACTGTATTCTCGTATCAGTCACGCCTTTTCTAGCTGGTGGGTAAATTACATCACATTAGTCATGTGAGGACTGTGCTAATAAGTCTACAACATGTCTGTGCATGGCAAATTGTGCCATTCAGCAACCGTCAGTCACATGACAGACCTGCTGCTAATAACCAGGGATCTGAAAGATGGGGAAGAATCCAACTTGAACATAAGTAAGGACTTTTTTTTAAGTTTTAAAAATAAAGTTTCCACATTATTACTCCCTTAAGCATAATCTATCTTGCATTTTAAATATCAAGGTAGAGTAGCTAAGTCTGTTCCTTGTTTTAATGTTGCAATTGTGTGTGTGACACCCATACTGTATTTATTACATTTGGCTTTTACCTTTAGAAATCTTATTAAAAACAGGATACAAATATACAATGCGGCCACATCCGTAATAGTTTCTCATATCTAAAAGTTTACATTCAACACAAATTGCTGTTTTTTTCTAGTTAATTTAGATCAAAGGATTCCTTCAGAATCTTCTTAGGGAAACCTATAAAATCTTTTTCTTTTCTTTCTGCCTTACTACTTAAACATCACTAAACAATCTTTCAAATTTAGATTTGTTGAAAAATTTCTACAATAAAACAATGTATTCATTCGTTCAACGTTCTCTACATAAAACATACTATTTAATGCACTTAAGCAACAATAAAGCACAACCCCCCTGCCTGAGTGGTAATATTTTGAAAATATGTATTGAAACGCCTTTTTGGCCTGTAGGAGTTTACTGAAACGTATTAAAATCAAGCGTCTAGCAGAGTTTGACAACAGCATCCTACAGAGTATATTGTTTCCCACCTCCAATTAGCTAATCGTTAATATGCAATAGCTTAAGCATACATAAATGTGTTATTGAATATTGCAAGGTATAGAAGTCATGACTACATATCAGGCCTGTCACAAAAGCATTTGAGAGGTAGGCAATCCTTTCATTGACTTTGCATATAGCAGTTCCATAAAACACAAACTGTTTTTTTTTTTTTTTTGTAATTCATCAAGTCTATTAACTATAAACCATTTACATTCTGATTGAAGCATTTCTATGTTTGGGTGATATGCCCTCCTAAAGAGATAATTGCTGTATTTAAATAGGGTTCAGTGTTTTAGTTTCCATCTAGAAGTTAATGAATGGTTGTAAATAAGAAATTAAGCTTTACATCCACCCTCTCTTCTAAAATTTAAAACCCAGTGCAAATAAAGAAGCTTTTTGATTACTGATTAGGAGTGTTACGTCTTGCTGTTTTATCAAGGTCCCCGCACAGAGCTTTCATTTAAATTATATGCATCTCTAACATAACCATAAAGAGTTCTTTGGAGCATCCTATAAAACAGACTCCTTTTTTTGCCTTAAAGATCTGCTTATCTATTCGCCTTCACTAAGTGCTTTAAAAGAAAAAAGAAGTGAAGCATTTTGGTAGGGTGTAATATTGCATTGTTGATGTTGTAGGTCGTTTAAATAAAATGCCCTATCAATAGCACAATTCCAGTCATTAGTCAAGATATGAAAAGATACATGAAGCCCTCTTCTGATAGATTTCATGCTGATTGCTTTTACCATTAATTTCTTACGTGCGTTATCGTTCTCTTTTTTTTTTTTTTTTACTTTACTGAAAGGAGCTAGGAACACAAGATCTTGTGCTGAGATACCAAGTAGCTGTATAGTTCTGACTAAGCAGATAGATCATAATACATGAAACTGAGAAACTCACAGATGCTCAGAGAATGCAGTCTCCTTTTTTTAAAGGCATTTCAAAGATTGACGATATCCTTTTCACTGGCTTCTTTGAAATTTTTAAGATTTTCAGCAGCACTCCAACAAATAAATAAATTGACCTTAATCTCTCATGATGATTACCCATGAAGTTAATGGAAAGGTTAAAAGAAATAAAGCTATTCTGCCTTGAAAGTTTTTACAAAAAGGATGTAGGATAGATTATTGATGTTTTTATATAAACAAGGCAAATGAAGTGTTCTTATCATTACAGTTATTAGAATAGTGTTTACTTTCCCAGAGAACAAATGACTTTTTATTCTGATAAATTTGCTCACATCAAACCTGTTTTTTTGAAGAAAAATAAAATGTTTTTGCTGATGGACAGGGGAAGGGTAAGCAACTGCGCGTATGAAAGGCAGCGGAATTTAATGTGATGAAAATAATGTACATGCCAACAAACTACAGTTTAATAATGAACACCACTACCCCGTGACATTGTGATTGAAAATACAGGTCATAACCATACAAATTAACTCACATTTTCATCACCTTTTGACTTTGTGTAACTTGAATGCCATCATCTTTACAAAGTATTACATGGTAATTTTTTTAAGTTGTGTTTGCTCTAATTTTACCCTTACTAGTGTAAGTAACATTGTGCAAACTTTATTTTCCATGAGCTTGTATTGTGCTGCCATTAGCAGCCAATAGGAAATGTAGTATAATGAACGCATACATCTCAAGGGTATAAAAAGCATGATAACTTACAGTAGATGGATAAGGCACCTGGTAACCTTCAAATTAGCCTCGTATATTTGGTAAACCTCAAAAGTAGCCTTGGTAACCCTGACCCTCGAAAGTAGCCTAGGTTATTGTCAAAAGTAGCCCCAGTAAGCTTTGAAAGTATCTCCGTATTCTCGATAATATGGAAGTACCCAAATCCTATAGTTCTGAACGGTTTAGGTAGAACGTCAGAACTAAGTCCAAATAGGACCCCGGATTCCGTCCCTACATATGACCAGTAGAGAGACCAGTAGAGCTGGCCAAATGTCAGTACAAGTTCGAAAATGAACCCATTTAAGTCAATAGGGAGTAATAATTCTAAAAGTTCTGATAAAATACATATAAATTAGCAATGGTAACTTACTGTAAATGGCTGTAGCATCTGGGAAATGGTCTGGGGAACACATACATATCACCAAAACTTGTTTAAACACTTCCTTCCTCCATGATCGGGCAATTATCAAGTTTCCTCATGCTACATTTGAGGATTATGGACAATTTGAGGGTTACTGAATGCTACATTACCGAAATCGAATGCTACATCTGAGGGTTACCGAAATTGAAGGCTACATTTGAGGGTTACCAAAATCAAATGATACATTTGAGGCTTACCGATTTGAGAATTACCGATTTTTCGATAATTATCAAAAACATGTCAGTGAGTCTGAAAAACCTGAACTAGTTCATAGTTTGTGAAGTTCAGAGTTCGTACAAACTCATAAAGTTTGACCCGGGTTCGAGCTCAGTTCCATCACTAATAGTTAGAGATGTAATGTGGTTTCTAATAGAACCCAGTTTCGAATCGAATCTGAGGGTTTCAAAGTCCCGCTGAAACTTTCGGATCTCCCGAATTTCACGGAGCCCGGATTTTTCAAAAGTAGATAATTTTCGAAAATCAAAAGTAGACGATTTTGAAAATCTAAAGTAGATGATTTTCAAAAATAAATGGTTTTAGAAAATCGAAAGTAAATGATTTTCAAAAATTGAAGCTTGAATTTTCGAACTTTCGAAATTTCCAAAAATTCCGAAAATTCGAAAACAGAACGAAACTCAACAGTTTCGAACATCTCCACTAATGATCAGTTCAACAAAAGTAGTAATGGTTCTTCTTTTCTATAAACAAAAGACTGTTTATTTAACAGAAATGCTATTACAGTTAATATCAATATACAGTACACATTAAAGTTAAATTAAGAAAGCAGTAGTTGCAATAATTCAAGCCTTGTGGTTAGTAACAGTATGTTGTGCTAGAAACTTTCCTCCGTGGTAAGAAATTTTGCATTAAACTACTTTTACAATTTTGTCACATAAAATTTTAGTTGTAGTTTATACCAATGAAAATTACCATGGTGGAACCAAGATTTTGGTCACAGTGGTGCCCAACCAGCACTCTTGACCATTCCATAGGCAGGGCTTGGCTACACCTGCAGTCCAGTCACTGCATGGGGGGACCACAAGTACGATCTCCAGTGTGGCTTAAGTTGGGAACCTCTGCTCTAGTACAACCCTAGTTTTTAAATGTTTTTGCTAAATGATGTTAGGCTTTATTCATTACTATTTGTTACATATTGCTAGAAGAGTTGAATCCAATCAGAGCATAAAACATTCCACTGCCTATTTGAGTAGCTTCCAATTGAATTGTGAAAGCCATTGGAAAAAAAACATTTTGTAGATTACTCAACAACTCCAGCTGGATTCGACTCATTCCTAGAGTTCTCTCTTATCCTTTTTTTCAATAAAAACATATCTGATCACATTCCCTATTCAGCTGATGCTCATTTCCAATATCATAGCTCTTTCTTGAAAAGGAACATGCGTGATTAAATCTGACATTCACTTTCTGGAACATAGCTGTTCTATGAAAACAACACGTATGATCTTATCTGACAGCAGTTGTGAAAAGTAATTGCTTTACGCAGCTAATTTGTTGGGTATTATTTGAAAGCTCTCTGAATTATTGCTCCTTTTTATGGGCTAGGAAAGCAGCTACATTGTATTTCATTAAGAATGTACACTAGCTCTAGATGTTTTCTTGCTCTTTGGGGTATCTCATTACATTCTACAAAGAATACACAGAGCAACGAGCTGGAATGCGAACATCTATAATGCATAACTATTCTGCAGTGATTTTCTGTTTCCAAAAAAATCGGATACTTTGCGTGATATCACATGGGTAGCGTTTGAGTTAAAAAAAACAACAAACAAAAAAAAACCCATGGTAAATGCTGCTTCAGATTCTCTTTCTTCGGTCCCTAGTGCATTGACATCCGGATTGCTGTTGATGCTTTCACACAATAAAAATTCTGAGTTAGGTCAGATGTACAAGGTTGCTTTTCTGTGGAGACCAAGAGGCAATGGGGAAGAAACGGGATATCAGCAAAATCCAAACTCTAAGTTTACTGAATATTGTCTGCTCGGTCTAAACTGTTTTCATTTTTATTATTTAATAATATTTAATATTTTCTAGGGAGATTTGTAAACTTATTTCTCCGAATAACCAAAAAGCATTGCTTTAAAGGGCATGGCTACCTTTAAAACAAAAATCTTCCACAACCCCAACTATTTTTACCAGTTCATTGTATACATTTGTAGCCAGACATTTAATGATAAGTTCTATTCCGTTCTGGCAAAGGTATCGGCCTCTTTCCCTTTTCTTTAAGAGCTTTTTATAAGCTTGAGCATGTGCAGAAGAAGCAGCAGGTGAAACAGCAGTCAATCATAGGTTGCAGCATCTACAGTCATAGCCTTGATTGACTGCATCGAGGGAGGGGCCATCTTATTCTGCCATAATGGGGACAATAATTATCCTTAAATAGTAATGCAGGTAATAATGTGCTCAATATATCTGTTGGGGATGGGGGCAGTTAACTGACAATTGACCAATTTTTTAAGGGTGAACATGCTCTTAAAGCTGCAAATACTGTACATTAGTTGGTAAAGTAGTTAGGGCTAGGCCCCACTTACTCTTTTTTTGCGCGATTGCGAACGCGTTTGGCACTCGTGAGAGCGCATGCAATTTAGTTATAATGGAATTTGCAGGAATGTGAAGATCCCCTCGATTTCCTATGCGCATGCAATTGCACATCCGTTCACGTTTTTGTAACACATGCGTTCACGATATTTGGTGCATTAACGCATGCGTTGCTATAAGCGAAAACTGCAAAATCACATGCGCAAAATGCACACGCAAATGAAAAACGCACAAGAATCACGCACGTGATTACGCTCGCGATTGCTTGCGCGGTTGAGTGAGTTTTAGTGGGGCCATGCCCTAAGGGGTAGACCTTTAAAGATAAACATTTCAAGTAGCCAATGAGATTTGGAGGACTATGTGGGAAATATGTTGCAGGTGACTTGGGCCAGATCTAGAGCAATGTGTCTGTATTTACTTTCGGCATGTATGCCAGATATACTTTTCTCCTGCAGAGATGAGTCAATAATAAACATTAAAATAATCCATAAACCTAAATATCAGGCTGTGTTTATTCACTAATGTGAATAATAGCCATGGAGGGTCAATCTCTGTTTACCTTCATACATTGTGACTAAGTACTGTAATGACCTTCTTGTGGAATCCACTGAATTATTTATCCTTTTCTATGGTTGGGCATATGGCTGAAGTGGTAAGAGTGAGGTCAACAAATTGCCCAGGGGCCGAAAACCCAGGGCTTATAAATCAAAACCATCTAACATGTTCTTAATGAATGGCATTGCCCTTTTCCCAAACTTAATATCTTTTTAGGACATTGAAAGGTTTTTTTCCTAACATTTTGAAGGACCATTGAATTCCCTTGATAGCTAATAGTATGTGATGGCAGCTGTCTGATTGCTGACACATTATATACATTTACTACTTGAATTATAGGTAAGGTACTTAGGAACAGCTGTGTCAAACCTGCCATATTGCACCTTTCAGACGATTTGTTATTTCCTCAGGATGGTGCCTTATATACAGTTACAGTGCAGTTCTTACTGGAAATTGCCTTGGAGCGGCATCATATTTTATCTAGCACAAATTCTATAATAAAGCGGAATCATGTAATCTCCCATAGAATCTCTCTGATGTCATAGTTAAAGTACTTTCAATCAAAGCGCCTCTAAAATTGCTTTTGCAATGTACAGAACCGTTATGATTGGATATTAAATCCGTCCCTTTCTGTGGGAAAATGGAACATTTCTTCTCAGTATCACAGTGGTAACTCTCTCTTATCTGAATACAGTAGGTCTGAAATTACCATTTCCAAAACACATAGAACTCCAGTAGTGCTAGACCTGCTACTAATATGGTTAAACATGGCTTTGTTTCAATTCATTCTGCATGTGTCCTGATAATTTTGCATACCCACCCTTCCTTAGGACCCTTAAAGGTGGTCTGTGGTCTAACCTTATTTCGACCAATATCCTGGAAAATGCTGATTAAAATAACATATCACTCGCTTTCAAGGTTATTGCTAACCAATGCTATAAGAGAAATAAGCAAAATATCCCACTGCAGCAGATCTGCAGTTACTTTCGCTCTCATTTTACCCCTTTCTAACCATAGCCCAGTAAAACCAAGTAGCTCATTGGAAGTTCTGTGGATGAAACACACAGAATATGTTTGTCCTACTAGAAGAGGAAAGGAGGCGGGTAAGAAAGTAAAAGTTTTACTTATTCCACTAAGTTGAATTTTAAACGATGGTCTCTGGTTTTTTTTTTAGCAGATCAAAATGTGTTTTAAAGGGACACTAAACTTCCATATACATGTACAGTACTTTGCAATTGTATCTGTTATTCACAGGGAGGTGAGATCGCTTATTCCCACATTCATGTGATTAATAGAATGCCCAGATTACACAGATAAACTTAACGGCTTCTCTCCAGCAGTCTCGACTCAGCTCCCATCCTTTGTGCATGCGCACCAATATTAGAGATAGAAGCGCAATCGGGACAGTGCGCTGAGGAGGGAAGCCACAAGTGGATTGCTGGTAGTTAAGTTTATCTGTGTAACCTGGTGTTGTATCATTCACAGGAAGGGGGAAATAAGTGATCTCACCTCCCTGTGAATAACAGATTCATTAGCAAAGTACATGTATATCCAGGTTTAGTATCCCTTTAAACTAAAGTTCTTCTTTAAAAATCTTACATTACATTTGAGGTTATTAAATGCCAGATAATAGCCATAAATGATAATAATAATTAGACCCCAGTAATATACTCCCCCCCCCGTTGAATTATTTAAATGTCCCTATGATCTCCTTCTAATAGTGTAATATGACCAGAGGTTTTTATTTTTCACTTCTGCGCCCAATCTACACGTAGGCTGTGTTTTTATTGATTTCAGCAACGGCACCAAAGGACAAGGGTTTCCAAATGTCATTGTAACTGCTTTATTTGACAAATCATTTTTGTATAAGAAATGAGACATATTTCCATTTGCAAGAGGTCACTTGGCATCTACAGGAGAATAGTTAAACATGTAGCAACTGCTTAGAGAATAACAACACCAAAGGATTATTTTAGAGGCCACATCAAACTGTGTTGAGTCCCTCTGGACCACAATGCTGACAAAGTCTCCAGTGTATCTGGATGAAGTTAATTGGTAGATACCTTGGCTCTTCATACTTTGATTGATTCATGTGGTGTCTGAAAAAAAAAAGGGAAAGTCAAAGAGCCTTAGAGGAAAAAAAGAGGGATAAAGAAAGAGAGACAAGGTGAGAATGCTGGGTCTAAATAAAGGAAGATGGGGGTAAAAGAGAGTTGGTGAGTTTTCAAATAGGAGAAAACCAAGGGATGTGTCTCCCAGCGGTAACTATATCCAAAACTCATTTAATATAAGAAATAATCTTACTGCATTGGTACATCCACATTATTAGCACCTTTACAACCCTGTAGCCTGCAGAAGCCATTTTTGACACATCGTCTCATTATCACGTTCACACCTTAGGCCCTGTTTTCTTATTGCTTGGATTCTCTGGTTGTTGATAAACCTGTAACCATTGCATTTTCTTTCGGATAGCTAAAGGAGGCTAAAATACATTTTAAATAAGCCCTGTAATCCGACAGTGTAATTGCAGATACTCAACAAACTCCATTTAAATAGTTACATAGAGTCTAAATGTGCGTAGCTGAGTTCTTCTTTCACTGTAATTTAAATGTACAGTCTGTAATATCCGAGCATCAGTAGAAAAGTGGGAGTTTTAGTAAAGTGACAAATAACAGGAATTTTGATCAATCTGAAATTCTAAAAATACATGTAATATTTGTTGCCATGTTTAATTTGTACTTACCATGGGCATTTCTTGCCATGGAACACCGAGAGTTGTCAATTAATGAGGAGTGAGGATCTGCAGGTGCACTTCTTAGTGAATGTTGGAGTCCTGCCTTAACGCACCGCATCCTTGGTCCTGTTCCAGTGTGCGCTGTCTCCATCAGGGATTCCCGAAGTTGGGCTCCAAAGTGTGGGAATAGTGATTTAGGATTAACAATTGGGACATGCACATATGTCAATTGTGACCAAAAAATGAGCAAGCTTAGTTAATAGGAGGAGAAAACATTTCCTGTGCTGTTGACCTTTTTACTCGTAGAAAAGATATGAGAACATCTGATTGAAGTCCAGTAGTGTCTGTAATGCACAAATAAATATACCTGCATTGTTTTCCTACATTACTCCATCTACTTTCCAGCTTTCATACTGGTTCGGATAGGACAGGATACAGTATCTCAGGAGTGGGGCAGGATCAGACAAGGATCACTTGGTGGATCCTTTTGTATACTTGACATTACAATGTCTTTTACCACAAAAGGTTTGTTTAGTGCTTAACCAGAAGCCAAATACTTGCCATATTCTTATTGCAAACAATCATTCTATTTATTTGGCTTAGAAATAGCAGTTATTTGTGATAACATAGAAGATGCTTTGTCCCCCTGCACCGGAATGATTATTCTCTGAGACAGACAGGGAAAATCTTGTCTTTACCGAGTATTCGGTGCAAGATAAAGATCAGAAGTCCCCCTCCTCCTCCTTTTCAAACAATTTACGGATTCTGTGCATGTTCCTTCAGTGTTATCTCACTGTGACTGGCATTGATTCTTGTACATTGGCTGAGAGAAAATTGCTTGTGTGAGACCTACGTTGGTGTTCAGAGAATTACCGCACATTTTTAGTAAAGCTTTAGTCTTCAGTCAGTTCTGAGCTAAATGTTAAAAAAAAAGAAATGATTTAAAAATTGTTCTATGATTCAATACAAAAGGCCCTGAAACTCCAGGTCTGGGTTTTTAAATAAGAAGCCCTCCAGCTTTGGGAAATAAGCTTTAAGCTTCTACCAGAAGCAATTGAGAAGATGAAATAAAGTATGAAGTATTTTTGTTCTTGAACAATGTTATTATGACCATTAGATATAGGTAGAGATGAACAAAACTGGTGAGTTTTGTTACGAATGCGATTCCATAGAATCTATTGAGGATCCGAATTTTTTTTTATTCCAACTCATTTGAATCTGAATTTTACAAATTTTTTATAGGAATTTTCTAGGATAATTTTCAAATGGAGTTTTCAAAGTCTCAAAGGGAATTGTCAAATTTACAATTTTA
Organism: Hymenochirus boettgeri; assembly: GCA_019447015.1. Lineage (NCBI taxonomy): Eukaryota > Metazoa > Chordata > Amphibia > Anura > Pipidae > Hymenochirus > Hymenochirus boettgeri. The sequence goes on along the minus strand of CM033473.1, from coordinate 13,105,211 downwards.
GTATTTTCGAAGATTTCAAAAAAACGTTCATTTTAGAAACCATCGGTTCCCGAATAGAGATGTAATGTGGGTTCGAATAGAACCCAGTTTCGAATCAAATCTGAGGGTTTCGAACTCCCGACGAAACTATTTGAATTTGGAAAGTAGACGATTTTCGAAAATAGATGATTTATTTTAGAACTTTCCGAAAATTCCGAAAATTCGAAAACAGAACGAAACTCAACAGTTTTCGAACATCTCTATTCCCGAATCAAAACAAAGTTTGTTTTGAGACCGGGATTCATCACTATATCACCATATATCTGGAATTGCTCTGGTCAAATAGACATTAAGCCAAATTTATAAATGTTTGAGGAAAAAAGAAAGAAAGAAAGAAAGAAAGAAAGAAAGAAAGAAAGAAAGAGAAAGAAAGAAAGAAAGAAAGAAAGAAAGAAAGAAAGAAATCATAAACCTTTTTGGCACCCCAAACAGCATCTAGTGATAATAATGTAGATGCAATTAATGGCTTAAAAATAGAAGCCCATTTTATATTGAACTCACCAATAAGCTTTGATACCCATTAATTAAATATTACTGCATTGCATACAATATCCGCACCCTATGCCCTACATGAAAATTACATGCCATTCAGCAAGGCTGAGACAACCAAATAAACAGCTATTATGTGTCGTGCCAACCCCTTGACTGTAAAAATTACTCATACAGCAGCTGTGTGTTAGAGTGTGTTAGTGAGAGCTGTCCAGTTGGAAAAGGGAAAGACAGCCATTGCTCTTCTATATTAATTCCTGTACGTATAGAACTTGTGCTATTTCTCAGCTTTCTATGATATTTGGGCACTTTCATTATTTCTATTAGCCTTTGAAATAAGACAACCCCTGCAAATTGAAGCCAAGCACATATGTATTTTTTTTTTCTTTCTGTTATATACTTGGAGAAATTGGTCAAGTACTATAAACTCTTCTATAAAATGATTACTTTGCCTTAAACTTCTCCAGTATGCCTTTGTTCTTTTTTGGCCTTTCTGCAGCAGCACGACCCCTATTACCTTGCTGCAAAAATCCATTCTAGTTATATCAGTATTTTGAAAAGCTTAAGCATTCCCAGTGACAATATAGAGCTACATTTGGCTCTGTTGTAATTATGGAAAATGTGGATCATTTCTAGCACAGAGGACACTTTCTGGTTAAAAGGATAGATCCTCATTCTCAACATAATGGTAGGTGCTTATAAAAAATAAATAGATATGTGTTTACTGACTCGGTATAAATGGAGAAACGCAAATTACTAACATAAAATATTACTTTGGAACAGAAATGTAATGAGCATTTAGGGATGTTCCACAATGGAATGTTACGAAAGCATCATGGGCATCTAAACTTTCTATCTACAGTTCTACAAAAAGAAAAAAAAAAGATTCCTACAGAAATACCCTACAGATGGGAGGAAATGGTGAATGTTTTCGAAAATGCAAATCAAAAGTCAACTTTAAATTGAAATTCAAACTTTTTATTGTTTCTACTATAATTTCCACTATCTGCAGATATGCATCTTTTATTATCTCTTAATTGGCAGAAATCTGTTTCATTTGGTTTATTGCTAGAATAGGAAACTGCCATGTTGGAATGTCATGGCCTTAAAGGACTTAAAGGTCTATAAAAATCTACTTTTAAAAATACCATTACGTTGATGACTGCAAGCACATACAGGTTAGTGACCTGGGCTTTCTTGTATTGAAGATGCGAAAGGCTGGCAGAAACAGTTTTTTCCGTGCTGTTGATCACAAAAACAATATTGGGAGATAGGAATGATCAATCCTATGAATGGCAATTGTCTTACCGAAAAGCACTTTGCATAGAAAACATTTTAGCAAATTTTTCATGAAGAGGGGAAACAAAGTAATTATATTTTTCTTTGACTGTATTTGAAGACTTGCTATGTTTCCGCAAAAATCTCCTTCGACTACACTCTTGCATAATAGGTGCACACAGACAAGCAAGGCTACAATTTGTCATCATAGATGTGAGAAGAAAGCATTTAGAATTAGTTTGACATTTCACGATATGTTTATTGCTAATTGAATGACAAATGGAGCTGATAAACTAAATCTTCAATGTGAATAAAAAATATTCTTTATTTATTTGGCCCATTCCTGTAGGAATTGGTGGATTTGCACAAATAAATACTAAAAGGGGAACTGTGGTTCAAAAATTACTTTAGGTAAATTCACAGTAATTGCTTTCCTGAGTTTTTGCAATATACTTTCATTGTTTTGTTTACATCGTTTTGAAAATATTTACATTTTTTATGTGAGAAAGCATCACCAAATCCTCTGCACTTCCTACTCTGAAACCATGTGACAGTAGCAGTAGCCCCCACTTACCACACCCCCCCCAGAAAACTATGTGAAAACATAAAGCTTAATTTGCTCAGACCACCTGTTATTTACTGTGCAGTGTCTCTGACCCCCCCTTTCCCACTGTCAGGGAAACGGTGGGAAAGGGGACAGAGATCGAGTTACACACTACATGCTCCTTCATTCCCTGCTCTCACTTGCTGGTCTCTCCCTGCTGTGGGCAGCTCTGACTGCCTCTTTCTTCTTCTTGCTTCATCATCTTGACATTCCTCCTTCACAGCTAATCACTGCTTGTAAATAGCTATCAGCTCAGTGTCCATAGTAGTTCAATGCAAAGATATGGTTACAAGAAGTGATACACTGTGAAGAAGAAACCACAAGTAAATGAAAGCAAAAAGAAGGAGAAAGGGAGTCAAAGTTACCCACAGCAGGGAGAGACTAGCAAGCAAGAGCAGGGAACGAAGGAGTGTGTAGTGTGTACGATCTCTGCAGACAGTGGGGTCAGAGCTGCCCACAGTAGGGAGAGACTAGCAGGGAGACGCAAGTGCTTAAAGATTGCTTCCCACCCAATCAGTTTCTGAACAGTAATTTCTTGTAGCTTGGGCTGTACTGCACACAGAGAGGTGGATCATTTTAAAGGCAGGCACTTGCCCTTTCATTTAATATAAACAGTTCCCCTTTAAAGGGAAACTGAGGTTTTCAATTCTTCCAAACTAGTAAGCATTATATAAAAAGCCTTCCATCGTACTGAAAATAAAAACTAAATCACATCTCTAGATAAACTTCCTGTTTTCAACCATGTTACCAGCTTGTAGTTATGTGACCAGCCCCTACCTGTACTAATAGGCTCCCCTTCTCAACTGTCAATTCCCCCCCCCCTGTACTTCCTGATTTCTTTAGTCTTTACTGAGCATGCTACTCCTCCAGGGCAGAGGGGCAGGCAGAGGTAAGGTGATCTCACTGAAGCTACTGGAAGCAGAATGTTTGAACATTCACCCCAATATAATTTCTCACAAGCTGAAGCCAGATATGTGATTGTCGGCTCCTAATCCTTGTTTAGAGACCACAGTTGCCCTTTACCACTTTAGGGGGTTTTACCCACAGGTAGATTAATGCTGCTTAATCTTTTAGACCTTTTAATCGGATTGCCCAGAGATTGTTAACCCAGCTCAACCAACCAGTCCAGATCATTTTTTTAACAAGATGAGTTTTTGAGATGGTAAATTCCATCCGATTTATAGTGTGCATTTTAATACTGCACACAATATTGCCTGTGGCTAATCTTATTAGATGTTACCGAGGAGTTTCATGACCTTATAAAAGCTCAAGGCCACAGGCCTGTAATATTCTGGGGGATTTTGCTGTGCTACACAATATGTAAGTAGACTAATAATTCATTTGTCGAACTGAAGAATCCTCTGTGAATGATTATCAGTAATTATTACATGCTGTTGATTACACCTGTCTTTTTGCCATGATAAATTCAAATAAAGACATATTTTCACACGGAGAACATATAAATGTAGCCACAAAATCCCACTAATTTTTTTTTTTTATAAATGCGGTTTGGAATTGTTACAAGGAATGGGAAATAAAAAAAAGATTAAAAAAAGGTCTTACCGGTTAGGAAATAACTTTATCTCCCCAAAAAACATTTCCCTATGTTCGGTAATCCATACTGTGTTTAGGAAGATAGTGACACATTTTCTAATGTCGGCCTTCAGAGTAGCAAGTTGAAGATAAGCAAGCTAACATTATCATGAAAGAGACTGTCAAAGGGATCAGGAAAGGAATTTAGAACAGAATAGAATTAGGAAAGAATTAAGGTGATCTTTGCTTTTGGATTATTTTTACACCAGTGAGGTGATACATTCTTTCCTGTTATTAAGCAATACACCATAGTACACACCAGCGTTAGCCTCTTACATTCTGGCCAGGAGGCAAGTTGGCAAATGAATGTATTGTTTGACCTTCTTTCTTTAGCTGTTTTGCACCATAATCAGCCAGCTGGCTGCTGTAAATATTGGGAGCTGTAGCTGGAAAAGACAAGTTTTTTGATATCTCTGATTTTTTTTTTATTCATTGTAAAAAGTCAATTGATTTTATTCTCTTTGCTAAGGTCGTAGTGAACTGCCAGTTCAGATCATTCATTGGTGCTTCTTCTTTCCAGAATTTCCTTGGAATGTTCCAAACAGTAATTCTACCATACTAGTTGTTGGTGGATCAAGTATAATCAAATTTCTTTTGAGCAAAGGAGTCCAAGGCAAAACTATAATGGACATTATTAGGAATACTTTGGAACCAGTCGAAATGCTGAATGGGAACATTCAGGTTATTAAAATTAGAAAATACTCCTGTTTGTTTTTGAAAGCATATACATATGTACTGATCTTTCTCTTTAAGCAGTTTGGGGCATGTATCGCTATTTCACTATACTGCTATTTTAATAACCGCGATCATACAATTACAGTTGTAAAATTACGGTTGTGGTCGTAAAATTACAGTGGCAGCCGTACAATTACGATCGTTACTGAATGATGGACATTCAATACAATTGTTTTAGTCTACTAACTCATGGAATTGTATTAAAGTATCCGATATTGCGGATTCATAAATATGCCGCTTTAATTCATAGACGTCTATTTGTTAGACTAAATATAGGGTTAGCTCTGTATAAATCCCCAATTCCAGCACTTGGAAGATTATCCTCCTACTCTCTGCCTTCTATGACTTCAGTTTCAATCTGGATGAATAGTAATGGGCAGAAGGCAAAGGATACACTGCAGAATAACTGCTAAAGTGCTATAGAGTGTGTCATTGTTTTGTAGACTGTTCCTTGCCTTATATCCATTTCCTGAATCTATGACATGATTAATTGATTAATTTAAAACAGAAAGGACACCTCCCTCACACGTCATGGTAATAATTTGCAATGCTGGTTAGTTTTAGAACAAACGATCAAAATATAAAACAAGGCATTATTTATTTTACATATTGATTGATAAATATGAGAAATATGACCTATCAGCTCTATGGTAAATAAAATGCAGTCTGAGGGTGGGATTAAATACTTTGTGGCTCATTTACCCAGAGCCCCTGGGCAGTTTTACGGAGTTAAAGTTGTGCTATCGCTATCAGTTAGCGCAACTTAGCATGACTTTAACTCCATATTAGCGCCAGTGCGCAGGTTTTGCAAAAGACACCCGCGCATCTGGTGCTCTCATTTTTTTGTCGGGCAAGATTTTAATGCCGGCTGATAAGCGCCATTAAAATCACATGATAGTGGCTCTGGGTAAATCGCCCCCTTTGTGTTTTCAAGGGACATCCTAGGAGTAAAAAAAACATTAGCACAGTGGAGTCTAACTTCTGACTCAATAGTCTGGTTTTCTTTATATCATCAATTTTGTATTGAGCATGAGTGGAACCATGGGGATTAGAACAATGAAGCCAAGTATCTAATAAATACTATAGAACTGAATTGCATGTACTAATGGGTCTCTAAATTATGCTAAACTCAAGATTGGATTATTATTTCCTTTTCACAATGGGGTGCAGACCAACATAAAATAATGTACTTTAGTACACTGTCATCTGTTTCATTTTTATCTAGGCAATGGACTTGGCTGCTTTAATAAATAAGATAAAGTTACACTTTCTATTGACAGTGGCTGTGTGTGTCTGTGCCACTCTGTAATTTTTGAATTTGGTCGGTTGAGCTGTTCCTTTTTACATGATAGCATGAGCTTTAGAAAATTCCCCAAGAACATGTGCATGGAGAGATTCCTACTCAGTAGACATCTAATTTATCCATAAATACACCGTGAACAAAAGAGAAGAGCATGAAAAGACAGTTATCGCTCATCATTTTCCATGGGGGACGCAAGATTAGAATTGAAATCTAAAAGTATTAACATTTTCCAGCGGATCTGTGACATTTTCATTTGACATTTTTCTTTATGTAGAAACAGCTGGGGCACAGACTTATTGAAAGGTGCAGAGTTGTACATTGACACACCACTGAGAGTCTCCCACCACCAGCCAAATCTATAAACTACCGCCAAAAATTTCAGAAAGTTTTTAGTTTCTGATATTTTATAGTTTTATTTGCTATTTGGAGCTACCTAACAAAATTTTGTCCACCCTCAAATCTTTTACAGAAATGTTAATCACCCCCCAACCCTATTTTTTGTACCTAACTCCTGAAAGGCCTTACACACACTTTCCTCACTGGCTGGTTTATGCCTTCTCTGCTGTTGTGTCTTGTTGGTTATGAGCACACACAGAGGAAGTGTCTTCAGTATTAGTCGTGACATCACCACTTTGACAGACAACCAATAACTGGCCATCTGTAGCACCTAAGGAGAAATGCTGGCCCGGGATTGGGGCCTGTAAATCCTTTCAAGTATTAAAAAAATGGGGTTTGGGTGTGATTAACCTGTCTGTAAAAAATGATTTTGGGGTTGACATTCCCTTTAAGGTTAGCTTTAAAAAAATGGTTCCGACAGACTCGAATGCCTAGTAACATCAGACAACTAGAAATCATTGGGCTCCTTAGCAAAACAATAATAGGTGCCCCTTTCCTGATTCATCTACAGCATTTGCCTTGGGGATGTAATTGTGGAATGAAGATGAAGAAGTTGGTCCATCCTTGCATGCCAGGTCTCCCTGTGGTCACAGGGAGCTGTTCCCTTAGTAGTTACACCTTATAAAGACCACTGCTAAATGTAGACATTCCACTGACGTTAACAGAGGTGTGATTGTTGAGGCATGTTTGCCAGCAGCAGTCGTGGTTAAATGCTTTATCAGGAATAGTGTCAAAAAGGAATTAATGAAATAATCTTGTGTTTTCGCATTTGTGGAGCAGTAATGCTTCCGAGTTAACTAATTAATAAATTTACAGATACCTCTGCTAATCATTTTACAATGATACGTTTTTGGAATAGGAATGTATTCTTACATTTCAAGCAATAGTAAGTAAAACTAAAATACTTACATGCGTATTCTATTTTACTTTGTTTGAGGATTCAGGATTATGTGCAAAACTAATTTTTTAATGTATACATATTCTTTGTCTATAAATAAATACATGTAGACCATACTCTGAGGTATGTGTGTGTTGCTGCATGGCTTCAATACAGTACTTGGTTTGCTCAGACTCAGACTCTACTGACTATTTTCTCACATACCAACTGTCAAAACTGCATACAGTATACAGCACACCAACTGTCAAACGATTCCAGCTACAGTAAAACTGCTTACAGAAGAATAGAGTTGGGCCATAAGGCAATAACAAACAGGGTACAGTATTTAAAGGGAAGGCTTAAGCTAGGTACACACAGTAGCAAAATAACAAAAAAGGAACAATGAGATTGTCTCTTATTAGTAATTTGTGCACCCAGCTTTAGACCTGCAAAGCAAATGCTGTTGTTACAGATACAGATCCTAGAAAGCTTAATCTTAAAAGATATCATAAGGAGCTAATTGTCAATAAGATACAGTAAAAGAGCTGGGGAGAGGATAAAGCATACCGTCAGAAGTCAGCATGCAACAATATCCACGGTAAGACTGTAGTTATTACAGTGATTTTAACTTTGTATCTGTTGTATTCAATTAGATCAACTGGACTTGAAGTTTAGTTCTTGAAGACGTTTCGCTAGTCATCCGACTGGCTTTCTCAATTCAGAATGACTTGTACAAGAATCTGTGGCAATTATGTACCCTGGAAAATCCCAATTAGCATATCACAGCCAGGTGTTAATGGTGTGATTAGATAGTGGCTAAGAGGTGTTATAGGAACGCCCAGAGTAAGGTGTTAAAACAGCATTGTACATGGCAGACAGTTGGTGTCGAACCCCCCCACCTCTATTTAGGCTTGGTTTCTTTATTTTCACATAAATGGCCTCCTTAACACCTCTCTTGAACCAGTCACGTTCCTTCGCCAGTATGTTAACATTACAATCTTCAAAGGTATGTCCTTTATCCTTAAGATGCAGATACACGGCTGAGTCCTGACCCGAGGAATTGGCTCTTCTGTGCTGGGCCATACGCTGATGCAGTTGCTGTTGCTGTTTGGTCTCCCCCACATACAAATCAGAGCATTCTTCACTGCACTGCACTGCATATATGATGTCGCTTTTCTTGTGTTTTGGTATTGGGTCTTTCGGATGTACCAATTGCTGCCTCAGTGTGTTGTTCGGTTTAAAGCAGACAGGGATACGATGTTTTTTGAAAATGCTTCTTAATTTCTCGGAGACCCCTGCTACATATGGGATGACCATGTTCTTCCTCCTGTCTTGCTTTTCCCCTTCACTGTTGGTATTCGTGTTCTTTTCTTTCCTTCTACTTCTTTTGACAAAGGCCCAGTCTGGATATCCACAAGTTTTAAGGGCTCCTCTGAGATGTTTCATTTCTTTAGCCTTCGCCTCTGTGCTAGTGGGGATGTTCTCGGCTCTGTGTTCCAGTTAATCTAATTGAATACAACAGATATACCATGACCTGGATGAATGAGAACCTTCACAAGCATTTTAACTTTGATAACCATGGTTGTTATTATTAATTAGAATTAATCATATTGTAGCCTTGAGCCCCAGGTATTGTTTTATGTTAGGTTTGGCTTAATTTTTATTAAATTCTAATGAGGTGTAGGTCTGGTTTATACTAAACCATATTTTAATAAAACCCTGCTGTAGGCGTTAGCAGTAACCCACTATCTTTTGGTTTATATGTTATTTCAGGGCTAAATAAAGTTTTCAGTATGCAAAAACCACTACCTTGTAAGACTTGTGATTAATTTACTATTAGCTACTTCCTGGAAGGCAGTTATAAATCACTTTTTTTCCCCTCTTATCGGTACATCCAACAAAGGTGACTTAGCTAAGGAAATTCAATGTAATTATTTTCAAGGAGAGCGTAGCTTAAGGACGTTGTTAGTGAGCGTCTACAAAAAATATTCGAGCGCCTGATAATTTCCTTAAGTAAAGGGAGTCCTAAGAGAAGAAAAATATGTTCAGATTGAAACACTAAGACCAGGTTCTCGATATATGTACGTTTTATTGGAAGAAACCAAACATACTTAAAGGAGAACTATAGTTAAAATGACAAGTACCTGGGGCAGGGAGATAGAATTGGTACCTTCTCCCTCTTAATATCTATGAAGAGTGACAGCACAAAGAAAACTGCTTCAGCCAGGCTTCCTGAGTGCTTCAGCACCATTTTTAATACTGGAAGGACCAGGGCCAAAACCTGGCAGGTAAAAACGGTATGTGCTGTGGATCCTCAACAAATCAATATTGACAAGTGGGAATAATCAATCCTACCTCCCTGTCCCTGGTACTTTTCATTCATAAAAAGTAATTTTTTACAGTATAGTTATCCTTTAATATAACAAAGTCTTATTAAGAGAAGTTAAAATGTATGCAAATTAAAGCCATTCAGCAATTTTTGGAGGAGGAATGGTAAATCTCCTGCTTGTGAAATAGTTTTCTGGCACTTCGAATCATAATTGCAATTAATCTTTTCATCATTAATAATCATTATAGAATCAATGGGTATGCAATTAGCAGAAATTAGTTACATTGTTTTTTGATTGCGCTGCTAAGACATAAAGAATTTTTTGAAAGATTAGCAATAATTATAAAAAATTAAGAATGGGGGAAAAAAATGAAATAATGTCCAAAGGTGTTCTAAAGGACTGCGAATAGAGCAAAGGTATTAATGGGTTAGACTACTTACTGTAACATTAAAGGGAAAATTCCCTTTTTCCATTAAGGTTCTAAACAACTTAAGTTAGAAGTGAATTTACATTAAACATCACAGTCATGCAAAAATGGCTTTTGTATTAATAGTTTTTATTTAAGTTTGATTGTTGCAAACACAAGAAAGAACAAAAGGCTTCCTTAATGCCTGCCAAGAAGGATTCTGCATTTTTTTGTTATTAATATTTATACGGAAGTCCATGAATGAAGAATTTAAATGGCTTCTTCCATAATTCCTAAATATATGCATTGGTGTAAAAAAAAGTTATTTTTACTCCCCTTTAATCATGTAAACATGTACACACCACTGTTCATTTAAAGGGACTTATTTTGAATTAAATTTTTAGAAAAAATGGAATCTAACAGGGTTATTCAATAAAAGTTCTTATCTTTAAAAATGGTGCTAGTTTTGCCCCAACCAATCATATGTTAGCTTTTAAAATGTTTAATAATAGCTGATTGGTTGGGGCAAAATTAGCGCCATTTTTAACGATAAGAACTTTTTTTGAATCTTTTGCAGTTTTCTATTACACCCTACTAGTGATATGCATATGTTTCTTTTTATATATTTCTCCTATTGTAATACATATTGGTGATTTTCATCAAAAATATAAAAATATCAGCATTTTTTATCAGTGTCAAGGACATTTAATCCAGACAAGAATGGGACTTTTCATGTAAACAGTATATGATACAATTCTAGGCAAATAGGGTTTCAGATTTGTGGTATCAGATTTTTCATCAATGGCAAAATCTATATAGAGTGTTGAAGTTAATACAAAGCTAGAAAATGAATATATTGTTTAGATCTGCCCATCTTACATTATTTCCGTCCTTAAAGGAAAGGTTAATAATTAATAATTGTAGCCATCGTTGGTTTATATTTTTTGCAGTATATTATGTAGAATTCTGGACCAATCAGGCTTATTTAATTTTCAAAATATTGCCCATGCTGTCAATTTGCAGCAACCAATCAGATGATACCTTTTATATGGTCTACTGGAGTAGTGGATACTACTAACTGGAATAGATCCTTTTACCTGTTTTGAAAAGCTTCAATTCATAAGAACTCACTTACCAAGGATGGGTAACAGTTTAAACAAAAGCTATAGTTTGATTTATATTCAGAACACACAAAAGAAAAAACATATTTATAGCTTGGTTTACTTATCATTTATATTGATATGTTCTACACACAAAGCTCAGTTATTTATAAATGAACTCCAGTATCCAGCAATCCAGTAGAGTCAATGCACAGTGATACAGATTGCACTCATTATTCTCTATGACCATGCTGCGATACAGCTGAACAAGCCACTATATTTCTTATGGACTAATCAAGGCTTTATATAGAAGACAGTGCTTTGGCATGCATAGCTCTATACAAATCAAATTCATGTGCTTTGCAAGAATAGTTCTCCCCAATGTTCTATATTCTTATAACCTGAATTCTTTCTTTCTTCTTTCAGCAGTGTATACTAAACTACATTTTCTTAGTAGACTAGCCAAATATTCTACTTCGACCCCTAGCTCTTCTCATATAACTTATCAATCATGAGAGATACGACCCAGTTTAAAAAGAAACATAGTTACATTTCAGAACTGGCAGTTTTAAAAATCTGTGTTGCAGCGAAAAATTTGAAAATCACGGTCAAAAATTGTGATTGAAAAGTCAAAAATCTTCTACGAAATTGCTGGATGAATGAAACTCAACTGTTTCATTCATTTCTAGCATATCTAGACTATTCACTACCACCCACTAATTAACTACTATCTACGGCCTCAAACAACCAATCGTGTAGGGACAAACATCAACAAGACTGTTCTGGAAAACTGTGTTTTTTTGTTCGGATTTTTATGAACTTTACGAACAGATCGTACATGTATGATCTTTGTCATACAATTATAATTGTGGCCATACAATTATGATTGTAGATTTGCAATTGTAATTGTATGATAACCCATACGTTACTGTTTCGGTAGTCTACTACGAACATTCGCAAATGTATGATTGCGGTCGTAAGTTTCAAATACATGGGGTTATTGAATATGGCCCTTTGCTTATAGAAATATACCCATGTCTGAGATAAGTGAACAGGGATAGCCCATTTTAGGGCCATAATTAAAAATCTGCAGTATCGCAAACTTGTAATTGTATGTCCGCAATCTCACAGTTACAATGAGTGTTAATAAATGTCCAAACGTTTGTGCATATAATACCATGCTGAACCAAAATACCACAATGATATTGTATGGGGGATCACAAATATATGGTCGGAGTCGAGTAAATCTATGATCGCGCTTGTATGTTTACAGCAGCAACAAGCGGCAAAATACCAATACCGCACCTTTATGAATATGGCCCTTAGACTTAACCTTTGTTATCAACACAAATTATCTGCACCATGTACAAAAGTATTTCACATGTCACTTTCATCTTTCGTGCTTCCCGTCTGAAGAATTCGGGAAGCATCTAAACAGTAAGTAATTGCTTATGATAATGAGTACAAACTAATTTACTGGGGTATGTTAATATTCACAACACACATTTAAAAGGACGACTGTTCCCAGAATGCAACTGTTTTATTTAAATTCAGTCTTCAAATTGCATTGTTCAAGGGGAGGAAAAAGAAAATTATACAACAAATTCCTCGGAAGTAAAAACAATATTCAAGTAAAAAAAAAAAAGGTAAATTGAGGTTGTTACATGAAAAGATTTGCTTTAAGAACTTGAGGCTTAACAAGCATAAGGCAGAAGAAAAATTGTTGTAGCACCATCGTAAACCAGTTGGTGGTGCTGTTTTGTTTTTGCTGACTCATAAAAGAATAAAAATTCAAGTGCATTCAATAAAAATCATTAGTATTCCCTGGGCAGGAAAATATAAGTTAAAAAAGGATACATCTCAAAACTGAATCATACAAAAAATCATCTGCCTGAATTTTACAAAAACCTTCTGGCTGTGGGTCATATTTATGCGGTACAATTTTGTGACACTGCACCTTTAACGATTGTTGTCACAATCAAAATTTACTATCGCAGCCATAAATCTATCGATCGCCCATACAATAGCATGGCGGTATTTTACTTCAGCATGGTATTGTACAAACGAAGCTCAATTTATGGACACAATCATACTTTTATGATAATCCTTGGTATCGCAAACTTTTGAAAATGTCCATGTGTAAAAATCTGTCAGTTAACAGATTTATGAAAACCGCCATTTTCGAATCAAAACCAGGTTGGTGTCAAAATCAAGACTTATCCTGGTAAAGATCTCTTGAAGGACCCTCCATTCAGAAGCCAAAGCCTTAATAACACATTGTCATGTCCTCGGTTATCATCCTTGGCAGTTGCTACCTCTACATATTGTTCTTGTTCAGAGTACATGGAGAAATATAGGAATATTTCTGATTATGTTTGAATGGCAGGCTCTCTATTCTATAGTCACCTATTGTTTTTCAGTTAAGGAAAAGAAATTGCCGTAACAGGTCCCTCACATTTTATGAAAATATGGCCTTGGAAATTTTTTTAAATTAGCATGTTACTCTTCCACAAAGGAATTCACTTAAACTGAGAAAAAGCGAAATATTCAGTAGATTGCAGTCCGTGATGTGACTTTTCCAGCAACCTCACAGAAGCCCCAGCACCAGTGACAGCAGTAAGTGCTGGTTGCTCTTTGATTGGTTAATGAGCCTGTTGACCTCTGCCTGATCATTCTCCTGCAATGTAGGCGCTTTATGACTCACAGTGACAGATTTAGGGCTCGTTTACAAAAGGCAAAAAAAAAATGTACTGACTTTACGATCAGCTGCAGTTGCAGCATCAATTGGCATTAGTATCTGTGTGGAGTCCGAGCTGTGATCAATCACAGGGGTTTGTAAATGAGAGGCAGCTTGGGGGCAGAACCAAGGCAATTTGACTGATTATGCAGTCGGAGATGCCTCTAGCACTTCTACTCAGGGTCACAGAGGCTAAAACTCAACTCCTAACTAAACCAATAACTGTCAGACAGAGATGTCATGTCTACACGTGGATACACCATGCGGGGTATTTTACCACCAATGACTCTAATCCTAATCTGATAGAAATGTCATATTGCTCTTTTGCAAGTGTCCTGTTTATTTGGTCGCAGCACATTACAATAGATCAAGATTATATACCAAGAACTCCAGATTTAATCAGTGAAAGATATTTTGACACAATATTAATGCATAAAAATGGACATTAAAGAGCTAGTTCACCCATGAAACAAGGCATTGTAAATAGGTAAATCAAGTACCTCTCCACCAACCCCAAAATTGCAATAATTAGAAATCTGACAGATGTAAATCTAACCTAAAATGCTGCCTGATGTTCTGTTACTCCTCTTTCTGCTTCCTGGTGCTTCCAATTAGCAGCTGTCAGTCATAGGTGGAGCAACCAATGACCAAATGCTATTCCCCTAGACACCTCCTCTGAACACATGGGAGCTTGTAGATGAGCTTGGAGAGGGGTTTTTAGGGGGGTGATTTACTTGTATATATTTTTTCATTAAAGAGGTGACCATTCCCTTCAAAAAAACACAACATTTAAACTCTAGCCTATAAATACAACATATGTATTAGAGTTGCTTGCTCTATTAGGTTTAGAGTGATTGACACAAATAGCTGGTTGCTATAGGTCACCAAACAGGTGCAGCCTTTGCCTCCTGTGCTCTATAACCCCATTTGGTTCAGACAAGCCTCAAACAGCTCTAAATTATTTGCATGCGGCTTATTTAAATATAAGTACTGCCAGGTAAAGTGATGGTTAACTGCTAGGCATTAACCGAGAGAACGGAAACTGCCTGTTTTCTCCTAAATTGCACCAAGATTTTATTTTTTCCCTTTATTTTTACTTTTAAAAGAGCAAATACGCCTAGAACAATGCTCTTAATGCCAGCAAACTGAACAACCTGTCTACTCTATGCACGCCAGACCACAGTTTGAAATCAGTTGTCACTTAATCATAGAATAATAAATGTCTACCCTCTACTGCAGAAGCAATCAGCAGGAGAATTTTAGAAAAGCTGGTAGAGGTAATAGAGAGCATTGTGCCAGTAGACTGCTTAATGCACAAAAAGCAGAATAATCAAGAAAAAAAACACTGAGCAAAATGTTAATTGTGTATTTACAGGGAACCGCTAGGGAAATGGGATGATAAATGCTCTATGCTTTTAGTATTTTCTTAATATATAATTTTGAAAAAGTAACCTTAAAGCGCCAATAATATAAATAAACTGGAACAATATGTGTCCAAAAAAAGACCTACAACCCACAACTGTTATTTTTTTGTAAGAAATTACTTTTCTTTGACTTTAAAGTGTACTATTATGGAAATATCTGATAGTTTCCACTTTCTGATCGTAAAAAATATAGGTATGTCATGGGTACGTCCTGGGTTCGTCATGGGTATGTCATGGGTATGTCCTGGGTTCATCATGGGTATGTCATGGGTTCGTCCTGGGTTCATCCATACCCATGACCAGTACCCATGACGAACCCAGGATGTACCCATGACATACCCATGATGAACCCAGGACGTACCCATGACATACCCATGACAAACCCAGACGTAACATGACATACCCATGACAAACCAGGACTAACCATGCCATACCCAGGACGTACCCATGACAACCCATGACGAAAACCCAGGACATACCCTGACATACCCATGAAGAACCCAGGACGAACCCATGACATACCTGTTATGTCTCCCTGTTATATTGTTCAAGAGCAAGAAAACACTTGGAATGTAGGGGAACTTGATTTATTCAAAAGAGAGCAACAGGTACATCACACTTTCTCATCCCATGTATTCCCTAGCTACTTCTGATACTGCCCTTTTCCCAGCTTGCCTCTATGCCTTAGAAAACAGTATTAACTAAACATGTAGATGTTACATCATCCCTCTTTTTTTTTAAAGGTTAAACACAAAACATACAAATAGTAATGAAAAAATAAATGAAACACTGGCATATAAAATACAGATCAGTTAATTATGAGAGATTATATTTCCACTCAAAGCCTTGGTGGGGGTTTTCGGCGGCAGGGGTATCGTTCCTTGAACATGGTTCATCGTTGAACGGGAGACTGACCACACTCCTTGGTGATACTGAAGTATCAGCAGGGTACATGGATGCATTCAGGTGATTGAACTGGCCCTCCTAATGTGAGGAGACTCTTGACCCTGTCTTGCCTGTGGTATGTTATTCAGACTGGGGAGAACTTAAAGTATGAAGCATTCCGGGTTAGCTATGTCCATCTCGCTGTGCCGTAATCATGCTACCTTCTGGCTATGACATGGTAGGCTGGGATTGTATGCAGAGGTTGTTTGTGTTATGTCTCTTTTGTAAAAACACCACCCATCATTTAGACGTGCAAGTAGGAGACTGGAGCATGACGTCTTTGGTCCGCATATTGTTTCATTTCTGTTTGGATGAGAATTGTTTCTCTAATAGAAGAGGCACTAGGTGGTGGATTGTGTGCACTAGGGATTTCTGGAAGAAGTGTATGAATTGGCCTGTTAAAGACAAGTTTTGCAGGTAGGACATAGTGGTTGAGTGAGGAGGTTTCGGTAATTGCGTAAAAATTTGTACAATGCCTGCTTTAGTGGAATTTGGTTCCAGATAAGCAGCCTTAACTTCTCACCTAGAGTACTCATGAACCGTTCTACAATGCCATTAGTTGTGGCCAGCAAGGAGTTATTTTTCTGGTTTAAATCCAAGTATGCAGGCAAATTGTTGAAACAGATGTCCATAAATGGTGGCCGTTGTCTGTCTTTACCACTCGGGGTATGCCATATGCTGAAAATATGCTGTCCAACGCAGGTAGTATATGTGGTAGCTGATGTGGATGTAATGAATGAAATATCAGGATATCTTGAATATTCATCTACAAACAACAAGTAGGTATTGTCCACGGGTAGAGGGACCATAAATGTCCACAGCAATTTCATCCAAACTGTTGAGGGTAAGGAAGACATATGAGTGGTTCAGGTTGGAAGAATTGTTACTACTGGCAAGTGGAACAGTGCTGTATAGTTTTTTAACTATTTGATCCAAGTTTGGAAACCAAACTTTTCTCTGAGAAGTTCTTAGTGCCAACAATGCCACAATGCCTTCATGGGCAATATTTACAGTAGTTTGGCGAAGGGCCTGAGGTACTACTAATTTGGTTCCTTTTAGAATGAGATGGTCCTTAGCAAGGGAAAGTTCATCTTGACAGCTGCAAATGCCTTTAGTTCAGTGATGATTACTACAGGATCAGGAAGGTAGCTCTCTGGATTTCTTGCCACCTGTTGGTTTCAATTATGGGTATTAATGCAAGAAGAGTTTTGTCCCGTTTGGTTTGCCTCTATAAACATGTCCAATTGTGAGTGCTTTTGGCACAGCGCGGTGCAGCAACAAAGTTAATATATTCTTCTGCAATAGACTTTGTGGCCTCATCTGAAGTAGTGGGGAGTCGTGAAATGTAATCAGCAGGAATTGTTATATTTTCCTGGACGAGAATTATTTGTGTATATCTTGTAGTCGAAACCCCACCTTTCGATTCGAGCAGCATTTTTGCTCTGGATTTCCAAATATGGTAATAAGAGCAAATGATCAGTAACAATTGTAAATGGTGCTCCATATAAAAATAATGTAAGTGTTCACATCCCCAGACAATGCTAGACTTTCTTTTTCTGCTGAGAATATTTCTTTTCTGTAACGTCAGACTTCTGCTTGCATAAGAATAGCTTGTGGGTATGGGTTTTCTGGTTTATATTGGACAAGAATAGCTCCGATCCAACTGGACTGGCATCCACAATTAGTTCAGTTCTTAGCGCAGGATCAAATAAGCCATGATAGTGGCAGAATTAAGTTCGTTTTGATTGTCTCAAATATTTTTGGCATGCTGATGACCATTGAAATGCACCATCCTTGTTTGGTTGGTCTCGCAAAGGGCACTGAAGTGGAGAAGTCCTGATGTACTACGCGAGTAGACTGGCCATGCCAAGAAAAGAGCGAACTTCATTAACATCTATTGGGATTGTAGTTGATTTTATTGCCTGTACTTTTTAGGATCAGGTTGCATCCCAGCAGCAGAAAATATGTGGCCATAGAATTCCAAGGTAGATTTGTTTGAATTCACATTTGTCTTTGTTGAGTGTAAGTCCTTGGGATGATAAGCACCAAAATACTGACGTGGTAGGGCAGAGTTGTGGTCATTCTGTGTTTTTCCAAAAACTAGTATGTCATCACTGTAATTGAGTGCATTAGGAATATGTTGAATAATGTTTCTTATTGCTTCTTGAAAAATCTCAGCAGCCGAGCAAACACCAACGTTAGTCGTTGTATCTTGCGCCAACATGTGTGTGGAAAATGTAGTTATGTATCTGGATTCTGGACAAGTTCCAGTTGGTGTGATAACCTTATTGAGATCCAGTTTAGAGAACACGGTGGCTCCATTTAGGAGATGAATAAACATCACTGAGAGTTGGAGAGAGGGTGTCTCTCTCTCTGTATAGCAGTGTTTGGAAGACGCATGTCTACACAAATCTTATTTTGTTTGGATCTTTGGGTTTAGGTACAGCCACTAGGGAGAAACCCATGGAGTGGGCCGAAACAGTTTCAATGACTGTCTTGTTCCTCTAAAGACTTTGTTTGTCTTCAATTTGCTTCCTCAAGTGAAAAGGAATTCGTCTGTGTGGCTGTGAAATTGGACGAATGTCTTCATCAATGTGAAGGTGAATTTGAAATTCTTTAGTTTACCAAGGCCCACAAAAAGATTGGAGTACTTGTCAACTAGTGCTTGTACATCAGAGACTGTTGGGTTAGCTACAGTGTGAAACTATATTGATGAGTCAAGAGTTAAGCTGGTGATAGCTGAGAAGGCACCCCAGAGCCTTGTAGTACAAAGAAAGTTGTAGTGTAGTATAGGTTTTATCTTGTAGTAAATATCTGAATCAAATTTACCTATTGTCGGCAAAGGAGATTTGAGAGCCATAAGGAAAATTTTGGTTTGTACAGGTATCAAAGCAGGTTTAGTATTCAGTTGGCAATATGTCACATGTCTATAATGTTCACAGAGGCTCCTGTGTCATAGTTA
Organism: Hymenochirus boettgeri; assembly: GCA_019447015.1. Lineage (NCBI taxonomy): Eukaryota > Metazoa > Chordata > Amphibia > Anura > Pipidae > Hymenochirus > Hymenochirus boettgeri. The sequence goes on along the minus strand of CM033473.1, from coordinate 13,085,993 downwards.
AAAGCAAACTGCTGTTAAGGAGAGTATTGTGATGATGGGGGAAGTACAGTTGTGCAGTGGATGTAAAAACATAGTCACTGCAAACAGTAGGTGACATCTCCAGAATGGCTGAATGTATTGACTTGTTGCTGAGTCAGTGTATATGATGTGCGTAGGGATGACTTAGGAGCAGATTACATACAATTGCAAATGATTCAGTTTTCCACAATTAGACATTTCGTCCTAGGGCAGGACAGTCACCATTAGAGGAAATGTTTGCCACATCTTGTAGCACATCTTTGAGCAGTCAGTGCCTGTAGTTTTGCGTTAGTGTGCACAAGATTGCACACACTGTGCATCAGTGCCCTCCTCTATGGTAGCAGCTTGAGTCTCAGAAATTTCCAGGGACCGTGCCATGTGTAGAAGATCCTGCAAGCAACAATCTGCTTGTAAAGCTTTGCGCCGTAGCTTAGATGATGTGCATGGATACAATGATTTGTGTATGTGATTCATCATCAAAATCAGCAAATTGCAGCTTTGTGCTAATTGTCTTAACGGTGACAAAGGAGTCCATGGTCCCTGGGGTAGTTGTTTAGCAATTCTGAACTTGTATCTTTCATATCTGATGTTTTGCTTAGGATTAAAATATTCAGGTTAGTGCTTTAGAGCATTTGAGTTAGTCAGTAGTGCTGTCTGTAGGTAAGGTGCAGTAAATGTCATAAACAGCAGAACCAGCATAATGAAGTAATAAAGCTTTCTTTCTTTTATCCTCTGTGATGGCCATGGCCTCCAGGAAATTGTCAAAACGGAGTAGCCATTTTTTCCAGTTCTGTGCAGATTATTGGTATCAGACAAATCAAGTTGGGGAAGGTGTGGAGTTGCTCAGCCATATTAACTTTTACTTTGAAGCAGCAGTGATAGAGTTAAACTGACAGTGCAGAAAGTTAGAATGAGAGCTGTGCAGTCTGCTGTAGATGGACAGTGAAAGGCAAGTGAGTATAACTGGGTCCTGTAGTGGAGGACTGGTAAGGTAGTACAGTCACAATGGTAAGTATGCTGGTACTCACAGGGTTAAAGTCTTTAATCTTGTCGCCAGTTGTTATGTCTCCTTGTTATATTGTTCAAGAGCAAGAAAACACTTGGAATGTAGAGGAACTTGATTATTCAAAAAGAGCAACAGGTACATACACTTCTCATCCATGCTATTCCCTAGCTTACTTCCTGATACTGCCCCTTTTTCCCAGCTTGCCTCTATGCCTTAAAGAAACAGTATTAACTAAACATGAGATGTACATACCATGACGAACCCATGACATACCCATGACGAACCTAGGACATACCCATGACATACCCAAACGAACCCAGGACGTACCCATGACATACCATGATAACCCAGGACGTACCCAGAACATACCCATGACGAACCCAGGACGTACCATAACATACCCATGATGACCCAGGACTTACCCATGACCATACCCATGATGAACCCAGGACAAACCCATGACATACCCATGATGAACCCAGGACGAACCCCATGACGAACCCAGGACGTACCCATGACATACCCTGATGAATCCAGGACGTACCATGACATACCCATGACGAACCCAGGACGTACCCATAACATACCATGATGAACCCAGGACGTACCATGACATACCCATGATGAACCCAGGACGAACCCATGACATACCCATGATGAACCCAGGACGAACCCATGACATACCCATGATGAACCCAGGACGAACCCATGACATACCCATGATGAACCCAGGACATACCCATGACATACCCATGACGAACCCAGGAAATGACGTACCCATGACATACCTATATTTTTACGATCAGAAAGTGGAAACTATCAGATTTCCATAATAGTACACTTTAAAGTCAAAGAAAAGTAATTTCTTACACAAAAAATAACAGTTGTGGGTTGTCGTCTTTTTTTGGACCATATTGTTCCGTTATTTATATTATTGGCGCTTTAAGGTTACTTTTTCAAAATTATATTAAGAAAATACTAAAAGCATAGAGCATTTATCATCCCTTTCCCTAGCGGTTCCCTGTAAATACACAATTAACATTTTGCTCAGTGTTTTTTTTCTTGATTATTCTGCTTTTTGTGCATTAAGCAGTCTACTGGCACAATGCTCTCTATTACCTCTACCAGCTTTTCTAAAATTCTCCTGCTGATTGCTTCTGCAGTAGAGGGTAGACATTATTATTCTATGATTAAGTGACAACTGATTTCAAACTGTGGTCTGGCGTGCATAGAGTAGACAGGTTGTTCAGTTTGCTGGCATTAAGAGCATTGTTCTAGGCGTATTGCTCTTTTAAAAGTAAAAATAAAGGGAAAAAATAAAATCTTGGTGCAATTTAGGAGAAAACAGGCAGTTTCCGTTCTCTCGGTTAATGCCTAGCAGTTAACCATCACTTTACCTGGCAGTACTTATTTATAAATAAGCCGCATGCAAATAATTTAGAGGCTGTTTGAGGCTTGTCTGAACCAAATGGGGTATAGACACAGGAGGCAAAGGTGCACTGTTTGTGATATAGCAACCAGCTTTGTGTCAATCACTCTAAACCTATAGAGCAAGCAACTCTAATACATATGTGTATTTATAGGCTAGAGTTTAAATTGTGTTTTTTTGAAGGGAATGGTCACCTCTTAATGAAAAATTATACAGTAAATCACCCCCCTAAAACCCCCTCCAAGCTCATCTACAAGCTCCACGTGTTCAGAGGAGGTGTCCTAGGGGAATAGCATTTGGTCATTGGTTGCTCCACCTATGACTGACAGCTGCTAATTGGAAGCACCAGGAAGCAGAAAGAGGAGAGTAACAGAACATCAGGCAGCATTTTAGGTTAGATTTACATCTGTCAGATTTCTAATTATTGCAATTTTGGGGTGTGGGAGGGGTACTTGATTTCCTATTTTCAATGCCTTGTTTCATGGGTGAACTAGCCCTTTAATGTCCATTTTTATGCATTAATATTGTGTCAAAATATCTTTCACTGATTAAATCTGGAGTTCTTGGTATATAATCTTGATCTATTGTAATGTGCTGCGACCAAATAAACAGACACTTGCAAAAGAGCAATATGACATTTCTATCAGATTAGGATTAGAGTCATTGGTGGTAAAATACCCCGATGGTATCCACGTGTAGACATGACATCTGTGCTGACAGTTATTGGTTTAGTTAGGAGTTGAGTTTTAGCCTCTGTGACCCTGAGTAGAAGTGCTAGAGGCATCTCCGACTGCATAATCAGTCAAATTGCCTTGGTTCTGCCCCCAAGCTGCCTCTCATTTACAAACCCCTGTGATTGATCACAGCTCGACTCCACACGAATTAATGCCAATTGATGCTGCAACTGCAGCTGATCGTAAAGTCAGTACATTTTTTTTTTTGCCTTTTGTAAACGAGCCCTAAATCTGTCACTGTGAGTCATAAAGCGCCTACATTGCAGGAGAATGATCAGGCAGAGGTCAACAGGCTCATTAACCAATCAAAGAGCAACCAGCACTTACTGCTGTCACTGGTGCTGGGGCTTCTGTGAGGTTGCTGGAAAGTCACATCACGGACTGCAATCTACTGAATATTTCGCTTTTTCTCAGTTTAAGTGAATTCCTTTGTGGAAGAGTAACATGCTAATTTAAAAAAATTTCCAAGGCCATATTTTCATAAATGTGAGGACCTGTTACGGCAATTTCTTTTCTTTAACTGAAAAACATAGGTGACTATAGAATAGAGAGCCTGCCATTCAAACATAATCAGAAATATTCCTATATTTCTCCATGTACTCTGAACAAGAACAATATGTAGAGGTAGCAACTGCCAAGGATGATAACCGAGGACACATGACAATGTGTTATTAAGGCTTTGGCTTCTGAATGGAGGGTCCTTCAAGAGATCTTTACCAGGATAAGTCTTGATTTTGACACCAACCTGGTTTTGATTCGAAAATGGCGGTTTTCTAAATCTGTTAACTGACAGATTTTTACACATGGACATTTTCAAAAGTTTGCGATACCAAGGATTATCATAAAAGTATGATTGTGTCCATAAATTGAGCTTCGTTTGTACAATACCATGCTGAAGTAAAATACCGCCATGCTATTGTATGGGCGATCGATAGATTTATGGCTGCGATAGTAAATTTTGATTGTGACAACAATCGTTAAAGGTGCAGTGTCACAAAATGTGATACCGCATAAATAGACCCACCAGCCAGAAGGTTTTGTAAATTCAGGCGATGATTTTTTGTATGATTCAGTTTTGAGATGTATCCTTTTTTTAACTTATATTTTCCTGCCAGGGAATACTAATGATTTTTATTGAATGCACTTGAATTTTTATTCTTATGAGTCACACAAAAACAAAACAGCACCACCAACTGTTTACGATGTGTGCTACAACAATTTTTCTTCTTGCCTTATGCTTGTTAAGCCTCAAGTTCTTAAAGCAAATCTTTTCATGTAACAACCTCATTTACCTTTTTTTTTTTTACTTGAATATTGTTTTTACTTCTGAGGAATTTGTTGTATAATTTTCTTTTCCTCCCCTTGAACAATGCAATTTGAAGACTGAATTAAATAAAACAGTTGCATTCTGGGAACAGTCGTCTTTTAAATGTGTGTTGTGAATATTAACATACCCAGTAAATTAGTTTGTACTCATTATCATAAGCAATTACTTACTGTTTAGATGCTTCCCGAATTCTTAGACGGGAAGCACGAAAGATGAAAGTGACATGTGAAATACTTTTGTCATGGTGCAGATAATTTGTGTTGATAACAAAGGTTAAGTCTAAGGGCCATATTCATAAAGGTGCGGTATTGGTATTTTGCCGCTTGTTGCTGCTGTAAACATACAAGCGCGATTAGATTTACTCGACTCCGACCATATATTTGCGATCCCCCATACAATATCATTGTGGTATTTTGGTTCAGCATGGTATTATATTGCACAAACGTTTGGACATTTATTAACACTCATTGTAACTGTGAGATTGCGGACATACAATTACAAGTTTGCGATACTGCAGATTTTTAATTATGGCCCTAAAATGGGCTATCCCTGTTCACTTATCTCAGACATGGGTATATTTCTATAAGCAAAGGGCATATTCAATAACCCCATGTATTTGAAACTTACGACCGCAATCATACATTTGCGAATGTTCGTAGTAGACTACCGAAACAGTAACGTATGGGTTATCATACAATTACAATTGCAAATCTACAATCATAATTGTATGGCCACAATTATAATTGTATGACAAAGATCATACATGTACGATCTGTTCGTAAAGTTCATAAAAATCCGAACAAAAAACACAGTTTTCCAGAACAGTACGTGTTGATGTTTGTCCCTACACGATTGGTGTTGTTGAGGCCGTAGATATAGTTAATTGTTGGGTGGGTAGTGAATAGTCTAGATATGCTAGAAATGAATGAAACAGTTGAGTTTCATTCATCCAGCAATTTCGTGAAGATTTTTGACTTTTCAATCACAATTTTTGACCGTGATTTTCAAATTTTTCGCTGCAACACAGATTTTTAAAACTGCCAGTTCTGAAATGTAACTATGTTTCTTTTTAAACTGGGTCGTATCTCTCATGATTGATAAGTTATATGAGAAGAGCTAGGGGTCGAAGTAGAATATTTGGCTAGTCTACTAAGAAAATGTAGTTTAGTATACACTGCTGAAAGAGAAAGAAAGAATTCAGGTTATAAGAATATAGAACATTGGGGAGAACTATTCTTGCAAAGCACATGATTTGATTTGTATAGAGCTATGCATGCCAAAGCACTGTCTTCTATATAAAGCCTTGATTAGTCCATAAGAAATATAGTGGCTTGTTCAGCTGTATCACAGCATGGTCATAGAGAATAATGAGTGCAATCTGTATCACTGTGCATTGACTCTACTGGATTGCTGGATACTGGAGTTCATTTATAAATAACTGAGCTTTGTGTGTAGAACATATCAATATAAATGATAAGTAAACCAAGCTATAAAATATGTTTTTTCTTTTGTGTGTTCTGAATATAAATCAAACTATAGCTTTTGTTTAAACTGTTACCCATCCTTGGTAAGTGAGTTCTTATGAATTGAAGCTTTTCAAAACAGGTAAAAGGATCTATTCCAGTTAGTAGTATCCACTACTCCAGTAGACCATATAAAAGGTATCATCTGATTGGTTGCTGCATAATTGACAGCATGGGCAATATTTTGAAAATTAAATAAGCCTGATTGGTCCGAATTCTACATAATATACTGCAAAAAATATAAACCAACGATGGCTACAATTATTAATATTAACCTTTCCTTTAAGGACGGAAATAATGTTAAGATGGGCAGATCTAACAATATATTCATTTTCTAGCTTTGTATTAACTTCAACACTCTATAATAGATTTTGCATTGATGAGAAAAATCTGATACCACAAATCTGAAACCTATTGCCTAGAATTGTATCATATACTGTTACATGAAAAGTCCCATTCTTGTCTGGATTAATGTCCTTGACACTGATAAAAAATGCTGATATTTTTATATTTTTGATTGAATGAAAATCACCAATATGTATTAAAATAGGAGAAATATATAAAAAGAAACATATGCTATCACTAGTAGGGTGAATAGAAAACTGCAAAAAGATTCCAAAAAAGTTCTTATCGTTAAAAATGGCGCTAATTTTGCCCACAACCAATCAGTATTATTAAAATTTTAAAAGCTAACATGATGTTGGTGGGGCAAAATAGCACCATTTTTAAAGATAAGAACTTTTATTGAACTAACCCTGTAGATTCCATTTTTTCTAAAAAATTAATTCAAAATAAGTCCCTTTAAATGAACAGTGGGTGTACATGTTTACATGATTAAAGGGAGTAAAAATACTTTTTTTTACACCATGCATATTTAGGAATATAAGAGAAGAAGCCATTTAAATTCTTCATTCATGGACTTCCGTATAAATATTAATAACAAAAAAAAAATGCAGATCCTTCTTGGCAGCATTAAGGAAGCCTTTTGTTCTTTCTTGTGTTTGCAACAATCAAACTTAATAAAAAACTATTATACAAAAGCCATTTTTGCATGACTGTGATGTTTAATGTACAATTCACTTCTAACTTAAGTGTTTAGAACCTTAATGGAAAAGGGAATTTTCCCTTTAATGTTACAGTAAGTAGTTCTAACCAATTAATACCTTTTGCTCTATTCGCAGTCCTTTAGAACACCTTTGGACTATTTCATTTTTTCCCCCATTCTTAATTTTTTTATATTATTGCTAATCTTTCAAAAAATTCTTTATGTATAGTAGCAGCTGCATCAAAAAAAAATGAACAATATGTAATTGCATACCCATTGATCTAAAGATTATAATGATGAAAAGATTAATTGCAATTATGATTCGAAGTGCAGAAACCTATTTCACAAGCAGGAGATTTACCATTCCTCCTCCAAAAATTGCTGAATGGCTTTAATTTGGCATACATTTTTAACTTCTCTTAATAAGACTTTGTTATACTGGTAAAAATTACTTTTTTATGAATGTAAAAAGTACGGGACAGGGGTAGGGGGTAGGATTGATTAGTTCCACTTGTCAATATTGTTTTGTTGAGGATCCACAGCACATACGTTTTTTACCTGCCAGGTTTGGCCCTGGCTTCCAAGTATTAAAAATGGTGCTGAAGGCACTCAGGAAGCCTGGCTGAAGCAGTTTTTCTTTGTGCTGTCACTCTTCATAGATATTAAGAGGGGAAGGTACCATTCTATCTCCCTGCCCCAGGTATTGCTTATGTTTTAAAAGTTTTAACATAGTTCTCCTTTAAGTAGTGTTTGGTTCTCCAATAAAACGTAAATTATATCGAGAACCTGGTCTTAGTGTTTCAATCTGAACATATTTTCTTTTCTCTTAGGACCTCCCTTTACTTAAGGAAATTATCAGGCTCTCGAATATTTTTTGTAGACGCTCACTAACAATGTCCTTAAGCTACGCCTCCTTGAAAATAATTACATTGAATTTCCTAGCTAAGTCACCTTTGTTGGATGTACGATAAGAGGGGAAAAAAAGTGATTTATAACTGTCCTTCCAGGAAGTAGCTAATAGTAAATTAATCACAAGTCTTACAAGGTAGTGTTTTTGCATTCTGAAAACTTTATTTAGCCCTGAAATAACATATAAACCAAAAGATAGGGGTTACTGCTACCGCCACAGCAGGGGTTTTATTAAAATAGTGGTTTAGTATAACCAGAACCTACACTCATGATAAATTTAATAAAAATTAAGCCAAACCTAACATAAACACAATACCTGAGGGCCAAGCTACAATATGATTAAATCTAATAATAAATAACAACCATGGTTATCAAAGTTAAAATGCTTGTGAAGGTTCTCCATTCATCCAGGTCTGGTATATCTGTTGTATTCAATTGATTAACTGGAACACAGAGCCGAGAACATCCCCACTAGCACAGAGGCGAAGGCTAAAGAAATGAAACATCTCAGAGAGAGCCCCTTAAAAACTTGTGGATATCAGACTGGCCTTTGTCAAAAGAATAGTAGAGTAGAAGGAAGAAAAGAACACGAATACCAAACAGTGAAGGGGAAAAGCAAGACAGGAGGAAGAACATGGTCATCCCATATGTAGGCAGGGTCTCCGAAATTAGAGAATTTTCAAAAAAACATCGTATCCCTGTCTGCTTTAAACCGAAACAACACACTGAGGCAGCAATTGGTACGATCCGAAAGACCCAATACCAAAACACAAGAAAAGCGACATCATATATGAGTGCAGTGCAGTGAGAATTCTCTGATTTGTATGTGGGGGAGACCAAACACGCAACGCACAAAGCGTATGGCCCGCCACAGAAGAGCCAATTCCTCGGTCAGGACTCAGCCGTTGTTGTATCTGCATCTAAAGGATAAAGGACACCTTTGAAGATTGTAATGTTAACATACTGGCGAGGAACGTGACTGGTTAACGAGAGGTGTTAAGGAGGACCATTATGTGAAATAAGAAACCAAGCCTAAATAGAGGGTGGGGGGTCGACAACCAACTGTCTGCCATGTACAATGCTGTTTTACACCTACTCTTGGCGTTCCTATAACACCATCTTAGCCACTATCTAATCAAACCCTTACAACACCTGGCTGTGATATGCTAATTGGGTTTTTCCAGGGTAAGATAATTGCACAGATCTTGTACAAGTCATTCTGAATTGAGAAAGCCAGTCGGAATGACTAGCGAAACGCTTCTTCAAGAACTACATTTCAAGTCTAGTTGATCTAATTGATACAGACAGATACAAAGTTAAATCACTGTAATAACTACAGTCTTACCGTGGATATTGTTGCATGCTGACTTCGGACGGTATGTTTTCGCTCTCCCCAGCTCTTTTACTGTATCTTATTGACAATTAGCTCCTTGAATATCTTTTTAAGATTAAGCTTTCTAGGATCTGTATTCGTAAACAACAGCATTTGCTTTGCAGGTCAAAGCTGGGTGCACAAATTACTAATAAGAGACAATATCATTTGTTCCTTTTTTGTTATTTTGCGTACTGTGTGTACCTAGTAAGCCTTCCCCTTTAAATACTGTACCCTGTTCTGTTATTGCCTTATGGCCCAACTCTATTCTTCTGTAAGCAGTTTTACTGTAGCTGGTAATCGTTTGACAGTTGGGGTGCTGTATACATGTATGCAGTTTTGACAGTTGGTAATGTAGGTCAGTAAGGAGTCTGAGTCTGAGCAAACCAAGTACTGTATTGAAGCCATGCAGCAACACACACATACCTCAGGTATGTCGCACATGTATTTATTTTATAGACAAAGAATAATACAATAAAAATTAGTTTTGCACTAGAATCCTGATCCTCAACAAAGTAAAATAGAATACGACATGTAAGTATTTTAGTTTTACTTACTATTGCTTGAAATGTAAGAAACAATTCCTATTCCAAAAACGTATCATTGTAAAATGATTAGCAGAGGTATCTGTAATTTATTAATTAGTTAATCGAAGCATTACTGCTCCACAAATGCGAAAACACAAGATGTATTTCATTAATTCCTTTTTGACACTATTCCTGATAAGCATTTAACCACGACTGCTGCTGGCAAACATGCCTAAACAATCACACCTCTGTTAACGTCAGTGGAATGTCTACATTAGGCAGTGGTCTTTATAAGGTGTAACTACTAAGGAACAGCTCCCTGTGACACGAGGGAGACCTGCATGCAAGGATGACCAACTTCTTCATTACTTCATTCCACAATTACATCCCCAAGGCAAATGCTGTAGATGAATCAGGAAAGGGGCACCTATTAGTTGTTTTGTAGGAGCCCAATGATTTTAGTTGTTCTGATGTTACTAGGACAACTTAGCCATCAGTCTGTCGGAACCTATTTTTTTAAAGCTAACTAAAGGGAAATGTCAACCCCAAAATCATTTTACAGACAGGATTAATCACAACCCAAACCCCATTTTTAATACTTGAGAATGAGTTTCAGCGGGACCCCAATCGGGCCAGCATTTCCCTATAGGTGACAATGGCCAGTTTATTGGGTTCTGTCAAGTGGTGAATGTCACGACTAATACTGAAGACACTTCCATCTGGTGTGCTCATAACCCAACAAGACACAACAGCAGAGAGGCAAAACTCACCGCCAGTGAGGAAAGTGTGTGTAAGGCCCTTTCAGGAGTTAGGTACAAAAAAAAAATAGGGTTGGGGGTGATTAACATTTCTGTAAAAGATTTGGGGTGGAACAAAATTTTGTTAGGTAGCTCCAAATAGCAATATCAAACATAAAATACAGAAACTAAAACTTTCTGAAATTTTGGGTAGTTATAGATTGGTGCTGGTGGTGGAAGACTCTCAGTGGTGTAGTCAATGTACAACTCTCACATCTTCATAAGTCTGTGCTCCCAGCTGTTTTACATAAAAAAAATGTCAATGAAATGGTCACAGATCGCCGGAAAATGTTAATACACTTTAGATTCAATTAATCTTGCGTCCCCCATGGAAAATCGATGAGGCCGAATAAACTAGTCTTTTCATGCTATTCTCTTTTGTTCATCGGTGTTGTATTATGATAAATTAGGATGTCTTACCTGAGTTAGGAATCTCTCCATGCACATTGTCTTGGGGGAATTTTCTAAAGCTGCATGCGATCATGTAAAAAGGAAACGCTCAACGCACCAAATTCCAAACTTACAGAGTGGCACAGAACACACAGCCACGGTCAATAGAAAGTGACCTTTATCTTATTTTTAAAGCAGCCAAGTTCCATTGCCTAGATAAAAATGAACAGATGACAGTGGACTAAAGTACATTATTTTTAGTTGGTCTGCACCCCATTGTGTGAAAAGGAAATAATAGACCAATCTTGAGTTTAGCATAATTTAGAGACCGCATTAGTACAATGCAATTCAGGTTCTATAGTATTTATTAGATACCATTCTACGAGTCACGGAATCCTCCATGCACATGTTCTTGGGGAATTTTCTAAAGCTATGCTATCATGTAAAAAGGAACAGGCAACCGACCAAATTCAAAATTACAGAGTGGCACAGACACACACAGCCACTGTCAATAGAAAGTGTAACTTTATCTTATTATTAAAGCAGCACAGCCAGGCCATGCCTAGATAAAAAATGAAACAGATGACAGTGTACTAAAGTACAGTATTTAGGTTGGTCTGCCACCCCATTGTGAAAAGGAAATAATAATCCAATCTTGAGTTTAGCATAATTTAGAGACCCATTAGTACATGCAATTCAGTTCTATAGTATTTATTAGATACTTGGCTTCATTGTTCTAATCCCCATGGTTCCACTCAGCTCAATACAAAATTGATGATATAAAGAAAACCAGGACTATTGAGTCAGAAGTTAGACTCCACTGTGCTAATGTTTTTTTTACTCCTAGGATGTCCCTTGAAAACACAAAGGGGGCGATTTACCCAGAGCCACTATCATGTGATTTTAATGGCGCTTATCAGCCGGCATTAAAAGCTTGCCCGACAAAAAAATGAGAGCACCAGATGCGCGGGTTGTCTTTTGCAAAACCTGCGCACTGGCGCTAATATGGAGTAAAGTCATGCTAAGTTGCGCTAACTGATAGCGATAGCACAACTTTAACTCCGTAAAATGCCCAGGGGCTCTGGGTAAATGAGCCACACAAAGTATTTAATCCCACCCTCAGACTGATTTATTTACCATAGAGCTGATAGGTCATCTTTCTCATATTTTCAATCAATATGTAAAATAAATAATGCCTTGTTTTATATTTGATCGTTTGTTCTAAAAACTAACCAGCATTGCAAATTATTACCATGACGTGTGAGGGAGGTGTCCTTTCTGTTTTAAATTATCAATTAATCATGTCATAGATTCAGGAAATGGATATTAAGGCAAGGAACAGTCTACAAAACAATGACACACTTATAGCACTTTAGCAGTTATTTGCAGTGTATCCTTTGCCTTCTGCCATTATATCACAGATTGAAACTGAAGTCATAGAAGGCAGAGGTAGGAGGATAATCTTCCGATGCTGGAATTGGGGATTTATACAGAGCTAACCCTAATTTAGTCTAACAAATAGACGTCTATGAATTAAAGCGGCATATTTATGAATCCGCAATATCGGATTACTTTAATACAATTCCAATGGTTAGTAGACTAAAACAATTGTATTGAATGTCCATCATTCAGTAACGATCGTAATTGTCGGCTGCCACTGTAATTTACGACCACAACCGTAATTTTACAACTGTAATGTGTATGATCGCGGTTATAAAAATAGCAGTATAGTGAAATAGCGATACATGCCCCAAAATGCTTAAAGAGAAAGATCAGTACATAGTATATGCTTTCAAAAACAAACAGGAGTATTTTATAATTTAATAACCTGAATGTTCCCATTCAGCATTTCGACTGTGTTCCAAAGTATTCCTAATAATGTCCATTATAGTTTTGCCTTGGACTCCTTTGCTCAAAAGAAATTTGATTATACTTGATCCACCAACAACTAGTATGGTAGAATTACTTTTGGAACAGTTCAAGGAAATTCTGGAAAGAAGAAGCACCAATGAATGATCTGAACTGGCAGTTCACACGACCTAGCAAAGAGAATAAAATCAATTGACTTTTTACAATGAATAAAAAAAAAATCAGAGATATCAAAAAAACTTGTCTTTTCCAGCTACAGCTCCCAATATTTTACAGCAGCCAGCTGGCTGATTATGGTGCAAAACCAGCTAAAGAAAGAAGGTCAAACAATACATCATTTGCCAACTTGCCTCCTGGCCAGAATGTAAGAGGCTAACGCTGCTGGGGTGTACTATGGTGTATGCTTAATAACAGGAAAGAATGTATCACCTCACTGGTTGTTGTAAAAATAATCCAAAAGCAAAGATCACCTTAATTCTTTCCTAATTCTATTCTGTTCTAAATTCCTTTCCTGATCCCTTTGAACGTCTCTTTCATGATAATGTTAGCTTGGTTATCTTAACTTGATACCTGAAGGCCGACATTAGAAAATGTGTCACTATCTTCCTAAACACAGTATGGATTACCGAACATAGGGAAATGTTTTTTGGGGAGATAAGTTATTTCCTAAACCGGTAAGACCTTTTTTAATCTTTTTTTTATTTCCCATTCCTTGTAACAATTCCAAACCGCATTTATAAAAAAAAAAAAATTAGTGGGATTTTGTGGCTACATTTATAGTTCTCGTGTGAAAATATGTCTTTATTTGAATTTATCATGGCAAAAAGACAGTGTAATCAACAGCATGTAATAATTACTGATAATCATTCACAGAGGATTCTTCAGTTCGACAAATGAATTATTAGTCTACTTACATATTGTGTAGCACAGCAAAATCCCCCAGAATATTTACAGGCCTGTGGCCTTGAGCTTTTATAAGGTCATGAAACTCCTCGGTAACATCTAATAAGATTAGCCACAGGCAATATTGTGTGCAGTATTAAAATGCACACTATAAATCGGATGGAATTTACCATCTAAAAACTCATCTTGTTAAAAAAATGATCTGGACTGGTTGTTGAGCTGGGTTAACAATCTCTGGGCAATCCGAATTAAAAGGTCTAAAAGATTAAGCAGCATTAATCTACCTGTGGGTAAAACCCCCTAAAGTTGGTAAAGGGAACTGTGGTCTCTAAACAAGGATTAGGAGGACAATCACATATCTGGCTTCAGCTTGTGAGAAAATTATATTGGGTGAATGTTCAACATTCTGCTTCCAGTAGCTTCAGTGAGATCACCTTACCTCTGCCTGCCCCTTGCCCTGGAGGAGTAGCATGCTCAGTAAAGACTAAAGAAATCAGGAAAGTACAGGGGGGGGGGGGGAATTGACAGTTGAGAAGGGAGCCTATTAGTAAGGTAGGGGTGGTCACATAAACTACAAGCTGGTAAACATGGTTGAAAACAGGAAGTTTATCTAGAGATGTGATTTTAGTTTTATTTTCAGTACGATGGAAGGCTTTTTATATAATGCTTACTAGTTTGGAAGAATTGAAAACCTCAGTTTCCCTTAAAGGGGAACTGTTTATATTAAATGAAAGGGCAAGTGCCTGCCTTAATGATCCACTCTTGTGTGCAGTACAGCCCAAGCTACAAGAAATTAGTTCAGAAATGAGTGGGTGGGAAGCAATCTTTAAGCACTTGCGTCTCCCTGCTAGTCTCTCCCTACTGTGGGCAGCTCTGACCCCACGTTGCAGAGATCGTACACACTACACACTCCTTCGTTTCCTGCTTTGCTGCTAGTCTCTCCCTGCGTGGGTAACTTTGACTCCCTTTCTCCTTCTTTTTGCTTTCATTTACTTGTGGTTCTTCTTCACAGTGTATCACTTCTTGTAACCTTATCTTTGACATTGAATACTATGGACACTGAGCTGATAGCTATTTACAAGCAGTGATTAGCTGTTGAAGGAGGAATGTCAAGATGATGAAGCAAGAAGAAGAAGAAAGAGGCAGTCAGAGCTGCCCACAGCAGGGAGAGACCAGCAAGTGAGAGCAGGGAATGAAGGAGCATGTAGTGTTGTAACTCGATCTCTGTCCCCTTTCCCACCGTTTCCCTGACAGTGGGAAAGGGGGGGTCAGAGACACTGCACAGTAGTAAATAACAGGTGGTCTGAGCAAATTAAGCTTTATGTTTTCACATAGTTTTCTGGGGGGGGTGTGGTAAGTGGGGGTACTGTACTGTCACATGGTTTAGAGTAGGAAGTGCAGAGGATTTGGTTGATGCTTTCTCACATAAAAAATGTAAATATTTTCAAAACGATGTTTGTAAACAAAACAATGAAAGTATATTGCAAAAACTCAGGAAAGCAATTACTGTGAATTTACCTAAAGTAATTTTGAACCACAGTTCCCCTTTTAGTATTTATTTGTGCAAATCCACCAATTCCTACAGGAATGGGCCAAATAAATAAAGAATATTTTTATTCACATTGAAGATTTAGTTATAGCTCCCATTTGTCATTCAATTAGCAATAAAACATATCTGTGAAATGTCAAACTAATTCAAATGCTTTCTTCTCACATCTATGATGACAAATTGTAGCCTTGCTGTCGGTGCACCTATTATGCAAGAGTGTAGTCGAAGGAGATTTGTGCGGGAAATTAGCAAGTCTTCAAATACAGTAAAGAAAAAATAATTACTTTGTTCCCCTCTTCATGAAAAATTTGCTAAAATGTTTTTATGCAAGGCTTTTCGGTAAGACAATTTGCCATTCATAGGATTGATCATTCATCTCCCATATTGTTTGTGATCACACAGCACGGAAAAAAAAAAAAACTGTTCTGCCAGCCTTTCGATCTTCAATACAAGAAAGCCCAGGCACTAACCTGTATGTGCTTGCAGTCATCAACGTAATGTATTTTTAAAAGTAGATTTTATTAGACCTTAGTCCTTTAAGGCCATGGACATCCAACATGGGCAGTTTCCTATTTAGCATAAACCAAATGAAACAGATTTCTGCCAATTAAGAGATAATAAAAGATGCAATATCTGCAGATAGTGGAAATTATAGTAGAAAACAAATAAAAAAGTTTTAATCAATTTAAAGTTGACTTTTGATTGCATTTTCGAAAACATTCACCATTTCCTCCCATCTGTAGGGTATTCTGTAGGAATCTTTTTTTTTCTTTTTGAGAACTGTAGATAGAAAGTTTAGATGCCCATGTGCTTTCGTACATTCCATTGTGGAATCCCTAAATGCTCATTACATTTCTGTTCCAAAGTAATATTTTATGTTAGTAATTGCGTTTCTCCATTATACCGAGTCAGTAAACACATATCTATTTTTTTTATAAGCACCTCACATTATGTTGAGAATGAGGATCTATCCTTTTAACCAGAAAGTGTCTCTGTGCAGAAATGATCCACATTTTCCAAATTACAACAGAGCCAAATGTAGCTCTATTTGTCACTGGGAATGATTAAGCTTTTCAAATACTGATATAACTAGAATGGATTTTTGCAGCAAAGGGTAATAGGGGTCGTGCTGCTGCAGAAAAAGGGCCAAAAAAGAACAAAGGCATAGGGAGAGTTTAAGGCAAAACGGTAATCATTTTTATAGAAGAGTTTATAGTACTTGACCAATTCTCCAAGTATATAACAGAAAGAAAAAAAAAATACATATGTGCTTGGCTTCAATTTGCAGGGGTTGTCTTATTTCAAAGGCTAATAGAAATGTGAAAGTGCCCAAATACATAGAAAGTGAGAAATAGCACAAGTTCTATAGTACAGGAATTAATATAGAAGAGCAATGGCTGTCTTTCCCTTTTCCACTGGACAGCTCTCACTAACACACTCTAAACACAGCTGCGTATGAGTAATTTTTACAGTCAAGGGGTTGGCACGACACATAATAGCTGTTATGTGGTTGCTCAGCCTTGCTGAAT
This sequence comes from Hymenochirus boettgeri, assembly GCA_019447015.1. NCBI lineage: Eukaryota > Metazoa > Chordata > Amphibia > Anura > Pipidae > Hymenochirus > Hymenochirus boettgeri. The sequence continues at coordinate 13,069,066 of CM033473.1, read as the reverse complement.
GGCATGTAATTTTCATGTAGGGGGCAAGTAGGGTGCGGGATATTGTATGGAATGCAGTAATATTTAATTAATGGGTATCAAAGCTTATGGTGAGTTCAATATAAAATGGGCTTCTATTTTAAGCCATTAATTGGCATCTACATTATTATCACTAGATGCTGTTTGGGTACCAAAAAGGTTTGATGATTTCTTTCTTTCTTTTCTTTCATTTCTTTCGTTCTTTCTTTCTTCTTCTGTTGTATGTTCTTGGTCTTCTTTTTCCTCAAACATTTATAAATTTGGCTAATGTCTATTTGACCAGAGCAATTCCAGATTAATGGTGTAGTGATGAATCCCGGTTCATCAAAACAAAACTTTGTTTTGATTCGGGAATAGAGATGTTCGAAAACTGTGTGAGTTTCGTTCTGTTTTCGAATTTTCGGAATTTTCGGGAAAGTTCTAAATAAATCATCTATTTTCGAAAATCGTCTCTACTTTCCAAATTCAAATAGTTTCGTCGGGAGTTCGAAACCCTCAGATTTGATTCGGAAATGGGTTCTATTCGAACCCACATTACATCTCTATCGGGAAACCGATGGGTTTCTAAAATGAAAGTTTTTTTTTGAAATCTTCGAAAATACTAAAATTGTAAATGTGACAATTCCTTTGAGACTTTGAAAACTCCATTTGAAAATTATCCTAGAAAATAATTCTATAAAAAATTTTGTAAAATTCAGATCAAATGAGTTGGAATAAAAAAAATTCGGATCCTCAATAGATTCTAGGAATCGCAATCGTAACAAAAACTCACCAGTTTTGTTCATCTCACCTTGATATTAATGGTCATAATAACATTGTTCAGAACAAAAATACTTCATACTTTATCATCTTCTCAATTGCTTCTGGTTAGAAGCTTAAAGCTTATTTCCCAAAGCTGGAGGGCTTCTTATTTAAAAACCAGACCTGGGAGTTTCAGGGCCTTTTTGTATTGAATCATAGAACAATTTTTTTAATATTTCATTATTTTTTTTAACATTTAACGTCCAGAACGACTGAAGCACTAAAGCTTTACTAAAATTATGGTTGTGTCGTTATTCTTCTGAACACCAACGTAGGTCTCAACACAAGCAATTTCTCTCAGCCAATGTACAAGAAATCAATGCCAGTCACAGTGAGATCTAACACTGAAGGAACCATGCACAGAATCCGTATTTAAATGTTTTGAAAAAAGGAGGAGGAGGGGGGAACTTGATCTTTATCTGCACCGAATATCGGTTTAAAGACAGATTTTCCCTGTCTGTCTCGAGAGAATAATTATTCCGGTGCAGGGGGACAAAGCATCTTCTATGTTATCACAAATAACTGCTATTTCTAAGCCAAATAAATAGAATGATTGTTTGCAATAAGAAGTATGGCAAGTATTTGGCTTCTGGTTAAGCCACTAAACAAACCTTTTGTGGTAAAAAGACATTGTCTAATGTCAAGTATACAAAGGATCCACCAAAGTGATCCTTGTCTGATCCTGCCCCACTCCTGAGTACTTATCCTGTCCTATCCCGAACCAGTATGAAAGCTGGGAAAGTAGATGGAGTAATGTAGGAAAACAATGCAGGTATATTTATTTGTGCTTACGGACACTACTGGACTTCAATCAGATGTTCTCATATCTTTTCTACGAGTAAAAAGGTCAACAGCACAGGAAAGGTTTTTCTCCCTATTAACTAAGCTTGCTCATTTTTGGTCACAATTGACATATGTGCATTGTCCCAATTGTTAATCCTAAATCACTATTCCCCACACTTTGGAGCCCAACTTCGGGAATCCTGATGGGAGACAGCGGCCACTGGAACAGGACCAGGATGCGGTGCGTTAAGGCAGACTCCAACATTCACTAAGAAGTGCACCTGCAGATCCTCACTCCTCATTAATTGACAACTCTCGGTGTTCCATGGCAAGAAAATGCCCATGGTAAGTACAAATTAAACATGGCAACAAATATACATGTTATTTTAGAATTTCAGATTGATCAAAATTCCGTTATTGTCACTTTACTAAAACTCCACTTTTCTACTGATTGCTCGCGGATATTACAGGACTGTACATTTAAATTACAGTGAAAGAAGAGAACTCAGCTACGCACTTTAGACTCTATGTAACTATTAAATGGAGTTTGTTGAGTATCTGCAATTACACTGTCGGATTACAGGGATATTTAAAGTATTTTAGCCTCCTTTACTATCGAAAGAAAATGCAATGGTTACAGGTTTATCAACAACCAGAGAATCCAAGCAATAAGAAACAGGGCTAAGGTGTGAACGTGATAATGAGACGATGTGTGTCAACAAAATGGCTTTGCAGGCTACAGGGTTGTAAAGGTGCTAATAATGTGGACTTTTGTACCAATGCAGTAAGTGTAAGATTTTCTTATATTAAAGAGTTTTGGATATAGTTACCGCTGGGAGGAACACATCCCTGGTTTTCTCCTTTTGAAAACTCACAACTCTCTGTACCCCCATCTGCCTTTATTTAGACCCAGCATCTCACCTTGTTCTCCTTTCTTGATCCCTCTTTTTCTCCTCAAGGCTCTTTGACTTTTCCCTTTTTTTTTTCAGACACCACATGAATCAATCAAAGGTATTGAAGAGCCAAGGTATCTACCAATTAACTTCATCCAGATACACTGGAGACTTTGTAGCTTGTGGTCCAGAGGGACTACACAGGTTGATGTGGCCTCTAAAATAATCCTTTGGGTGTTGTTATTTCTCTAAGCAGTGGCTACATGTTTGCATATTCTCCCTGTAGATGCCAAGTGACCCTCTTGCAAATGGAAAAAAATGTCTCATTCTTATACAAAAATGATTGTCAAATAAAAGCAGTTACAATGAACTTGGAAACCCTTGTCCTTGGGTTGCGTGCTGAATCAATAAAAACACAGCCTACGTGAGATTGGGCGCAGAAGAATAGAAGTAGAAGTGAACAAAAATAAAAAACCTTGGTCATATTACACTTATTTAGAAGGAGATCATAGGGACATTAATAAATCAAGGGGGGGGGGAGTAGTATATACTGGGGTCCTATTTTATTTTATCATTTATGGCTATATCTGGCTTTAATAACCTCAAATGTAATGTAAGATTTTTAAAGAAGAACTTTAGTTTTAAAGGGATACTAAACCTGGATATTACATGTACTTGCTAATGAATCTGTATTCAAGGGAGGTGAGATCACTTATTTCCCCTTCCTGTGAATGATACAAACAACAGGTGTTACACAGATAAACTTAACTACCAGCAATCCACTGTGGGCTCCCTCCTCAGCGCACTGTCCCGATTGCGTTCTATCTCTAAATTGGTGCGATGCACAAAGGATGGGAGCTGGAGCGAGACTGCTGGAGAGAAGCCGTTAAGTTTATCTGTGTAATCTGGGCATTCTATTAATCACAGATGTGGGAATAAGCGATTCACCTCCCTGTGCATAACAGATACAATTGCAAAGTACTGACATGTATATGGAAGTTTAGTGTCCTTCTAAAAAAACATTTGATCTGCTAAAAAAAAAACCAGAGACCATCGTTTAAAATTCAACTTAGTGGAATAAGTAAAACTTTTACTTTCTACCCGCCTCCTTCCTCTTATAGTAGGACAAACCCATTTTTGTGTTGTTCATCCACAGAACTTCCAATGAGCTATTTGGTTTTACTGGGCTTGGTTAGAAAAGGGGTAAAATGAGAGCGAAAGTAGTACTGCAAGATCTGCTGCAGTGGGATATTTTGCTTATTTCTCTTAAGCATGGTTAGCAAAAACCTTGAAAGGAGCAGAGTGATATGTTATTTAATCAGCATTTTCCAGGATATTGGATCGAAATAAGGTTAGACCACAGACCACCCTTTAAGGGTCCACAAGGAAGGGGTGGGTATGACAAAATTATAAGGACACATGCAGAATGAATGATATAATTAAACAAAAGCCATTTACCCATTTTAGTAGCAGGTCTAGCACACTGGAGTTCATGTGTTTTGGAATGGAAATGGTAATTTCAGACCTACTGTATTCAGATAAGAGAGAGTTACCACGTGATACTGAGAAGAAATGTTCCATTTTCCACAGAAAGGGACGGATTTAATATCCAATCTAACGGTTCTGTACATTGCAAAAGCCAATTTTAGAGGGCCTTTGATATTGAAAGTACTTTAACTATGACATCAGAGAGATTCTATGGGAGATTACATGATTCCGCTTATTATAGAAATTTGTGCTAGATCAAAATATGATGCCTTCTCAAAGCAATTTCCAGTAAGAAACTGCACACTGGTAACTGTATATAGGACCATCCTGAGGAAATAACAAATCGTCTGAAAGGTTGCAATATGGAGGTTGACACAGCTGTTCCTAAGATACTTACCTATAAAAGTAGTAAATGTATATAATGTGTCAGCAAGACAGCTGCCATCAACATACTATTAGCATCAAGGGAATCAATGGGTCCTTCAAAAATGTTAGGAAAAAACCTTTCAATGTCCTAAAAAGATATTAAGTTTGGAAAAGGGCAATGCCATCATTATAGAACAGTAGATGGTTTTGAGTTATAAGCCCTGGGTTTTCGGACCATGGGCAATTGTTGACCTCACTCTTACCACTTCAGCAATATGCCCAACAATAGCAAAGGATAACTAATTCAGTGGATTCCACAAGAAGGTCATTACAACTTAGTCACAATGTATGAAGGTAAAAGAGATGACCCTCCATGGCTATTATTCAACATAGTGAATTGAAAACACAGCTGAATTAGGTTTTATGGATTATTGTTAAGGTTTATTATTGACTCAGCTAGGCAGGAAAGAAAAGTATACTGGCATTTACATGCCGAGAAGTAAATAGAACCATTGCCTAGATCTGGCCCCAAGTCACCTGACAACATATTTGCCCACAGTCCTCCAAACATTGGCATACTGAATGTTTATCTTAAGGTCTACCCCTAGGGTCATGGCCCCACTAAAAACTCACTTCAACCGCGCAAGGCAATCGCGAGCGTAATTCAGTGGCGGCATTCTTGGCGTTTGTTCATTTGCGGTGCATTTGCGCATGGATTTGCAGTTTCAGCTTTTTAGCAACGCGATGCGGTATGCAGATCAATATCGCTGCAAGCAGGTGTTACAAAAACGTGAACGGATGTTGCAATGGAACATGCGCATAGGAAATCGAGGGGTCTTCAATTCATGCAAATTTCAATTAACAAATTGCAAATGGCTCTAGCACGAGTGCAAAACGCTTGTTCGCAATTCGCGCAAACAAAAGAAGTAGTGGGGCGTAGCCCTAAACTACTTTACAACTATGTACATATTGCCAGCTTTAAGAGAGGTTCACCCTTAAAAATTGTATTGTCAGTTTAACTGCCCCCCATCCCCAACAGCTATATTGTAGACATTTACCTGCAAATTTTAAGGTAAATATGTCCCCCTATGGCAAAGGAGAGAATAAGAGGCCCCTCCCTCGATGCAGCAATCAAGGCATGCCTATGATTGAGATGCTGCAAACCTTATGATTGATGACGCTGTTTCACCTGCTGCTTTTTTGGCACATGCTCAAGCTATTAAAAAGATATTAAAAAGAAAAGGAAAAAGAGGACGGATACCTTTGCCAGAACGGAATAGCAACTTATCATTAAAGTCTGGCTTACACTCAAGGCCCTATACAATGAACTGGTAAAAAATAAGTTGGGGTTGTGGAAGATTTTTGTTTTAAAAGGTTAGCCATGCCATTAAAGCAATGCTTTTTGGTAGTCGGAGAAATAAGTGTACAAATATCCCTAGAAAAAATTAAATATTATTAATAATAAAATGAAGTGAAAACAGTTAGAGCCGAGCAGGGACAATATTCAGTAAAACGTGAGTTGGATGTGCTATATCAAGGTGTCTTCACCATTGCCTCTTGGTCCAAGAAAAGAACATTGGACATTGACCCCTAACTCAGAATTTTTATTGTGTGAAAGCATACCAGCAATCCGGAGGTCAATGAACTAGGGACCGAAGAAAGAGAATCTGAAGCCAGCAGCATTTACCATGGGTTTGTTTGTTTTGTTGTTTTTTTTAACTCAAAACGCTTACCCAGTGATATTCACGCAAAGACCGATTTTGTTGCGAACAGAAAGAAAATCACTGCAGACATAGTTATGCATTATAGATGTTGGCATTCAGCTCGTTGCTCTGTGTTATTCTTTGTAGGAATGGTAGATGTGAGATACCCCACAAGAGCAAGAAAACATCTAGAGCTAGTGTACATTCTTATGAAATACAATGTAGCTGCTTTCCTAGCCATTAAAAAGGAGCGAGCAAGATTTCAGAGAGCTTTCAAATAATACCCAACAAATAGACCCATGACATACCCATGAAGAACCCAGGACGAACCCATGACATACCCATGACGAACCCAGGACGAACCCATGACATACCCATGAAGAACCAGGACGAACCCAGACATACCTGTTATGCCCCTTGTTATATTGTCAAGAGCAAGAAAACAATTGGAATGTAGAGGAACTTGATTTATTCAAAAAGAGCAACAGGTACATCACACTTTCTCATCCCATGTATTCCCTAGCTTACTTCCTGATACTGCCCCTTTTCCCAGCTTGCCTCTATGCCTTAAGAAACAGTATAACTAAACATGTAGATGTTACATCATCCCCTTTTTTTTTAAAGGTTAAACACAAAACATACAAATAGTAATGAAAAAATAAATGAAACACTGGCATATTAAATACAGATCAGTTTATATTATGAAAGAGCTTATATTTCCTCAAAAGCCTTGGTGGGGGTTTTCGTGTCGGCAGGGGTATCGTCCCTTGAACATGGTCATCGTGAATCGGAGACTGACCACCCACTCCTTGGTGATACTGAAGTATCAGCAGGTACATGGATGCATTCAGGTGATTGAACTGGCCCTCCTAATGTTTGAGGAGACTCTCTGACTCCTGTCTGTGCCTGTGGTATGTTATTCAGACTGGGGGACCTTAAAGTATGAAGCATTCCGGGTTATGATTGTCCATTCGCTGTGCCGTAATCATGCTACCTTTTCTGGCATGACATGGTAGGCTTGGATGTATGAGAGGTTGTTTTGTATGTCTCTTTTGTAAAACAACCACCCTATCATTTAGACGTGCATAGGAGGACTGAGCATGACGTCTTTGGTCCGCATATTGTTTCATTTTTGTTGGATTGAGAATTGTTTCTCTAATAGAAGAGTCACTAGGTGGTGGATTGTGTGCACTAGGGATTCTGGAAGAAGTGTATGAATTGGCTGTTAAAGAACAAGTTTTGCAGGAGGAACATTAGTGGTTGAGTGAGGAGTGTTTGGTAATGCGTAAAAATTTGTACAATGCCTGCTTTAGTGGAATTTGTTCCAGATAAGCAGCCTTAACTCTCTTACCTAGAGTACTCATGAACCGTTCTACAATGCCATTAGCTTGTGGCCAGCAAGGAGTTATTTTTCTGTGTTTAAATCCAAGATATGCAGCAAATGTTGAAACAGATGTCCATTAATGGTGGCCCGTTGTCTGTCTTTACCACTCGGGGTATGCCATATGCTGAAAATATGCTGTCCAACGCAGGTAGTATAGTGGTATGCATGTGGATGTAATGAATGAAATATCAGGATATCTTGAATATTCATCTACAACAACAAGTAGGTATTGTCCATCGGGTAGAGGACCATAAATGTCCACAGCAATTTCATCCCAAACTGTTGGGGTAAGGAAGACATATGAGTGGTTCAGGTTTGGAAGAATTGTTACTACTTGGCAAGTGGAACAGTGCTGTATAGTTTTTTAACTATTTGATCCAAGTTTGGAAACCAAACTTTCTCTGAGAAGTTTCTTAGTGCCAACAATGCCACCAATCCTTCATGGGCAATATTTACAGTAGTTTGCGAAGGGCCTGAGGTACTACTAATTTGGTTCCTTTTAATGAGATGGTCCTTAGCAAGGGAAAGTTCATCTTGACAGCTGCAAAGCCTTTAGTTCAGTGATGATACTCAGGATCAGGAAAGGTAGCTCTCTGGATTTCATGCCACCTGTTGGTTTCAATTATGTGTATTAATGCAAGAAGAGTTTTGTCCCGTTTGGTTGCCTCTATAAACATGTCCAATGTGAGTGCTTTTGGCACAGCGTGTGCAGCAACAAAGTTAATATATTTCTTTGCAATAGACTTTGTGGCCTCATCTGAAGTAGTGGGATGTCGTGAAATGTAATCAGCAGGATTGTATATTTCCTGGACGATGAATTATTTTGTAGTTATCCTTGTAGTCGAAACCCCACCTTTCGATTCGAGCAGGCATTTTTGTCTTGGATTTCCAAATATGGTAATAAGAGCCAAATGATCAGTAACAATTGTAAATGGTGCTCCATATAAAAATAAGTGGAAGTGTTCACATCCCCAGACAAACTGCTAGACTTTCTTTTCTGGTGAGAATATTTCTTTTCTGTAACGGTCAGACTCTCTGCTTGCATAAGAATAGCTTGTGGGTATGGTGTTTCTGGTTATATTGACAAGAATAGCTCCGAGTCCAACTGGCTGGCATCCAAATTAGTTCAGTTCTTAGCGCAGGATCAAAATAAGCCATGATAGTGGCAGAATAAGTTCTGTTTTGATGTCTCAAATGATTTTTGGCATGCTGATGACCATTGAATGCACATCCTTGTTTGGTGAGGTCTCGCAAAGGTGCACTGATAGTGGAGAAGTCCTTGATGTACCTGCAGCAGTAACTGGCCATGCCAAGAAAAGAGCGAACTTCATTAACATCATTTGGGATTGTAGTTGATTTTATGCCTGTACTTTTTTAGGATCAGGTTGCATCCCAGCAGCAGAAAAATAGTGGCCATAGAATTCCAAGGTAGATTTGTTGAATTCACATTTGTCTTTGTTGAGTGTAAGTCCTTGGGATGATAAGCCATCAAATAATGCGTGTAGGGCAGAGTTGTGGTCATTCTGTGTTTTTCCAAAAAAAATAGTATGTCATCACTGTAATTGAGTGCATTAGGAATATGTGAATAATGTTCTTATTGCTTCTTGAAAAATCTCAGCAGCCGAGCAAACACCAAAAGTTAGTCGTTTGTATCTTCGCAGACCAACATGTGTGGAAAATGTAGTTATGTATCTGGATTCTGGACTAAGTTCCACGTTGGGTGAAACCCTTATGAGGCCAGTTTAGAGAACACGGTGTCCATTTAGGAGATGAATAACATCACTGAGAGTTGGAGAGAGGTGTCTCTCTCTCTGTATAGCAGTGTTTGGAAGACGCATGTCTACCAAAATTCTTATTTTGTTTGGATCTTTGGTTTAGGTACAGCCACTTGGGAGAACCCATGGAGTGGGGCCTGAAACAGTTTCAATGATGTCTTGTTCCTCTAAAGACTTTAGTTGTCTTCAATTTGTCCTCAAGTGAAAAGGAATTCGTCTGTGTGGCTGTGAAATTGGACGAATGTCTTCATCATGTGAAGGTGAATTTGAAAATTCTTTAGTTTACCAGGCCACAAAAAGATTGGAGTACTTGTCAACTAGTGCTTGTACATCAGAGACTGTTGGGTTAGCTACAGTGTGAACTATATTGATGAGTCCAAGAGTTAAAGCTGTGTGATAGCGAGAAGGCAACCCCCAGAGCCTTGTAGTACAAAGAAATTGTAGTATAGGTTTTATCTTTGTAGTAAATATCTGAATCAAATTTACCTATTGTCGGCAAAGGAGTTTGAGAGCCATAAGGAAAAAATTTGGTTTGTAAAGGTATCAAAGCAGGTTTAGTATTCAGTTGGCAATATGTACACATGTCTATAATGTTCACAGAGGCTCCTGTGTCAATAGTAAAAGCAAACTGCAGTGTTAAGGAGAGATATTGTGATGATGGGGGAATGTACAGTTTGTGCAGTGGATGTAAAAAACACATAGGCACTGCAAACAGTAGGTGACTCATCTCCAGAATTTGGCTGAATGTATTTGACTTGTGCTGAGCTCAGTGTATTGATGTGCGTAGGGATGACTTAGGAGCAGATTTACATACAATTGCAAAATGATTCAGTTTTCACAATTAGTACATTTACGTCCTAGGGCAGGACAGTCACCATTATGAGGGAAATGTTTGCCACATCTGTAGCACTCTTTGAGCAGTCAGTGCCTGTAGTTTTGCGTTTAGTTGCACAAGATTGCACACCTGTGCATCAGTGCCCTCCTCTATAGTAGCAGCTTGAGTCTCAGAAATTTCCAGGGACCGTGCCATGTGTAGAAGATCCTGCAAGCAACAATCTGCTTGTAAAGCTTTGCGCCGTAGCTTAGATGATGTGCAGGATACAATGATTTGTGATGTGATTTCATCATCAACATCAGCAAAATTGCAGCTTGTGCTAATGTCTTAAACGGGTGACAAAGGAGTCCATGGTCTCCTGGGGTAGTTGTTAGCAATTCTGAACTTGTATCTTTCATATCGATGTTTTGCTTAGGATAAAATATTCAGTTAGTGCTTTAGAGCATTTTGAGTAGTCAGTAGTGCTGTCTGTAGGTAAGGTGCAGTAAATGTCATAAACAGCAGAACCAGCATAATGAAGTAATAAAGCTTTCTTTCTTTTATCCTCTGTGATGGCCATGGCCTCCAGGAAATTGTCAAAACGGAGTAGCCATTTTTTCCAGTTCTGTGCAAGATTATTGGTATCAGACAAATCAAAGTTGGGGAAGGGTGTGAGTTGCTCAGCATATTAACTTTACTTTGAAGCAGCAGTGATAGAGTTAAACTGAACAGTGCAGAAAGTAGAATGAGAGCTGTGCAGTCTGCTGTAGATGGACAGTGACAGGCAAGTGAGTATAACTGGGTCTGTATGTGGAGGACTGTACAGGTAGTCACAATGGTAAGTATGCTGGTACTCACAGGGTTAAAGTCTTTAATCCTTGTCGCCAGTTGTTATGTCTCTTGTTATATGTTCAAGAGCCAGAAAACACTTGGAATGTAGAGGGAACTTGATTTATTCAAAAAGACAACAGGTACATCACACTTTCTCATCCCATGCTATCCTAGCTTACTTCCTGATACTGCCCCTTTTCCCAGCTTGCCTCTATGCCCTTAAGAAACAGTATAACTAAACATAGCTGTACAATACCCATGACGAACCTAGGACATACCCATGACATACCCATAACGAACCCAGGACGTACCCATGACATACCCATGATGAACCCAGGACGTACCCATGACATACCCATGACGAACCCAGGACGTACCCATAACATACCCATGATGAACCCAGGACTTACCCATGACATACCCATGATGAACCCAGGACAAACCCATGACATACCCATGATGAACCCAGGACGAACCCATGACGAACCCAGGACGTACCCATGACATACCCATGATGAATCCAGGACGTACCCATGACATACCCATGACGAACCCAGGACGTACCCATAACATACCCATGATGAACCCAGGACGTACCCATGACATACCCATGATGATGGGTATGTCTATTGGGTTCGTCCTGGGTTCATCATGGGTATGTCATGGGTTCGTCCTGGTTCATCATGGGTATGTCATGGGTACGTCCTGGGTTCATCATGGGTATGTTATGGGTACGTCCTGGGTTCGTCATGGGTATGTCATGGGTACGTCCTGGATTCATCCATGGGTATGTCATGGGTACGTCCTGGGTTGTCATGGGTTCGTCCTGGGTTCATCATGGGTATGTCATGGGTTTGTCCTGGGTTCATCATGGGTAGTCATGGGTAAGTCCTGGGTTCATCATGGGTATGTTATGGGTACGTCCTGGGTTCGTCATGGGTATGTCAGGGTACGTCGGGTCATCAGGGTATGTCATGGGTACGTCCTGGGTTCGTTATGGGTATGTCATGGGTATGTCCTAGGTTCGTCATGGGTATGTCATGGTTCGTCATGGGTATTGTAACATCACATGTTTAGTTAATACTGTTTCTTAAGGCATAGAGGCAAGCTGGGAAAAAGGGGCAGTATCAGGAAGTAAGCTAGGGAATAGCATGGGATGAGAAGTGTGATGTACCTGTTGCTCTTTTTGAATAAATCAAGTCCCTCTACATTCCAAGTGTTTCTTGCTCTTGAACAATATAACAAGGAGACATAACAACTGGCGACAAGGATTAAAGACTTTAACCCTGTGAGTACCAGCATACTTACCATTGTGACTACCTGTACCAGTCCTCCACATACAGGACCCAGTTATACTCACTTGCCTGTCACTGTCCATCTACAGCAGACTGCACAGCTCTCATTCTA